>JALJCO010009510.1:220000-820000 GCA_023101725.1 Atherinomorus stipes | reverse complement strand
TGGACCACAAATCACTCCACTGTTCTCTGACTTTACCATATTTACAGAGCTGTGGTTTGGGCCAATACTTACAAATGTACCGGTTACAGAGAAATTCACTATTCTTAAAATTACAAACATTCAAATTCACTGACCTGGTTCATTTTCAAACAGCTACAAATTTGTATACAAAGCAATACACAATCTACTTCCTGGAAATACTCATAGTTTTTTTTGTTTGTTTGTTTGTTTTAAAAAAAAAAAAAAACAACACTGAAAAACATTTGTATCATTTGGGGCGGTGTGGCGGTTTTTTTTTGGGAGGGGGCCCCCTCCTTTTTTTTTTTTTTTTTTTTTTTTTTTTTTTTTTTTTTTTTTTTTTTTTTTTTTTTTTTTTTTTTTTTTTTTTTTTTGTTTTTCTTTCTCTCTACTCTCTCTTTTTTTTTTTAAAAAAAAAAAAATCCCTCCCTCCCTGCCAAGGGGCCCCCCTTCTTTTTTCCTTTTTTGGGGGTGGGGATTAATACCAGCGGTAACTCCTGTAACATGGCTTTGTAATAAGTATGATATTACATGTATTGTATGATTAATAAAATGTAAAATGTATATTATGTAATAGTAGCTATAATACTTGAATACTTTTAACTTCCATCCAGGCTAGACTGCACTGACAACCTTAAAATCAGCTCTGCTTCATGATGTGTTCATGAAGCAGACCCTCTACTAACAGCATCAGTGTTTAAATGGCACATGATATAATCATATTAATCATCATGTGACAGCTGAATGCTGTGAAGGCACGTTACATTTCTGAATTTCATCACAGAATAATCATCAATAAATGACTGAAACGTGGTGATTAAAAAACCCCACTGATGACAAAAAAAGGTTAATTTTTGTTGAAAGTCCTAATAAAACCGTTTCCTGCAGTGGAGTCGCGTTAAATATCCTTAAAGTTCCCATTTCAGATAACATGCTGGAATAAACACCTACAGCTGATCCATTTTAAGCTACAACTGCGATGTGTATTCTCTGCAGAAGGAAAAACTCCGGCTGCTCCTCATTGGAGTGACTGGTTCCTCCTCCATCTCACTGATTAAACTAAAACAGACCTATGGACCTCCATAAACTGGTGTTGGTTCTTACACTGGAGAGGACAACTTAAACCGGCTGGCGGCCACGAACAGGACAGAGAAACTAAACCTAAGACGCATTTCACAGATGTGCTGCGTTCAAGGCAGCTGGGAAATAATGTGATCATCATCAGCGCAACAAGGATAAAACTATTAAAAGTACATGTGGGCTTCGTTACAAAGCCAATAATGAAATCAATTAAATCTACGATATTTTAGGGGGTTAAGAATGTTTCAGGGGCTCCACTTCCTCTAAAACAGGCCCAACAACATTTTTGTCCCTGGTAGAGTTTAAAAACACTGATATTAGTGTCTGATTTTGAAGTGGTTAATGTGTTTTTGGACGCGAGCTCTGTCCGCAGTGCTGGAGCCTCATGTGAGGACGCAGGGGTGGGAGCGGAGAAACTCTGAGAGGAACACACACAGAGCAGCTATGATGCTGTCATGTTCACCAGGTAAACCAGGTCTGGTAGGGGAGGGGGGCACCCTGCCTATGTAACGGTTGGAAACACTGAAATAGAACCAAACATGCTTTATTTCACCTTTATGAAGTTTATTACATTATCTCACTGGGTCTGCGCGGGCCGGACATTTTGCTCTCGTGGGCCGGATGTGGCCCGCGGGCCGCTAATTGGGGACCCCTGCTCTACATGTTCGAAATAAAGCATTCATTCATTCATTTATTCATTCATTCATTCATATTATGCACATGTAAGATATATAATATACTTACAGTAGGCAAGAATTCAAAAGGAGTTCTTCATCTTATCTCTAGCAAATATTCTTGTTATGACAAACGTTTCTTAATACTGACCTGTAAAAGTCAAAGGTCTCTGTTTTTCGGGCCAAGTCCTCCAGAGAGATGTCAGTGTTGGACCAAAAGGGAACATCAGCCATCAGTCTCACCAACTCATCCAGTTGTCCCTGCAGCTTTTGGACAATGGACACGTAGTCTGTCTGATCCTGGAAGGCTGTCTCTAATTGGGCCAAGTTCTCCTCCACTGTCTGGTTTAAGGCTAAGGCATTGTCAGACACCTACAGAAATAGAAAAAAAAAAAAACAAGTGATTAATTGATCAAATGAATAAATGGATATCAGTAAAAAAAAAAACTATTATGTGTTTTGTTTTAGATGGTTTCTTTGTTTAGTGCTGTAACAGATTGCTCACCAGTTTCTCCACCCCGGATACAGTGCGGTTGGCATGACGCAGGGAGTATGCCAAACGATTGGCTCCATCACTGGACTCCCCATTTCCATAGAATCCTACAGCGATGCCAGCGCTGGGAGGCAGGAAACAGGAAGAGCCAAATGTTAACCTCATAAGTAATTCAATTTTTTAAATACACTTGAATCATCAACCCATTTTTTCTCTTTTGTCACTTAAATGAGCACATACAATAAACTGTTGGGTGTAGTTCCTTTGTTAACCAGCCACAGGCGGCACTGAGTTCTCAGATTTTTGCTATGGTGTCACCCTAAAGCCTCAGGCAAACACAGGACTACCAGAAATGATTCACACAGAGTCTACACAATAATTGGGTCACCAGACCGCAAATAATATGAACCCTCTGCAGCTCTAGTCTGCGCCCACAATCACACACTGCACATGCTACAATATTTTGGGTTCTTTACCCCAGCCACCCATCGTTCCAAAACCAAGTACTCATTAACCCTATTTATGCAACGACGACAAGCACTAACAGAGAAGAAATCTTTCACTCCCATTCTGTTTCACCCAGTCTAATCCATTACCCCCTGCACACCCCTCCCCACTGTGCTTTCATTTTCCCCTGCACCCTGTAAAAGCTTGCGTGCCCCCCTGCCCTCCTTTTGTGTGCTCTATCCGTGCATGTGTATAACTGTATGCTTTGTATTGACGTCGCTGTCTGCAGTTTTATGAAGAGAAATTTATAGCCACTGTTAAGACAATTCATTCTAGCCCATTAGATCTTGAATGGCCCCATGTTTTAACTGGGTATCCATTAGGTGAATCTGTGCGTGTGTGTGTCTGTGTCAAACCTTTATGATGTACATGTGGCATAAAACAACCGATACAAAAGAGGCAGAGATTAAATGTAAACAAAAAAAAAACTTTTGAAGCACACATCGTTGATTTGTTCTTTTCCCCACCCATGCCTGCATCCCCCTATCCCACTCATCATCCATGTACTCACACTTTAAATGGTAGATCATCTTCCTCTTCTCTCATCTATTTCTGTCCCATTCCTTTCTTTTTCCACTTTATCCCACCCTTCCTTTTTCCTTCATTAGTGGTCCTAAGGTCCTAATAGGATTGCTTTTACTTTATTAACCAAAAAACTAGGATATGACACAAATATTTGTTACAGAGATGGAATGACTGACAGAAAACGCCTGCCAGTTTAGTTCAAACAGAAAAAGCTCTCACAAAAATCCATAGCAGAGACATATACGCCTTTGAGGAACAGCAAGGGGTTCTGAGTGATGCTAGCTCAGACAGACAGAGCTGTTTTATTCTCTGCATCAGTGCATTTTTAGACTAAATGAGCTGACATTATAAACTAAAAATTCTTTACTGTACTTACGAGTGCACACAAAGGTATTCAGCTGGAGCTCAGTAGATAAAATATTTTCTGTAGTCAGCCAAGTGGGTTGATAATAAATTCAAGTCCAAATCAAGCTGTTTCACCTGAATCCTAAATATGCATGTCCAATTAGCTGAACAGCAGAATAGCACGTCTATTTTTGCAGCCAGGGCATGAACAAACTACTTTTTCACGCAAACAGACGCCACATACAGACAAAACATTCCTAGCGATATGACAAGGGAAGCGGCTAATGAAACTTACTTCATTTGGCAACTGAACTGATCACAAACACCTCTCATAGTCTCATAGGATCAGACACATGTTTGATATCATGTGTAGTTATTTTAGCAACAAGATTTTATTTGAAAATTTTTTAAAAAATGAAAAAGAATTCTTACATAGCACATTTGGTCATAACTCTGATAATCTTGTTACCAGATCTACTATTGTCTAGAATCATAGTTTCTTGGTCACTGCAACAATATACAGAATGATAGCTTCATTCAGTCACGGTCAGCCTCAGCTCTTCATCCAGTGTATATTCTGTTATATTATATAACATTAAAATCGTAGAATGATTTCTATTAAGCATAGTCTAGTTAATGTAACTTACAGTAATTTATACAGCGCATTTAAGGGGAGGTGTCTATAAGTACTCAGTATTTCGTGGCACTTTGAAGTAAGTGTTGTGGGAAGCACTGATGGGGAAATGTCTCAATTTATCATTAAAAAAAAAAACTCTTACAGCTGATTGTGGCAAAATATTGCTCTTTATATCTATTGGCATTTTTTAATGATAGTGAAAATCACCTCTCTCAGTACAATGGCCACAGGCTAATATAAGATACAGCTTCATCTGCTCTAAAACGCTGCACCTGCACGGTAATGTCCACACGTTGTTGGCACCAAGGCAAAAATAGATATGACGTCATACTAAATTGTGACAAAGAATTGCACGAACACATGAAAGTGTGCACAATCACGGACAAATGCATGCATGTATGTGCAGATCCAGATCAAATATTCGATGAGAATATTATAGCCGATCATAAAATATTAAAAATCTACAAAAACCCTCTTCAGCCTGGAGTCACACACACACACACAGGGAGAGAGCTTTCCCTGACTGTATAATTCATTTCTCGTCTCTGCATCAAATCTGCTTCTGTCTCCATGGCAACCTTTCTAGGCCAGGGAGAAGGCCGTACAGAGAGAAATAATAAATAAAGACAGAGATGGAGCTGTGGTAATGGAAGAAGCTAAAGTCATAAGAAGAGGATGAAAATAACCAAAAAAGTGAAAAGAAAAAAAAAAGGAAGAGTTTGCCTGTCTATTAGCATGCTTGTATCCTTTAAGATACCTTTGTGTGCCATGGAGAGTACACAACCCTACATCTGTGATGTAAATACACTTTGCCCTACTGCAGGGTCACTGGGATGAAGGACCTTAGTGTTTATCAGAGACAAACACAAACAGGACTGTAGAGATCAGGCGAAGAAGAGAGGTGAATGTGAACCGTGAAATAGTCCAATTTCAACCCATAAAAGGTATGTATAGCTGCAGCTGAGTGATAAACCTGTATTCATGTTGTCTGCTTAACATATTCCTAAAGACTCAAACATTGCCCTCACCATGCAATCTGCATTACAGAGAATGTACTTCTAATATCACATTTTCATGATAGACGGGGACTTGCAGATGTTGCGTACACACCAAACAATCCAGCCATTCACACTTCTTTTATCCTTGATTTTAAGAAATTTCTGGTTAAATGGAATAAACAATTAAATTGATCTCTTTCTTAAGAAAAAAAGTCAAATCAAGTCTCGTAATGCTAAACAAAAACTGGATGACACAGTACATCTGTCACTGTAGTAACAATGGGAGCTGAACACAGTATCCCTTAAGGACAGGCAGCTGGCTGTGATGTCATCTCGTCTGACAACGTTAACATCATTAAATAATAAGTTTGTATGCAGCAACAGTTTGGTTCTCCTGGACAACAATGTATGCCTCCTTCTTTCCGTCTGTCTTAATGGTGTTTATGAATGTGAGCCTCTCTCTCTAATTACAGTTAAATTCTGCTGTTGAGACAAGATTTCTGATGCATGATAAACAGAGCTCTAAATGACAAGGAGTTTTCAAGTTAGCTGTCAGTAATTATAGCCAGTTGCCGTATATACACGAGCCTCACATAAACAGAACCAGCTTGTTAAGATAGAGCAAAGACAAAAAAAAAAAAACTTGGTTACACTGTAGCAGATTTAAAACAAAGCACTAACTCTAGACCTTAAATTAAGGCAGCATTTATGCTAATTAACACTGATTGCAGATTTAACTCAAAAAGCACTCTGAGAGCGCAGACCCCCATCAAAGAGCTTAGTTACCCCCATATGGCCCTATCTTGCAATGACAAACAAACTATCAAAAAAAAAAAAAGAAAGCTGATGTTTGGTTGTCTGACTGTACGTCTGTCTATTAGTTAGCAAAATAACTCAAGATGCTGTAGTGGGTGATGTTGCTTGTTGGTTTACTGATGTAAGATCGCAGCTTGCATGCATTGCATCCGTGCATTTGATGACCCGCCCTGCTAATTAAGTGAAAATTTCTTCACTTGACCAGACCCGACCTACAGGCAGCGCACAGGATCTGCACTGGGTCAGCATGCGCATCATTAGTCTGCCCTGTTCTAGTGCTTTTCTAGTGTAGTTTTACAGTACATGGCTAGCGGAGATAATGTTGCCCTGCAATCTCTTACAATTAAAGTGTGTGCAGAGTTACAATGACATTCTGCCATCTGAGATCCTTATTGATTATGATCATTTAGAGATGCACCGATCCAGTTTTTATCCATCCAATCCGATATGGATAACCGGGCTGAGTGTATCGGCCAATACCCGATACTGATCGATACTAATGTTGAATGAATGAAGCGTATATCTTGCCATGTGAGTGAAGGCATCAAGTTTGACATAAACATTTAGCCTTTTTAACAAAAAGGTAACAAATCAACACAGATATAAATGTACTTAATTATATTTATTAACAAATGATAAAGTGTACATTTATTATGATATCAATAAAAACAGAAATGACTGGATCGGAATCCTGGATCGGCCACATTCATCCAATATCCGATCCAGCTTATTTGTCAGTATCCGCTATCCGAGCCGATATCTGATCCGGGTATCAGATCGGTGCATCTCTATGATCCCTTACGAGCCTCAATGTGGAGTAAACGTGGAAGTAATCGGGGAAGTTTTGCCAAACCACTATGAAAAATCCTAAACTAGCCTTATTTCAGCGAGAGGCCTTCCTATACAGATATTGTGCAAGTTTTTGATGCATTAGTAAGGCGTGACCAGGTTTTGTTTTTGTTTTTTTCTAATTCTAGTGACCTCATTTACAATCCGATTGAAACCCAGATTAAAAGCTGGATATGGAATACGGACACAATAGCGACATCATGTGTGTCTAGGTTGTACTTGCAATGGCAGAGAAATAATTCCAGCTGTTGGGTTACTGAGCTCGCTGCCGATATGTAAAGAGATCAGCAGCCTGAACCATGCCCAACAAATATTGCAGAGGAGTTTAACTTATAGCTAATGTTTACCAAGGTAGCAAGTGAGTTAGCTTACCAATCCAGGAGAAAAGTCGCCATTTCCACATTTTGATGCTGTGGAAAATGTTTATGTGGGTCCATCGAGTGTAGGCAAAATACTATTGCAACATAGAGACCATATTTGGCAACCCGCAATGGTAGCCTGCACTGGATTGTAGATGTAAACATAACGCCATTGTCAAACCCATTACAATTTATTTTAAATCTATTTTCAGGCTAAATATATATTCTTTAAAGAAATGCTATACTTTCATTTGGCACCCTTCTGAACACTTCATGGAGGTTTTTTTTCTTATTTTGAATGTAGCTTTTAATAAGAATGTTCCATATTCAACCTTTAATAACAAACTCAGTCCCTTCGATATTCGTGGGAGCAGCTCGAGCTGCTGCTGCGCAGATGTAACGAGGTCTTGGTTGTTGTGGTCACATGCTCAAACAATGCTGGCAAAACTCCCAGTACATCAGATCGGGGCGCAGTCAAGCAAACGGGTTTGAGCGTAGTGTAGTTTTAAATGGTGAGCAGAGATTTCTGGCAAGCTGCTCCCCCATGCGGCCCTACCTCGCAATGACAACGAATCCTTAAAAAGATTTCTGGATCCAAACGGTGATACGGATCACCACCAAAATTTGATCAGTTCTTTCTTGTACGATTATCATCATTCCCTGAAAATCTCATCTAAATGGGCTCAGTACTTTTTGAGGTATTTTACTAACAGAAATTACCTCAGTCACTCCTTGTCGGAGGTAAAAAAAAAAAAAAAAAAAAAACCTGCAGGGGAGAGTACGGAGACTGCCCAGGTGAACCCTGCCTGTCACCTTATAGCTGCTGGGATAGGCTCAACCCCCCCCACAACCCTGCACTGGAATAAGTGGGTATCAAAAATGGATGGATGGACAAGCTTACTCATGTAGCCTCTCACCTGCAGACGAGCGTTGCAATGATGACGCACCAGGCGGTGCAGCAGCAATCAGCACTGGGCTGCTGGGAGTGTGTATGGGAGTGTGAGGAGTCGTCACTCTTGCGTCTTCTGCAGCAAAGCCAGAAGGAGTAGAAGAGGAGGAAGAGGAGGTCCAGGCCCAAACACACCAAAGCCACAGAGCCAATGAGCAAAACAGACTAAAGAGGGAAGAAAATGAGGAAAGAATCAATGGAACAACCATGAATGTCATAATACACTTCATATTTTTTTCCACTCTAACAGTTGGCTAAACTCAATCAGTAAACAAATGGATTGTTTCAAACTTATCACAGGGAAGCAGACTATTTAGGATGTAGAGTAATGACACAGGAAGCAAGTTAGCTGATATGAGCAGAGACTAGATACACAGACAGACCATATGATTCAGCACAGATGCACACAGAAAGAGTCCCTGTCTTCCATTTGAGGCCAGAAAATAGTGGCTCTCCAGTGGATGTTTGATGCACTATGAAAGATTAGCAATGCATTGTGCTGTATTTGTTCACCATCAAACACGCACACCTCCATAGAGGGAGCGGAAGTGCTGCTGTTGGGGAGCTGTGTACACCAGAGACCCACCACAAAGATCACTCAACCTCCAAAAGCTTTGAAGTGTAAACTAAGGGAGGGGTGGTTGGGGCAGACAGAAGGAAGAATGGTGGGGAGTAAATTTGGAACAATAAAAAAAAAAAAGAAGAGACAGACTGAAGATGCACACAAGGAAGAAGATGTGAAACATGATGACTGAACTGAACACTGAAAAGGGAGAAGTGGATAAAGACGGAGACGAGGGATCTTGCAGCAATCGGGCAAAAACTGCTGAAATCTTTGTTTCAATCACACACACACACAAAACATAGACACACACACACAATGACAAGTTATTTTTTTCCTTCCCATTTGGAGTTGTCTGGCAAAGTCATTGTGGTGCAGGAACATGCAGAAACACAGACATGTTCCTGGAAATCTTCATTTTCCACCTGCAAGACTACTTAAAATGCAGAAAGGAATCCTGCAGAAAACCTGCTCTTTTAGGCGCATCAGCAGTTCATTTCTGGGGATCATGGATGAAAAGAAAAATTCAAATACATCCGCCCAGATCCTCCCAGACTCCCTGGCTTCCCAGGGCCTCTAAAACACTGTTTTATGTTTCCAGTTGAATTTTTTTACACTGTCTGTCATGCATTTCCATGCTTTGCTTTGTCAACTGAATTATCTTGCCAACCTTCAAAATAAATTCTTGGGCAACGAAAAAATAAAAAATTAAATTAAATTTAAAAAATGACAATCCATCCTGGTTAGAGATGCACCGATCCAGTTTTTTCCGTTCCAAACCGATACCAATACCCAGGCTGAGTGTATTGGCCGATACCTGATCCGATACTACTGTTGAATGAATGAACCGTATACCTTGCCATGTGAGTGAAGGCATTAGGCTTGACATGAACATTTAGCCTTGTAAAAAAAAAAAAAAAATTAAAAAAAATTAACACAGCTACAAATGTAATTCATTTTATTTATTAACAAATAACAAAGCTAGGGATGCTCAACGTTGGAATTTCTCATGTGGCCGATATCCAATATCCATACCGATATTAAAGCTGAAAAAGATGAGCAGCCATTGCAAATAGCAGTTTTGTCATCCGTTTCCAACACTTTAAAAAATAGGGGTGGGAAAAAATACTGATATTCTGAAATATCATAATATTTTCATATGCAGATATCAAATCTTAATTTAAAACGCGGCATCAGTCTATTTAACTGACAAAATCTTGCAGGATTTCATCGTTCTGTTACAAAATCTCATGATATTTTGTGAGTTCCTGCGAGATTTTGTAACGTAGCGATGAAATATTGTGAGATTTCATTAGTAAAATAGATGGAAACCCTGTTTTTAAATGACAATAAGATATCAGCATATGAAAATATAGCGACACTTCAGTGTATCAATATTTTTTCCCACCCCTAGTCTTTAGAAGTTTTAATGTCTGTAAAAAAGACGTTTTTGAAGAAGGAAAAGATGTTTGGGGGGGTTTTTAGACTTTAGAAACAGCGGGCTGATTGGTTAAATATCAGTGGGGTGGTCGATGTCCGATACTCAGTTTTAAGGCCTATATAGGCCGATACCAATAGGGGGCCAATTATATCGTGCATCCCTAGACAAAGCGTAATCTTATTAAAATACTAAAAACAGAAATGACTGGACCGGAACTATGTATCAGCCACATTAATCCATTATCTGATCCAGCTAAATTTCAGTATCGGAGCCGATATCCAATCCAGGAATCGAATCAGTGCATATTTAATCCAGATGTTAAAGGAGTCATCACCCGGAAATCCCACTTTTTCATGTTAAAACATGTGTATTGGGGTAGGAATTGAGTAAAAAAGTGCCAGAAACTCCTGAAAGTGAAAGTGGCTTCGTTTTTCAGCTTGAGCTCTCTCTTCATCCCAGAATCCGCCACAAGAGCGCGCACTCCACAGCACGCGATTTGGACCCGCCTCTGGCATTGACGTCAATCGCCTCGGCCTGCTAAGCTAGCCTCTTTAGCGCCACCTAAAAGCAGCTGATTACCTTCCACGGAGGAGTTATGACCAGCTGTTATGACGTGAACTAGAGAGGCTGCGAGCGAGCTGCTAAGCTAGCGTCTTTGTTATGAACTCTGCTTTTTCACCGGCTCCTGCGCAGAAGCATGTCTGCCTTACAGATGCTCGTGGTCGGCCTGAGTGTTGCAAGTCACACTGCGTCTCCTGCTGTGGCAAAAGCCAGCAGAGGCCCAGCTTTGTGGATGCCTGTCATAGTGTCTGAGCCCCAGACATGAATCCATCCTCATTCAAGGCGCAAAGGCATGGTTAACTGGCTCCCTGTATTGAAAATGCCCATATAAGCGTTTCTCGCCGAGATATTGCGTTTGGGGGATTTTCGCTGCTGCTTTCCAGGAAAGACCCAGAGCTGCTTCAACCCTTCACCCGACAAACAAAAGTTGGGAATAAAAAGAGGTTAAAATGAACTTATTAAATTTTCGTCCACCCAACTAGAATTAAAAATGCATTTGAAGATAATTTAAGAAGGATTGTGTATGTAAAACACTAGGTTATGACACCTTTAAGGAATTGTATTTTGCAGCAATACTGACATCTTCCAACACTGTCAAACCAGAATCAACACCACTTGCATGACCAAATCATCACAGACATTGCCCAAAAGAATCATTCCTTTACTTTGTGCATCACCATTCACAATAACTTGTCTCAGTAAAACCAAGAGAGGGGCAGTCTCTACTTGTTTATGAAAGCACACATGTTATTCCACATGGGTAAAGAAAACAAATCTTGATAAGTCAGTATTTCCTGGTGAAATGTGACAGATGTGTAACTAGGACAGCAAAAGGCATTTTAAATCAACATCTGTAGGGGTGTGGCCAATCTTACCAGGTTACGAGGTCACGAAACACTACAGTAGATTTTATATAGGATGTGACCTGCACAAATATAGGATAAGATGACTCTAAACCACAAACCTCAGTGTGGGCTGAAAGTATGAGCGTGCATCCATTGTCTGAGGCCTGCCTAGTGTGGTTATGTCATTCTCCAATGTGCTAATGTGATTTATCCCATAACAAGTAGACCGATAAAGAAGTTTTTGTATTCATGTCAGTTCTGTGGTCACTATGACAATATTGTTACTTTCTCTAGAGAAGCAGCTGCTAAGGTGCAGGACTGGATTTGCTGGAAAGGATCCTGATGGGAGGAGAACATAAGCTCTACAGATTCCTGGTCTCTTCTGTTATCCTGTGTTATTATCTATAGGATTAGTATTAGCGAATTGGTGCTTTGGTAAAGCCATACTGTGCACCACTCGTGCCTTTACTGAACTTAACCTTTCTAAACAAAAACTGCAGAGGACATAAATGCACTCAGATGACATCATTAAAAGGGTATAAACTCTCCATCATTAAGCTCTGGTGAAAAGTGGAAAATGTGGAAACATGACATTTGTGTCAGTCTTACCTAGCTGCTTTCTAAGGTGCATGAAAACTATTGTGGCGATTACCATGCCATCCATGATTAACTGGCAAAATTAGAAAGAACTGTCACATATTTAAATGAAAAACAGGTGAAAACTCTTCACTAAATGTCATATACTGACTAATCTGTTAATGCAGTGCACAATCAAGACATAATTCATGCTAACATTTACACAGCAAGAGGGCTCAAACTGTGCCATGAATGTTGTCTTTTGTCTGGACTTTCTTCCAATCTGAC
Source organism: Atherinomorus stipes (assembly GCA_023101725.1). NCBI lineage: Eukaryota > Metazoa > Chordata > Actinopteri > Atheriniformes > Atherinidae > Atherinomorus > Atherinomorus stipes. Next base: position 807,477 of record JALJCO010009510.1, on the reverse strand, counting down.
TGCAACTACCTCACGTCTTTCTAGTGAGTTTGGCAGTTTCTAGATTAACTGCCGGGCCAAGAAACCATTAGAACAGATTAAGAATGGCTCAATTAGCTACTAATAGGCATAGGGGAGCTTGGCTATACGTGAGTGTGTCTGTGTGTGTTCTCATCCACCCAACTGAAGATCAGCTTGCAGGCTGGAGGAGGGGCAACAGCATTAAACACCCAGGCACACTGATCTACTTTCAATCTGCCCATTTAAGTGTGTGTATGTGCGCACCCATGAATATGTGTTGGTGTGTCTGAGCTGACAGGATCAATCACTTCCACTTCTGTGAGCTGTCCTTGCTCTCCCTGCCTGTGTGTTACTTCCTGTTGTCTAGCCTTGTTTACTACTGGACTCTTGGCTTTTTTATTTCCCCCTGAGGCAGTCACTGACCTCTAGTTCATTGAGCTAATATTTACCTGCTCTCTGTTGGGTAAAAAACCATCGCACCACATCTAAGATTTAAACAAAGGCTTTTGAAGGCTGGATCAGAAGGTTTTTCTACAAAGCTATAAAAAAGAAAGCCGTGTTTGCCCGTTCTATGTAAACTATGATGAGATCATTTGTTCCACCATGCAAACCATGTAGTATATATCCAAAATAACAATTACTGACTTGCTCTCCACAGCTGGGGATGTGTGTTACTGAGGGTCACATGACTCCTAATGTTCTGCAGCTGTTTAACTGCGGCTGGAAGCTGACTCTGCATTTCTACCGTAATACAAACAGATGTATGCACAGCGTACTCGTCGCGTACATGCATAGGCAGACATATTCCAATGGCGTGCAGAGCCTCAGGATAAGAGCTCCTATTTCAGCTCTCAAGGAAAAAAGAAAGGAAACACTTTTCCTGAAAAAGCCACGGAGTCAGCATCCCCAATAAAGTCAGAGTCATCAGACGGCTGCTGTTCCCTTAAAACGAATATTAAACCGTTTTTTTTGTGTGTGTGTGTTTGAGAGGAAAAGTTTCACCATGAGAGAAGAGTGAAAGAAAGCGGATGAATGTGTGAGCGCAGAGTTTGAGCAGCATCAGAGCTGAATGCAAATGAACCTGAGCCAAATCACATCAGAAAGAAAAACACTGCACAGAAGAATCTCTCTCTATTGTGTGAGTGTGTGTGATGTTGTGGAGTGGTGACGGACAGAGTGCACTGAAGGAGACTGTGTAGGGCCTTGTTTGTGTGTGTGTGTGTTTATGCATTTCTCAGCTGGATGAGTGGATGCATGAAAGCCTTTGAGACAGATATACTGAGCCTATCTAAAGATGGGCCTCAGTGAAAGAGTAAAAGAAAGAAAGAGAGCATTCTTTCACAACAGACTACAGCCCTCCCTTTCCCACCCCCCGCCTCCACCCTCCCTCTTGCCATACTCCCTCCTTCGTCTTCTTGTTCTTCTCACCCTCTATCTCTCTCTCCCCCCATCTAGCCAGAATTAACGATTTCCCCCTGAATAGAACCCCTATATTCATTCACACACAGTAACACACACAACCCGAGGGAGTTTTGTGACCTCACCTCAACAAATAACACCTAAATACGCAGTGACACAGAAAGCGAGCATACTGTATGTGGCATATATACATACAGCATCACATGCACAGCAACATCACGTACAAACATATGATCCAAGTGCAAAATGATCACTGACATAGAAACAGCCTCATTTGCTGAAATATGTCAGTATGTAATTAGTCTAAAAAGGGGGTCCTTAAAATTCCAGTGGGCACACACACAGACACACATGCACAAAGGCCCTTAGTTAAACACTGAATAGCTCGCAGGAAGTGGCTATTTGGCAATTTAGAAGCACCTCCCATAGCTCATTGAACCCTCTTTCTCTCCTCTCGCCTCCAATCGGTCTTTTTATCTCTCTCACTCCTCCTCCTCTTTCCCTTCTTCTCCCTCTACTTCTCGTCTTCCTCCCTTGTTCGTGGCTGTGGGTGCCTTCCCACGCTCGGCTCTTGAACTTGCACGTCCTCCTCCCTCTGAGCGTGTCAGCGAGCCACATTGAGGGGTGACTGCAGCACATGAAATGGGGGAATTTAAATGATGCGTTTGGGCTTTGTGAGAGCTGAGAATGCTGAGCTTTCTGCTGCAGAGACCTGGAAGTCACCTTGTTTGAGGATTCTAATGAAATGCAGCAAAAGTGGGCCAGAGCCCCGTTTGGAGTTAGAGTTGCTCTCTGATGCAGCCCTGTCAACTCATTCAGTGAATCAAAGAACAACTTAAAATAGTTTCATGCTTTTAACTAATTCTGGCAACTCTCATCTTTAATAAATAATTGAACTTTAATCCAATGAAACGTCAGAACTTTGTGAGATAACATAAAAAGAGAAAGAATGAACTGGAACCAAAAAAAGCTTAGTGATTCTTCGATTGTATGATAATGAAGGATTACTGGCAATCACTCATGTATAAAGTGCCTACCCACTACCGTAGTTCCCAAACTTTTTGAGCCACAACCCCCAATATAACATACATTTGTGTTCGCAACACAAATAACACCTGTCAAAGAAACAGACTTTGTTTCTGGACCCCCAACGATAAAAATTAGAGATACCGATACCATTATTGCCCTCCTAACCATTCCAGTACTTTGTTGTGGATATCGCCGATACTGAGTACTGATACCTTTGTAAAACATGAACAAAGACAGCAGATTGAAGCCATTTTTTTTATAAATGCAGTGTTGCTGGTGGGAGAGTCCAATGTGAAATACTGCCATACCACCATCATGGGTACTAGCTAGCTCCTTGTCAAGCAGGTGTTAGGTGATCAGTTCTTCCTCGCCCCGCTAAACCAGCAGCTGCAGCACAGCACAACTGTTTTAAGAGCATCGAAGAAGATCTGTGTCAGGAAACAGAGCTGAAAATGGGTAATAGATTCCAATCTTAAAAAATTGCATAGTATTGGACTCCCGAACTCCAGTACTCACCGATACTGATATACCAGCATTTTCGACATTATCTGAGACATTTCCGATACTGGTATCGGTATTGGAGCAACTCTAATAAAAATTCTACATGTAAGGCTTGAAAACTATTAGATACTCCATAAATAAGGAGGACGAATGTTTTTGGGTGGATTGGGTGGGTTTCCCACTGTGACAAGGCACCAGCATGCCCAAAGTCAGCCTCTCTCCCTAAGATAATGCCAAATTTGGATTTTTGATACGTATTAGTAATAACTTAGTTACTTATACAATAATAAAAAAAAACTGACGGATTAATCTCTTTGCAATAATGAGTTAATTTAGATAGCCCTAAAATCCCCAAATTTATTTGATAAAGGTAAGCTGTATTGTTGTTTTTACAATGATCTTTGGTGGTGACCCCCTGAAATCATCCTCCGACCCACACGGGGCTCCCGACCCCCAGTTTGGGAACCACTGCACTACCACACATTTCATATACTAACTATAAGTTGCAAGGGGTTTATCCAATTAAAATCACTTTCAAATACTGCAAATCAACAATTCAATCAAACAGGAACGTTGGATGGATGTACCGGAAACTGCAATCCCACTGGCTCCAAAAGAGTTATCCGCTTTGAGTCACTAACGCCACACAGCTGCTTTCAAGGTGGACTGATAAAGTTAAGGATTGCGGCTGCTACCAACTAGATGCACAAAAATTCATCAGGTTTTTGCTCAGATCATCACCTGTAACTCAATTATTGCTTTAAAATCAAAGATGTTCACAGCAAAATGACAAATTTAAGGTTTCTATTAGGGATGGGCGATATGGACTAAAAAATGTATCCCGATAATTTCTCTTATTTATCACGGTAACGATAAGTGACGATAAAAACTATCAGCAAAATATTTTGTATTATAAATCTGTCACTAAATTCTGTCTTGAAAGCCCTACAAAATACTAGAAGCCACTAAACTATATCAGTTAAGTTCAAGTAGTGCACCTGTACTGCAAAACTGTAGTGACACCAATCAAACAAGTCTGAAATATGAGACCAAATTCCACATTTATTCCAAACGATGCAAACTGCAAAACTAACTTGATTTATAAAAAAAAACCAAAGTAGTGCAACTGCAAACACAACTTGACAAATTGTCACCTCACGATAAAAACGATAAATTCAAATTGTTATTGTGGGGAATTTCTTTGACGATATATCGCACACGATAAAATATCGCCCATCCCTAGTTTCTATTCAGTAGTCCTCAACCCAGTAGGCCATCATACAACATGTTCTCAACTTGTCACATGCTGCAGCTCATCAGTTTGCAATGCACGGGGGAACTGCTCTGCAACTGCACTAGGGATACACAAGGGAGCTGCACCAGCAGAAGGCCATTACAGTAAAAGTAGCTTTTAAAAAGCGCTGAGTTAACAACAATTAACAGCGTTTGTTAACAGATCTCAAAGGGAAAGAGAAGGACAGACAAAATCTATATGTTCAACTCTGATTAATTTCCTTCACTTTAATATGACAATAATAGGGCCTTGACCCTCAGATTAAAACCAGCTAACCTGAGCGCTGCATTTTTAAACTAACAATTTTTGCATGTATCATTCCTCCATGCAGCTGTGAACAGTTTAACAGTCTTTATTCAAAAACATTTCTGTCTCTTATCACTGAGCAATGCCCTGAAGAATCTCTGTGGCTGTACGACACCCGGAGTAACTACTTGGCCAGTCTGCTGATAAATTACAATGTGTGCAGATGACAGGGGGGTGGGATGATGAGGTGAAGTTGCATGGTGAAGCGGAGGATGAATTCTGAGAGGAAAGTAATTCCCCCATACTTTTCTTACCTTTTGGTACTCAGAGTCCTCTGGTCTGAAGTCACTGCTCACTACTTGAAATTCCAGGTTGAAATGAGGCAACCGGTGGAGGAGATTCACCCACCAAGGAGGAGAATAGTTCACAACGGCCGCCATCCTGATGCAGCTGCCTCCTGGCTGACACTTCGCTCTCTAACCCGATTCTTCACGGAGACACTGAAAAAATTCACAAGCATCTGTTATGGCTTTGACAAAGCTGGAGAGCAACTTTTATATCATTTTACCAAAATGGTCAGATTAAAAACAGCAGAAACCACAGTTCTCTTGTTGATGATGCTTTACTGCTAAAACCTAAATCCATCATAGACTAATTACAAAGGACAAACATTGTAATAAAGCTAATGTGATAGCCTGACACACCTGTACACACTAACTGTGGTTACAACAGTAAAAACGCTGCTATATGAATCATTTAATATCAGCATTCACTTAAAACTTGAAGCATAAAATATGACTATTGTTCTTCTGAGGGCCTGCCTTTCTTCCTTCAGAGTGGTGTATCTTGGGTTACTGGCTATCATATCATAAACTGTGCCAATGTCATAATAACTGTGCAATTTAGTGTAATAACCCCCCCCCCCCCCCCCCCCCCCCAAAAAAAAAGCATCGTTAAGAAGACACCGAATGAGACCTTTTGTAGTTTAGTCTTTTTTCTTTTCTTGTTAAAGAGGCCTTTGTGGGTAAATATCAAGCTTATGCAGTTGACAATAGGATGGTTGGTATAGAAACCCCGCATCGCCCAGTTTACGATCCTGGTGCAAAAAAATCAAGCTTCGTGAAATAAATGTGATAAGGAGGGGAGAAATTGAATATAAATGAAGTCCCACGCACCGCCGTTTCTGTTTATAGCACAGAATTTACTGTACTAACACATGTAGGTCAGCTCAGACGATTTCACCCTCGCATATTCAAGTCGCAAGCTTATTCATTGTCACAGTCGATAAAATGTTAGCAAACCCGGATTAGCAAGCCTTATCCTGCTTTGTCCGTTAAAACTACCGCAGTCCCATAGTCGTCAAGGTAACGAGGATGAGAAAAGACATCTTTTCGCTTCAGGTCTCCGTGTCTGTTAGACATCGTAGCCCCCCGGAGATGGGAAATTGGAAATGGGAATCATGATAGAAGAACCTACCTTGAGAAGCCAAAGCGAATGCAGACTCTCGTTCAGTGTAGTCTTGGGAGTCCACAGCGGCGTGTATTTCACCTATTGTCTTCCCTGATCCGGTGGTAGATTTGAACACGACTACCGATCGTTGCTGCATCAACGCGGCTGAACCGAGCTAGCTGCAACGAGCGAGGCGGCTGCAGTCGCAACCACATTGAAAAGCACGGAAAACGGTCACCGACCTAGTCCGCTCACATTTCACCAAGACGCCTCGCCGCTTCGACTGCCTTCCCCAACGGCAGATTAAGGGTTAAAGTCTTTGACCCGCAACCCAGTCTGCTATTTTTTGTTACAGTTGGGCGATGCCGTCGTTATCCTCCTTTCTCTTCCTAATGATTTGCGTTCGTTCCCACGATGACCGTCGGTCCAGTGGGTTTAGCTGCGTGGCTCTCCAGTTGGATGATATTGCTGGAAGCAACCACGGTCTTTAAAAATCCATGGAGGATGGGGCTTTGCGGCATCTCCGACTCTGTGTGTGTGTGTGAGTGAGTGCGCGCGCGCTGTGTTACGGAGTGCAAATGCGCAAAAAGGCCTCCCCCTGACGTTACAATTATGGTAGTACAATTTGTGTGAGGTCTAAAAAAATATTGGATGTATTTATTCTTTTGGGGGGGATACTGAGAAAAAGGGGGGCCCATGGTTTTTTATTTATTTATTTATTTTGCGATTCACATTTTTTTAAATTATTTTCAAATTTAAGGAAAAGCAATACAGTACAACACTAAAAATCAACACAGATTGCGAACAAAAATAACAGAAAACATACAGTGAGAGAAAAAAAATAATTAAATAGGGAAAAAAAATAGATATATGCACATATATACATATACATATACACATACACACACACATATATATATATATATGTATATATATATATATACATACACACATACATATATATATATATATATATATATATATATATATGTATATATATACACACACATACAACATCTATATAATTCAATGGTACACTACTAGAAAAAAAACGTTTCACAGTAGATCAAAATAAAATTCTTAACAAAAATTTCCCATCTATTCCATTTTTGCATGAAAATATCTACTTTTTTTTTAACAATCTAAAAGATAACTTTTACAGAGCTGCCACCCATGTCCCAACATACTTAACCAGTGGTTCAGAGGTGGAGCATTAGGGGTCTTCCATTCATAGGCCTACATAATTAATTTGCTACCCAACATCAAAGCTGTCTGATTCCACTCTGCATTTAGAGGAATTATGTCTTCAAGAAGGAGGGGTCGCCCAAGACAAACAGTCTGGGACAAGAATGGAATTTTATATCTCTGAATCTTTTTAATTTGAGAGCTTATTCCCACCCAATAATCTTGTATATGATGACAATCCCACAGCACATGTCTGAGAGTGCCCTCTTCTTGTTGACATTTCCAACATTTAGCGTTAACCCTTAGTTTTGCTTTATGTAATTTAACTGGTGTCCAGTAGATTCTATTTAAGACCTTAAACTGGACGAGTCTCGTTCTGAGATCTCTGGACATCTTTTTTTTGTTTTTTTAGTATGGAATTCCACTCCTCATCTATAAACGAGGTGCTCAGATCTGTCTCCCATACTCCTTTAAGGGCACGAGCTGAGTTGTCTGAACTACTGAGAAGCAATGAGTAATACTGTGATGCTTCATGTCCTGAGCCACATATCTTCTGTGTGGGAATATCTGCACTGAATGGTGGAGTGGAAGAAGACCCAAATGTATTCACAAGTCTCAATTGTAGATAAGGCCAGAGTTGATGTTGGGGAATTACATACATATTTCATAATTCTTTGAAGGATCTTATATTATCTCCTTTATAAAGATCACCTGAGACCTTTATTCCTCTATCAGACCACAGTTTCCACATAATGGGTGAATGACCTATACATAATTTTTGGTCTAGCCAGATAGAGGCTGAAAGATGACGATGAGAGTCAAATTTGCATATCTCAGCAACTCTCCTCCACAGCCACTGCATATGGGATAAGATTGGATGAGTTTGCTCATCCGGAGGAAACTTAGCTGTGACAAAGTAAGTAGGATGAAGTGGCTTACAGAAGAGGCTCTCAATGGTGTACCAGGGAGGATCTCGCTCTGGGGGTAAGAACCAGTGGGCCAAGTGTCGGAGACCAAAGGCTAGATGATATAGGAGAAGATTTGGAATGCCTAGCCCCCTTTATCTACCGGTCTCTGCAACTTTCTTAAATTCAGTCTCAGTCATGTGCCATTTCAAAGAAATACATTAGCCTGTCAAATTGTTTGAAATACTTAGGTGGTATGTCATGATTTTAAAAACTACAGATTTTAGCTAAATAATTTACTAATTGAACTAGTGGTTATCTCATGTCAAAGCAAATGGTTAATGATTGGGTTTTTTAATCAACAATTGTTCACTCAGGATGGTCCTACACTTAATGTCTGACCATTGTTGCACAAAGACTTATGCCTCATTGATTTCTGGTAAAACAATAAGTTTCAGTCATTTAATCAGTTTCTTTATCATTATTGGTCAATTAACGTTGCAGTTATCACATGTGGCCTCATGAGTTTTGCATCTTCTTCAGAAAACAGTTTGGTAAACAAATATCACTTACATTTGCAGATGGTTAATCTGTAAGATGCATTATATCAAGAACATGGTCATATTCATGTACTTTAGAAAATCATCATAGAAAAAAACCTTACATGCTGCATTCACAGACACTTCAAGTAAAGTTCAGTTTAGACTGAACACCTGTTAGGAATTGACAGTCTATACTTGGGGTTGCACCTGTGGGGACCAGGTTATAGTGTTGTATAAATGAAAAAAAATGAGTGGGGGGAGGGGGGTAAAATTTGTATTAGGCTGCTGTGGTAAAACTGGTGGTTACTCCAGGTAACCCATCATATCCACTCAACAAAAACATTGATATTTCCAAAAATGTCATTATTCAGACTGACACAGCAATCTATATGGATTGTTTTACAGTTAGCATCCGATGATTGATATACAGCTGTGTGAAAAAGTTTTTGCCCCTTCCTAATTTCTTACTTTTTTGCTTGTTTGTCACACTTAAATGTTTCAGATCATCAAACAAATTTGAATGTGATTTAAAGAAAACACAAGTAAACAGAAAATGCAGTTTTGAAAGGGGGGGGGGGGGGGGGGGATCCAAACCTCCATGGTCCTGTGTGAAAAAGTGATTGCCCCCCCCCCTGTTAAAACATAAATTAACTGTGGTTTATCACATCTTTGGAAAGCTGATTTCAAATTGTCTAGCCGCGCCAAGGTTGGATTACTGCCACACCTGTTCTCAATCAAGAAATCACTTAAACAGGACCTGCCTGACAAAGTTTAGCAGACCAAAAAGATCCTCAAAAGCTAGACATCATGCTGCGATCCAAAAAACAAATTCAGTAAAAAATGAGAAACAAAGTAATTGAGATCTATCAGTCTGTAAAAGGTTACAAAGTCGTTTCTAAAGCTTTGGGACTCCAGCAGACCACTTTGAGAGCCATTATCCATAAATGGAGAAAACATGGAACAGTGGTGAACCTTCCCAGGAGTGGCCGACCAACCAAAATTACCCCAAGAGCACAGTGGCGACTCATCCAAGAGGTCACAAAAGACCCCAGAACAACATCCAAGAACTGCAGGCCTCACTTGCCTCAATTAAGGTCAGTGTTCATGACTCCACCATAAGAAAGAGACTGGGCAAAAATGGCCTGCATGGCAGAGTTTCAAGACCAAAACCACTGCTGAGCAAAAAGAACATAAAGGCTCGTCTCAGGATGCCAGAAAGCATTTTGATGATCCCCAAGACTTCTGGGAAAATACTCTGTGGACTGACAAGACAAAAGTTGAACCTTTTGGAAGGTGGAGGTCCCATTACATCTGGCATAAAAGTAACACGGCATTTCAGAAAATGATCATCATACCAAAAGTTAAAAATGGTGGTTTTAGTGTGATGGTCTAAGGCTGTTTTGCTGCTTCAGGACCTGGAAGACTTGCTGTGGTAAATGAAACCATGAATTCTGCTGTCTACCAAAAAATCCTGAAGGAGAATATCCAGCCATCTGTTCATGACCTCAAGCTTGGACTTTGGTTCTGCGGTAGGACAATGACCAGTAAATCCACCAGTTTGGTTTTTTTTTTCCCCCCTTAAAAATAAAAATCTTCAATTAAAAACTGCATTTTCTGTTTACTTGTGTTATCTTTGTCTCACATAATTAGGAAGGGGGCAAAAGCTTTTTCACACAGCTGTAATTTAACAACTTTCAGGGAATAGTAGTTTCCATCCTCCCAGAGAACATTATAAATGTGGAATGCTACGTGATGAAGTAGAGATGCAACACATAAGTGTTAGAGAAGGGAAAACATCAGGAGAATTTTACTTAAGTTTTACTTAAAAAACAGCATTTTATTGTCTTAAAAGACATAAGTTACAGACAAGGTGATAAAATGGCATCCATTCATTGTTTTGTTAAACTTTCTACAAATGATCTGTTTACTTTAAAGCACATATATTATCAGCATTGAGAATATTCCCTATGTATCCTACACTATACTGACTTCAGTATTGCAGCAGTGATGTATAATTTATTCACAGTTTGGCTCAATAGTGTAGTTGAGTATTGGCTCCATTCACACCTCAGAAATCAGCCACAATTTATTAAGCATGTGATAGATTATTGAGCTGACACTTAAAGGTTTCAAATTATGCATATTGAAATGTAACCAGAGGAACTTAGAGCAAGGTTGCCTCCTTTGGCCTGTCAGGTTAGCAGAATTTACAACATACAAGTTTAATGTGAATCCCCATGCAGTAGGCACTTCGGCACACAAAACAACTATGAGAAAAATCAACCCAAATTAAAGATATAAATTTGGCTAAAGGAAAAAAGATTAAATTACCTCAGGTCGTTTGTTTTAATGTTAACATGATTGCTTTTTTTTCCATTTATAAAAGGACAACCTTACATCGACAGCAGGAAAAAAAATTGCATTTTTGTATTTTTCATAATTTTAAGTAAAATCCAGACAAATAGAGTACATTTACATTTTGTAAAAAAGATACAACTTCCAAGAATATTGTGGTTATTAGTGAGAGACATTCATACCAACTTAAAAACATGATATGGTTGGTGAAGTACATGCAAGCCTGTGACAGATGAGCTTTGAATAGAAATCTCCAGAAATATGCCTTCACACATTAAACATACAAACCATAGGCTCTATAACATTAAGACTTCTCTGCTTCTCAGAGGGCGTGACGGGGACACGATGATGTCATCAGAATCGTCAGAATCAGCCGCAGCATCTCCATCAAACTCCGGTCTAGAATGGATTTCCGTTTGGGCTGAAAAACACAAGATATGTGCAGCAGTGTCATTCTCTACAATACAATAACAGCATCATGCAAAAGTCATGAGCCATCATTCACTTCTCTATAGAATGTCAGGAAAACAGAAAATAGGTGCAGCGAGGTATTGAAAGCTGTATAAATATAAGGGGAATGTAGCATCTGAAGCAAAAACAGTGTTTAAAGAATTCCAATGGGCTTGAATGTGGGTACTTGGTATGATCACCTTCTATTCTTCAGCACAGCCTGAACCCTCAAACATTAGCCAAGCTTTCTTCTAACTTGTTTAAGCAGTAGCCAGGAATATTTTTCATGGCTTCGTGAAGAATATTTCAAAGCTCTTCTTTGGATGTAGACTGCTTTTTGTTCTGTTTTGTCAAAATGATCCCACACCACTCTGAGGAGGATTCATCACTCCATAAGACCTGTTGCCATGGGTTTTCAGCCAAGTTCTTGTGTACTCTGGCACACATCAGCCATTTTCCCTATTATACTTCCTTAAAAATGGCATTTTGACAATTACCTTTCTATAGAGACCTTAGGTAAATAGTAGATGGATCAACCAAAAGGTAGAGATGCATCTCTTAGGTCTGGTGCTGAGTCTTTGCTGGAGTATACAATTTTCTGCCAGTTGCACCGTATTATCTTAAGAATTTCTTGCTAATACCACTAAATAAACAAAGCCAAACAATGTATTTGTGATAGGCTGCTAATAAAGTTATAACCTGCACAGACTAACATTTCATTTTTACTTCTGAAGCCTGGAGAGAAACGCAGACCATGTTAACATGTTCAAAAGACCAGTAAAAAAAAAAAAGTAATTTATAGTAAAATCTGAATGTTTACCTTTCAAATGTTTGTTATTTTAAATTCCTACTTCCTTCTAAAACTGAAAAAGTTTTAGTGGACAGTTTTATGCTCGTTTCACCTCAGTTTTAATAAATCCATTTCATATGAAGCCTTAAGTCACATATTTAATCCAAAGTCTATTTACATCTGAATGAGTTAAAACAGGTTCTTCTCCAAGTTGTCTGCCATGTCTAGAAACAAAACTGTTCATCCCCATGGGTTAAATACCTTATCTAAATTTTAATGATTCATAAGTCAGTTTTAAGCAGAAAGGAAAAAAAAACAAAAACAACACATTCCTCTGAAAAATGTTCAGGACTGGTGATAAAGAAGCCAATGTCCAAAGAAAAACTGACATACTTTCAGCAAATAATAATTGGATTTATATGCTACTTTTCAAGGCACCCTAAGCACTTAGTATTAAATTAATTTAATTTACTCCACATTATTGGTGGTAAGCCACATGTGTAGCCAGAGCAGCACCGGGGCAGACTGATGGAAACATGGTGACGCCACCAAAAGCCCCTCTGACCACCAAACATTCACCCACATCTCTGGTCGCTTGTGTTCTGACAAGGACCAGAGGGAGGGAGCACATTACACCAGTTTTAAAATCGCTGCATTGGCTCCCCGTGCATTTCAGGATTAATTCTAAGGTTCTTTTAGTGGTTTATAAATGTCTTAATGGTCTTGGGCCTTCTTATTTATCTAACCTGCTTTTAGATTATAAGCTTTCGCAGACCCTGAGGTCCTCTGGTACTGGCCTTTTAGTTGTCCCCAAAGTCAGGAGAAAAACCAACGGCAAGGCCTCTTTCCACCATTATGGTCCTCGTCTATGGAACAGCCTGCCAAAGAACCTCAGGGCTGCAGACTGTTGATGCTTTTAAGAGGAGGCTGAAGACCTACCTCTTTAATGAAGCATTTAATTAATTTGTCATTTATATTTTTGACTGTTTTAGTCATTGATATACTTATTTATTTTTAACTGCGTTATTATGGTTTTGATTTTACTGAGGCATGTCGTATTAGTTGTTTTTACTACTCTTTTGTCCATATTTTTATACTTATAGTTCCTCTTCTTTGTTCTTACTGACGTTCATTTGATTTACTCCTTTAAAATTAACTCCAATGTTTTCCTCATGGGGTCCTCTATGCTGGGAGATTTGCTCTGTGGGGTTATTGCCTCTGGGGAGCCCTCTTGTTGGGGTGAATGAAGGGTCCTGCTCTGCAATCCTATGGTTGTGGTGTCGGCCCCTGGCGGTTCCTCTGGTCGCGGCTTCTGAGACCATGATGGCTCCCGGTGTGGATGGATCCCCAAGATATCGTTTCCTCACAGCAGCGCCAAGCCAGGTTATATTCATAAAGTTATAACAAATACTGAGGAAGGGTATGTGTGTGTGGGGGAGATAGAGAATGCGTAGTCCAATTGTCATTTTGTTAAAATGTTGCTGATTTTAATAAATAAAGCCCTTTGTACTACTCTCGTATAAAAAGTGCTTTATAAATCAATTTCATTCATTTATACGCCAGTAACACCAGCGCTGGAGGTAAGGTAGATAAAGTGTCCTGTCCAAAGACACAACAGTAGAATGACACAAGCTGGAGAACAGCAAGACTCTGTCAGTCAGCAAATAACATCAGCAGATTGGATCAAGAGTTCCAGGCTCTATTTGCACTGTCAATCCTCCAGTAATGGGACTTGTCGCTCTACTGCCTGAGCCACTCGGGTATTGCTCAATACCCCCTTAAAGGAACACAAGCAAGTCTGGTTTCTTGCAGGGAAAATATAAAGAAATGAGACGTTGCTTTACTGTATATTTAAACCAATTTCACCCTAAACATCATCCTTTTGGACACATGACTACTAGAGAAAAACCACAGGTCTTCTGACTCACCCTGTTATTCAGTATTAATTATGGATGCAGCATCTTGCAGCCAAATCATCAGACCTAGTTAACTAGGAACTATTGAGACAACTTTGTAAACACAAGTAAATTACCTAGTTATGGTACTTTTAACAGGATGCATTTTAATGTATGGACGATTTAAGTTATGTTTAATCCAAAGCCTATTTAAACAGTGTCACATATGGTTACTTTTTACTTTGTAAAACATCATACATTCTTAGCTGAGTAGAGCTAGACAACAGTTATGGACCATGTCTTCCTACAAAAATCTTTAGTGGCACATTCTCAGCAGCAACACAAGTTGGTACAGTGGACTCTCTGAACTGAAGCCCATTAAACCTCCAACAGAGGGGCAGCCTTGTAGGCGTGGAGGATTAATGATGACATTGCAGTTCTGCTCAGTGCACACATGTGCTAATCAAAACTCAGCAAGTTGGGAGGAAAATTATGGGTATGGGGAGGGCACTGGATTTTCGCATAGACATGTCGGTCAGGGCTCTGAACAGCAGTAACTATATATCTTTAAAGTTCTTTAGAGAAAGTAGCATTACAGGCCCGCAGGTCTGCTGAGTGCCCTCATCGGTCTTTGATAGGAGGCTGTCAAAGTTCTGGCTGGTGCAGATGAGACAGTCATCACAAAATTAGATCAGCATGTCAGCTAGATCCATCACTGCTCATAAAGGTGTCAGGGGAGGAATGAAAAGCGGTTTTGAGGTTTAAAGCAGGGCAATGCAATGGCACTGCACATAAGTACACAGTATATCAAACCAGAAACCTAACTGCTGCACCTGCTCGGCACATAATGGTGCATTTCTTCTCTTAAGTGAATTGCCTTTCTATATGCTCCTGTCTGAAGTAGTGCAGTATCTTTAACCAAAGCAAAAGTGACAGAGAACTGTTGGAAATTACATCAATAGGAATATCACAAATAGAGTTTCAAAAAGAGACACTAAATTACTTTCTATTGCCTAATGTGAGACAGACTAGAAATACAAGCCATCTTTAATATAAAAAGAAAATTCAATGGATATTTTGTCCAACTTTTTCTGTTTTTTTTTTCTTGTTAGGTAAAGTTTCTTTGCATTTGCATTAGACTTTGTTTAGTGTTTTTCTGTAATGCATAAATGATAGGAACCTCACATGTTCTGGCAGGATTGTGTGCAGAGCCAGTTCTTCTTGGTACCGGAGTGGGTGGATTGTTTTCCATTGGAGAAGGCACAGCAAACCCTGAGCTAAGACACAAACACGCATAGAATTCAGCAATTTGTTGTATTTTGACTGCATCCATTTTTTTTCACTAAATTCTCTGTGGAAATTAGTAACCTCTTTATTGCAAGACTATAACGAGCCAGATGTCCCCTGAATGCGGACTGTATCATCGTCAAGGCAACCGTATCCAGCTCTCCACTGGCAGAGTCAGCTACATCACTGCAGCTGAATGACTCTACAGCCTGAAAACAGAAGATGAGGATGAGACAGGGCAATGTGGTGCTCCAGAGGGTGATACAAAAACATGACTCACTTTGAATGATTGAGAGCCATCTAGTGGTCTGTTAAGGAAACTGAACCTATGATTTACTTTTGCATATGATTGTCGATGTTCTCTTTTGGTGTCTTGATTTAGTGGATACATGCAGTTTCTCAAATAGTCTGGTTTTAGTAAACACTTATTTACATCCAAAGTATTTTTCATTCTCCTTTATAATGGCTAGAGCTACAGATTTAGAAATGCCAATGACAAAAGGAACTCCTGGAAACTACAGTTCTGTTGCGTAACCTTTACATAGACTGATGAGTGCAAGTGTGTGTGGAAAACCTCATTCTGTGCATCTTTCAGCAGGCCATTGAGTTGTGACTTTCTGAGTAGATGGCCTCTTAACACTGACTGCAACATCACAATGTCCTAAAGAGAAAGGGAGGAATTTGAAACAGCGCGTTTTTGGACACTTCTTATGTGATCATTTCACTCACACATCAGTAGCTTCCTTTACATAAGAGTGGTATGTTACATACCCTCCGTCTGTGCCGCCTCCAGTTTGTCTGAATGATCAAAGCTGCTTTTTCTCTTTCTATCATCTCTGCATTGATCCTAAACTCCTCTTCTCCATCCATCCCCTTCTCTTTACATCCAGTGTCCTTTTTTTCTCCTCCTCCCTGACCTGCTCTATGCTGAGCATCCTCATAACTCTCTGCCATCGTAGGTGGAGGAGACAAGCGCTCAGTCTGTGCAAGTTTGCTTCGGTCCTCCTCCAGAGATTGAATCCTTGCCCACGACTGTTCTAACTCATGTCTGGGAAGCACAAAAGCAATATATAAACAGACTTTAACAGATATCACTGAAAGTAACCATAGATGTCCTCTTACAGATCTTTAGGTTTGACTGAATTATATTTTGCTATCAGAGTTTGACAGGAAACCAAATGTCACCAAATCCTGATGTCTTAAGTGATTTTGAGCGTGTAAGCAAGTTCTTTTGAAAATCGCTATATAAATCTGATTTATAATTATTATCATTATTATTGGTGTAACTTGTGGAATACCTGGCAAAAAGTTTCTTGACTACAGGCTCTACACTGCAGCTTATAAAGATTTCAGTAAACTAGTTTGGGTAAGTTAAACAGACAAGGCAACTCTTAGCAGATGCAGTGCTTCCAAGTAACAGCAGTTTGTAACAGTACACTCTATAAATAACATTTTTATAATTAATTAATTAAACCATTTTCCTGTACAGATGGATGCCTCATTAACATTCAGTGTTTGCATAAAACTTTATATTCAACAAATGACCACTCATAAAGTTTACCTACATATGTAAAAAAAAAAAAAAATACCTATGCAGCTCTCTCTCTTTGTCAAACTGTTTTTTCTGTTCAGCTTTCCACTGTTCTGTCTCCTTTTCCAGTTCTTCTCGTTCTGTCCTGAGCTTTGTCAATTCATCACTGAAAACACAAACAAAAGACAGATTCAGTTTGCAGAGCAAATACTGATTTTATGCTTGGAACTACATAAACTGTTGTATCATTGTGGCGCAGCTTTGTCACAGTCCCAACCCCCCTCCAAAAAAAAAAAAGAAAAAAAGGAAAAAAACAACCCTAATATCGTTTTCTTCCTCAGTTCTGTGTCCTTCAGTAAGTTTATTTACATCAACTTTGACAAAAGCAGATAAATCCCATGACATCCCAAACACTCACTCTTTTCTTGACAACGTCTCCTGAAGCTCCACCCTCTCTTTCTCCAATTGGCAGAGACATTCCATCAAATCTGAAACCTCTTGCCTTTCCTCAGTGATGGTTCCCACGGAGACCACTGCCTTTGTTGCCATGGTAATCCCCAGAATCTCTATGAGCGTGGTCTGGACCTCCTGATCCAATCTGCTGCTGCTCTTTGCTGACTGGGTGTGTCTTTTGCCATCCTCCAGCCTCTGATAGGACGACAGAGAAGCCCGTCTGTGATGAAGCTTCTGAGCCAGCAGTCTGACAGACAACTGCACGTGTTTTCATGACCAACTAGTGAGTTTCTCTCACCTTTTCCACCTCTAACAGCCTTCTTAACAGCCTCTGTTTACTCCACTCTCTGTAACCTTAGAGACACAAACACATACACACAATTTTTCATCAACCTTACAGTACAGGATATAATACAACAGTGTTGTTGCATTCATCAAGGCAGATTAGTCAGTGTTTGTTTACAGAAATTTACTCATGTTTCATTAGTACAATAAAATAATCAGATTTATGAAGCGTGAACCAACAGAGGGAAAAAAGGGATTCAACT
This sequence comes from Atherinomorus stipes, assembly GCA_023101725.1. Lineage (NCBI taxonomy): Eukaryota > Metazoa > Chordata > Actinopteri > Atheriniformes > Atherinidae > Atherinomorus > Atherinomorus stipes. Next base: position 789,598 of record JALJCO010009510.1, on the reverse strand, counting down.
AAAAAGGGAATTGGTGGGCTCCATTAGTACTGTGACTGAAATGTGGTGATGAGTGAGCAAAGACCTTTAATTCCACCGGCAGGACTGTCAGTGTTGAGCTCTTCTCTGAGGGCTGCATTCTCCTGTTCAAGCCGCTTCAGGTTCTCAGACAGGCGATGAACTGTTGAGCTTAAAGCTTTCTGCTGCCTCTGGGAGCATTTACTCTCTGCTCGACTACTGCAAACACAGATAAACGCTATATGCAGGGATACATAGTAATTTCCTTTATATGGGCATACTTTAATTTATAAAATCCAAAATATTAAAGGCAAACTTTGCAGTCTGATTAAAAGACCAAATAAGAAATAATTCCCATTGAAACAAGTTCTATGTAATAAGTTACTGCTGTTGAATAGTAATTGTTTAAATTGTGTTTAAAGGTAGGAAAACTGTTTGACTGAACTCATAAGTTAGACTTTGAATTTTTTTTTTAAGTTTATGACTTAAGGACTTGTCTAATATAATGATTTCTTGAAAAAGAGGAGTTGAATATAGAAGGTGAACAAAAAAAAAGTCTCGCTCTTGAACATATGTTGTAGGCCTGTTTAACATGCCTACAACAGTGCATTAGCCTCAGACTAGTAACCAGCAAGCTAAACAACCCGGCTTCTTCGTATAAATATTTTCCCTTTATGTCAGAACTTGCAGACTCCTGTAATTCACTCTATCGGGGCCTTGCAAAGCACTCTTTACATCGACTTCAAATAGCTCAGAATGCCGCTGCCTGTATGCTAACTGGCAGGGGTAGGCACAAGCAAATTACCCAGAGCTTCACTGGCCGATGGGAGCTGGTATAAAAAGCCCTAAATGGTCTGTCTCCTCACTACATCTCAGAGCTTCTGGTCAGTTATGATCCCCCCCAGGGCACTGAGATCTTCTTCCTCACAGGGTCTTTTGATGATCATGAGAGAGAACCTTTTCTATTGCAGCCCCCGGTCTAAGGAACAAAACTCCCACCATCAATTAGATCTGCTTAGCCTGTTGCCACGTACAAGTCACAACTTAAAACTTTTCTTTTTTTCCCCCCCTTATTTTCTTTCTGTCTTTGGGGGGGGGGGGGGGTGGCGTGGTGGTTAGCACCACAGCCTCACCGTAAGAGGGTTGCTAGTTCGATGTGTGTGGAGTTTGCAGGTTCTACCTGTGTATGCGTAGGTTCTCTCTGGGTACTCCAGCTTCCTCCCACCATCCAAAGACCTGCGTTAGGTTAATTGATCACTCTAAATTGCCCCTAGGAATGAATGCAAGTATGAATGGTGGTGTGTCTCTCTGTGTTGGCCCTGTGAGAGACTGGCGGCCTGTCCATGATGTACCCCACCTCTCACCTGATAATAGCCGGGATAGGCTCCAGCAACCCACGCAACCCTGAAGTGGATAAGCGGGACAGAAAATGACTGACTGACTTTTCTTTTTAGCCAGGCATTTTGGAGGTTAGTCTCCTTTCGCAGAGCTGTATCTGTTGCCTATTTGTTCCTTATTTTTTATCTACATTCTAATTTCATTAATTCCATTAATTCTATGTTTTTAGCATTTTATGGCCTCTTTTTCCTTGATATTACTGTTTTTATGAAATGCTTTTTTTCCATTTATTATTTTTATGTGTGTACCATTATTGGTCTCAGCTGTTATTGAATTTTGTTTTTTTTTTTTAAATGGCAATTTATGCCATATTTGCCAATTGTTGTTCAGCACCTTGGGCAATCTGTTGATTGCTGTTAAGTGTGTTCTGTACATGGAAATGAGCTTGAAATTGAGCTGTCAACTCAAACTAAAGAGGAAAAATAAGAGCAGAAAAAACTGGCAGATGGAAGCTGAACTGCAGCACCACCAAAAACCTGACAACACACCAATTCAGAGAATCAGCTATATGCCCAGCAGGTTGATGGGACAAAAAAGAAAATTAAAAAGCTCTTACTATAGTTATAGGCCCTTATGTGGAAGTTCTTGCAGGAGTTAAAACACACACACTCTGTATCATTCTTAACTTCTGTGAAGAGCAATCAGCACACTGTGAAAGATTTAGGGTTAATGTGCACCAGGTTTCAAGAGTATTTACGGTCAACACATGCCTCATATTTTACAGGGAGGTTTACAAAATTTTATTGGAGATGTCTGGGTTTAACAGATAGATACATTGCTGCAGCTGCTGGAACCGAGCCTCTCCATCCCCCACAGAGATGTCAGCACAGCGTGACATCTCAGCTGCAACCTCAGCTGGACAAACCCGCAATAAAAGCGTGAAGTGCACATTTAAGAATGTTAATAACTTAGTCCACAGCTGTGGGGTGATCATGGTATCTAATATCTGTTGTGTGTTTTGTGATTTCACATCCATGAAGTTCGGCTGTCTGAGATCTGTTACTAAGGGTGTTAAGTGGATGCAGCCCAGCATCTTAGCTCAGAGGGAATTGCTCATATTTTCATCAATTTGAAACTTAATTTTACTTGATAATTGTTTAAATAATTTATGTTTGGTTAAGGGCTGCATGGTGGCGTGGTGGTTAGCACCGCAGCCTCACAGTAAGAAGGTCGCTGGTTCTATTCCCGGCTGGGGAGGGGGTTTGAACAATTCCAACAGTGGCCTTCCTGTGTGGAGTTTGCATGTTCTCCCCGTGTACATGTGGGTTCTCTCAGAGTACTCCGGCTTCCTCCCACCATCCAAAGACATGCATATTAGGTTAATTGATCACTCTAAATTTTCCTTAGGAGTGAATGTGAGCGTGCGTGGTTGTCTGTCTCTCTGAGTTGGCCCTGCGACAGACTGACGACCTGTCCAGGGTGTACCCTGTCTGTTGCCTAATAATAGCTGGGATAGGCTCCAGCAACCCCTGCGACCCTAACTGGATAAGCAGTACAGAAAATTATTTTGTTAGTAAAAATATCGATCCAGCACGATACAGCGCAATATTGCAACACAAAATGTCATTATATTTCAGTGTATAGCTAGTGTATTACACTCCTTGTAATGCATGGCTGCAATTTTTTATTGTGCCACTAAAAGAGTAAAAAATAAAAACCAAAAAGCGATATTTTCCGATATCACATTTTAATGCCAATATTGGCCGATAATATTGGACATGTCGTTTTTATTTAAACTCATAAAAATGTATAATGTTGAATGACCTGAGTACTCCTGTAACATGGTTTTGTCTCAGCTATGCGTACCTTTTCTCTACAGCCTCGAGAAGCATCCTCAGTCTTTGGATCTGAGAGAAAAGAGAACACAAGCACATTTTGCAAGTTTCTTTTTCCACAGCTCCATGACCCCAAAAATGTCACAAAAGGTGATAACAAAAAGCCCAAACATATTTTTTATTCTACCTCTTCATAATATGTTTCCACTGTGATCTTTAGCTCCTCCAAGTTGGTGGTCCTCAGTTCGCTTTGGAGTTTGCTGGAATTTTTTTTTTTTTTTTTTTTATGGAGAAAGCTGATCACAATGCTGTTTTCCCAAAAAAATAAATAAAAAATAGTCTGACAGAAAGTGAAAGAGCATGTCACCTTAAGGCATTTTCTTTCTCTCTACACTGCTGCTCCAGTTTCAGGATCCTCTGCTTCAGCCCATTGATAACCTTAATGGTTAGATATGGCTTGTTAAGCTTGCTAGATGGGATTCCATCAGTGATTTCTCATATGTTGAATGAATACTCACCACACTCCCCTCTTTTTTCTTATCCACCAAACTGCGAGTATAATCAGATCCCTACAGGGGGGGGTAAAGAAAACAGTTTACAAAATGTTAACTTTCATAAAAAAGAACAAGGGTAATTCTATTATTGTACCTTTGTGGGGTCCAATAATTCTTCTATCTGTTTCTCTCTTTTAGCATTATCTTCCTCCAGGCGTCGAAGCTTTGCTTTCATTTGCTGGTTGTCAGACTTCTGAGCCTGGAGACTCTGCAGATAACATACATGTTCAACACTTAAAGAATACCATGGAAAATCTTGGTATATTTTCTCACTTTTACACAGGATTAGTTCCAATATGGTTTTGTCTTGTAAACACAAAGTAATTTCAGCAGATAACAGAGGCTGAGCTCGCTGGAGGTGGATAAATAGTGATGCACAATATTTCAACGTGTTGTAAATCTTTTACCTTCTTGAGGCGAATGATCTCATCATACATATCTTCTTTATCTCTGTAGTCACCTGCACTCAAAGTAAATCCTGCAAAACATGTGTAACACCATAGAGACGATTAGTTTAGTGTATTTTTCACAATTTACCACACACAGTCCATAATTGATTGTTCACAACCTGCATTTTTACATTGTGGGGGAAAAAAAAAAAAAAAAAAAAAGAGTCCCAAGAGGTCGCAACTTATTAAACTGGACAATGCACAATTACAAGAATTTACAAATATTCTCAAATAAGCATTGAAAAGATTATTAAATGATGTGACATCATGTCACAAAGCCTCACATCCACTCTTTCTGCAAATATAGGCTATTTTCTATAAACTGCTGTTTAGTACACAGGCTGACCTTCATCTTCACCCGTCTCTACTTTCTTCACTAAATCTTTAATTCTGACATCCACATATTCTCTCACCATTGGATGCAAAGCGGAGATGTTTGTATTTCCTCATGCTTAAGGTCTGTTTGAGAAGCTGTGGACTGCCATCACATTCTGATCTGAGCATCTGAGATACATCTGAAAAACAGTCAGAAACAAACTGAACATGAAGACTTTTTATACTGAATAAACTAAATGATTTTACTTCTTCAAAGACCTTTATCAGAAGTTCATACCTAGTCAACGATTACTGTACTTTAGATTCCTATTATTGCCAAAGTTAGTCTGCTGGGAATATTCTTCGTGAAAGTACAGGAAGATGGAATTTCCTTGCTGCTGGTTGCACCTCCGCTGGTGCCCATGGTTTAGGGCAGCACGATATTGAGAAAACTTGTGATATGCAATGACATTAAGATTTGTGATATTATGATTCCCAATAATAAAGTACTTGGATATGCAGTGTCTTTCAGACACAAGGTAGTTGGTAGCCTACTGAGATAATAGGAAAAACCAATAGATTATATCCATCACAATGTTGTTCTATTAGAAAAGTATACCTGATTGGCCATTGGCCACACACAGCACAACAACGTACAGCTGTGACTGGAACATCACTTCTTTGAATATATGCAAACATAGACAGTATAGATATTGCAGTTTAGGCTGTCTTTGTGATGTATAGTGTGCTGGCTAATATTTTTAGGATGATAAATTTCCGATATATTGTGCAGCCCTACCATGGGTCAGTTTAATCCTGGAAAATCTCCTTATGGCTGAGCAGTGACAGGGTGTGATTGCTCATAGGAATATTTCAAAATGTCGACTGAAATTCATCTTCTATAAAGATGCTCATCCAAAAGTCAAAACTTGAAATGATCGATTTTAAACTCTCTATTTTTGGAAATATTTGGGGTTTTTTTATTCACATTTAGATGGTGTTAATAAGAAAAAGGGTAAAACCTTAAAGGGACTAGAAGCAGGAATTTTAAAAAAGCAAACAAACATGCGTGTCCATCTTTTTTAATGCCAATGGGTAATGAAGCGCTAAATACCAAAAATAACGTTTTTCTCTGTTGCCTTGAACAGGCTGTGTACTGCAAAATGCGCTGCAATTTGTTGTCCGAATTTCCCGCGCTGCCCTGCTGACATGACGTCAAATGACCTACATCCGCAGTTTTGATACAGGCAGAAGACGGTTGCGGTAAATTCAACACTGTAAGCGATAGTTATGGATTCTTCTGCTGTCAGCAAACGATCCAGATCAACTGAAAGACCACTAAAAAGTGTAACTACGAAGAAAAAGGTGAGTAACCAACATTATAGCTTCAGTTTGTGCACGCTCCCCTGACGGCTTGGCTCGTGGCTGCAGTTACCTGAAACACCAGTCGCGGCAGTCGCGATTTTCGTTTCTTAATCTTGCCTCAAGTTCCTTTAAATGAATAAATAAAAATAAATGTCCACTGACATGCAAGAAAGTCTCTTCAGTTGTTTCTGATCCGAGCTCATAAACGATAAAGCCATGTGACTGACCAGCATGTCTCACACTTTTACTTTGTTACATTTCATAATATTGCTTCAGATTTGCTTTGTAAGTAAATACAAATCAGACTGTGCTGGATGCTGGTCATAAAATTTGAATATCATGAAAATGTTTATTTCAGTAATTTCATTCAAAAAGTGAAACTTGTAAATTATATTCATTCATTACACACAGACTGATATATTTCAAATGTTTATTTTATTTAATTTTGATTATTATAAGTGACAAATAATTAAAATCCCAAATGTAGTATCTCACAAAATTAGAATATTACTTAAGGATAATACAAAAACAGGATTTTTAGAAATGTTGGCCAACTAAAAAGTGTGAACATTAAAAGTATGAGCATGTACAGCACTCAATACTTAGTTGGGGCTCCTTTTGCCCTAATTACTGCAGCGATATGCAGCGTGGCATGCGGTCAATCTGTCTGTGGCACTGCTCAGGTGGTATGAGACCACATACCACATAGATTTTCTATGGGTTTAATGGAATAGTTCACCCTCAGAATGATTTAACTTTTTTTTCCACTTACCCTGATGGTGAGCAAGACTCTGGACCACTTTTTTAATATGTCAAATGCAGCCGGAGATCAGAAGGACTTCTCGTTTCCCCTCAATGGAGTTCACCAGGGTCCGAGCCAAAAAGGTCCATAAAAGTCCACAAAAAATTGTCAATATTCCTCCATACTGCTTGTTCCATGTAATCCAAGTGTCCTGAGTGGGTAGCGTCCAGAATTTACTTGAAACTACGCCATTTAGTATATTTCTAGAGTCTAAACAACACTACATCGCATGCCCAGCAAGCACGCCGATGCACGTTTACAAAGCTACGGAAGCCACGGCAGACGAGATCGCGCGTTCTCTTTTTCTTTCTTTCTTTCTTTCTTTCTTTTAGATAAATATCCAAACCCTCCTGTGTTTGTCCCGGTTTGTCTGCAGCTCTCGCGCTCTCACACACAATGTAAACAGGGAATTTCTTCTTCTACGCTTGCATTATAGGCAGAGTAGGCTCTGAACGCCGAGGCTTCTGTAGTTTTGTAACCGCGCATGTGCGCGCTTCATGGATATAAACAATACTCCCTTTTAGGCTCTTAAAATATAGTAAATGACGTTGTTTCGAGTAAATTCTAGACGCTACCCACTCAGGACACTTGGATTACATGGGACGAGCAGTAAGGACGAATATTGACAATTTTCTGTGGACTTTTATGGACCTATTTGGCTCGGACCCTGGCGAACTCTATTGGGGGGAAACGAGGAGTCGTTCTGATCTCCGGCTGCATTTGACATATTAAAAAAAGTGGTCCAGAGTCTTGCTCACCATCAGGGTAAGTGGAAAATAAAGTTAAATCATTCTGAGGGTGAACTATTTCTTTAAGGTCAGGGGAGTTTCATGGCCAATCAAGAATAGGGATACCACAGTCCTTAAACCAGGCACTGGTAGCTTTGGCACTGTATGCAGGAGCCAAGACCTGTTGGACAATCAAATCTGCATCTCCATAAAGTTGGTCAACTGCAGTAAGCATAGAGCTGTCTCATCAACAGACCAGCTGCCTGAATCAGTCAACATGCTGAGTCGGCCGGAGACAGACGCTGCTGACATGCCAGATGTGTCTCATGGCCAGTTGTCAGCTTGTTGTGTAAGGGCCCTTAGTTGTAGCTGTACAGCTTCTCATAAACATCCCTTTCCCCAGGAAGTAGGCAGGTGTTCCCACACACACACTCCCTCCCCCATAGGAGTGACACTTTCTATGAAGCTTCAGTTGTGTTTTAATGGAGCCTACCATGGCCGTTGCTGAGGGATGTGAGACGAGCCGAGCAAGCCTCACCACAAGTGTCCTCACTGGTGTCTCCCAAGGAGGCCCTCGGCAGTCTCCAGGCTCCCACTGCTGCTCTCCGAGGGTTAACATTCAGACTACAGAGGTACGGAGACTCTATAAATTAAAAAATAAACACAAAATTTGTGAAGTGGATTTGTTGCAGTGTCTGCAAATATTTCCAACAACGCAGCTCAGCAGGCCTTACTTGGGGAAGGAGGAGGCTTGCCAGATTTTCTTCTCCTTGTTCTCTGACAAATACAAGGCATGAAAGGAGAGCAAGTGGATTTATTGCAGTAAAATTAACAAGTCAATGCATAACAGAATATTTAAAAAAATTAAAGAAAAGCTACAAATAAGATTTACAATCCGATTGCCTTACCTTTTCTGAAATATCAGCAGAAAGAGAGAAACCATCCTCAACCTGAGTTTACAAAAGAAAAGACTACTTTTTAGGAAACCTGGTTGCACTGTATTAGACTTGTAAAGTTAAAACGACACCAAGAGCTGAATCCTCCTGTGCTGCATTTTGAGTTGAAGGCTCAAAACTTTGGTGTGATAAATAAGAATAAATAAAAAGCGCTTTAAAACGTCAAATGTCGACACTGTGAGGCAAATTGTTTTTAGCTGACAGTCAAAATCCAAGGACTCACCAGCTCCTCGCAGTCTTCATCTGTTTGTACATCACTTGCCTCCAGAGACATCTTAGCAGCTGAGCTGAGCATTGCTGGTAAGTGAACGTTATGTTAAGCTGAAAAACTTGATTTTTTCTTTATATAGTCTTCTCATTTTTCCAGGAAAAAAAGAGGCTCACCTCACCTTGCTCCTCTCGCTGGTAGTAAAAACATGGGGCAACAAAAGAGACGCTAGCTATGCTACAAGTCGAATTTTTCGTCAAGAAAACTGCAAGTCATCTCAGGGAATAAGCCGTTCATGCGGTGAGACAGGTTATTAACCATCTCTCCCTCAAACCAGTTTAAATGTCGTCGTCTTTCCGAACAGAGGTTAGGATTTACACTTAGGTGTTGCAAACTGAGTCGTCTAGCAACCAGGCAGCTGTTAATGAGCTGTGGTAAGTTAGCTAAAGAAAGTCAGAGCGGCACCGGAAGTTAAAAGCGTACACTTTCAAAATTGAAGCATGAGCACGATAAATGAGAGGAACGTTACACTAAATAGCACTTACCTCTTAAATTAATTTTTTATACAAATTCATCTTACCGTACGCATGAAATTAGAGGGGTGAAAACATATTTGAGTGAAAGATGTCCAGATTTTTCAACAATTTTTAGAGTTTGAAAATCCACACCGGATATTGAACTTTGTGTTTGATGGAGCTGATCGTGACTGTACACTGATGGAAGTTTTTCTGTTTCTCTCGCTTCTTGTTACCATTCCTAGCGATAAGAAAACGAGAAAAAAAATCATGGTCGAGCAATAGGATTTAAAGACTTGTGTTTGTTTAGCATTGCAAAAGAGAAGGGGGGGGGGGGGGGTAGTCATTATAGCATTATGTTTGGCATATTTCAAATGGTTACAGAAAATATGTGGAGGTTGAAAATGATAGAAATAACCTTATACTTTCTACTTCCTCACAGCCTTTAGGGAGAAGCCAGGGTTCTCTTGTTTTCTGGATCATTTCTGTGGTAATTCTTTGTTTATACAGGTGGTGGACCCCCAGAACCACACCACTGGGCAGATCAGCATACTTATTCTTGGAAAAACAAACCCGTTACAAACTTTTATAGCTATTTTAGTGCTGTAACTAGCCTATGATTTTAGACAGATTTCTAGAACTAAACCAATCACCTCTGTAGTGTGTATACAATAATGCTGCAAAATAATTACTTTAAACAACGATCACATGATTAATTAAATAGAATTATTCAAGAAAAAAAGCTTAGTGAAGATCAAACTTAACTGCATCTAAGAAAAGCCATACCAGCCTTGTAAGTGGGCAAACAACACCCCAATGAGCATTGGTATTTGTGCAAAATACACTTTAATCTGGAAAATTCATCGGTTTCCCAAAATAATCACGTATACCTTTGTAATAAAAATAATCCTGAATTTATTCTCAGCTTAAGTGGTTGATTTATCTTTTCCACACAAATACCTCAAGTGCATGGAATTTAGTTGTTTAATATAGTACACAAGGATAGCTAGTCACCAAATGTCAAAACTCTAACTACATTTTTGCCAGAATCTGCAAACACATGAATCAAACCAAAGACTTTTGTTCTTAAAATCACAAATCTAAGAATTAGTTTGCTGTGTCTATGCTAGTGTTTTGTTGCACATTGTTTCTCATCTTTTCAAAACATTTGGCATTAATTTTTAAGAGTAAAGTTAGGTTGGATACAAAAACAGTAATAAAATGCGTGATAAATATCAAACACTGACAAAAGCTTTTTCAAAGCCAGTGTTAAGTGAACAAAGGGTTTCACTTCACTCTGAACTCATAATCTGCCTTTCCTTACATCTCCAGATGGGGGCAATATGGTCTGGTGAAAACAATCCAGTCCCTCTTGTCCCACATTTTCTCTTCTGGGTCCCACACATCCCCAGCGCTCAAGTCCCACATAATCATGCTAATTATAATCACCTAATCATCCTGCAGGGGTTAAATCCAACTCCCAAAATGAAAATAAAAATCTTAGTTTGATTAAGAAGTGCATTCCTTTTTTTTTTTTTTTTGTATTTTTTTTATTTTTCAAAATGACTACAAAGAACCACAGACATATTCCATATGGTGCAACAGACCACCTCCTTTCTTTGGAGACAAGAAAATGTCTATACAAATTATGAAACCCAAAGAAAATGTGTCAAGCTCCTATATAAAGGCAATCTAAAGTAAAAGAAATCTAAGAAAACTTCACTGGGGTGGCTGTTTAATGTAAAGGCCACTCATGTTGCATGTTAGCTTTAAAGTATTAATCCCACATTTCAACATGGTCAAAACTCCCCTCATTTAAAAAGATTTGTGCAGAAAACAAACTGCAGTATAACTCAAAACACCTTACCCAATGAATCTGCCTTCGAGGAACTTTTCATGGTTCTGCTAATACAGTTGCTGTGATTAACCACATTCACTTAGGTGAATGTGTGGGCAGGAGCCATGGAGGTGCCCCAGGGAAGAGGACCAAAGAGGAGGGTCGAGATGACCACATCGGAGAATAAAAATCAGGTAAATGTTCAGTATTGTTGTGAATGTTTTTTTTTCTCAATAAATTTTGTTCCATATTGTAGAGTTTTAAAGAGGGAAGGGGGGGGCAGAGGCATTAAATACAGTCACAACCTTTTACCAATGTAACCATGACAAGCTGACACCAGGGACAGTTAAATCAACTGAGGGCAGGAGAAAGAGAAATCCCTTGGGTTGAGAACTGCATGCCAGAGACACATGTTAGTTTGGCACTTTTTAAAAAATCTTTTTATGTATTTTGCAGATGTAAGGCTGGGTTGAAACTAAGACTGTGCACACAGGACTGCTTTACATCTGGAGGAACTAACTGAGAAATGAAAGGACCCTCTGCAACCTGTTATTCACAAAGGTGCTGCACAATTGTAAGATTTCTTTTGCATAATTGCATAGACTGATGACAAAAGGGTGCTGTGCTTGTGCAGTGTTTGTGGCAATTGTAAGTTGTGAAATAACGTTTGGGAGCAGACTTTGAAAGGTGAAAAAAATTGGGAGTGGTGATCTGGATAATATAGTTTATCTATATGAACTGTAAAGAGTCGTTGCTTTTAGGGGTGGGATGGTTTGCTAAAATTGCAGCCCTCTCCCTCCAGCTCCTCTGACCGTATGGGGCGTGTACTGCCGTTAGGGAGGAAAAAAAGGGAAAAGAGAATTCCAGTCCTGCAGCTCCAGCAAGGCAGTGTGGATTTTCAGTCAGGGGATACTCTTCATCAAGATCATCATCATCATCTGTCAGAGCAGTTCTCCGTGTATCACTCCCCTGGACGCCCCCACAACCCCTTTCTTGCTGTGCGTCTCTCATTTAGCCCTGCATCGCTCATCTGTCCTCTTCTTGTCACAAGACAATCATGTCCTCAAACGGCGCCGACGGGGACCTCCTGCAGATCCCTCTGGGGCTCATCAACAGCGCAGGGAAGTATCTGACTGCGGAGTCCTTCGGCTTCAAGATCAACGCCTCGGCCAGCAGCCTGAAGAAGAAGCAGACCTGGACTCTGGAGCAGACCGGAGAGGACGGCAGCGCCGTGTTCCTGCGGTCCCACCTGGGCCGCTACCTCGCCACTGACAAAGACGGCAACGTTACCGCGGACAGCGAGACGCGCGGCCGGGACTGCCGCTTTGTAATCACTGCGCATGAGGACGGGCGGTGGTCGCTGCAGTCCGAGCCTCATGGTCGTTTCCTCGGCGGCAGCGAGGACCGGATCACCTGCTTTGCGCAAACCGCCTCCCCGGCGGAGAAATGGAGCGTTCACCTGGCCGTCCACCCGCAGGTCAACCTTTACAGCCTTGCGCGCAAACGCTTCGCCCACCTGAGCGCGCACGGGGAGCGGCAGGAGGTGTCAATAGACCGGGATGTCCCCTGGGGGGTGGACTCGCTGGTGACACTAGTCTACCGTGATCAGCGCTACCACCTCGAGACTTCAGATAACCGCTTCCTCCGCAATGACGGCAGCCTGTCCACCAAAACGGACAAGGACACCGGCTACATGCTGGAGTTCCGCTCTGGAAAAGTGGCATTCCGCGACTGCAACGGCCGATATCTGGCACCCGTGGGTCCCACCGGCACAATGAAGTCTGGGAAGAGCACCCGGGTAGGAAAGGATGAACTGTTTGGCCTGGAGCGCAGCCACGCGCAGGTCGTGCTGACTGCAGGCAATGAGAGAAATGTCTCCACGAGGCAAGGTAAGATCCTGCAGCTTCACAAGAACAAAAAGAAGAATAAAAAGGAAAAAGATTGAGTCGCTGCATAACTGGGCACATATCTGTATCAGACACAGCTATTGCATGATTTTGGTGCGTGTCTGTGAGAAAGAATGTAGAACAGACACTTCATTTTTCCTACACCATGTGTTTTTCATTATGGTGCTCTCACTTTCTCCCCTCCCTCCTCCCCTTGGCCTGTCTTTGCCTGGCTAAACGTTTTCTGCAGTAATTCTATCACTGCATTGTGGCTGCTGGTCGAGGGTAACTTCAGTCCACAGACTGTATCACTTTTTATCCCAGAGTTGACAGAAAATTAAAGCGGGTTGCTTTTGGAGACAAAGGGCTAAAATGGAGGAGATGCAAAAAGAACAGGGGCCACAAAGAGGAGTTAGGTGTGACTGGGAGAGCCTGCTGAATGGAGAATTTATGCTTCATGCAGTTTCTTTCTCTTGTCGCCACTCAGTCTCAGCAGGATTCATGGTCATGGGACTGATCTTTCACAGTATTTTATCAAAAAAGTCAATATGCCTTAATGTATATTATGTGTGAGCTGTGTGTGTGTGTGCTAGACAGTATTCCAGGGATGATAGATAGAATGTTTTAAGTGGCTTGTAACCTGCAAGAATTTGATATCTTAAACATTTACATGTGCCTTTGATTGATTTTGACTGTCTCAGTGTCTCTGTAGCTGAGTAACTATCCTCAGGGCTACTTTAGTCAAGTAAAAAAAAAAAAAAAAAACGCTGACTAAACAAACACATCAAAACTTCCTTCACTAAAAAAAAAAGTATAATTTATAGCTAGTTACTCTTTCCCCTCATATTGCTCAGATTACAAAGCTATTAACAAACCACAAATTGTTAATCATGTTTTCCTCCACTTTGTCAGCTGATATTACTTGATGTCACCATGGAAACACAGATGGTTTTAATCTAACTTGTCTCAGCAAAGTTTAGGCCAAAAGTGTCTTTGGATTGTGACCATGACTGGTAGAAGAACATGTGTTTTAAAGGCCAGGAGACTGCTCCTTTTGTTTCTTTTCAAATACCCATCAGCACTGATCACTTATCTCTGCACCTAACCTGACCCAGAGTAGTTTTTTGTTATTATTATTATATTCAAACTTTATTTAACAAAGAAGAGCCCCGTTAAGATGAAAATTTCCTGTCCAGGACAATGTCCTGGCCAAGACAGCAGCAGCACAGTTAAAATTTTTACAAAAACAAAACAACACACATTCAAACTGCTTAAGGTTTTAAAAACAAAGTAAAAGCAATATAAAAATGGGGGGGGGGGGGGGGGGGGAGTTAAAATACCCAAACAAAGCAGAACGTACAGATATAACTGCCTCCAAATCATCTGACATTCTCCAGGTCAGATTTCCAGCAGAAGTTCCCATGGTGATAAAGCCTTGATAAAACATACTTGTATCATGGTGAAACGTTAAGGATGGGAGAGACTTTTGCTCGACAGGAACTGCTTGATAGAGAACACTCAGATGAGCTGAGGGTTAAGTCTAGAAAAATATTCTGCACATTGTTACTCCCTGTCATCTGTGCAATCACCTGCTAGAACTTAAAACACAAGAGTAGCACTTTGAGTTGTGTGAACAACACAATTATGCACTAATAAGAATTTCATAGCCTGAGAGCGAAGTACACTTCTTATTGTGTACATGATTTTATACACAATGCGTCCTTACACGTCAGGGTCTACATACAGCTCAGGGTCCTACCATCTGCAGATATGTTCAGATGACTGCAGTTGTGGGGTGTATCTGTGGTGAACAGGATACTGAGTATGAGGATTGTGAGACATGGTGAGAACAGACTCATTATAAACAAGTAGGGGTGGATAAAAATGGTGATTAATTGATCCATCAAGAATACAATTCCATCTAAAGATGTTTCTCCTTCATCCACTTTTGGTGAATGTAGACTTGGCCAGGAAAAGTTGATGTTGTCAGGCGGTATCCAGCGATCATTGTGTGTTTCGACCCTGAATCGCAACACTTCAACGTTGGTGGTTTGGCAGTGGTGGCCAAATCACTGCCCATCAATTCCTCCTGGCTTCCAGCTAAGCTCCTCTCTCCTGTTCCATAACCAGCAATAGGGTCTCTCTGCTGCCTCCCCCATCCTGCGTGCTGCTGTCTTTCTCTCCCTCCCTTTTACCCAACTGCTGTGAGCATCTTCCACACTGACTGGGAATCTTCTACAGCAGACCTTTACTGGGAAAAACCATACCTGCCATCCTTTCTCCCTGCAGTCATGCAAGAGATCCTGGTATTTGGCATTCTTTCTCTCAAATGCCTGCTCATAACCTTCTTCCCATGGGACTGTTAAGTTCAATGAGGTTGATCTTCTTTGCCTCTTCAGACCACAGTACCACATCTGGCCTCAGGGTTTTCTGGACAACTTGGGGGAATTGCTGTCTTCCCCCCAGGTCTACCTTCATCTCCCATGATGGGGCCTTTTGAAGCAGATTACTTCTTCTTGTTGCTGTGGTTGGTGGCTTTTGTCCCCTCCCTTACAAAGCTGATTGATTATTGATCTCCCAGGTAGTTGGCATTTCTTGCATCTCTCCTGCTCCAGGGTATCAGCAAGTGTCATGAACTCTTTTCATGGCGCCACCTGTACCTACCTTAGACAAGTGCTGTCTTACACCCTGACAGGATGTGTGTCAAGGTACTTCTCTCTCTACAGAGCTTTCACATGGGTCCTGTCTCATACCCCACTTGTGCAAGTTTTTCGGGGTCGGGCATAGGGATGTGCCGGTTTCCAGTTTCAAGGTATACCACGGTATAAAAACGCAGCGGTATGAAAACCATTAAATTTTCTGTCATACCCTCATACCTTGACCACAATATGAACTTCATTTTGTCTTATAAGACATGGAGAGAGTGCAAGTCAGGTGTACGCCGCCTGTCCTGACGCACACTCCCAGGCTGTGTGTGTTATTACATTGTATAGACAGAGGCTGCATTATGCTATGTTCCATTTGAACTCGGAATTTGTCCCATTTGTTTTTTGAGTGACTGTTGTTAATTGTTTCATCACTGCTAGTTGTACAACAAATTGCCCTATGGGGATAATAAAGACTCCTTGAACCTTGAAGTAGGAAATTACGAGTTCTGAGTAGTAGGACTGGGCGATATAAGGATATATATTGTCTGGACGATAGAAAATCTCTATCGTTTCATATGAAGCTGTATTATTTATATGGCGATAGGCACTTTACTGCAGTGTTTAATCAAGATGCGCCATATGCACACGCACACTGCAAAAAAACATGGAGGCAGACAGTGGCGGACCTTTCAGAGGAGGGTAATTAGACTAATTATTAACAACACGACCAGCTGACCCAAACTGAGAGGCTTGTACCTAAAAAGAGGTACAACTTCTGTTGCATGGATGTGGTTTGGATATAAAAAGACCGACGACGGTTGTTTGTATGCTGGCTCGGGGACGTCTTTCAGTACTACACCAGGTGCTTGTACACCAAGCGCCGGCATACCTTCTGTTGTCTGGTACGTGACCATGTCGGTCTTTTTTATATATATCCAAACCACATCCATGTGACAGAAGTTGTCCCTCTTGTAGCTACAAGCTCCTCAGTTTGATTTGGCTGGTCATCTTGTTGAGAACTAATGATCCTGGTACGAAACATGTCTGCCACCGTCTTCCTCCATGTTTGTTTAGGGCAAGATGCGCCGTGTGTCTGCGTGTCCATGCACGCACGCGGCGCATCTCGACGAATAAACACTGTAGTAAAGCGCCCGTAGATACTGTCAGATGTTAACATGACCAACACATCCTGCTTAGAAAAAATGAAATAAAATAAACATTTAGTACTTACTACTTTTGTTTGTGCAGAATATGAATTGAAACAGCATTTCCATATCGTAATTGAAAAAATACAAATGATAAAAAGCTATAATAATGATATAATGGATTAGATTTATTATGCGCTTTTCAAGGCACTCAAAGCGCCCACAGTAGGTCCATTATTCCTTCACTCCTTGGTAAGCTACGTATGCAGCCACAGCTGCCCTAGGGCAGACTGATGGAAGTGTGGCAGCCATTTTGCGCCTACGGCCCCTCCAACCACCACCGGAACCATTCACACGCATTTATACACCAGTGGTGCCCCCACTGGAGGCAAGAAGGGTTAGGTGTCTTGCCCAAGGACACAACGGCATATGGCTGGGGTATCGGGATTCAAACCGCCGATCCTTCAATCATTGGCCGACCTGCTCTACCACCCGAGCCACAGCCACCCCAACTATATCGCTGCCCCAGCTATATCATACGTATTTCGTTATCATGATATAAAAGGAGTTATATAGTGATATGGGATTTTAGTCATATCACCCAGACCTACAGAGTAGGAAGTTTCAACTGGAATGGCCCCCGAGGTCGGATTTCCGACTTGGAAATTCAGAGAATCCTTGCCACCTCAGAGTACACAATTAAAGATGGCCACGCCCAGTGTTGACAGTGGTAGAAACTCCTGTGATATTACATTTATTTACACGTCTAACAAATTTTTGTTGCATTAAATCAGTCATACACATAGTATTGGTTGATATAAATGTATGGGGAAGCTGCTGTAGTGTAACTCACATTTTTCATGTGGTAACAACAATTAGCAAACACATTGTTTTGCTAGGCTGCTATCTTGTTTTTCTGACCGGTGAACTGGAACACAATTACTGCAGGGCACGACGTCACCCCAGTTCCAACTTCCCAGTTCCGAGGTAAATGCCATGCACCATTAGATCGCACAACAAAATGGCAACCATTTTTCATTTTCAGATGTTTTATTGTTCAAAAATACGTGGTGACATACCACATATGTTTACATGGGCATCAAAAAAAAAAATATTCAAAGGCAGGGTAAGGGATCCTGGAAAAACAGTTTGAGCAAGCTACATTTTTAAGAATTTGCCTGCCCAAAACCACGCCTTCAGAGCGCAGGAACGTGTGCGCCAAAAGTTTACAAGTAGGTTGGTGAAGATAACCGTTAACAGCCGAGTGGATCACTTGTTAGCTTGCTAGTAAACAGCTGAGGAACCACATTTCTAAAAGTGTTAATTTGCTCACCTCTAACTCCTTCCGCAGTGTAAAATATCCACACTGCAAACGTCAACACCTCCATGACCTGATCCACATCCCTTTTTGTAAAAAGTTTTCAGTGGGTTTTAAGAGCAAACAGATAACAGCAGCAAGCAGCCATGTTTGTGTACACTGTGAGATGTTCACGGGCAGTGTGTGTGTGTGTGGGGGGGGCAAGCGGCAGTTCATTTTGATAGACATATCATCAGTTGTTAAGAATGGGCCATTCAAGATGATTGGATGTGTTTTTTGTCCGTTCCACAGGTGACTACAGTTTTATATATTTGTGTCAGTACATTCACTTAATTGGCTGCAATCGGGGTGCGAAGAAGATTTTAGGCAATATAATAAAAAATGCTCCTGGAAAACATCATCCACCCTGCCTTTACAAATTAACAACAGAAGCTCTAATTATTTCTGTATTTCTACTTCTTATTGAGTTGACATCAAACCATTTAAATCAATATTGAATCGAATTAATACTGAATCACAACCCAAAGAATCAAAATTGAACTGAATGATGAGGTTTTCAACCATACCCAGCCCTAAACGAGACTAAGGAGATGACTGATGGGTTTCAGGAAAATCAGAAATAATCCAAACATTTTTCTTTACTTTTTATAAGAATCTACTCTTTTAAATTTCATTCCACCTTGTGCAGAGGTGGAGTGTGAACCTAAAAAGAACAGAGTTTTGCTGCTGATGTCTTTTAAAATAGCAAAATAGGGCACTGGTCTTAGTGGAGTATGTACTCGGAATGTCTTCCATTACACTTCATCTGAGTGTTAGTTTTGATCTATTTTTATTTCAGCCCTCGTTTGTTAGAGTAGATTATGTGCTTCAAAAACTGAATGTCAGTGTCTTCATGGTATCCCAGTTAGACAAGAATGCAGTGTCGTCACATGACATTTTTTTTTCTGATAAAATTCACTGCAACCATTTAGAGCTAACTCATTCATTTTATCATGGACAAAACTTGCTTCCTCAACATGAGTCTGCTATCATCATCCCACCTACTGATCGTTTTCTGTCCCTGGCTGTAATAATTAACAAATATCTAAGGCCTTTCTATAATCTGGATCTTAGGAGTTCTGGGTAGCCTGTTACTTTGGTATCTATTATGAGGATTCTCGTGAATTGCAAGGTGGGAGTTTTTATTTCCAAACATAAATAAAAACTCACTGCAAATTACCTCATTTTTCAGGCATGGACTTGTCAGCCAATCAGGATGAGGAAGGGGACCAGGAAGTCTTCCAGATGGAGATGAGCCGTGAGGACAGGAAGTGTGCTTTCAGGACTGCTGCTGGAAAATACTGGACACTGACAGCAACTGGAGGACTACAATGCACTGCCTCCACTAAGTAACCACGCAAACACACATCACTTTGCATAATGCATGTCTTATGCTCAACAGTCTACCAATTAATCCTGTGCTTTATGGATGCTGTCCAGGTCTGCCAACAGTTATTTTGAACTGGACTGGCGTGATGGTCGTGTGTGTATTCGTGCCACTAATGGCAAGTATGTGACTGCAAAGAAGAATGGGCAACTGGCTGCTACTGTTGACAACGCAGGTCAGTCCCGTTTCTGATTTTTCTCAAATACCATGAAGTCATGAAAAAGGTGAAGAAAGGAAAAGTAACTAATTACTCATAATAATGTTAAAATAGTGGTTTTGATTTAACTTAAAATGAGGAAAATACCTCAAATGAATAACAGCACCTGACTTTTTATGTTTCTTTTACAAACCTGAGCCAAATGCAGGAGTAGTGTGTAAGAAATGAGTACACCCTGTGACTCAATAGTTTGTTTAAAGTTATACCGTGTAACTTTTGGCCACTATGGCACTAAACCTGTAACTTACCACAGGCGCCACAACTGTCTCAAAATTAAACAGTCTCAGTCTGTGTTTTGGAAAATTGTATCAGACCACTTTGAAAAGCTGATTTTTAAGTCATCAAGCCATTAATTAGAGCGCTCCAGGTTACATGATCCAAAGAGAGACGGCCCGCTCCTGAGAAGTTACAATGCCTGGTTTTTGAGAATGGCAGCCCCCTCGGAGCAACGACATGCGTCAAGTGCTCTATACTGACAGCAGAAATCATCTATAGTTACTTATATTAATAATAATGTTAGAATATAATGTATCATAATATTTGGCTAACATTGGGTTCAAAAGTTACACGGTATCACTTTAACTATCTTTGACAGCAATAATTTGAAGTACAGTAATTGCTTTCTTCTTTCATTATCAGTCTGACACACTGTTATGGAGGAATTTTGGTCCATTTTTCTTTACAAAGTAGCTTTAGTTCATTCAGGTTTTTGGGTATTTGCTTATGCACAGCTCTCTTAAGGTCCTGCCATGGGATTTAAAATGGGTTGAGGTCTAGATTTTGACTGTACCATTGCAAAATCCTTCTTTTTTTTCTTATTTAGCCGTTCTGTTGCAGAGTTGCTGCTGTACTTGGGGAAAAAATGTCCAAGTGCATGATGCAGTATCACCCAAGCTTTATTTGTCTGACAGACAGCTTCACATTTGACACAAGAGTACACTTATATATAGAAGTTCATAGTTTACTCAGTGACTGCAAGGGGTCCTGGTCCTGTGGCTGCAAAATAAGCCCAAAAATCACTTCTGTGCTGTACTTTTCTAATCGTACTCTCAATGTAGTTTTGTATCTTACATGTTAACTGAGGCCTGTAGAGTCTGAGATGTAGCTCTTGGGTTTTTTTTCAGTTCCTCTGAGTACTGTCTGACTTTGGAAAAACTGCCCACTTCAGGGAGGATTAACAGCTGTCTTGAATGTTTTCCCGTTTTTAATAATTTTCCTCCCTGTGCAATGATGGACTCCAAATTGTTTGGAAATGGCCTTATAACCCTGATTGGCAAGAACATTTTCCTCTTGATTGCCTTTGTCTTTCCTCCCTCTGGACTGTTGGTCTGTTTTAAGTGTTTAGTGTAATTTTTTAAACGGTTGGAACTTTTTACTGTACATGGCCAATATTTACAAAATTTCTGTTCAATTTTTTTCCTCTTCTGTTTTCTCAGTGGATCAGGAGTCCATGTTGTATTTATGGCTTCATCGTGTGCTGCATACATGGATACATTTATATTGCTATTTCCTTATGTGTTGGGAAACTCCCGACTCTTGATAAGAGCTTAGATTAACAGGGTGAAAAAAACCCAGTCAACAAACTGATCATCATCAGTGTTTGCAATGCTGTCAAAGAAGAGGAGATATTCTTTCCAATAGTTGTGGTATCTTCGAAAAGCTCTTTTTGTCCAAAATCAACTTATTGGCAGTTGCACCATAGCTCCAGGAAGAATAAAAAATAAAAAATTAACATTAGCTCTATTAGGACTGTCATTTTTTCCCATAAATCTAGTGGGAACAACTTTTAAATAAACACGCAGTGTTTTTTAAATGTATTCGAGTGTTACCAGAAGGTGACAGCCCTTAGCTCTAATCACCTTGTCTCTCTAGGGGAGGCTGAACAGTTCCTGATGAAGCTAATTAACCGTCCAATTATTGTCCTCCGTGGGGAGCATGGTTTCATTGGGGCTCGTAAAGCTGGATTGCCGACTCTCGACTCCAACCGAGCATCGTATGATGTTTTCCAGCTGGAGTTCCATAATGGTGCTTATTCCCTCAAAGGTGAGTGACCATGTTCACCACTCCCTGTGACTCCCATCCATCCATCCATCCATCCATCCATCCATCCATCCATCCATCCATCCATCCATCCATCCCCTCTCTCTCTCTCCATTCATCCATCCCCTCCATCCATCCATCCATCCATCCATCCATCCATCCTTTCTTTCTTTCTTGCACTCTGTAGTACCTGCTTTATTCATTTAGGTGTTGCTGGGGGCCCCAGCCTGGGGCCCATCCCAGGGACAGGGACAGTCTTCCAGTCTATCATAGGGCGGAAATGGAGAGAAACAACAACTCACCTTCACCCCTTGGCTCAATTTAGCATAATCAGCTGTATTCAGTAAGAGAGCCCACACATGGATTGGGGAGAACATGCTAGCTCCACATAGAACGTGGCTTATAACACGGGTTATTGTGAAAAAATATTGATTATGGCACATTTTAACATCCTCATGGCAGCTGCTTTGTTAAGGATAACTGCTATGTGCTGTGGAAATCATTTAAGGGGAAAGGGAAGAATATGTAAACACCTACTGCATGTTCCTAACAAGTTTTGTAATATGACAGCCCAAATTTGTCTGCAACTTTCCTTTTCAGAGAATAAGGATGCTGCACACTTTAGCAGCATTGAACTCTTATTGTTTAAGTGTGCAGCAATAGTTGACTACTACAGAAACATTTTTTACTCTACACCATAATTAATTTCAATTACTTGTGGATATCTCATAATCTGATTTGTATTAGATGAGCTTAACTGGCTAAACTACCTATGAAATATAAATATAGGTCTACTTTCTTTAAGGTAAATTATAGAGGAGTTGATCTGTGATGTGGAGTGCAAAAGAGTAAGGTCCACACATGTAGGCATCACATCTGGGTTTGGTGGTTTCTTACCTGGGTAAATACTTTTTATAAACTGGCTGTTTTGAATACATTTATTATGAATTGGACTGATGTAGATCATATAATGGATTTGTTTTGACTGATTTACCTTTCCAACTATTCCCACTAAAGCTGCATGATGAAATTGTGATGTTGTGTCGATAGCTAAAAACGTTTGAAGCAATTGTACTAAATTCACGATAGAATGCTTTTCACATTGCCCATATTTTCAGTACAACTTTCTATATGCATATAGAGTTTGGTCCCGCTCTAGACAGTATGTACTGTATTTTTTATACACAAGGCTTCATTAAAAGTGTTGTTTGTTTAGATTTCCAGGGGAAGTACTGGTGTGTTGAAGACGACACCACTGTTGTGTGCGGCAGCTCCACACCTGTCCAGTTCCAGCTCGAGTTCTGTGACCTCAACAAGATGGCCATGTGTGCAGTGGGTGGGAAGTACCTTAAAGGTGACCATGCTGGGGGGCTGAAGGCCACTGCAGATTCCCTGGACAGTGCCACCCTCTGGGAATACTGAGAAAGGGCTTCTCTGTCAGATAAAATGCTTCAAACTATAAATAGATACTGTAGGTAGTAGTTTTTCTCTTTTTTGTTGTTCTTTTTTCATTTGTTTATTTTTTACATTGTGCCTGTATGTAAGTGTGTGTGCGTGTGTATTGTTTGGATGGCTATATTGTAGAAATTGAGTCTGATAAACTGGACATCATATGGCACCAAAGCAATGCAATTATTAGATTTTTTTTACCCTTGTTTGTGTTATTTTTTTCCTTTACCGTTTCCCTTACTGGCACGTTAGATTTATTGTGACTTCTTGTTTAAATGAATATGCCGTTGGACATTACTCGTTTCACCTCCAGTCAAACTTACAAGCTTTTCCAATTAGTTGTGCCTATCTGTGGTAACTACTGGTGTAACCAACATTTAAAATGCTACAACTCATCTCTTACAATATCTAACTTTATGCTGTTAAATGTTCTGATGTATGATGGCTACACGCTGCTTTCATGTCTAATCTCTTTCCAGCCACAAAGTAAAACACATTGGATGAAAGAATGTTACTGATTTACATTCCTCTGCTGTAAATAACGCTTTCTTTGTCACTGAATGGTTCAAAACATAGTAACCATGGAAATGTGGAAAGAGGAAATGGCTGGCAGATTTAAAGTGCTTTTGCCTGTGCATTCTTAACTTTTCTTCCTCTTGGATGTCAGTAGTGGTCAAAGTTTTCCTTCAGAGCCTGTGCCCTTGGATGAATGTGAGGTTTTCAGTAATATTTGAAGATGGTGTTTGAAGAAGGCCTTTCAAATTCACCCATCAAATGAGTGTTCTTTTTAAGAGTGACAGAGAATTGAATGGGAAGGCTTGGTTAGTACTCACAGCATACTCGAATGCACAGAAATACGGATATGCAGTCTTAAAAACTTTAGCTCCAACTGTGAAAAGAGTGACTATTTGTGCAATAATAAAGTGCCCATTGAAACATAGTTAAAAGCACATGTGTTGAATTTTCTGACTTAGATTGGATGGTGCTGCTGGTGTAAAAAACAGAATGGTACAATTGTTCCTCTGGCTATCGTTTAATCTGTGCCTTCCACAGAGCATTCACTCTTTTCTCTTTCATGCTCTTACATTTCAAATGAATTGAATAAAAATCTGCAATAAAGTTCTCTCTCATCATGGGTCGTTTTTTCACTTTCTCAGCTCATTGTATTTATCCAGAGTCATGCGATTGGCAGTGGTAGTTGCTCCGTACTAAAAATGGTAATGTCTGATGTTGGTTTCCCATTTTCAAAGATTTGGTGGCCTTTTATCAAGATAAACTGAAGATCATAGACTCAAGTTGACTTTGTTTCAAGCTGTGCTCCTTTTAAAGATGATTGTTCTTAGATTAAATATTTGGTGATTAATTGAGCTTCTGCTTTGACCCATTATTGTTTCAAAATTTCAGTGGGTCCATGTCTTTAGTTTATGGCAAATTTTATGCTAAGTTGCATGTTTTATTTAACCTTTTTTACACTGTTAAGTTCCATTGGAGAAAATCTGATCTGAAAAAATGCATCAATCCTCTTTTTGCAATTTTTTTGTATTATTTCAAAACCTAAAAGTAGAAACAAATATTTATCAAACATTATAAGTTGCCTTTTTCCAAAAGGCCACAGAACATCTGTGGCTCTAAATGACTTTTATTTAGCTGGTTGAAGTAAAAAATGGCTCTTTGGATTGCAAAGGTTGCAGACCTTTGTTTTATAGCCTAGTGTTTATTATCATGCAAGCAAACTAAAAAATATTGTAAATGAGTTGGTTTCTAGTTCAATATTAGTTAACCAACATGAATTCTAGTTAAATTTTTATGTCAGATTTAAATCAATTTGATTTTTATTGAGCCTGAATCCGGTTGAGTCCAGAAATTCACTGAATTTAAATTTAAATTAAAACAAACAAACAAAAAACAGGATAAAAAAACCCAACATCTAAGCAAAAGTAAATTTCCATGTTAAATATACAGTGGGTGTATTCAGTCCAGTAGGCTTTTACACAAAGTTATTAAAGCCATGACATTAAAGGAAAAGACAAAAAAACAACCAAAACAAAAACCGAAGGTCAGTCTTTTTATTTACCTCGGAATATAACTTCATATGGGGCATTGATGAGTCAGATATTATATTTCACATTACATATTTTGTTAAAACCCCTTCTAGTTATTCCCAAAGAAGCACCCATTTTGATAGAGGAAATTCAATGCCATGGTTTTGATAGTGCTGTTGTGTGTGGGAGAAGGATAAAAGAGCCTACATCATGTCCCCCCTGAGATTTCACTGAGCCAAAACTGTAGATGAAGTATGGCTAGGAGAAGAGGGATGTAACCTACTCCACTTTCTCTGTGCCTCTGCAGATGAAGCACTCTCCTCCTCTAACAGTAAAAATAGATTTATCATAAAGGAAAATAATAGAAAATAGTTATTCTTTGTGCTTGATGTGAGATGCCCACAAATGGTGACACAAAACTGCACTATCAAACCAATATCCTTTATTTTTCTCTGCAGGATATCTGTATGTTGCCATAGTAACACATTGTGGTAGATATGGGTATTCTGAAGGATGAACGTTCAGATTTGTAACAGACATGCATAAATCAATAACCTCAATAAACCTTGCATCAGTCATGTTTCTTGACAAATACAGTTTCTCGTATTCTTCAAGAGCGAAGTGAAAAAAAATTTTGTATGTTCATCCTCAAAGAAGCATGTAGTCCTGAAATAAATTGGTATTTTGACTGTTCCCATAAATACAATATCACTTCCATTAGTATTGTGTTTTCAGTGATCTTCCTGCCATATATATATATATATATATATATATATATATATATATATATATATATATATATATATATATATATATACACATATGTATATATAACCGAAAAAATCCCAGCTTGTTTTAAGACAAAGAAAGGTTAGAGAAATGTTAGCATTTATTTTTAGAGTTCAACAGCAATGTCTTGTCTGTGGGGGGCAGTATTCCGCTCTGAGGTGTGCAAATCAACCGGACATGCATCAAATTTTCCCCCACTTCCGTTGATGGTTGGGATTTCAGTTCGGCTGGCGCGAAGAGCAATATTTACTGACCAACGTTACTTTTAGGTGTTAGGTAAGAAAACTTTGTGGCTCTCACATCAGTGAAATGATTTAAGTACTTTTGCTTGTTCACCGTTTGTTTGCTATACGTTCGGTTACGATGATATATTTTAAAGTGGAAAAACTTGACTCAATTATCACCTGAAGTTAACTTTATGACTAACTTGAAGAACGCCAGCTAGCATCACAAAGAGGGACTAACACGCGTTTTGTTAGTGTTCTTTGTGAAGGTTAATTTAGTCATTTGCTTAAGACGGAAATGTAACACTTCTAATTTCCCCTGCAAATGGTAATGTTGGTAGTTCCCCCTAAAATCTAAACAAAGTAAAGAACCGAACATGAAGAAAACACAGAATCTCAGCTTCTAAGATATCGTCAGACTCAGTGAGGTGGTTGTAGTCAAAGTTTTTAATGTGATTATTTGAGCTGAATACTTTCCCTCCCTTGTTTAGGACCTGACGTTTATGATGGGCTCCACGGAAAACAGTGGAGAAATAATTATACTCAGTGATGATGATGATGACGACAAAGATCTGTCTTGCGTCATTGTGGAGGTGGAGGAAGTGAAAAAGACTGGTAACAACAGCTTTTTTTTTTCTAGTACACATGCTTTTATTATTTTTGTTGTTGTGTAAGGTTTAGATTATCAGCATTTGTTCCTCCTTTGTGTTTCAGACTGTGTGCCACCTCCAAGTACTCTGGAAGAGGACCTGGTTGTGACTTTTTCGCGTAGTGCTGATGTGCTACCTCACGCTCGCTACGACTGTCCTGTACACCCTTTCACGTGAGGACATGGCCGCTCAGACCCTGTAACACAATCCCCCCTCAATCATGTCACACTGCTTCTTCTCTGTTCCTCTCAGGGCTGGAGATTGTGACACGACTGCTCCTGTGGCCAGCAACCAGCTCATTTGTGATCAGTGCTTCTGCTACATCTGCGATAAGCTGGCTTCATCGGTATGTGCCAGTCTAGTCTGTGAGCAGTTTGCAGGCCTGGTATTAATCACTCTCTCCAATCCTGTCTCTCTGAATCTTGCCAGCTTTGGTAAACAATATTCAGCTGTTATTTTTTTATTTGTGGCCTCTTTAAACATTGAATCAACAAGATCTGTCGGACACAAAGCGTCCTACATACTTGGCATGTAGTGATATGAAAATTTCATGTCACGTTTATTGTGACCAAAATTATCACGATTATTATTATTATCGCGGTATTGTTGACGTGCTCAAAATGTACTTATGCACACACTGAAATCATTTCACCAGGCTTTACTAAAGAAAAAACAAATTAACAAGCACAATGGACTTTCTGTTGGTAGAAACATTGAAATAATATGTAAACATCAAACATACAAATGTGTGTTAAAGATGGCATTTTATGGCCGTAAGAAGTAACTTTGTGCAAATTGTAGATAAGAACCAAGAATACTTTTTTCGACATTGAGTTCTCAATTTTGTTTTACAAATTTGGAGAAGAGCTGGTGCAGAAAGGACACTTTCACAGTTTCATGTACCTTAAGTAGAAATCTAGTGTGCATATATAAAATTAACACTACCAAATTAAACAAAGTAATGTGGCAGAAACATTAAAAATACCATAAATAGAAATAAAGTTTCCTCCCAGCATCCTTTGAAAAAAAAAAAAACAAAAACATCCAGACTTCAAACTTTGTCCTTTTAGAGGAAAAAAAAATCTCCAGAGCTGTGTATGTGGGTGCATTTGGTGCTATCTGCCAAACATTGCAACCTGTGTCTGAGGGACTGATGCTGCTGGAAAAGCAGCATCACTCTGAGTTTTTCAAAGTGCGATAATCACGATTTTACAACAATCGAAATTTGAAATGATAATATTCACCATATTAGTATCACAATTTATCTTTTTATTGATAATTGTTACATCCCTGCTACGTACATTACCTTTTAATGCCTTTTCTTTAGTTTAAACATGGAAATGTTTGGTGTCTCAAAGCAGCAACAATATAACAATCCAACTAACAGTTTAATGTTTGGAACAGAGCACATTCAAGCGTGACCTCAGAGAATGCTCTCTCTGTCAAGCATGTCATGGTAAACTGATGTTGACACTTAGTGGACGGTAACCTGCTGGGTGCCTGAGTCCAGATTTTTGACTGTTACTGTATTTTTCTTTTTCAATTACTTTTCTTTAATTGTTTCAGTGTGTGATGTGGTCCTGCAGTGGAGCGTGTCACTGCAACAGCCACAAGAAAAGCGACTTCTGGAACAACCTCAGAAACAGTGCACTGCTGGGAGAGCTGAAGATGTTCAACCTCACGCTGTTGGAAGTGGACTCTCACCTCCGGCTTGCAGGTGCAGAGCTCATGCTGGCACTGTGAAAACCTGAAGTTTAACTCCTTAAGCTGTGACTTGACTGATCCGTAACCACCTTTTGGGATGTGTCCTGCTCACTTCCAGAAACAATGCTGCAGAACTTCAGACTCGAGCTGAGTACACGCTTCTCATACTTCATGTTGGGAGGGACTCCGAACTACAATACCAGCCAGCAAGGATTCGTCCCCAAGTGAGACTTGTAGTTCATTATTCTGTGCATGTTTATGCTTGTTTTCTTGTGGTTTTTTTTTTTTTTTTTTAAGCAACATTATAAAGAGAAGGAAACTTTTAGAAAAAAAACTTTATTTGAAAAAGTAGCTCTAAATATTGCTCTAATAACAGTTTCAGATTAAGTTTATTATCATTATTTTAATGTGTTAAAATTGCACTCTTGACTTTCTTGATATTTTTGACCACAGTTTCAAGAATGAAATGTTTTCCAGCTGTTTGAAAAGCAGTGTCCCTAAATATTTTGTCTGTCTCTTGACTGCTCACATGTAATGTGGGCTGTACAGCAGGTTCTATACTGTAATTTCTTCCTTGTTTAATGCTTTCATGACAAAGCTTTGGTGTTGTTTACGCTGACCTGTCTGTATACAACCAGAGTGCTGGTTGGGGTTTTCATCACCTCCTTAATTTCATTATCAAATTCCCATTTGAAGTAGGAGAATACTTTAAGGCTTTCTTGTGCTCTCCTGCTTCACTTCAAATTTCCCACAAGTCAAGGCAGAAGTAAATATTGATTAACATGATTTCTGGCCTTATGATGATGTCTGCGGTCCATAAGTTCCTCATAGAGGCCTGCAGCCGTTAATTCAAGATGACACTCATTGCTCCTGCTGCCATTCCTATGACAGTCTGGGAGCAGAACAAAAATGCAGAGGTGCCTGTAATTTAAACAGTCTTTGAAAGTAAATAACGTTTTATTTTCCAGCTACACCCCCGTGTTTGAGTTTGTGTCCTCTTTCCTGAACAAAGCGGATAAACAAGACAGCAGAGCTGCAGCGATCTTGCATCTTGGAGCTGCACAAGAGTTTATTAGACATTTCCAAGTATCGGGGTACGCAAGACAAAATCCATATCTATCAACGACTGAATTTTCTTTCATTATGTTCATCAGTTCTCTTTCATCACATAATTTTCTCAGGCCAGCAACACCATCTCCCATGGCTAGTGTTCCTGCGGCTAAGATGATGCTAATGCAGAGGTACACATTAACACAGAATCTCAACCAGTGCTGTGTTTGTTCTAAATTCTTATTTGTATGTCTTTTGTTTTTGTTTTTTTCCAGAGTAATAGCATCAGTCCAGAAACTGATGGTGATGGCAGATTTTGCTTCAGAGTTCATCTTCAAACTGCAGGATTATTTCCTGAAAAGAATAAATCTACCAGCTGAGTTGAAGGGCATGAGGAACAGGTGTGTAAGGGAGCCTCCTGTCAACTGGGACCCAGTTGAAGTCTTCACAAATCCAGAATTATGTGTGTGTGTCTGTATTTGTTGACAGTGTCATGTTTAAAATCTTTTTCATGTTCTGGTCTTTGCGCTTCAGCCTGTGTGTTCGTCCCTGGGATGACGTCTTGTTGGTGTCTGTGCTGAAAGGGCAGAATGTGTCCGGCATCCGTAAGGACAAAGGCAAAAAGGACATTTTGTTCGAAAACATTTCTGTGGTTCTACTGAGAACTGAGCTACTTCAGCGTCAGTGCAGGTACACACATTTATAGATATGTACGTGATTTCTTTTGTGTATTATATATGTGCAGAAGTAATTGGAAAGCTTGCCCGTATCATTTCTGCTTATAGGTACAGGGAGTTGGGTCGATATCTACGAGCTGTCCGGACTGATGATTCCAAACAGTGAGTTTGCATTTTCTGCTATTCAGAAGAAGCAAATATATGAAAGAAAATGTGCACATGTTTTAGTTGCTATTTCTAAAGTTTTTCATATTTACGCGTGTTTACTTTTACAGGCTGGATTGCTTTTTGCATTCACACATATTCATCTAGGCAACAGTGTTGGAGGGGGTGGGGGGGGGACCACATGACAAAATCATTAATTACCTTGCTAAAACATAAGAGCATGTCAATGTGGCTCTGCTCTTTTAGACAAAAAAAGACAGCATTTTAGCTTCCTTGCATTCATGTTCAGTGTGACGAATGCAGAAGATTGTATAGTCATCTTTTAGGCCCAGCTGTGTGTGGTATGGTATTGCATATTTGAATACTATTAACAAAAAAAATCAAAGAATTTTAACTCTTTAAATGAAGAAATATCAGCAAGCCTCTCAGATATTTTCTAAAAGATATCAAACAAAACTTTTCAATGTTTCAAATGCACATCAACTTAAATAAGGTGCATTGATTACTGATACAAAATAAAGGCTCCTTTAAACTGATGTAAATATGTGCATCGGGATTACAAACTAAAAAAGTGCAATCGAGAAGTAAAAAAAAAAGAAAACAGAAAATAATGCACTAACAAGTTAGATTCAAACAGTTATTGTATGTTAACACAATCTGAAAAAGTTCATTTTTAAACAATGATAATGCACCGACAAGTTTGACTTGTTTTTGACTTGACTTGCCTCCTATAGAGCTCGCCAGACCACGTGATGAACACGCAATGCGTTGTGGGAAAAAAGGTCAGAAAACCGTTGTACGATTAGCGTTGCATTAACAAAGATATTAGGTGTACACCAGCAAATACTGGGTGTGCCAAAGTTATTTTCAACAGTCTTCCACCTCCAATAACATTCAGAAGAACGTATCTCTCTCAAATACAACATTATTAACACAAAACGTCTCCACATGATGTGTGTGTTTTATCAGTAATAGTCAACTGTATTACATCAGGTCACATGTGACATGATCTCAAATAAATCTCTAAAGCAGTCAAATAGAGCACATTTCGCAATCTTAAAAATGTGATGTTCACTATCATTATCATACAGTATATGCAGTGCCAACATAGAACTAAAAATAATATATAATAGCATTTATGCTAAAAAAAAAAAAATTACTATACAAAATAACTATGTGATAAAAATGACACAAGAACATTTTGTTTGGAAAATATAATCAGCTTTGAATGTTAGATTACTGATTTTATAGATATGACATTTGGATACAAAAGCCATTTCAGAAGCAAACTTGAAAGACATTTAAAAAACAAACAAAAGTGAGAAGATATTTAACTTGAAAGCTTTTTTACATTTTTAAATAAGATCTCTGAAAGACATTTTCACAGTAAATAGGAAGTGTTGGTTCAGATGGTTGGATGTTGAAAAACTCTTTGTTCCCAGTTTGTCTGATTCAGGCTGGAGTTTATCCCACCCTGAACAAATCACCAGTTCATTACTGGATTGGTTTTGAACTAGGGACGGGCGATATTTTATCGTGTGCGATATATCGTCAAAAAAAATCCCCACAATAACAATTTGAATTTATCGTTTTTATCGTGAGATGACAATATACCAGGTTGTGTTTTACTTTGTTTTTTTTAATAGGCAAAGTTATTCTAGCTGTTTGCATCGTTTGAATAAATGTGGCATTTGGACTATCATATTTCAGACTTGTTTGATTGGTGTCACTACAGTTTTGCAATACAGGTGTACTACTTGAACTTAATTGATATAGTGGCTTTTGGTATTTTGTAGGGCTTTCAAGACAGAATTTAGTGACAGATTTATAATACAAAATATTTTGCTGATGGCTTTTATCGTCATTTATCGTTACCGTGATAAATAAGAGAAATTATCGTGATACATTTTTTAGTCCATATCGCCCATCCCTATTTTGAACTTAGATCATGTACAGACAGGCAAAGGCAGGACATGCAGTTCAAACGAGAAACCCACTTGCTGTGAGGCGACGGTACCACCCATCGTCTTTCTGTGCCATCTTTAAACCATGCCACCTTTCAGAAGTAGAACTTGATGCAAACATGCGTTTTTTTTTTTTAAATAAAATAATATTTTCACTGCTGTAATTTTTTCCCTCTTTCTTTTCTTTTTCCTCTTATAGCTTCCAGCAGATACAGGACCTCATCCCTTTCTTCCTGTGCATGGAGGGGGACTTTACATCAGCTGTCAAAAGTTTGTTCCTGCCAGTGAACTCCCCCGCCATCCGCTTCACCTCCCAACTCTTCCTCTTTTATCTCCGCCTCTTTAAAACTGCAACTGCACCCAAGGTGATCGTCAGTCATCCAGGGCAGCTCTGCTGTTCTACTGCAGCCTGGGAGCCAATTAAAGGTCAGACATACTATATACTTTATTTACCCCCCCCCCCCCCCCCCCCCCCCCCCTTTTTTTTTTAAAAGTAATTTAGATTCTGTTCTCTGAGCAGATGCTGTCCCATTGAAGCATGTTGAGCTGGTGAAGTTTGCTCTCAGGGCTCAAAGATGTTCTTCTGATGTCTACACTGATGTAGGTCTACAACTTCATCTTAATGCAGACCTTGTATCATGGACTTTAAGAGGGTTTCGTTTTAGTGATGTTATATCTATGGGAGCCCTATCTCTAAAGTTGTTTCGATATTTAAGTGATTTACTTGCATTTTCTTGTGCATGGCTGTATCTGTCATCTAGTGCAAGTGTTGGATCAGTTTACTGACAATCGCCAACTCACCCACTGGCTCACTCACTGCGCTACCTGAACCCAGCCCACAATTTCTACATGTATGTACTTCCTGTTTATTGACCACGCCTCAGTTTTAATGACCTCCTTATTGTTTATTTTCTTGGTTAGGCGTTAATTCTCTGTTTTCTTACCTCTGTAATAAAGGACGCACGGGATGTCGTGAATTCGATCCTGTTCGGTCAGCAGGGCTCCAACATGCAGATCCCACGAACCTTTCTGGAGGTCAGTTAGTGGAAATTTACACATTTGCAAAAACTCGTCCACATCACTACTGGTAACTGCAAGTGCTCTATTTCCAGGTGTACCCAGATCAGGCGCTGTTGCTTTTGGTAACGGGAGCTTTAGGTTTCAAAATCCTTAATTCCTCTCTGAGACCAGCACTACCTGTGCTCAGCACTTTTAAGGTAACTTCTTGCACCTTTTTTCCTTCAATACTGCGACCACTGTTTGTGGCTCCAAACTCTAGGAAGCAGTTTTATTTATTTATTTAACCTTATCCTGTCTAATAGCAAGCAGAACGAGTGATCTGGCTGCTTTGTTGTGTCAAACAGATTTGCTATGCCAAGGGTATTATTAAAGTATCTTTGATTGATAAGACTCCTCTTGATGATCTGGATTTTATTTTATCTTATTGAATGCTTGTTTATGACTAAAATTTGCATACCACTGAACCTGACAAGAGGAAAGAGAAAGTTAAGAAAAGAAAGGATAAGGACGAAAAATACAAAAAGAATGGAAAGAAGAAAGAAAACACAAAGATATGCCAAAGCAGCATACTGTCGCAGCTGCACAGAAACATAACAAAGAACATCCCACAGTCTTTGCTGGAAAACAGAGCTGACAATCATCATGTGCACCTACAGGAGACAACAAGCAGAGAACAGCTACCAGAGCATGAAAAGATAACATGCACACTCTGAACTTAAGAAAAAAAAAAACTAAACAGAAGTAGATGGAAGAAAACTATTTTTAAAGTTGATAAAAGCTGCTTTAATGAGCCATTAAGCACTCAGTATGATTTATGTGATCTACACCACCTTTCATACAATTTGGAGAACTTATCATTGTGCTAATTGCTACCTTGTACCTTTCAGTTTGGGTTGTTTTCGCTTTTGATCAGTTAAATTGTAGAGTTATCAGAAATTTACTATGGTTTGAAGCAGCAGCTCTGAATGATTTCTCAGCAAGTCCAGCATTGCATGTTGGAAGTACTTCTGTTAATGATTCAGTTCCCACCCTCCACATTTATACTGGAACCAGAACGATGAGCCAATTAGATAGCTAGGTCAAACTCTAATCATAGCTTGACTCAAAAATATGTGTAACCGTATATTCCCCAGTGACTGAGATGGTTTTAAACCGAGTAAAGATTATAAAGATGTCTTAGTGACATAAAAACCTGGATGATACTGAACTTTCTGCTTCTAAATTCAGACAAGACCGAGGTTATAGTCTTTGGATCTGAAAAACTCAGGACTAAATTATCTGGCTTTATAATTGATCTGGATGGCATTAATTTGGCTTCCAGCACTACAGTGAAGAATCTTGGAGTCATTTTTGACCAGGATTTGTCTTTCGGCTCACATATGAAACAGGTTTCTAGAACCGCCTCCTTCCACCTACGTAATATTGCTACAATTAGGAACATCCTCTCTCAGGACGATGCAGAAAAACTAGTCCATGCTTTTGTTACTACCAGATTGGACTACTGTAATTCCTAATTATTGGGCTGCCCCAAATATGCCTTGGCAAGTCTCCAGCTGGTCCAGAATGCTGCATCGAGAGTTCTGACTAGAACCAGCAGGAGAGATCATATTTCTCCTGTTCTAGCTTCTCTTCATTGGCTCCCTGTTAAATCCAGGATAGAATGTAAAATAATTCTTCTCACATATAAAGCTCTCCATGATCAAGCTCCATTATGTATTAGAGATCTCATAGTTCCATATATTCCAAGCAGAGCACTTTGCTCTCAGACTGCAGGCCTTTTGGTAGTTCCAAGGGTCTCTTAGAGTAGAATGAGAGGCAGAGCATTCGGCTATCAGGCCCATTCATTGTGAAACCAGTTACCAATTCAGGTTCGGGAGGCAGACACCCTCTTTACCTTTAAAGACACACAACGGAACTTTTAGCAGTTTGCTCAGTGACGCGCCCCCTATCGGCGGCTAAACTAGCATCCATCTTGTTCGTACCTGTACTGTAAGCTCACTCCAGCCAGTAAAAGACAGTCTTATCTTGACTCTTGTTCTGTCCCTTCCTCTGTTTCTTTTCTTCTCTTCCTCCGGTAATGTTTCCTTGCGTTTCTTTACCGAATCTGACATGATGAATGTTCAAAACAGCCGCGACGTTGATACCTGGTTTACATCCGGTTGCTAGTGAGTGACGCGGTGCTGCAACCAATAGTTGGCTGCAACGTCACGGTCGCGTCCCGGATGGGAATCTTACATAGTGCTGTTTCTGAGCCCCGGGACGCCTCTGGGCAGTGATGGCTCGAAAATGCGCGTAATGAATGTTGGTGTGCCGAAAAAACGAGTCAGAAACGCAGATTTTTAAGGTCTAAAAGTTACGTTGTGTGTCTTTAAGATTAGGCTTAAAACCTTCCTTTTTGATAAGTCCTGTAGTTAGAGATGGTTAGCCATCCCTTAGTTAAGCTGCTATAGTTTTAGACCACTGGGGGACATTCATGATGTACTTGGCTTTCCTTCCCACTCATCTCTGCTTCTCCATGTAGAAACCTGTGACAGTATTGCATCATTAGCTGTGTTTCTCCTCTCTCAGCAGGTCTGGCTGGATAAAAGTTGCAGTATCTGTTGGTCTCCCTTTCTGTCTTCTCCCCCCCAGCCGGTCGAGGCAGATGGCCGCCCTACCTGAGCCGGGTTCTGCCGGAGGTTTTTCCTCCCTGTTAAAAGGGTGTTTTCCTTCCCACTGTCGCCACCACTCCGTGCTTGCTCAGGATGGGGGATTGGACCGGGTCAGGTTTAGATTCGATCCAATCTGTTGGTTTCCTTATCTACAGTGGCTTGCAAAAGTATTCATACCCATGACCAAAACTAAATTGCTCAGAAAAGAACAAAGCAAAAGTGGGTTTCACCTTTTTATATGAAAGGAGATAGGACAAAAAGTCAACAATCCATCACTGTTCTTGTTTGTAAGCGCTCTTTACTATGAATTGGTTGCATTAGTTTGTATGTCATGCAAACTTATGCAAAAGTATTCACACTAAGTCACAATCAGTACTTGTTGCACTCCTTTGCAGCAAACCCTACCATCGCTTTATAGCCAGCAATAATTTTTGCATGTCCTTGCGTTTCGCCCCTCCTCTTGCTACTGCTCCACTGAGTCAGGTTACTTGGTGACCTTCGGTGGACAGCAACTTCAGATCCCTCCACAGGTTTTCTATTGGGTTGAATCTGGGTTTGACTGGGCCAGTCTAGAACCTTCCTTTCTTCTTCCTGAACCATTCTTGTGTCACCCGCCGTATATTTTGGATCATTATCCTGTTGAAAGGTGAACTTCCTCCCAAGCTCAGGCTTTTTGCAGAGTTGAAGACGTTTTCCTCCAGGATGTTGATGTATTTTGCACTATTCATAATCCCTTGCACCGGACAAGCTCACCAGGACCGGAGGAAGAGAACAGCCCCATAGCATTATATTCCCGCCTCCATGTTTCACGGTAGGGATGGATGAGCTGGATCATCAGCTGTGTTAGCTTTGCGCCAAACTACTTCTTGCCAGGCAAAGTTCTATTTTCGTTCATCTGACCAATCCCGTTCCTACGTGTGTAGTGGCTACTGCACAGCCTTGAGATGTTGTTTCTTCAGATTGGCTTCTTCTTTGCAACACGCCCATGACCCATGGCGCTTCCCTTCTGACCAGTGAGCAACAGCTTTTGCATTATGACTTCATGCTACATAGCTTTGCCCATCTCTATGCTTCTCTACAACTTTCTTTCTAGGTCTTCTAGAGCTCCTTGGACTTCATATTGTTGTCTCAAGCAGGCATGACTGTGGACAGGTGACTATTGGGCCTAATTATGGGAGCAATCAAGGATATACAAATCACCTGGGACTAAATACCCCTGTGACACTGTGAGGCAATAGTTTATAGTGTGCAATCATTTTCAACTCAAAATAACATCTTTGTGCAAGGGTGTGAATACTTTTGCAACAATGAAAACAGAATTATACAACCTATTCATAGTAAGGTGCTACGAACAAAAACATATGATTGTTGTGTTTGTGCCATTTTCTTTCATATAGTAAACCCACTTTTGCTTTGTTCTTTCTAGCAATTGAGTTTTGGTCATGGGATGAATACTCTTCAAGCCACTGTAGGCTATTTTGAATCTGACCTGAATTTTTCTGTCTGTTAAGCGCCCTGAAGTGACATTGTCATGAATGGACGCTATACAAATAATGTTGAATTGAACTGAATTAAAATGCCAGGTCAGAATCCACTTTTTTTTTTTTCTCTTATTCTGACATTCTTGAAAGGGGGGTTTTAAAAATTCTATCTAATGAATTTTGTGTTTTACAGGACAATTTATGGGCGTTTCACTGGCTTTGTGAAGAGTTATCCTCACATGGTTTACGCCTTGATACCCTCTCTCTGGAGATCGCACAGGAAGTGGCAAATGTAACAGGTATGAGGGCAACTCATGTCAGATTGCTAAATTCAGAGTAATTTCATCCTGAGCTTTAGATAATCAACATGTTTTAGTAAAAAATTATTATTACATCCAACATAAAAATGTTGTAGTTTCATTGTTTCTCGGCATGAAGCAGTCAAGCATCAGGAGGGGAAAAAAATACTGTTGTGTTCACCCTCTTCTGGTAAAATGCAGGAACTGCATCAATATTTCTGTCATCATGCAATGAAACATGTCTGACAACAGAAGACTAAAAAGGTAGGGGCTGTCACACTTGACCTGACAATGTGATAATTGTACCTTCATCCAGTGGATGTGAAGGTGGGCAGATGTAGGAAAAAAACATGGGAGTCTGTGTTACAAAAGGAATAGATGTGCTGTATGACACAAGTAATGCAAAAATAAATCAAGACATTAGAAAAGACTTGAGGAGATGGTCAGATGTCTGGTTAGATTTCTGTTCGATAATAGATAATAAAAATGAATATTTTACCTAGGCTTTTTATATCTTTATCTGTTTTTGATCCCACAAAAAATTATAGCATGGGACAAGTAGATATCAAAGTATATATCTGTACAAAAAAAAAAAAACTGGACCAGATTCAAAACTCTGCAGCTCTCTAAAAATAAAGGAGGCCTGGGTTTACTCAACATCCAAGATTATTTCTGTGCTGTACAAATCGAACCCCACTGCTACACGAGCGGATACACAACAAAAAGGTTATTGGACAATTTAGATAATCAAGTAGATTTAATATTCAAAATGTCAATTGAAGTATAGAACACAGTGGTGGGGACATATGAACTAGAAAGAGAGAAACAGACTTTGAGTTGGTTACGACTAGGGATGTTCAATATTGGCTTTTTGTACTGATATCCAATATTGTCCAACTCTTAATTTGGAATAGCTGTTATCAACCCATACCAATGTATGCAGACAGCTGTGAGGTTGTATCTCTCATATTTTCAGAGGTTCAACTATACTCTGATCTGAGAGCAAAGATCCCAAAATAGCCTCAACTCAGCCAGAGGAGTTCATTTTGGACATCTGGCTGCCATATATCAGATACTAGCAGGTATTTGCCAACATATTATAAGCAGCTTCAAACCAAGTCGGTCTGTAGCAGCAGCAGCTGCACCGTAGTCACATGACTCTATAAGGAATGCTGGGAGATGAAGTCCTGCCAGGATAACAGGGACTTTTGTACATGATGGGCCAATGCTAATGGAACAAGATCTCGCAAGAGATCGTTAGAATAAATATTGGTCCAGAAAAAAATATCCTGATATGTCTGACATCACATTTTAATGCCGATATTGGCCAATGTCGGGCGGCTGCAGCTCAGGTTGGAAGAGCAGTCGTCTTTCAACCGGGGGTTGGCGGATCGATTCCAGGCTTCCCCAGACTACAAGCCAAAGTGTCCTTGGGGAAGACACTGAACTCCACGTTGCCTCCTGATGTGCCTATCAGGGTATGAATGTGTGTGACTGGGTGAATGCGACCTGCAGTGTAAAGCGCTTTGAGTGGTCAATACAACTAGAAAAGCGCTATATAAGTACAGTCCATTTAATACAGGATATCTCTATGGCTTCATCTCTAAGGTTGGGAACAAAGGGTTCATGCAGTGAGCAAATGAAGGTATCACAGCAATGTGCAAGACAACTGAGCAGGGCAAGCTGCTGAGTTTTGAAAAACTAAATGAGAAATTCAGACTTAAACTTTACCGTTACATACAAAAGACCCACAATGGAACTTTTAGCAGTTTTCTCAGTGGCGCGCCCTCTACCGATGGCTAAACTAGCATCCATCCTGCATTGTTCCTGTACCGTGAGCTCACTCCAGCCAGTAAAAGACAGTCTTATCTTGACTGCTGTTCTGTCCCTTACTCTCTTTCTTTTCCTCTCTTCCTCCGGTAATGTTTCTTTGCCAAATCTGACACCTGCTACGTTCATGTCTGGTTCATATCCGTTTGACGCGGTATGCAACTAATAGTCAGCTGCAACGTCACGGCCCCGTCCCGGATGCAAAAGTTACATACAGTAGTGCAGTTTCTGGGCCTCGGCACGCCACTGACAGCTGACTGCTCGGAAATGTGCATAATGAATGTTGGTGTGCCATCAAAACGAGTCAGAAACGCATATTTTTAAGGTCTAAAAGTTACGTTGTGGGTCTTTAAGAGACTGCTTTGCAAAAGGAGATAAAAACCAACATACTAAATAAAATAAATAGGGATATTTCATAAAGCATACGAGGGTAAGAAATACAGAAGATATTTTATTGCTCCTAAAATCATGAGGGGATTGGTATCAATGGACATATTACAGAAGACAGGGAGAGGGCGCCACCACCATCTCTTCCACTACCAGATATCAAGGACCTATCATTGCAGAGTTGAATACTTAATAATGTTAATGTGATCCACTTTTACACTGTTCCAAGAAAACTTTCATTAAAAAAAAAAAAGTTAAAAAAAAACTAAATTAGTGATTAACGTTAGAATTGTATCTAAATGTTTTTTCAAAGCTAAATATATCCCAGACCTCACCTCAAATCAAAGATCCGTCCAGATGTGGAAACCATGTGCTGGCCTTGTGACAGCAGTGTGTGATCGTTCAAAACTTTGGCCACAATAGTCTGGTTTGTTAAACTCTTTCAATGACTACAACCCTCTTAAAAGTTACATTTTTCAGAGCTTCTTTTTTTCATGTATAAAACTTCTTTTTTTAAAAATGTATCTTCTATTATTTACTTGGTAGCAATAGATCTAAGCTGTAACCTTCATTCTGTAGCCTTGAGTACTGTGGTGGTGGTCATTCTCCCTGTTTAACAAGGTCACTGTTCTGACCTTGGGTACTTTTCCCTCTGCAGGCCGTCCACTGACTGTTAAACTTGACTTCTCCCCAGCAAATGCCTCCTCAAAATCAAACGTAAGTCCCTTATAGCAGTTGCTTCCTCTGTATATTGTTGTTTGGTTTTGTTTAGTTCAGTTACAAAGGAAGTAATGTGTATATATAGCCCCTTTCAGACTTGCTCTGGAAATAGCGTGGACGTTGTCCTTTATGACACTTGCATTCAGACATGTGTTCCGGTTTTTTACCTCGGAGATGTAGCAGACATGTACCGGCTGGAGCCTATGTCAGCGGAAATGTTGCGGCAAGTCGTTTTGGCTGAACGCACAAGAAAATGTTCCGTACAGAGTTGAAGGGAGAGCGTGGCTGTGTTGACTTTTCTGCAACATTTCCTGATATCTGAAAGCGCCCGAGATGCGAGAAGTCTACAAGGAAGAAGCATGTTTGAAAAGACGAGTCCGGTTAAAGAGCGGATGGACTTTACCGCTCATGTTCCGCAGTGCAAGTCTGAAAGCGGCTTATGCAGCAGTATAGTTTTTGACAAAGCACAAGTTAAAGTGCAGTGTGTTTTTTTGTTGTTGTTGTCTTTTATTCTTTCTGTAAACACATCATGTGAAATGCATGTGGCTTTAAAGTGTGATGTCATTTAAGAGGAAAGTCATCATCATGTCTTAAAAAAAAATGATTAAAAACCCGTTTTCACCAGTGGTTTTTTCGTAAGCAGAATAACTTTGAATTGGGGAAAGCCTGATGCTGTCATGCATTTCACATTTGCAGAAACATCTCCCACAGTAGACATGAACGTGAATCATGTGACCTGCCTAGACAGCCCGGTCCACAACATGAATTGAGTTCAAAGCCTTGATTAGTGTAATTATCACAAAGCAAGCACTATTCCTCTTAGAATGAAAGATTTAGATGTGATCTTCCCTTCATCTATGAAGATCAGTAAACCGTAAAACACCTGTTTTTAGACTGTATTTCAAATGTGATCTCCATAGTTTATTCTGCTTTCATAACAGATGTTTATAATCTGTTTCAGCAATGTTTACTTTGGTGCTTCACAAACTGGATTTAGCAAATTGTTCATTTTTTAAACATTTTATTACAAATGAATGTAAGTAAACTGCTAAGTTAATACCTCCTCATATAAGCTCTTTAACTGAATACATTTCATTACCCCTACGACTTTGTTTTTTAGTGATTCCAGATGTGGCCTGATCACCATTTTCTACAACTTGGCAGCTGTGGGAGTCCTGAAACTCTGGTTACAGCTTCTGTCTCTACACAAGGCAGAATTTTAAGGTGCATTAAGTACTTCCTGCTGATATTGGACTGGACCTGTGTGCACACAGAACAGGTGTTTGGCAACTTGACGCTCAGACAGAACTGAGTCATTTTGATTTATTGAGAAGATTCTTGACGTAGTTTCATCACTTTAAGTTCCGATCTTTGTGCCAATGGTTACAACTAGACACAAGTTTAGTATTTTGTTTACTTGTTTTCTTTTCTTTGCTGTCAACTCATTTGTGGAAATGCTTTTGGATATTCACTTTACTTTGTTTGCAACAGTGCATGTTTATAAGAAATACTTGCATTGATAAATGAGCCAAAACTTGTTCTAAGAGCCATTTTGAACTTAAGAAAAATAAAAATCTTTATTTATTCTTTGGTGAATCACTTCAGAACCAGTGAAAAGCATGACTTTCTTTTCATAGTAATCACATGGTGAATTTGTCTCAAAAGCATAAAATTTAAATGAACACTGAAGCAAGAAGTTGTTCCTCTCAAAAGGCAAGTTGTGTTAACTGTTGACCAAAACAAACCATATTTGTCATGGCAATATGTGTTTGTGCAAGACCAAATCTCTCATAATTACTGTTATATTCTGTCTCCATGTATATTGTTAGGAGGGCACAAAATACAAAAATGTGTTCTTGTGAAGACTTAAAGGTACAGTATGTAAGATTTACTACATCTAGTGGTAAAGATGGGTATTGCAAGAAAAGATGTTTTCTTTCAAATGACTTCATATTCTAAGCAATGTAGTGAATGTATGGTGGCTGTTAGTGGCCAAAATTCTCCCAGACATTAATACGTTTTCATCTGTTAGTAGATCCAGTGGTCTCAGGTGTAGTTACGACTGCTGTACTATGAGTAACTACTTTTTATGTCTTTAAGGCATTACTGATCCCAAAAAGTGCTCTAACTCTCATTAAACAAAGCTGGTACAGCAGTTTTAAAGTTCAGTGGGTTCTTACTTCAC
Source organism: Atherinomorus stipes (assembly GCA_023101725.1). Taxonomy (NCBI): domain Eukaryota; kingdom Metazoa; phylum Chordata; class Actinopteri; order Atheriniformes; family Atherinidae; genus Atherinomorus; species Atherinomorus stipes. The sequence continues at coordinate 746,732 of JALJCO010009510.1, read as the reverse complement.
ACGCATTCTTTTGTCCATTCAGGGACACCGTAGTAAAAATGGTGGAACAAATATGTCAGCCTCCATATATGCACCACACAGCAAGTAGATATAAATGGCTCATTCTAAGAAAATAAACGTAACAGCTATTCTAGTGCAGCAATTACACATCAATAGAAACATAGTTTTGAATTATATATCACATTTTTTTGCCATTGACCTTTGATTTTTTACATACTGTACCTTTTAAGTTTTTCCTTTTTTTCTTTTGACACACTAAGTTGATACTGAATGCAGCTAAAGGAGGAGGTTGTTCATTTCAGCAAAAAACTAAAAATATAACCCTATATAAACATTTAACTATTCCTATTCAATAATATAATTTTATAGGTGCTACAAAACATTCAATTTTCCACAAAATACTGCCATGAATCAGTAAAGTAAAGTTTAATTTAAAATAAAAACAAAACAAAAGTTAGAGATTTTTTTAAAGTAAAGGAAAAAAGGGGGAGAAAAAAAAGTAAAAATTCTCTGGTTAATCATAACTGACCACTCTAAAATGGTATTAACAATTTCAATGCAAAAAAAAAAGTCAATTCTGCATCTGCAATCTTTTTTTTTTTAATTCTATCATTGCAGTAGATTTAAAACGTGTCCAACACCTGCTGACTTAATCAGCAAACATGTAGAAACTGAACTGCATTCTCAAAAAATATGCATCATAATTCTGAGAGTTTTAAATATCTGCTCTGGTCTATAGTGGTGAACTTTGAGCTCAAATCTCAAAGTTGAGAGTTTTATTTAATCTTCATACCACTAGTGGCATTAAACTTCAAAATTTGAAAGAAAAAAAAAACAAAAAACAAAAATGACTACCTTTAGGTCTTGAGGTAACTTCTTGATATTCTCATTGTACATCCTTGTTCAGCTTTAAACCTGCTGTACAAAACTAAAGTTAAATTATAATGGCAGTGTCAAAACAAAGTTAACCACTGAAAGATTTACAGACATCAACACCACTCTGGTCAGACAATACTCTGAGATTTACTGAGGTCTTTAATTCCTTAAAATGCACTGTGCTTATTTGTGGCTCAGTTACGTTAAGTTTCTAAAGATTCACGTGTGACAATGATAAACATACAGGTGTAAAATAAAACAGCCATATAAGACAATAATACATAAGACGTTACATATATCCAGCGACTAAAATATATGACCTAGATTATCAACACAGCATGAAAAGAAATTCTTAAAATCACAGCAGCTGGTGATTTAACTTGAACCTCAAAAATAAAGGGACATCAGTGCATTTTTCTGGAGATGTTGAACTAGGCATCTCTCGATCCAGTATCATTTTTTTGCGTTCCTATGTTGCATTTGTATTTCTGTGAAGATGCACTGAGCAGTAAGAGAAACGTAAAACCGGTGGTCCACTTCCTGCGTGGTACTGCTTGATGAGGTCAGATAAGAAGTGCATCACTTTTGAATCACCTTCACTGCCAAAGGATCCTTGTCCAGGCAGGAAATGCTTTTCCTCTGTACCACATTCTCCAGCAGCAGTGTTCGGACGTTGTATAGCAGGTACAAAAGTTTGCAGCAGTACCTGGTTGGACAGTGCGGTCAGGCAGCTTTCCACATGCAGTAGATAGGTGATGCCTCGGCTGATTCCAGTGTGAGGATTGGTCAGTACGCTGATGAGGGAACCGGAGTAGGACGGACTCCGCAGAGTCCTCTGATCGAGGTCCAGCAGAGCCAGGTAACGACCGTATCGACTCAGAGAATGAAGAATGGTGGCTGATGAGCTGGAGGATGATCTGGTGAGGGGGGAGTATGGTTACTTCGACAGATTTCATTGTTTTTTCAATCAGAGGTGGAAAGAAATAAACATTTCAGCTTTAATTAAGATAAAAGAAGTTATCTAAATCTACTTTAACATGCATTTGGGATACGTGATTATTTGTGGCATTTATCTGAAATATGCACTGAAAATGTCAGGAGTTGAAGTTGACACAAAGTGTAAATGACTCAAAGCAGATGACTGGATGCAACTGGGAAAAATAACTCTGTTGTATAAAAATATTTTCCCCACTTTCTTTTTCTCATTTCTGGTTCTGCCGTTTGATGCACATTAATCAAAAACAAAATGTGTAAAAAGGATTTTGGAAACGGCATTAATCTCACTGCACCATGGGATCACAAATGGCCAGCAACAACACAATTTAAGCTTTATCCATGCAGATGTCGTCACCTGCCACAGAAGACCTAAAATACTACACAGGATCTAACAGATGAACAAAAGAAAAAAATAATAATGGCAGAAGAAAAGAGAACATCCTGGTTTTTGGTATTTTGCTCTTCCCTATCCAAGTTTGTCCACGCCAAATATAAGTTACTGTCCACCACAGAAGAAACTGCTCTGACCTGCCTTTAAATAAAGGAATTACATAACGCCTGCCCAGTTGCTGACTGTCATAATTCAAACAAGAAACCATGACCTAATAGAGACAGAAGGGTTTCAACAAACATGAAAAGAGATCAGAGAAAAAAGAGAAAATGCATGATGTAGGCTTTTTCAAACACTCACCTGTGAATTCCTATCAGTCTCCAGGTGAGCAGGTCAGTCAGCTGAAGGGGCGTGGTCAAACAGGGCATCACAGCACCTCCATCAGGACCAGGGGCAGGCACGAAGAGGCTCAGAGCACCCACCAGCTTCCTCACCACACTCTCATCTCCTCCGATGACTACCAGTGGCCGACCACTCAGGAGACAGAAAATGGCATGCTGGGAAAACGAGTACTGCTTGATGAACCTGAGGGCTCTGAGTCCAGCCTTCCTCCTCCTCCTCCTCTTCTCCAAGTGGGTTTTGCTGTGGTTATTTTGAGTGGGGGAGGGTGGGTCCGAGGAGCTGGTGAAGCTGGTGCAGTCCGACGTCTCATCTACACTCAGTAGCCTCAGAGGAGCGCATGGTGGAGACCTCTGGTCGAGCTCCACCAGGGCAGGAGGAGGAGCAAAGTTCACATGGAGATGAGGCACGAACCGCACCCTCTGATGCACCTCAGGCCACGGCAGCGCCGACTCTGCTGATACTAAGAATGAAAACAAGTTTGTTCCATGTTAGTCACCTACTGACAACCAGTCATTTCGAGCTGTAATCATTTATTGAGAGATGCAAAATAATTTGAGAATTCAGGGAGTGATGCACGATATTATATAGTAGATATATCATCAGATATATGCTGTTAATTTGCTGTTTTCAAGAGGTGCAGGCATGGATGAGTGCAATTTTATGTCCTCATCTTAGGAAAAAATAACCCTTTATTCAGTCAGCCCAGTGCTTCTTTGTCTTCCTATTGTCAGCCTTTCATAAAGAGTCAGGGTGTGATGGTTGATCCATTTTTAAGTTGGAAAAACACAAACTATGATTAAGACTTGGCTGTTTCCACCTGAAGGCTCTTGCCAAAATTAAACCGTATCTCCCTCACACAGGCTTCAAAAGAGCTATACATGCGTTTATATCACCGAGGCTGGACTATTTCAGTGCTCTATATATCAATCTGGATCAGATGCTCATGCAGCGCTTACAGTACATCCAAAATGCTGCAGCTCGTCTTCTGACACGAACCAAGAGACATGATCACATCACCCCTGTCTGCGTACCTTACATTAGCTCCTGATTCATATTCGTGTTGATATTAAGGTTTTAGTAATAGTTTTTAAAGGTCATACCTCACTAACTTGGTGCACGCCACTCAGAACCCTGAGATCAGCTGATCATCTGTTATTGGTTGTTCCAAAAGTCAGACTAAAGTCAAGAGGTGATAAAGCCTTTTCAGTTGCAGCTCCCAAACTATGGAACAGCCTCCCATTAGGAGTGAGATCTTCCTCATCCATAGATCAGTTTAAGTCCAGGCTCGAGACTTATCTTTTCTCGTTGGCTTTCAAATAAATTCAGAAGCTGCTCTGACCTTGGTTGGATGGTTAGAACATTGCAAACAGAACTGCTCTATTGTGTTTTATTGCTTTTTATGTGCTCTTTGTTTATGTTGCTCTGATGTTTTATGTTATTAGGTTTATTTTATTATGAAGAACATTGGTCAACAGTTGTTTTAATTGTGCTACATAAATAAATTTGAATTGAATTTATTTGAATTATTGGCTAGATATCAGTATCAGGCCAATATTGGCTTTAAAACTGAACATTGATATCGGCCAGATATTGACCCAATATAAGCTGATTTTTTTTTTCTAAATTTCCTTTGTTTAACTGATAGGGGTGAAGCATATAAAAAACAGAAAATCTAGTTTGGAAGTTTTTAATCTAGTTTATAAGTTTTTGAAAACAGCAAGTTTTCAACTGTTGTCTCTAAAAGGCCCCTCTGAAATGAAGAAATACAGAAATATCAAATTGTAAATAAAACAGTATCAATATAATCAACCAATAAATAACAGGCGTTTTTTGGTGGCAAACATGTGGGATGCTGCTTTTTTGTTGGTTTTTGTCTTTTTGTTTTTTATCTGTGGGGCACGGGAACAACATAAGGCCCACTTGTGTAACATTATGACGTTTCCAGCAACTACTGGATCTGCAGCAGATGCAGCACAAGTATTTTTCTCATTTTGCACAAGAACACAAATATTACATCATTTTCAGCTTTAATATCGGTGTCGGTATTGGCCACGGGAAGGAGAAAATTATCGGTTATTGGTATCGGTTTAAATTTTTCATATTGTGCATCACTAAATTCAGGTTTTCTGGTGTGTACTCAAATGGCAATGCTGGATTACAGGCCATACACTTGTATGCAACAACTGTATTTAACACATGGTCTTATTTGACCTGATAAGACTCCTTTCAGATATCACATCTGCTGAAGAGTGAAATGTACCCATTTACACCAATTTAAGTATTTATGAAATTGGTTATTTATAAATTTAGAGATTTCAGGTTGAGCTTTAGGCCCTGAATAGCCTTCATTTTTTGTCTCTAGCAACACACCATGAGAAAATACCACAACTGCAATCCTAGACTTCAGAAACAAGCTCACTTTGTTTCAGTTTTTGGACAACTATCTAAACCTGACTACTTACTAAGTAATCTGACTATTACTTGGCAGTGTATTCACCTATCTGACTTAATGAACGAAAACATGTTTGTTGATTCCAATTTGAAAAGGATTTACTTCTTAGTGAAAGATTTAATCTTGTTTATCCAGTACATAAAGGGTGAGCTTTGTGATTCAAAGTGCAAGCACACACGGGCACATCCTCTATTAGATTATACTCATGTTTCACTTTAGAGCCAGTGATGAGATCTTTCATGCACAAAATAGGAAAAGCAAAGACATAAATAAAAGAGCAGTGGGGAAAAAGTGAAAAAAAAAAAAAAGAGGAAGCAATTTTTCAATGTTTTCTTGTGTTTGGGTGTATGACAGACAATTGTGCTCTGGAGTGAATGATAAAACATTGTCTAAGCTGCAGGTTTTATTGCTTACAGACTTTTTCAATCAGTCTACACGCAGCAACATGTAAGGGCAAAATGAAAGCATATTTTTATCTGCAGTGTCTGTGGTCTTAAATTATGTTTACTAGGGATGCACAATATAATTGGCCCCCTATTGGTATCGGCCTCTATCGGCCTTAAAACTGAATACCGGACATCGGTCACCCCACCGATATTTAAACGATATTTAAACAATCAGCTCGCTGTTTCTAAAGTCTGAAAGAAAAAAAAACAACTTCTTCAAAAACTTCTTTTTTACAGACTTTAAAACTTCTAAAGACTATAGGGGTGGGAAAAAATATCGATTCACTGAAATATCACGATTTTCATATGCTGATATCATATTGACATTTAAAAACACGGTATGGACCTACTTTACGTAAAAAAAATCTTGCAATACTTCATCGTTCTGTTACAAAATCTCGCGAGAATTCATGAAAATTTCATGATATTTTCATATGCTGATATCATATTGACATTTAAAAATGCAGTATCAATCTATTTGACCAAAGAAATCTCCTGTGAATTTACAAAATTTTTTGAGAGTTTGTTACAGAACGATGAAATCTCGCAAGATTTTGAGAGTAAAATAGATCGATACCATGTTTTTAAATATTGATTTGATATCGGCATATGAAAATATTGCGATATTTCAGTGTATTGATATTTTTTCCCACCCCTATTTTTCAAAGTGTCGGACACAGATATCAAAACTGCTATTTGCAAATACTGCTTTTTCTTTTCAGCTTTAATACCGATATCAATATTGGTAATCGGCCACATGAATTTCAAAATATCAGCACATCAGGTATCGGCCAAAATTTCAATATCATGCATCCCTAATATTTACTGTTTATGTGTCTTCAGAAACTGATATTTTTGTAGCTGTGTTACCTTGCAGCAGTTTGCATGTCCTCTGCAGAGTGGCACCTTCATTGACTTCAGTTTTACTCTCAAGATTTGAATCTTCTTTAATCGCAACACCGTCACTAACCACCATCTCCTTTGACGCTTCCTCCCTGTCAACAGGCTCTTCGAGTTCCAGTTCATTCTCTGAGTTTGCAGCTTTCTCCTCGCTGGGATCTTTGTCAGGGTGACATCCAGTCTGTGATTCTTCCTCTTTCTCAAAGCCGTTGGTAAGAGGGTGAAGCTCCGCGTCCTCCTCAGTGATGGCGGTTAGATCGTCAGGAAAGATGGACTCAGTGGTGCTCAGCACTTCTATGCTGTCCTCGCTGTTGGCACGTTTGGCATAGGTTCGCACACGCCTGACGCCCACATCCACTGGTGCGCGCCGGATACAAACATCCGTCACTCCAACCTGTGTTTCTGTGAAGAAGACAGGATTCTTAGCCACTCATTTTGTCTTCAATATACCAAAACAGAGACACATCTTCAAATTGTCTTTTAAGCATCAGTCATTCCCCAGTTTTGTAACCCTAACCTATAAGAGGCAGTAGCTTTAGACAGGATTTTCTAGTGGACAAATTACAAACTAAAAGCTGTGACTTTACTTCGATTGGCTGATAACTTGTGTAAAGGCTACGCCGAACAGATTAAATTGACGATGGATGATTTCAATTGATCCAGGGATGTGCTTACTTACTTCTTATCAGAGATTTAAATGAGTAGATAGATGATCCCTTTTAAGTCCCATATGAAGTTACAGCCAGCAGTCAGCTGGCTCTGGCGCCTACTGACTGACTTAGTCTGCTGTTGGTAAAGGCGCTACACTAAAGGCCAGCTCTTGTGTTTTATCCTGTTGTTCCCTGGTTAATCCATGTCATATGTGAAATATGTGTGAAATTTCTTGTTGGCTGTGACTCATACCTGCTAACAGAATCACCCCTCTGCGATAAATAAAGTAATCTGAATCTGAATCTGAACCAAAGCAGGAAATGATAACAAGCTTTAATTAACATTATGATGTTTGTTTAATCCCAGCACAAGTGAAACATACCTCGACTGTCAGACCCAACAACGATGTGCTGTGTCCGATAAGACTTCTCAGTCCCCAGCACTTCAATACTGTCGCCGCTGCTCACACTCCCCGTCATCTCTGTGGCAGCAGTGGGGTCAGGGGTCACTCTCTCAGCTTCTACTGCTTCTAGTTTGATCGGTAACTCCTCCACACAGGAGAAAAATGATTCATAACTCTGCGGCTCCGATTTAACTTTCTCCAGATCCCCTTTTCTACCTGAGACTCCCTGTTGCTCCACCTCAGCTCCCTCTGTTTCCATCTCCTCAAAGTCCTCTGGGCTCAACAGTTCAAACAGGAAGTTGGTGAGCTTCAGCCTCCTGGATAGTGTGCGTGTGACACGAGTCGTTCGCAAGACACTTCTGTCTCCACGCAGACGGCGCTCTGCGTCCGCGAGCTGCTCCTTCATCAGGGACAGGAAGTAGGAATTGCAGAGCTCCTGTAGTGGCTTCAGACGATGCTCTGACTTGCAGGAGGTGGAGGTAGAAAGGGAGGAGCAGGTATCAGGAAGCAGCAACGCTGTCGGATCAGTGAGGGAGTCGGCCGGGTCGTAGGGCAGGAAGTCTGGTTGTTTGAGCTTCCTGTTTGGGTAGGATGTGACCTGGCGTAGGAGCTCTCTGTGATTTAAGATCAAACGTTGCACAGCCTCAAGCTCATCTCTTGTCCCATCTACTTCTGCAGACTCGTTTGTTGTGCTCTGAGGTTCTGTTTCCTTTAGCAGAGACAACCGTCTGTACCTGGAACAGTCAGAGGGAGTGATGTTAAGTTTGGACCTGCAACTGAGATGTCCCAAAGAACAAGATTCCCATGTATAACTTCAGAAAGATGACAAGATGAACACAGTTAGCAACAGTGCTAATGCAGAGATTTGTGCGTATTGAGAGTGTGAAAGTTACCAAGTTATACTCAGGAATGTTTATCAAAATAAGCGCAACTGTGACCATCACCAAGCACAGAATCTAATGGTAGAAGGGGAAACTGCAAATAGATAACACACTGATCTGCTTGATGACATCACAGAGGGACTTCTCATCAAGTGTCACTGCCCCAAAAGAGATGGTGTTGGATTAATGCTATGATTTTGGGCATGAATTGCAGACCACACAGAAACTATTCTAGTGCATATACAAGTGGGTTTCTGGTCAACGATCTTCCGTGTTGGAAGCTGTCATTTCTCTGGGCAAAAATTACAGTAAGCTCTTTGGATAAACCAACACTAAGCTGAAATCCTTTAAAAACAACCACGGTTGCCCAAATGCCTCACAGGATACAATATCTGCTTTGTTCTGCCCTCCTTTAATTATAGATATGCCCAGTCTACTGTGCTACTATACGTTTTTTGTTAGTGTTTTTAAATATATACACACACACATGCAGTCAGCCTCAAAATCATTCATACCCTCCTATTAAAAAAGGGGGTAAAAAAAATCAGCTGTCAGTGAAATAAGCTGAAATTGTCAGTAATAACATATGAAAATTCTATGAAAATCATAACATTTATTTTGAATTGTGGTTCAAAATCAATTTTAAAAACAAACACACAAAAAAATAAAACAAATAAACAAGGATAACGGAGCTAAAATTTTGTTGAGCCACACAGAGGCAATCCCTGCATCATGTGTTTTCTGTAACGTTTAATCAGACCTCTTCACCTGCTGACAGGCATTTTGACCCACTTCTCATGAGCAAGGTCCTCTAATTGGTCAAGGACAGTTTTATCTGTTTTTAAATTATCATTTTCAGCCACAATTCAAATGCAACATTGTATTTCACTAAATTATAATTCTGTAAATTTTCAGTTATTTTCTATAGTTTCTTGTTATTTGAATTACTATTGTGAATTTACCGCTTTCTTTAATGGGAGGGTATGAATAATTTTGAGGACGATTAGATAAAATAGATATCTTCGCTTTTCTTTGTTAGTTCCACTTTTTTTTAACAGAGCATGTTGTGTTTTCTCAAACACAGAGGCTCTTTTTCCCTGTTTTATGATGACTATATTAGTAACTCAAGCGCTTCTCAAAATAAAGCAAGCATTTCATAAATGTATGACCTTGATTTGTCTAGCACTCTAACAATACAACACATTTTAACCCTTCAACTACCAGCGTAAACATAACTATTGCTTTTACCCATCATGCCAGAACTAGGGACACATTCATCATCACAACTGATGAATGCAGTTCAGAGCTTTCACATATTTCCTGCATAAATCAGTTGATAAGATAGACCTCTGATAAAGCTGTAGTTTTTTTATTTGGGGGGGATTATTGGCTTATAGACCTGTTTTATAACTACACAGCACAACAGTACAATGGGCAGACAATAAAAGACAATTTTAGCTACTGCGAGTGTGAGGACAGTGTATGACCATGTTAACGAGGCTTGAATGAATGCTGAATTTGGAACTGAGAGTCCCTTCCCTGATATATAGCCCTATCAGTCTTTAAAAAAAAAAATCATTATGCAAATAATTTTCTCCTTACAGAGAAGACTTAAACGTCTCAGGCAACTGTCTCGTTTCCTTTTTTGAGTGTACGCCCACTCTGATAAATCAACTGCTATCTCTGTTGAATCTCTGCTTGTTTTGAGCTTCAGAGTTATCTGCTTCACTTGCATGATCAATTCATACGGACAGACAAATATCTCTTACACAGTTGCTTCTAAATCCAATAAAACCATTCAAGTTACATTTGAATGGTTTCACTTGGGTTTTAATCTACAATTTATTTTATTTCAGATTAAATGTGCTAAACCAGGGCCTGAAGAGAATGGAAAATAAAAACAAAACGGTGAAATGAACTTCTTACAGTCTGGACCATATATTCAAACAGAAAAGACTGATCTTACTCGAGCTCTTGTAGCTTGCGCTGCAGCTCTGTGGAAAATGCTTGTCTGTTTCCCGTCTTCAGGCTGTCAGAGGCCAGAGAGAAGCATGCTGACAGCTCAGCAAAGTTCTCCATCAGCTTAGTCTGGTCCGAACACACGTAGGCCATGCAGAAAGGACGGACCATACCCCGAGCCTCTAGGTCATACAGAGTCATGTGATGAACATATGCAAACGCATCATCAGCTGAATCTCCCAGGATCACTTTGGAGTCCTCGCTGAAGTTGAGTCGAGGACCAGGTGAAGAAGGAGGGGCATGGCAAGGGCCGGACGCCTGATAGTCCACAGACATGATGCGAACAGAGAAGTGGTTGAGGTCAAAAGAGCCAATGACTTTCTGGTCATCTGGTATAGTCAGCACAGGCTTTGGACCCACCTGGAGACGAGAGGAGGAGTTGGGGGTGATGACATCCCCGTAAACATCTAGACATCAACACACTATTTCCCTTTATTTGTTAATGTCCAAGTTTATGAAGCATGTTATTAAATTCAAGTTATCTATAAAAGCCTCACATGCAAACTGAACTTTCTCAATGATGTTGTCAATTTGTCTCCGGGAAGTTTATGGCTGCATTAACAAGTATGTAAAATTTTGTAAAGGAAACTAGAAGGATGCTGATCATAAACAGACCAAAAAAAAAAAAGGTGATATCATTGTCATATGTTTTAATGTATGTGGATTATGTAACATTTGCCATTTATATAACATTGTTGTGATTCTTCTTGTTCATTAAGCCTCCAGAAAATGTTTGCCGATTCTTGTGGGTCTGACTGCAGATCTCACTCAAAAATGTCTTGATCTCAAAAACACTTCCTAAAATAGTTAATATTCAACACATACTCTGTACCGCTACGCAATCACAAAAACAGGAACATAGTACATAGTTTGAGTCATGAGATGCAGCTGCAAAAAAAAACCTTAAAGAACTAAGCATTTTGAGATTTATACTGCACAAGGGAACAACAATTTTACAGAATGAAACATCTGTAGGTTAATTATTTGTTCTGTTATCACACTTTTAATCCTATGTATGGTTGCATTTTTTGTATTCACATATTTTTCGACATTTGCACCTGAACACGAGGAAAAACTACTTTTTTGTGCATCTTACCCATCTTTCTTTTCGCTTGAGACATACGCACCTGTTCTGAGAATTCAGCCACCAGTATAAAGTCTCTGTGGAACTGGGCCCTTGTGGTCCAGGGATGAAAAGATGGGAAAAGAGGGACAGAAAGGTCCTCAGGTAAACTCAGACCCTCCTGCTCCTCTCCTCCTTCCCCAAAACCCTCAGTCCCGGTGAAAGCCAGCAGGTCCGGTGACCCGATCATCTTCAGCCGCTGAGAGAGGTTCAGCCCATGAAGGATATCAGTGTCGACCAAGACTCTTTGATCTACACGGAGGCGGACTGAACTTGAGGGTCAAACACCGCCATGTCCCGGTTCCGCCATGCCTCCTGTCAGTGAGTCAGCTGAGTCTGAACACACACCAACAACCGAGTAGTTAAAACTTGTTGCGCAGTTTATTTTAAGCCGCAACACGACATGGATACAAATGTCCAAACAAAAACATGAAGGGGAGATCCTGGACCTGGTTCGTCTCAGCAGCAGTCGCGTAAACAAGCGTCGTTTTCAGGGAAAAGACATCAGAATAAAAGTTAACGGAGAAGTGAAAGTTGCCTGCGGGCGGCAGTCACACGGTTCCCTCCTAACCCTTGTCCTGGGATTCGTGTTCCTCTTTCCAGTTTTTAGCCTTAAAGTGCTGCCTCGAACTGAAGTTGTGGACCGTAAACGGAAGCCTCTACACCCATATCTGTACATGTGACAGATGCCGGGGTCCGCTCGCCACCCATCTGTCCTTTCACGTGAGAGTGGATCTGGTAGCCAAGTCACACACATTGCTTAACACTTCCGGTTATATCTTTCAAGGCAAAACCACAAACCAGTGGCTGGAAATCTGCTGGAAGTTCATTTGTCGAATACGACAGTGGAATAAGTCATATGTACTCATTTACAACTCAAAATATCAGACTACTCCGGGCACAAATGTGTCATTTTTGGCTCCCTATTATGGTATAAGTTATGGCATAAGTGTAATACTGGCCCAAAGGTCATGAGCGAGACCTAACTTCGGTTAAGCATGTGCTGTGCTGGCCAAAGCCCATGAGTGTCATGAGCTGACTGGCAGCAGTAAATGTTGTGAGGACCAGATATGCCTCAGCAGCCGAAAGAAAAGATAGATTTACTCTGCGTCTAGCTGGTAAATGGTTAGGTTTACGCAGCTACGTCTCCCTGTATCAACGCTCTGTCAAGATCATGTAAGGCACGACAAATGTGCCAAATAGTTTCTAGCTTGGAATGTTCAGAGGTGCTGTATTTGATCTAATATATCCTGTTATTGCTATTATTTCTTTCATCCTTTTTTTTTTTTTTTTTTTTTTTTTATGCTCCTATTATGCTCCAGAAATCATGCGTGACAATGCAGAAAAGTACAGAAACAATTCATCAATAAGAAACATTTGCATAATTTAAACAATGTGCTACATAAAAAAGCCAGTCATCATTTTCTGTACCGCTTATCCAGTTCAGGGTCGCAGGGGTTGCTGGAGCCTATTCCAGCTATTATCAGGGGAGAGGCAGGGTACAGCCTGGACAGGTCGCCAGTCTGTAGCAGGGCCAACAGAGAGAGACAGACAACCACTCACACTCACATTCATTCCTAGGGGCAATTTGGAGTAACCAATTAAAGGGACTAGAGGCAGGAATTAAAAAACAAACAAACATGCATGTCCATTTTTTTTAATACTAATGGGTGATGAAGCGCTAAATACCAAAAATAATGTTTCCACCCACGTTTCTCTCCATTGCCTTGAACAGACTGTGTGCTTCAAAATACGGTGCAATTCGCTGCCCTGCGGACGTGACGTCAAATGACAGTTTTGATACAGGAAGAAGACGGTCGCAGTAAATTCAAACACTCTAAGCGATAGTTAATGATTCTTCTGCCGTCAACATACGATCCAGATCAACTGAAAGACCACTAAAAAGTGTAACTCCAAAAAAAGAAAAGGTTAGTAAACAACGTTATAGCTTCAGTTTGTGCATGCTCCCGTGACGGCTTGGCTCGTGGCTGCAGTTACCTGAAGTGCCAGTCGCGAGTTTCGTTTCTTAATCTTGCCTCTAGTCCCTTTAACCTAACATGCATGTCTTTGGATGGTGGGAGGAAGCCGGAGTACCCAGAGAGAACCCATGCATACATGGGGAGAACATGCAAAAGCATAAAAGAGCATTAGATATGTTTCTTTTTGGGGGAAAAAGAAAAAAAAAAAGGATTTGATTTAAATTGTGCTATAATGCTGGACAGTGGCTATCAAAGTGCTCACATTTGATCCTATTCATTCACTCCCCATTCATACATTCATACCCATCCAGCAATTTCCATGTGAGGCCCACATGGGTTAAATTTGGCTGCATATGAGGGACCCCAGTGGGTTTGTCCACGGTTTCCATGGTGGCCCCACCTGTGTTTTCCCATGTGGATTTCCACATATGGGTCCAATGTAACTTGCAGTAAACTATGAGATCTACAAATTTACCCTGTTAAAGCCCATACCTATAGGCTGTATGAGCAAACACAGGTGGGGCCACCATGGAAACCGTGGACAAACCCACTAAGGTCTCTCATATTTTTTATTTTTTATTTTTTGTTATACTGGTGAGATCCCCGAGGGGAAATTAGGGCTCCCCATTTTACCCATCTCTGCACTGTAAGTATCAGAGAGCAGTGGGCTGCTACTTAAAGTGCCCGGGAGCAGTTGGTGGGGGTTAAAGACCTTGTTTAGGGGTCCACAGTGGTTCACGTAGGGTCGGGTCGGGGACTCGAACCCTGGTCCTCCGCGCCCAACGCTATCACTAGGCTACCTACTCCCCAAAATTGAAAATTTGAAAAAAAAAATATGTAGCCAAAATTGAACCCATATGGGCCCCACATGAAAATGCTGGCAGGGTACCTTCCTGTCATTGGATGACCTGCTCATAGCTATCACCCTAGCCACTGCCACTCAGATTAACATCCTACTTTTTGATTGATTGATTGATTGATTGATTGACAAAGTTTATTTGAACTTTATGGAAATATAAAGCAAACAGAAACAAATTGAACAAACAAACTATAAAAAAACAAAAACAACAACAACAAAAAAACACAAGTTCAAAAGGAGTGGGTGGAAGCATGAGCTTATCTAATCCTACCCCAGGAACATACAAGAACTTCCATTCATTATGCCAACACAGTCTTTCAGAAATCATCACACGGTCCTATAATAAACTAGTTATCATAACTTTGTTCAACCAATATCAATTCCAATAATGATATAGTAATGCTATAGATATAGATATTAAAACTATCAAGTTCCTATAACTTGCAAGCTCACCATAATTACAACACTGGAATTATACAGTCATAATAATAGCATAGTATCAACAACAATAACTCTAATACTGAACTTAAACTAATACTACTACTACTGATTATTATAATATCAATAATAGTTATTATATTAAACATGATTATTAGTAGATATTTTTGTACTGTTTAAGTATAATGTTTTATATGTTGATTTAAATAAATTTATCTTAGCAGGAATGCATGAGCAGTGCGTATCAAGGAAATCTTTCATTGGGTGGCCAAGATAAGACACTAGTTGGTCTGGGGTGGTCAATTAAGATATCAAAAACTACTGTGTCCAGCAGGATTGCTGTTAACTTTGGTTGAATCAATATGTAAGTGATACAATTTGGGGGTGTCTGGAAACCTTTGAATAACAGCTTTGAGCTCTTTCCATTGTCACATGCAAAACCATGTTTTACATATTTTAAAGAACATTTACACCGTGTAATTTTTTTTAAAAAAAGTTAATTGTTAGGCGATTTACTGATTTTGCAGTGTAAACACCAAGCGGCAACCTCCAGTGGCCAACAATGAAGCTACTGGAAGAAATAAATATTTGTAGTTCTCCCTTCATCCACTAGGGGCTGGCTGCAAAACAGAGCAAATCCCCATAGACTCCCATGTTAAAAACGCCAACTTCACAGCAGAAATAAATTTATTTACAGCCTGGTTCTAAATATAATTTTAAGTCAAGTTTACCTTCATGTCAACTGTGAGGGGGGTGGATTTTTTTTTTATAACTCATCCATTTAGATATTATTTAATCTTGAAATTACACATAATTAAAGACATATTCTTTTGATTGTAATGCGGCAGACCGTAAGCTGGCCTGCTGACTGGTGACTAACAGTTAGCTCCTTGTTTGCTCTCAGTAAAGTCTCAGTCTGTAGCAGAGTAGCACAACGGTGGTTTTTAGTCAGCTAATAGCAAGTCTAAACATGTCTTACCTTTACCCCGCCACTTAGGGGGCTAATTTTTGTTAGCTCCTGTTAGTTTCGAGTCAGCTCAGTTAGCATTTAGTCCAGAGTACGTCAGCTGTCAATCATTTGCCCGAGGCTGCGCTTTGCCCATTTTAGTATTTTCTGGGAGTGACGATGCACGTGACACAGCAAGATGGCAACGGTGGGACACACCCAACTGTCGACTGACTTTCCCCTATTCAGACGAGACCAGATACTACATACATATTTTCTACAGTCTTTGGTAAACACACAGAAAAGCCAATGATCAACCAATTGACACTAGTGCAGCTGTTCTTGCATCTGCTGAAGTTGAATGACTGAAATGTGGCTTTGGTTTAGACTATTGGAATTACCCACCAAACCCTCAAACCCCACCATGGTCATCCCATGTCGCACACTGGTTGGCCACATTAAACGTTGGGGTCTATTATTTCCATCTATTATGCTTGTTGCAACCTTAATTTAAAAAAGAAACAAGTTTATATTTCATGACAATAATCAACTCGACTCAGCTTTATTTAGCATTAAAGGGACTAGAGGCAAGAATTGTGAAAGAATAAACATGCATGTCCAGTTTTTTAATGCTAATGGGTGAAGAAGCGTTAAAAACCAAAAAGGACGAGCCCAACTACATCTCTCTCTGTTGCCTTGAACAGGCTGCGTGCAGCATATTCTGCTGCGATTCGGTGGCGCTGTCCTGCGGATGTGACGTCAATTGACACTGCATACACATCCCGGACAGTTTTGATATGGGAAGAAGATGGTCGCGGTGAATTCAAACACTGTCAGGGATGGTTAAGGATTCCTCTGCTGTCAGCAAATGATCCAGATCAACTCAAAGACCACTATAAAGTGGAACTATGAAGAAAAATACATTATCAGCGTAGTAAACCACATTATAGCATCCGTTTGTGCACGCTCCCATGTCAGCTTGGCTGGTGGCTGCAGTTACCCGCAGCGCCAGTTGCGGCACACACGAGTCTCATTTCTTAATCTTGCCTCTAGTGCCTTTAAATCAGTACATAAGAGCAACCCTAAGTGCTTTAAAGGGCATAAAAGAACATGGAAGGGCACAACAAAGAAAACAATTTAGACAGAACAATTAAAAACAATATATATTATAAATTAACAATAATAAAAGCAAATTGCAAATAATAATAAAAAAAATAGATTGTGATGAAAGCAGGAAAAAATATGTTTCCTTTGGTTCCCATGTTAATTAACTTGAAGAGCAACCAATCATAACTGGGGAGGCCTTATAAAATTTCATGGGTGGCCCTGGCCCCCTCAGTGGATAGCCTTTGGGCCTTTTACATTTTGAGTCTTTTTAATGAGCTAGAACATGTTAAAAATACACCAACGCAAATCGGCTTGCGCCTTCTTTAGGCCTTCTTCAGGCGCAAGCTGATATGGGTTGGTGTATTTTTAACATGTTCTAGCCCATTATATTAAAGGCCTTTTATGTTTTATACCTAATTGAGTCCCTAGACCTGGATGTTTTTCATTTTTGGATTATCCTCTGCCTTCCCTTAATTGTTCCCTTCCATGAGGACCAGAGGTTTGAGGGACATCTACAGTGCACCAGGCATTTTATTTTTGAAATAATCAAAGTTATTTGCAGTATTTTATTTTTTTCTTTGCACGAAAATTTTTTATTCAAATCCACAGCCAAAATATCTGGAATCATGGGCAGAGAGAAACTGAAACCAGAGGATAATTATTTATTCCCCATTGACTCTCATGCAGATTTTTTCTTCTCTTAGGTCCCGTGGTGCGGAAGTAGATGGGTGTGACTTTGGCTCCAGTCCTGTTTTGTTGTATATGATGCTACAACCCAGATAGCATTTCCATGTCGGGCCCATATGGGTAAAATTTTGGCTAGATATGAGGGACCCAAGTGGGTTTGTCCACAGTTTCCATGGTGGCCTCACTTGTGTTTGCCCATATAGCCTATAGGCATGGACTTTAACAGAGCAAATTTGCAGATCTCATAGTTTAAGTTACATGGGCCCCATATGTGGAAACCCACATTGGAAAACACAGGTGGGATCACCATGGAAACCATCGACCAACCCTCTTGGGTCACTCATATTTTTTGTAATTTGTAATATTTAATTTTTTTGGTTGTTCATATTCCAACAACATTAATACAGTTCTTCCAAAACCAATATAATACAATAAAAAAAAAAGGGGGTCGGGCAGAAGCAATGCTTTCTATATATGCAGTCATATGCAGCCAAACTTACTGTAATCCATGTGGGCCCCCGGATGGAAATACTGGCTGGGAGTTGCTCTCAGTTGGTGAAAATCTGGACTGCTAGTAGGCCAACATGCTCCTCTATTGTCCAGGACCAGGAACTAAAAAGAGTTACAGGGGAGGAAATACAGCCCCATAAACATTTATGGTAGAGAGATCATAAGGACAACTTAGAACCTTTATAAACACATTTAAACTTGGCAGCTTCAAAATGTGAAAGAAATGGAATTCAGATTGTGATGAGAAGGGAGTTAAGTCACACATTATTCTGATTTTCACAGCAAGTTTGCTGTTACAGGGATGGAGTTTAAAAGCACTTCCTGTGTTTCTACTGAGTGGGAAACAGCTGATAGGACACTGTGGATCACAGTAGTATTGTTCTGATTTGAAAACAGAAAAAAGTTTTAATATATGATCTTTTTCTAGACTTAATAAAAAAAGGAAAAACATAACAACTGCTGTGCACATCCGTCTTTGTAGGCTGGTCTAAACTACTGAGCAGAGTGCTGTGTCAGCTGAAAACTGCACCAGCTGTGGTTCATGATAACAATGACTTAGAGCAATAAAAAGTTATTCTCTGACAGTTTTACAGTAGCTATGCTTTCAGACAAAATACAAGTGTCTTTAGCACCATAATAGCATGTAACATGAATAGATATTGAGAATAATTTTTTTCATTGATTTTTGATAGATTTTGAGATTTTTACAGCTGAGGTGGACTCCATTTCAGTCTACTAATGTTCAGTGTGGCAGTACTGAGGTGACCACAGACAGGGTGGAAAAAGGCACTTTATCAACTTGATTAGCCAAATCTACCGAAGCCGCAGACGTCAGTGGAAAAGTAACACTGTTTAGCTTCTGAAAATATAACTTGAAAACATTTCAGATCTGTGTACTGTTGGTTGAAATGCAGTTTTTGTGTGGTCAGTGCAAACAGTCAATCAGACAAACAGAATCAGCAGGATATAGCATATTCTTTGTTGTGTTACAGTTGGTGAGATTTTCATGGTCAAATATGACTTTATCAACTATTATTTTTTCCATATATACAAGAGTGTGGCAGTCTGTTCACATCCATCCATCCATACCTATTAATTCTAGTACAGGGTTGTGATGAATGGAGCCTATCCCAGCAGCAACTAGACAAAAAGCAGGATATCCTTTATGAGTCACCAGTCCATTGTGAGACCTCTGCTATAATCAAAGTTATTTAAATGTTCTCATCAAGGTAAGGCCAAAAGGTTCTTTGTGGACTTGTGTATATCCTCAACC
The DNA here is from genome assembly GCA_023101725.1 of Atherinomorus stipes. Classification (NCBI taxonomy): domain Eukaryota; kingdom Metazoa; phylum Chordata; class Actinopteri; order Atheriniformes; family Atherinidae; genus Atherinomorus; species Atherinomorus stipes. Next base: position 727,453 of record JALJCO010009510.1, on the reverse strand, counting down.
TGTAGCCTAATAGTATTAGGCTACAGGTTGAGGAATATACTAGTATTAGGCTAATACTCTACTCTGTGCTCCGCTTCAATACCAAATTAGCAAAGCCCCCATGCACTCAAAACCCAACGTTAATGCATAATTTAAAAAAATAAACAAACAAAACAACACCTTTTTCTCAACACTAAGCCTTTTCTCATTTCAAATTCTCTGTGAAATAAATTGAAGATTATGATACTCTTACTAATGCTCAGTCCTACTGATTTATTTTCCCTTTATTTATTTACCCTTTGTTTAAGAGTGAAGGTGCTAAAAACAGATTTATTTATAGATTACATACATCAAATTGATGGAAAATATTCTGAAAAAAAAAGAAAAAGAAAGGAAGGAAGAAAGAAGGAAAGAAAGAAAGATTAACTCATCCAAACATTATTATAATTATTATTATTATTATTTATTTATTTATTTATTTGTAGATAGACAAAGACTAATGATTTTGGAACATTTCACCCAGACTTTGTACCCTTTAGGGAATTTTCATTGACATTTCCTAAATATTGCTGTTGACTGATGAACCAATAACTGAATGCAAAAACAAATGTGTAAGATATTTTTACAAAGTGCATGTAAAAGAAGCTACTGCTTGACAAGCCTGTATGTATTTAAAGCCATGTCACAAACATTGTGTACACATCATTTATTTGGTTACACCTATTTGTCTCATTAGATTTTTTTCCGGAGCTACCATAACACTTGGGAAAGTGTCGATGTGTTATGTGGATCATATTTGTACAGTGTGTACCTATGCACTTAGAGAAAAAAAATAATAAAAGATTTAAAAAAAAAAAACATGTTTGTGACTATTTGATATGATATTACTGTAATTTGACTTATGTTCATTTAAAAAGAAAAAAAAAAGGAAAAAGTTCCCAACAGGCTGGTCAAACAATCTTCAGTGAAACTTTACAGCTCTAGTTTGCAACAAGCGTTTCAGATTAAATCCCACTCTGACTACAAGTCCCGCCAGTACTTGCTAAAGCAACATGACGTAAGCAACAGAATCCATTCGGCCAATCATATCACCAGATTGGATTTATTCCGTCAGTGATTGGGTATTTTTGCAACAAGTTTCCCATGATGCTTTGCAGGACCGCCCTCTAATTCAAATCTAGCGGGCCAATCAGCGAATGCCATAACGACCAAGGCAGCATTTTAAATTTGTACTAGAGACTGTTGTCAAAGGGCAGAACAGAACAACGGAGCAACGAGGGAGAAGACTTGCGAATATTTTCATGTCAGCGTCAGGTTTTTATTTTAATACCTTTTAATGTGCAGGTCTGCATGCACTTCATTATATTGTTGAAGTAGATACTATTGAGCTCCCGTGTCTTCTCTACTGCAGTCCTTAGTTTTAGGTTAAATTATAGGGTTTATGGGAGAGAGTTAGCTTCCAAGGCTAATATAGCGTTGATTGTGTTGGGGTTAACAATAGTTTGACCCTGGCTGCTATCATCCTCACTCGACTGCTGGGAAGTTTTAAACATTTTCTGTGAAGACACCGAAAGGCACTTTAATCCACAATGAGTGCTGGTATCGCCAAACCGGCAAATCCTTCGGGACATGTGGACCCGAAGACAGCACCTCTTAAAGAAATCCCAGATATTCTGGTTGACTCTCGCACGATGCGAAGATACGCGAGGGGGAGATTTCTCGGAAAAGGTGGTTTTGCAAAGTGCTACGAAATTACAGATATGGAGACAAAGCAAGTTTTTGCTGGCAAGATAGTTCCCAAGTCTCTGATACTGAAGCAGCACCAGAGGGAGAAAATGACCTCTGAAATCGCCATTCACAAGAGTCTCAACCACCCGAATATCGTCGGATTTCACGGGTTTTTTGAAGACGAGGACTTTGTCTTTGTGGTCTTGGAAATCTGCAGGAGAAGGGTGAGTGTGTAATCAGGACATTTTCTCTCCAGTCAACACACGGCTGAGGACCAACCGTTAACACGGCGGCCTCTTCCGTTTTCCCCACACCCTATATCCCACTGTTTGGAAAAGCTATATAATAGCCGCATGATTGCATGTTAACACTACGGGGGTGCCCAGTAGTCCGGTCCGCGAGAGCTACTATCCTACAATTTTGAAAACATAACCTTCCCAATACTGAATCAAATGGCTAATTCCCTCATGTGCGAGCCATTCATTTGATTCAGGTGTGTTGGAGAAGGGTTGCAACCAAAAAGTGCAGGATACTAGCTCTCGAGGAGGCACCCCTGCTATACTTGAATGTTTGTTATATAATTGAATATTCATAAACAACCCACGTGTTGATGTATATAATTGAGAGGGTTGTGAATCTTAACTCTTGTCATAGCAGACATTAATTCACTGTTAAATCTTTTCATCTTGAAATGCATGTTCAGACATTTGCTTTGAATCTGCAGTCAAACTCATTCAATAATGTTAATTATATAAAATGATTTACAGTAGCACTGCTGCCATAATGGCCTTTGCACGTGCCGGAGACTTGAGGGATTTTTTTCCCCCCCTCTCTTTTGGTACTAATAAGTCCCATTTTTATTTATTTATTTATTTCAGTCCCTTCTGGAGTTGCACAAACGTCGTAAGGCTGTGACTGAGCCTGAGGCCCGCTACTATATGACTCACTTGCTGAAGGGTGTCCAGTACCTGCATTACAACAAAGTCATCCACAGAGACTTGAAACTGGGCAACATCTTCCTCAATGATGACATGGAGGTCAAGATAGGTAATAATGACCTGTTGTTTTTGTACTGAAACGATGGGACAGTCTGTGTGACAAGTCTGGATGCCAAGAATATCAAAGTCTGAGAATTTATGCTGTAACGACCAGTCTTTGGTCTGCTGCATGATCAAACTGTTTTTGTTTCTTTCCTAGGGGACTTTGGTTTGGCAACCAAGATTGAGTTTGATGGTGAACGGAAGAAGACTTTGTGTGGAACCCCTAACTACATAGCTCCTGAAGTGCTTTCTAAAAAAGGCCACAGTTATGAAGTGGATGTCTGGTCACTTGGATGTATATTGTAAGTGTAGAGGGAAAAAAAAACACAAATGGATACTGCAGTATCCCTATAATGTGTCAAAATCAAGCTTTCCCCATTTGTTCTTTCAGGTACACTTTGTTGGTTGGGAAGCCCCCTTTTGAGACCACCTGCCTGAAGGACACCTACAACCGCATCAAGAAAAACAACTACACAATCCCCTGGGTAAGCTGATATGATCATCTTATCAAAATATAGTAGGTATATGGAAAAAAACAGATGTTTAAATTGGCCGTTACTCACATAATCTGGCGTCTGTGCAGCACATCAACCCATCTGCGTCGTCTGTTATCAAGAGGATGCTGCATGCTGATCCTGCTCAGCGACCTACCATTGCTGAGCTGCAAAAGGATGAGTTCTTTACCTCTGGTTACATCCCTCCTCGGCTGCCCACGACTTGTCTCACCGTGCCTCCGCGGTTCTCTATTGCGCCCTCCACGGCTACAGAGCTCAGCAAAAGACGACCCCTGACTGCTCTAAACAACCAGGGTAATGGAGCCAGCAGCATCTGGCCATGAGATTTCAAAGACTTGTGCAAGTGCTTGCCATGAAATTGAAGTGTTGCTGCCTTAGTGATAAGAAGGCTGTAGTTAAGTGTGTCAACTTAAGTAAATGTATTTATAGAAATGTAATTTTTTTTCTGTTTTCAGAAGGCACAGACAAAGTGGAGATGAAAGATGAGCCCATACCACAGTGAGATTTATTTATTATTTATGTAATTTTTTTGTATTTTTTAAAACTGAAATGCTCACTCACATAATTTTATATACACAGAAATTGTGCAAAAAAGCAAGTGTGTGACGGAGTGATTTGTTATTTGTATGTGAAGGGAATGTGAGCTGCCTGCCTCCCACTTGAAAGACCTGCTGCAGCAGCTCAACAGCGTCATTGCTGCCCATCCCTCTGACAAGGCTATCGTACGTCAAGGTAAGCAGATATTTTTGCGTTTGTTGCACATTATTTAGGTGTAGAAAATGTTTTAAACTTTTTCAGCCTTGCATTTATACAATTTGTTTTTGTGTCTTGCCAGAAGAGGCAGAGGATCCTGCCTGTATCCCCATCTTCTGGATCAGCAAATGGGTTGACTACTCAGATAAATATGGACTGGGTAAGCTTTTATCTGATTTTTTATTTATTTTCCCGTCCCCCTTCCCCATGTCCATCTGTGTGTCACATTTTCATTTTTATTCTCTTTTCCAATAGTTTTTATAGTTCATATTAACACTTAGAAACCAAAGATTTACATTATTTTAAGAGGGAAAGATGAATGTTGGCCTCAGTGTGTAGAGGGGGGAAAGGTTGACGTGTGTTGTGATTTTTCTTTTTTTTTTTTTTTTTTTTTTTTTTAAACATTGAGTTATCCAAACTCAGTTCAAAGCTGCATTCTGAAAAAAAACAAAATAACAAAAATCCCATCCTTTTTCATTCAGGAGTGTTTAATCTTAGCAGTTTTTGTGATTATATTTTTCATCCATACTCAAACATTGAATAACTTGAATTGTCCTTGTAATAAGGTTTTTTTCCATAGCTTACAATGACCACAAAGTGCTGCACAATGATTCAAAAATACTTATGCAATTATATATTTATAATATATGAACACACCTACATAGACATAGCTGAAACTTTATGCTCACACTATTTGTCACTGTCCTGCTATTTCAAGTTGCAAAGTTAGCTAAATCTATAAAGTTGGGAACCATTTGATCACATTGTTTGTGACACAACATCAGCTGGGCTTCCTTTGCCAGGGTGTTTAGATAATCATGCATATTATTGGCTTGAAGCACTTTTTGATTAAGACTTTACTGTTTTATTTCTTTTATTTACTGATTACTATGTTGGTGTTTTGTCCTTGATCTATCATTTTATGTCATGCAGCTGTAACTGCACCACTGTGTCCAAGACAAATTTCCCTTCGCAGAACAATAAAGTTCATCTTATCTTTTTAGCTTCTTTTTTCCCCCGAACTGATCCATGTCCTGTTGAATGCCTTGGAAAAAAATTCCTTTTAAAGAACTGTTGAATAACTTTTCCAGGCTACCAGCTCTGTGACAACAGTGTTGGTGTTCTGTTCAACGACTACACTCGTCTCATCATGTATGCTGATGGAGACAGCCTCCAGTACATCGACAAAATGTCAGCTGAATCCTACATGAGTGTTCGCTCATTCCCTACTACTCTCAACAAGAAGGTCAGTACTCCAACCTTCTCTCAAGTTGCTGACCTTTTCTTTTTAAAGGTACAGTATGTAAGAATGACTGACACCTAGTGGTAAAGATGGGTATTTGAAATAAAAGATGTTTTCATTCAAATGATTTCTATTCCAAACACTGAATGTATGGTGGCTGTTAGTGACCAAAATTCTCCCGGACATAAATAAGTTTTCATCTGTGTGTCTACCTTTAATGTCTTTTACGGCATTACTCATCCCAAACAGTCTCTAACTCCCATCAAACAAAGCTGGTACAGCAGTTTTAAAGTTTAGAGGTTCTTACTTTACATACATTGTTTTATCTATTCAGGGACACTGTAGTAAAATGGCGGAACAAATATGGCAGCCTCCATATGTGCACCCCCCAGCAAGTAGAGATAAACGACTCATTCTAAGAAAATAAACACAACAACTGTTCTAGTGCAGCGATTACACATCAATAGAAACACACTTTTGAATTGTATATCACATTTTTCTGCCATTGACCTTTTAATTTTTTTTTTCTTACATACTGTACCTTTAAATCTGTGTTGAATTTGGACATTATGCTATGTTGAAGGGATTGATGATGTCTTAGGTCAAATGTTCCACTCTGCACATGCAGTGATGGAGTGAATTGTAATTTTTCTTGTAGATAACACTGCTGAAATACTTCCGCAATTACATGAGCGAGCACCTACTAAAAGCCGGCGCCAACATGGTGCGGCGGGAAGGAGATGAGCTGGCACGGCTGCCGTACCTCTCCCTCTGGTTCCGAACAAAGAGCGCCATCGTCCTGCACCTCAGCAACGGCACAGTTCAGATCAACTTTTTCCAGGTTAGATACAAATGGCATCATCTCCATCCGTCTTCAATTGCCCCATCATCTGCTCTTATGGACACTTTATTTCTACCTCCATCTCATGACTTCTTGTTTCCTTTAACCCATTTACCAGGATCACGCCAAGATGATCCTGTGCCCGCTGATGGCTGCAGTGACCTACATCGACGAGAAGCGAGACTTCCGCACCTACAAGCTGTCTCTGCTGGAGGAGTTTGGTTGCAGTAAGGAGCTGGCCAGCCGGCTGCGTTACGCTAGTCTCATGGTGGAGAAACTGTTGGACAGCAAGCCTCCCACTGTTGCACAGTAGGCCAGTTTAGCCCTCCATCAGTCTGCCAGCCTCACAGAACAGGACAATCCTTTAAATGTTTTAAGTGAGGCAGTAGTAATGCTTTTAAGGCCACTGAAGACGTTGGCCACCAACTTTTTATCCCTTTTCCTGCTGTCAAGAGCTTTTCACTCGACTCTTTTCTTAACTTTCTCAACTTTGTCTTGACAAACATGTTCTTGCAAGCAAAACTGCTGAATTGTGAATAGCAAAGCAGGCAAACTTGTGTGTTCAAATGAGTTTTGTAAAGGATGAAAGTTTTCAAATTTATCATCTTAAAGGTGGAATATTCCCCTTAGATGTTTTTTTTCTTTCTTTCTTTCTTTTTTTGTTTTGTTTTTTTTACCTTGTGGACAAATTGTCTTTGAACTTGCAGTTTTGTCGAGTCTGGTGGGGACTCAGACTCTGAGCGTCTCTGGTCTGCTTCTCTAGTCTGTTTATCTGTGTTTAGAGGAATGGACCATGTTTATGTCGTCATCATGTAGATTCTGTAGTCTTTATTCATACATGTAAAGATGTTTTTAACTTTATCGAAGTTTAAATAAAGATTCTTTTGAATAAGTAAATTACTCTCCATGTTTAAGTTGAATTAGTTGTTTTGAAATATGAAGAAGCAGCTTTATTGTTGTATCAGAAAAAAATTGTGTTGCAATGGTTGGTCCAACAGCAGAAAAATCATACAATAAGGATATCCAAGTACAGGGTAAAAAAAAAAAAAAAAAACTACATATACAGTCATCCTCAAAATTATTCATACCCTAAAATTAAAGACACAAAAAATCATCTGTCAGTGAAAAGTTTAAATTGACAAAGGTAATAAATGAAAATTCTATAAAAATCATGACTTTGATTTTAAATTGTGGTTCAAAAGAAACATTCAAAACAAAAAAACAAGCGAACAACTATGATTGGGCTCTGAAGCTAAAATATTGTTGAGCAACACTTTGAGGCAATCACTGCAATTAGGTGTTTTCTCTCATGTTCAAAAAGACGTCTGCACCTCTTGACAGGTATTTTGGTCCACTGTTTGTGAAAAGTGCTCCAATATGTCTTGGACCGTTGTGTTTTTTATTATTGTTTCCAACCACAATTCAAAAGCAATATTTTATTCACTAAATTATAATTTTTAAAAAATTTTTTATTTGTTTAGTTTCTTGTTATTTGAATTACTATTATGAACTTGGCCTTTTCTGTAATTGAAGGGCATGAATAATTTTGAGGACTACCATATACTGTGTATATATATATATATATATATATATATATATATATATATATATATATATATATATATACATACACGCACACACATACTGTGTGTATGTATGTGTATATACACACATACGCTACTCACAAAAAGTTAGGGATATTCAACTTTTGGTTTTTGGAGAACAGCATGATGTGCAAGAGAGATTTAACCACTGAACAAGGTACATGTGCATTGAAAAGTTAGTCTAATTCAGACTCACCTGGAAAAGTTTTAGTGGATTTTAGATTAATTCTGACATCATTCAAAAACCTAAATATCCCTAACGTTTTGTGAGTAGTGCATACTATTCAAAAAATTTGAATATCCGGAAAAAGTTCTTGTAATTCAACTTAAAAAGTGCAATTTACATATTGTATAGATAAATAATATGCAAATTTATACATTTCAAGCCTTTATTTGTTTGGATGTTGCCGATTAGAAGTTGCAGCTTAAGAAAACCTCAAATTCAAAAACTCAAAAAATTAGAATACTGTGAAAAGCTCCGATATTGTAGGCTCAGACTGTCACATTCTAATCAGGTAAGTAATCCAAAACACCTCCATAAGTGCCCTGAGCCTTTTAAAAAGCCCCTGTCTTGATTTAGAATAATTCCCAATCATGGGGAAGACTGCTGATCTGATGGTTTTCTGCACAACTGTCATTGACTCCCTGCACAAGGTGGGAAAGACAAAAAGTGATAGCAAAAGAAACTGGATGTTCTAAGAGTGCTGTCTAAAAGCACATTAATGGACAGTTAAGTGGAAGGAAGACTTGTCAAAGAGTTCCTTGATGAATTTAGTCTGATCAGTTGCAATGACTGTCATGGTAACAGGTGTTTTCCTTGGAGCAGCTGAGGCCAATGTTGCACCCGCGGCTCAGCCTGGTTGTGCAACCATCATGAGAGGGACCCAACTGCAGTCACGAGACGTCGCCATATATCCAATCCAAGCCGGAAGTCCTAATTGAAAGTTTGTTCTTCATGTAACTTCCTAAAATTTAACCCTACCCCTGACCCTTCTCCTAACCCTAACCACCCGACTACACCAAACGCATCTGTTTGCAAGCCGCAGATAAAGACTTTTAGTGGTGTTTAACTAACTATTGCTGGAGACTTCCTGTATGGATTGAATACATGGCAGCGTCCTTATCGGCTATTGTACCTGCAGTTAGGTACTCTTGACCATCATGGCTGTTTTGGCACCGCCCCATCCATTTGTGTTTTCATCCACTAGATGGGGGTGTGCTGACTTCTTGGGTGGGGAACTTGCATCACAAAGGTTTTTTTTTTTTCCCTTTAAAAAAAAAAAGAAATTATATGGATTTGGGGATCCCATGTTTCACTATCCAGGATCACTTCATCCGGCTTAATTATATCTTGGTTGTTCAAAGCAACATTGGATTGAAACACCCTGATCCAGATACACAGTTTTGAGGATCACCAAATCGTACCAGTGCTCTTAATGGGACAACATCTAACAATATGGGCTAAAGACCAACAAGTAGACTTAAGAGCCAACATGGTCACAAAAAACAAATATAGCTATATCAACAAATGTTGCAGACGATTTGGAAAAGTTTCTCTCTCTCTCTCTCTTTCTCTCTCTCTCTTCTCAGGGTGAATGTCCAATAGGGAATAAAGTAAATGTTCGGGGTTCTGCATGTGAGGTAGAGACTGGGATCTCCAAGCTCCACTTTGAAGAGTCAGATTTGAAGTTTTGGTCTGGTTTGTTTGGTTCTGTTCGGTTTATATATATATATATATATATATATATATAACAGAAAAATTTTCAAGCTGTCAGCATTTATCAAACAATATACACAATCTTCAGTATTAAAATTGGACCTCATAACTCATTAACTGGGCACATATAATTTATTTTTGAAAAATTCTATATCAATAGCTTTTGGAGGGAGTGGATATGTGACGATGCCGGTTCTTACTTTAATAGCTTGAGCTTTTGTAAAGTTTAAAAAATGAAATCACGTTCAACGATAATCCTGCCCTAATTTTTGCAGAAAAGGGATAAACCAGAGTGAATCTGCACTTTAATGAAAGCTGTTAGCCATTTCACTTATATTAACACCAATTAAATTTAAAAGCTATTTTCCAAAGATTTCACCACATTTTCTTTATAATGCCATTTATTCTTCCAAATTAATTTTTTGATCACTTCCTTTAAAACCTCCAGAGATGCACGGCTAATATTTCTAGAAGCCCTACACTTTAGACAGCAACACTGCACCAATTAATGAAACGTCTCTCCTCACCACAGCTGTTTAAAGAGGATTTGCAGCTCCATCTTCACAAAGTTCAAATGATCTGTTATGGCTATATTTCTGGAAATTACTACGCTATTGATATATTGACGTTTTTAAAAACAGAAATTGTAATGATGGTTAACGGAATGACAACGGTTTACACTTGTTAAAATCTAACTCTACATCTAACAGTCTATGCTTTACATCTAAGGTTTTTTTTATGCTCAAAAAGTGAGTGGTTACATTATGTTTTACGACGGTGATGTTTTACGGCAGCAGACTCACTGGGAAGCTCCAGTGTGCTGTTTGTTGTGGTTGGAGTTGCATGTGCAAAAAGCGGAGGATGTTTTGCTGAAAAGGACAAAAGCGGACTCTCCATCATCCTACAGATAGAGGGATGAGAAAGCGGACAGAGAATCGAGCGCACCTTGATTTTTCGACATATTGGAAAAATGGACAAAATGGAGAACAAATCAACACAAGAAGCACCTGAAGAAACGTGCACCAGTGATTCAGAATCGGAGTCCTGGATTGAAAGTCCTGCCACAGATTTGGATGATGAGGATTACCAGTACTCATCTGGAGAGTAAGTGCGGAATATAAGAAGATTGAAGTAAAATTACGTGTGAACGTGATGTGTGTGTGTGTGTTTTAAACTTAGTTTCTTTTGTTTTATTTTGCAGTGAAGATTCAGACGAGGAAGTTTCACCACTCCCTTTGCCCTCAGCGTCTCCTCGCTCAAGCTCTCCTCCACCCTCCCCCACGGCATCTTGTTCAGAGAAGGCCCGTTCACACCACGTGCCAGCAACACCTTTACTGCCGACCACCTCCACCATCTCTACACCAAAGGACCATAAAAGTCCAAGCAGGGGAAGATCAAGGAGATCCAGGGGCAGCAAAAGACTCAGGGGCCGCAAAAGATCCAGGAGCCACAGCAGATCCTCGTCGTCCAAGTGGAACAGTGAACAGGACCCTGACACTTACAGTTATACCAGAAGATTCACCCCCAAGAGAAAACCAGGGCACCAGCTCCACAGAAATGGATCCTACACCCCATTGGATCTCTTCTCACTTTTTCTGGACAGAAGTGCTATAACCAATCTCTGCACCAACACAAATAAACGGGCTGCAAAAAGCCTTGCAAATGGGAAAAAATACACATGGACCAAGCTGCAAGAAACTGAGCTCTACAAATTTATCGGACTTACATTTTACTTTTCTTTGGTAAAGCTTTCTGCAATAGTAGACTACTGGAAACAAAACTCAATTTTCAGCCAGGCTTTGCCTCCCAAAGTGATGACTCGGGAACGGTTCCGGACCATCTCCTGGAACATCCATATGAGTGACCCAGACCAAGATGTTGAAAATAACAAAAAGAAAGGAACCCCTGAATATGATAAACTCTTCAAACTGAGGCCGCTTCTTGACACCCTCACAACTGCATGTAAATCAAATTATCACCCCAAACAGAACATCTCTATCGATGAGAGGATGGTCGCAAGAAAGGCTGCTACAGGGATGACCCAGTACATGAAAGCCAAACCAACAAAGTGGGGCTTCAAACTCTTTGTGATAGCAGACAGCAGCAATGGATATACATTGGACTTTTCTATTTACACAGGAAAGTCGCCATTTTCCTCTGGTGTGGGACTTGCATATGACACAGTTATGTCTCTTTTAAATCCTTCATTCCTGGGTAGCGGTTACCACCTATATGTTGACAACTTCTACACCAGCCCAAGGCTTTTCAGGGACTTGCATGACATGGGCATTGGTGCATGTGGTACATACAGGACAAACAGAAAAGAATTTCCCAAAACCCAGAATAATGCTCTGGCAAAAAACGATCCCAAAGGCACAATACGGTGGATCAGGGAGGGCCCGCTGGTGTTCGTGAAGTGGATGGACTCACGTGAAGTCTCCATCTGCTCCACCATTCACTCAGCTTTCACAGGTCAAACAGTAACGCGGCGTACCAAAGACGGTGACGGCAATTGGGTTCGGCAGCCTATTCCATGCCCGACCCCAGTCTTCGACTACAACAAGAACATGGGAGGAGTGGATCTTTCAGATCAGCTGATACATTACTACACAGTACACCACACTACCATGCGCTGGTACCGGACCCTGTTTTTTCACTTTTTGGACATCGCAGCCACCAACGCCTACATTCTGCACAAGGAGTTGTGTCAGGAAACAGGAGAGACTCCAATGACGCACCGGGGTTTCAAGCAGGAGCTGACAGCCCAGCTGTGTGGCGTAACTGTGGCCGTCCCTCCTACAAAGGCCCATGCACAGCACATGCCTGTGGCGACATCTGTGCAGACAGAAAAAAGCAAGCGGGGCTCATTTGGGAGGAAAACCTGCGTTCACTGCAGGGTCGCTCACCAAAAGCAACAATCTACCCCCTGGAAATGCCAGGCGTGTGATGTAGCTCTCTGCCTCATTGCAGACAGAAACTGCTTTAAAGTTTGGCATCAGGAGCGACGGTGAACAAATGGGAAGGTTTTTTTTTTCCCCGCACTTGGTGCGATTTTGTATGTTTTATAGTTGCTGTCCCATCCAAGGCTATAATAGTTTTTGATTTTTAATTAGTTTCAGTTTTTATTTAGTTTTGACTTTGTTTTTCAATTCAGTTAGTTGTAGTTAGTTTTTTGAGTAGATCTGCTTGTTTGTATTTTTATTTTTTTTTTTTGGAAAATGCTTTGTTTTAATTTAGTTTTTATTAGCTTGTCTTAGTTTTAGGGGATTTTTTTTGTAAATGATAGATATGTCTGATGTGACATTAAAAATCATCAGAAAGTCAATCATAATAAAAGCGAATAGATTAAATAGAAATATATTTCACATCAACCCAAAAAGCTTATGCATTAAATAAATTTACAAAAACTAAAACTATGTATTGTTAGTTCTTTAAATACACAATAGGTTATTGTTTCAGTTAGCCTACTTATCATTTTTTGAAAAACTGTCATTTTTATTTTTATTTCGGTTATCGAAAATGTTTTGTCAATTTTAGTTTTCGTTAGTTTTATTAAGAAGTGAAACTCGCGACTGCCGCTGGTAACTGCAGCCACGATCCAAGCCGTCAGGGGAGCGTGAACAAACTGAAACTATAATGTTGTTTACTACGCTTCCCTATCCCCCAAATAACATTTATATACTGTTTATAGGCTAACATTTTTGTTGCAGTTTATCGTGCATTTTCAATAAATGTTTGTGAATGAATTTGACGTTTTCATTTTATGAATCTTTTGTTACATTCATATGACACCATCACAGCATATTATGACAGCACGTTGTCCTGATAAAAAGAGAGAAAAAAAAAGATCCCTTAACTGTGCATTGGATGACTTAAAAGCAATAACACACAAAGAGCCTACCAGGTGGGGAAAATTCCCTAAACAAATACAACAGCATCAAATCCAGCACGTTAGCGCAAAATTCATAATCAGCATAAAGTAGCCTGCCACAACCAATAACAGCCGAATATGATCTAAACACGGTTTTGATTTAATCAAAGTCCACCTTGAGCTTTTAATGCATATAGGAGAGTGTATACAGGTCCAGCTACAAGCTGTTCATTACAGTTTAATGTTCTGCTCGGTTCCAATTTCCCGCAAGTCAAACGGAGAACAGCAGTGGAGCGCCGATGGGTTGATCGGGGAAAGTGAACTTTGCTCAGTAATGTAATCTGAAGGAGAAAGCATAAGAGCATCAACGAAGAGGTCGCAGCAGTAATTATGGGTCAGGAAAAATCAAGATAATAGACAGCCATGCTACAGCTGGGAGCCCAACGACTCACCGCAAAGGCACCGGGGGTATTCGACAAATAAAAAAGATCTTTAAACCCACTTTAAATTAAAACACACTATAGGCCTACATGCAACCAAACAGTATTACAACCTAAAGTGAACACCCAGTTTCCCAACCTGGCAACTGGAACCAGCCACAGCACTAGAAGAGAGGGAAGCAGAATGTTAAACTGAAACCGCTACAAATTCTGGACTAATGATGAAAACCAATAAAACTATAATAAACAGCAGTCCATGCTAGGAACAAAAACAAGAAGACTACAATATCAACAATTGAAATAAGAAAACTGTTTAAAACCACTAAAAGTTCATCTCACCTGTTGCAGGGAATCTATAGTTCAGTGCAGTGTGAAGAGCAGTGTTTCACAGTAACTGTGTTTACAGGGAAATTGCCAAAAACTTTTGAAGTTACAAAATGATGTCACTCATTCGTGTAATATTTCTCAATAATTTTCCAAAGGATATTTTCAAAAGAGAAAATAAAGTATTTTATTGTATTAAATATTTGATAAAATATAAACTGATATAGTTAGGAATAAAGTCCGCAGGTACTTACAGCCGTGATATAGGTACCTAACCACTAAATCACAGTGATAAAAGTGAAACATGACAACTGTACATTGCTGCCATAACTTAAAACTATTTGAAGCACTACAGCAGTGTCAGATAGTATAAATGAAAAGCTTTTACATCCTGATAGTGGCTCAGATACATCATTTTTGTAAATTATGTGCATAAATGCATACACTACAAATAAACAGCGTACACCTACATTTCTGAATCAGTAAGATAGTCTCACAGTGAAATAAGAAGTTTAGGACTGATAGGGATGAAAGAATTAAACAAGACTTGCTTATATGCTGTTTTTACATATGTGACTTCAATGCCATACTAAAATAAATATGAAGAGTCGTCAAAATACAGACTGCTTGAATGGGTTTAAGAAAGATGACGTCTTTATGACTGTTCATGATCGATTTGTTCTTTACTTTTTCTTCATTTGTGACCAGGTGGCTTTTGCGGCATGTCAAAGGGCAGTGCGTCTGTTTAAAGAAGCATCATGAAAGTGTTACTGTCAGCTGATTTCAGATCCAACCCTGGTGTTTAAATGAAACAAAAAAGAGCAAACAAACAAAAGTTAACAAATGTTTAATGAAAATTTTAATACCAATATTGGCAATCCTTTTTTCTTTAAATACAACAATTACTATGCAGATAAAGAACTTCAAACAGCAGCAGTAATAAAAGAGACTGACAAGTACAGTGGTCTAAAAGCAAAAATCTTCATGTAAAGAGTTCAGTGTGTGAACTCTGAACATTTCACGCACAATATGCACAATAAAAACTATATTTCCAAAATCTGGAGGGGGAAAAAAAAAAAGTCTTAAACAGTTCACTCTTACTGAGATTAGGCTTGAGCCAAAGCTTTTCCATAAGCTGCCACTGGCTAACAGGATGTCTTTACTTTATAAAATAAATATACCTGCTTTGCTGTAGTTCAGTGGCCAAGAGTGTGAAGACAATCTTCTCCCCAAATACAGAACTGAAATCAAGGTTTTTATGTTAGCAGAAAGAGACTGCAGCAGAATCGCGAGGTAAACTAAGTGCACTACAGATTATTGTAGTGTCGTAATAAGATGTTCATATCCTGTTGTCTTCCAAAGAAAAACTTTTCTTTTGATGAAAAAGTCATCTTTCAGATCTGTAGTTGTGTAAAGAAACATCTCCGTTATGATGTCCGATCACCAGCATGTTTTTGCCCCCCCAACGAACCAGCTGCCAGTCCTCACCCTCGGGAGCCCCCAGCATCTGTGAAGTGCTTCTCTTCCCGAGCTCCCACACACACAAGCAGCCTCTTTGACTCAGGCCCACTATGCTGGACTGGTTAACGTCAGCTTCACTAAGCCTGCAGGACACAGATGAAGATGTGATTACGTCATTGTCTTCATACAAAAATACAAACCTCGTCCTCCACCAGTGTGCATCTCACCTGCCAGACCAGGCTTCTGGCGGATGCAGTCGAGTAGCCAAGATACACTTCCCATTCAGAGGGTTGATGCCTACTAAGGAGAAGAAGGTAGTCTTCGTCTCCCCCTGGGAAAACCTCTCATCTTTTATTTTAACTTCTTTCTCCTCTTCCTCCATGGAACCAAGGAGATGATGTTGCAGCAGGACTAACAATGTTCCCTGCAGACCAGTATACACAAAATCACCCAAGGGGTAATTTCATCTGGAGCTGCAGCAGCACAATCACTCTGTAATAGCTGGCTACTTACACTGTAGGAGTATCCTTTGAGACAGGCTGTGTGTGATAAACCATGCCCGAGGAGGACTCTGCACAGCAGCTGTCCGGTCCTTAAGTTCCTGCAACAAACAACATTTGTACAATCAGCTGCAGCCTGTAAAAGCAGCACATGGAGACAACAGTCCAAGGTTTAAAGTGACAGAAGTGACATTAATTTTAACGAGCAAAATCCAAGAAGTGTTTATCATATATTCAGCATTGTAAACTTGCAGCTAATTTCTTTGCCACTAGAGGGAAGCAAAATGCAAGCTGTGTCTTCACTGTCAAGCCCAGAGAAAGAACACATTTTTTCCCATTTAGTTAGGACCAAAAAACTAAGATCATTTAGTTATTAAACAACCAAAGACACTGTTTTGAACATAAAGAAAAAGTTCCAGAGATGGAAAACATGTAACAAAAACAATATGGATTAAGCAACTGTTAACACTATGTTGAAGCAAACTATAGTTCACCCTCTTCATTGAGCTTTTGTGGAATTGAGAGGGTTGAAATATCAGCCAGAAGAGGCGATCTGAGGAAAAACTGGCCCAAAGAAAGATGTTTTGGATATTTACACTTAACACTGCGATAACAATTGGACCTCATGATGATTTCAGTCTTCGAATCTTTTCTAACCTGAAATTGTTCATTTAAGTGTTGCATTTTTATGTTAATGTGGTAACAGGCAGTTTGTATAATGAATAATGTGACTAGGATATTTGGATAGTGACTTCTAAGGTGAAATTGACACCTGCTTAGCATTTACAAGTGCATGCTTTGTGCAGACACATGCACTGCTAGGCATATCTTTATCTATGGTGTGAGCAGAATAAATGACTCAAATGTGAGTACCATATTTTCCGGACTATAAGTCGCTCCTGAGTCAAAAAAATGCAAGTTGCACCAGGCTATAAGTCACATTAATTTATTTAAAATAGGGTGATTTCTGGATTTTTCATATCCAACTTGTTACTGCTAAAAATTATGCAATCAGTCCAATTCCAAAGTTAATGCCTGTAAATGATCATAAACATCGCAACGAAGAAGGATAAACATGTTTTTTGAGGATTTGTTCCACCACACAGGCAGTACAGCCAGATGTCCAAAATGAACTCCTCTCACTGAGATGAGGCTATTTTGGGATTTTTGCCCTTGGAGCAGAATATAGTAGTCACAAGCCTATAATGCCCTCTTTTGAGATTAGACGGTAATATTTACTCCGTGGCTCATGTCAGCCAATATGAATTAATACTTAGAAATATGTTAAATTTTATATATTTTGGTATATAAGTCGCACAAGCAACCAAACTATGAAAAATAGTGTGACTTATAGTCCGGAAAATACGGTACTTTTAAACATGCAGCCAGGAGCTCAAGTTTGTCACAGAAGCCAAACCTCCCAAGTAAAAATTGGCCAGGGTTTTGATCTGGACCAGTTATGTGGTGTCGGGTAATTACCAGCATTATCCTGATCCTTGCTTACCAGATGAAGAGTCGTCCACATTCGTCTGTGCCAATCAGAGCATCAGAAAGTCCGTCCACAGGAGCGAGAGAACCAACACAAACACCAGGAGACACGAGAGGCTGAGAAATGGGTGAGCTGAGAGAGTGAAAAGCAAAACAATGAAATATCAGTGAACCAGTTAAGCGACACTGACCATGAAAGGGAAGTACACCCCCCTACCTGCTGCTGTCTGACAGCGTAAACACCTGCAGGGTGGAACCTGATGCTGAATGGGAGGAGGTAACCACTCTGGACTCAGACATGCCCACAACTGCCTGGAGGACCCCCTCACATACCAACATCTGCATGAGGCTGGTGCATGACAGCATTCTGACAATATAAACAAAATTAAATACCATAACCCCGTTTGGTAATGTGCCTTTGGATTTTTTAAATGCTTGAAAACAATATGTGTGAAAAATATATTATCAAAGCTATGAAGTGTCAGAGAACCTTGATGAATTGATAAGAAATGTCTGAAACAGAGATTCAAAGAACCAGAGCTCAGTTATAACAAATCTAAGGAGCCAATTTATGTACTCAGTCATGTGTGACTCATCAGAGCTGGTTTTTGTGGACGAAGTTTAGCTAAGAAAAGTGTGAATGTGCAGCTGCACAGGGGGGTTTGATGGAAACTAGTGTACAATATTCTCAAATTCCTTAATGCTAAATTAGAAAAAGGTGGATTAATATTTAAGATGCAAGCTGCATAAATAATTTAAGGCACAATCAGAAGTAGGTTTAATCAATGTATGAAATCTTTGTCTTGTAAAAGTTAAACCATTAGCAACTTGTGGGTACAGCCAAATCAGTCGATAAATTAAAACATAGATACAAAATACAGCAGATTCTCAGTGATGGGGTTATGTTTACCTCATTTCTCTGATTTCCAGCTGACCAAGAGTCACACACATCAGCCCAGCAGCATCCGGGACGGGAAAGACACTGATCACAGGCTGTAAACAAAGAAAATAAACAAATTAATAACATTTAAACTCACATCCAACACGATTTTCTGTGTCCAATAACACAAAGTATTTTGTTTATCTGTTGACAGCCTCTAGTCGTGCTAATACAACTGAATGAATTTAATAAAAATGTGTTTTAATGAAAACATCGGATTTAGTGATGTGAAGCGATGACTAAAACAAGACTGTGATATTAGATCAAATGTTTATCTTTTGTTTTGTGTTAGGAGGTGATTGCTTGTCAGTAGTCTCCATTCACAGTAATACACCACACAAGAGACAATATACACAATTTTTTAACCCTACAGCTGCTTTTTCTCTTGTGTGGGAGAGTTTATTATGTACAATGAGTGTTCAAATCAGCACCACGTTCAACATGAGTGATGTGACACGGGGAAACTAAACATGACAATCATAACGGAAACATTGAGTATTGTGCCAGAAAACGTAACGGGAAGACTGCTGTTGATCATTTATAAGCATTATAACAGATATAAAGTTGATTGGTTCAACATGGGACCCAACGCTTCATTGTCAATTAAAGGACGATTTCGTATTTTAACGGGATGGGCGGCAACCCTCCTTCTAGGTGTTGTGTGGATGTTTTTTTTGTGGTTGTTGTTTTGATGAAAAAAGTTGTAGCTATCACCTTTAAAAAAAAATCACCTTCATTTAGTCCATTAATACCTCTTCGGAACTTTTTTTTGTAAGAAAAGATGCTTTTTTGTGAAATTTTCCATGCACTTGTCAAAATGTTTAAGTTACACACAGCTGGCACCCAAAGTAATGTCTATAAATGTATGAGCACCCCTCACCCACTTCCTACCATGAATTGAAAAAGTGCAAACACAATCCACTGTTGATCTTTTAGTACTGGACTTCTCTTTGCAATATAGATCCATAATGTCAGACACTTGTTATAAGCATTTTAGCTTTTCATACTTCACTTTAACAGTTTCAATGTGGGTCTGACTGCATCTCTTTTGAACTTTTGACATGGAGGCGAGGGCTGTCACAAACAATTATTTTGATAATAGATTAGTCACAGATTATTTTGTGGATTAGTTGACTAATCGGATCATGCAAAAATGGCAGCATATTTACAGTACCAGTCAAAAGTTTGGACAAATTCTCATCAGTTTTTTTGGCAGCTATCTGAGTTTTAGTCTTAGTCTCTCTGATGAAAATGCCTATTAGTTTTAGTCACATTTTAGTCATTTCTGTATCTGATCATTTCAGTCTAGTTTTAGTTGACGAAATTAAAAAACGTTTTAGTCTAGTTTTGGCTATATTCAGTTCAGTCAGTTTGGCTATATTTTTAAAAAGCAGAAAAGAAAAAAAGTTTGAATTTAGGTCAGTAAGTATTAGAAATTGGAATCAAGGTTACAGGCTCTATCAAGTGAAATTCATAAAACAATCTTATTACTTTTTTATATGAATAATACAGCCTACAATACATTCGGTTTTCTTTGTGATGGATTATAGACTTTTGGAAGTGTCCATAATCATTTCATCTAGTGATGTGTCCAGAAGACACATCACATCCGTTTCTCATAAAAATACTGAATGCAAAAAAGTTTTTAACACACAAACTATTAATTTATTGCAAAATTAAGGTCAAATAAAGGGCTGCAAATATCTTAAATTAAGCTCTTCTTTGGGAGCCGAATCAAAAGAGCCGGCTCCCAGAAAAGAGCCGAACTTCTCATCACTACACCAGTGATGGTTTCTGACCAACGCAGCCAAGCAGATTTGCTGATGCTGCTTCACCTGCGTGTCTGACCGCAGGTGTGCGCGCCAGAGTCCTGCAACAGTTCTGATACCAGACGGATAACCCGCAAAAACTTTGTTTAGAAGATAGAAATGACAAACATTAATATCACGGTTCAGGAGTGGGCGTATTTATGTAGTTCGGGCGGGTCACGGTGAGAATAAGCTTATTTTTTGTTTGTGGACATGACGCGTTTTAAACATCAGTTGTCAGGATCATTTCCAGCACAGGCAGAGACACTGCTGGTAATACGAAGCAGGGACGAACAAAGTTAAAACCAGGGATGATGTTCTTTCGTGCTGGAATCTCTGAATCAAATAAATAAAGAAAAATGACAGAGACTACTGTGAATTTAGGAAATTAATGTGGGACGTGTGGGTCAGGTTTGACAGGTGGGTCTCGGTTTTGGCGGATGTGGGTCGGTAAAACCTGCACAACTCTAATGTGCACGCGGCTGCACACTAAGCGGTGGTCGGCGTACCCAAACAAGAGGAGGATGCAACTACTTTTTAAACTTTCGAGTTTGACAGACAGATTAATGCAGAATATGTGGACATTTCCTGCATTATGAACGTCTGACAGACCAGACACTAATATTTTCGTCCAGTCTCGTCAACGAAAATTCACATACGTCTCATTATGTTTTAGTCATCGTAGAGACAAGTTTAGCTCGTCATCGTCCTGTTATTGTCATGAAAAAAAGGGGGCGTCAATGAAATGATTTTGTCATCGTCAACATAAGTAAACAACACTGATTCTCATTGAATCTAACGGGAAAACGTGTCCAAACTTTTGACTGTGTGTGTGTTTACTTATGTCAATAAAACATTCAAGAAAAGCTGACCAGACAGAAAGGCAGACAAGGCAGGGGAAGGTACAGTGGCAATTTTGGGAGGAAAAACAAAGCTTATAAACAATAAATGATTAGTTGATTATGAAATTAGTCACCGACTATTTTGATAGTCAAGGATTAATTGATTAATCGACTCATCGTTGCAGCTCTAATAGAGACACAACTCCACAACTGACCTCACTGAAGGTCCAAGTGTGTATTAAACCCCAATCAGATGCTGAAGTCTGGCTCCAAAGGCACACAGCCCACTTTCCTGCTGCTGCCACACACAAATCGCCTGAGGATCTGGAAAGACAGCACACATCCACAAGAGAGCCCCCAGCTGCAGCCTAAAAAATGACAAATCAATCAATCAATAAATACATACAAGGACCTGCGCTCAATAATGTCATTCAAAGCAAGAAAAGGCTGCAAATAATTCAAACACAGATACAAAAATAGTTATTTATACCTTCAGAGTGTGTGTGCAACGCATCATTTGTTTCTCTGCTGCCTCCTCCACGGTTAGCCCCACCCCCCCAGCTGGGCTCTGGAGCTGAATGCTGGACTGAGTCGGGCAGGCAGCAGGTTCAACTTCATGATACTGATCACTTGTATCTGGTGGCTCACATGAAAGCTGAACCTGACTAGAAAGGGAGAGCGGGGGGAGGCTGGGTGGGAGGTGGGTGATGGATGGACAGGGAGACAAAGCTGGAGGAGAGAGAGTTTGTGTGGATGGGCTGTGAGGAGGAGGCAGAGTGAGGGAAGGGGCGGAGAGGGAAGAATTCGGCTGTGGAACAACAGCAACAGGGTAGGGGGTGAGTCCTAGCGAGGGCAGCACTGGGCTAGAGGTCAGCGTGGATGGGGGCAGGTGTGGGGTTACAAAGGGGCAGGGTGCCGAAGCCAGAGACCTCGCCAAGAGCTGAGAGGGCCTCAGAGGACATGTAGTCTTTTTTTCAAGCAGTCTGTCTGAGGAACAGTCTGCACTGGATACAGAATGATCCTCAGCATCTTCTGGAGAATGCTGCTTGTCATTAACAAGCGCTTCTCCTGGAGTTGTGTCACTACATGCTTGTAAAGCAGTGCAGTTGTTAGATGGTTCCTTTGGTTTTTCCTTTGGAGAGTAATAAAAAGAAAGTGTCTCAGTGATTGCTCTGTTTTCTACTTGGGAATTTCCAGAACTCTGATCCTGTAATGAATGGACTACACCAGCACAAGCTGTTTGATTTTCAGAGGCAGGCTGCTCTAATTCAAGATCACCTGAGGGTCCAATGACACCATCATTCACTTTGCATTGTGGTCTGTCTGTAAAGTTTTGATGAGGCAGAGGTTTGTTATTATAGTTCACAGATGTCCTGCTGTGGTTATGACAGTGTTGACTCACAGTTTCATCCCCTTCATGTTTATTAACACAGTTTTCAGTAAACTCTTCTACCACTGAAAGAGATTCTGTTGAGTTGTGAGTTTCAGTCTGGAGGTTTTCAGCCTGCTGGTTCACATCAGTTTCAGTCATATTTTTATCAGACAGCTCCTTAGCTATTGACTCCTTTTTTATTTCGTCACTTAGAACGTGGTCCTTTGACAAGCTCTTAAGGCCTAAACGTGGTGTAGCAGGCAGCTGTGGTCTGCTGGGATGAGGGGAGTTTGCAATCGGAGGCGTGAAGCTAAGTGGGAGATGAAGAGGCGTCAGCTGATCAGTACCAGAATAGTTTAGGTTCGTGCGCTGAATGCTGCTGCGTGTGTTGTGAGATGGTGATGTAAAATGTTCAACTCCTGATTCCACTGGAACTTGGCAGAGCTTGTGCAGCTTCAAAGAGCCAAACTGGTCATCTGGAAGGTGAAAATCTTGGTGGATGTCCAGCTTCGTCAGGTTGCTGACCAGCCAGCCCGAAGACAAAGAGGGGAGAGGAAGCAGAGATGTTTGAGGCGGCGAAGACGACGACGGCAGCAGGAGAGACGACCAGCTTGATGTACCTGCAGGACCAGAAAAGACGGAGCACACAATTTATAGAATACATAACCTGCATGATGGGTTAGTAAACTTATAGATAAGACTTAAAAAATATATCAACAAACAATCAAAAAATTGAGCATGTAATTGAGCGAGTCATGACCCCATGAGGAAACTGTTGGTTAAAGTTATGTGTGGCTTAAAGAAAAAGAACGGTTCAATCCTTTACCTTCAAAATAAATACAAAGAAACAGGGGTTTTTGATCTTGTTTTTTTTTTTTTTTAACCAATATCTGATATACAATATTGTCCAAATCTTAATTTCCAACATCCAAAATCAACAGACATTGATCTATGCAGACAACTCTGAAGTTGTATCTCTCATATTTTGAGAGCTACAACTATTTTCTACTAAAAGTGCACAGATCCCAAAATAGTCTTAACACAGCCAGAGGAGTTCATTTTGGACATCTGGCTGCCATATATCAGATGCTAGCAGGTATTAGCCAACATGTGGCTAATTAACAATTAGAATGTTTCTGACAACTTGGTAACTTAACCAACAACTTAAAACCAGACGTATTATAAGCAGCTTAAAAGCAAATCAGTCTGTTGTAGAGGTGCACCGATCAAATATATATATTGAATATCCACTGGCTGGTGAAATGCCCTATGCCCTCTTTAGAAGGCTGTCACCTGATGTATACCTCTCTCTTTCTAGGTTGCAGTGAGGCAAACATCTATCACTATCTATCAATCATGAGCTTATTCCCACACAGCGTCATGCTCTTAGTTCTGTCATTGGCTGGTGATATAAACAGAAATCTCCACCATAAATGTCCCGAACACAAGAAAACAAAGCTAAAGAATGAATTACAGGCAGGGGAGAGGGAGTTGCATTCAAATGCACCACGGCACGCGAGCAGAGGCCCAAAGGCGCATTTTGAGATGGATTTCACTTGCACAAGTCTAACGTTTATTTTCAGGGGGAAACTTTGGACTCTACCTTTAAGGCAAGTTTTTTGACTGAGAGAACCAATGCTTGCACAGAGAGAACATGCAAACTCCACATCAAGAGGCCCAGAGGTTTAAACCAAGAATCTTCTTAGTATGAAGCAGCACTGCAATCCATCACACCACCAAGCAGCCCCACACATACCAGTTTTCTAAATCTAAAATGTGGGGGCTTTGGGCTACCAAAATATAAACGGCTACTGGATCAACAGCAGGGAACTGCCGTTACAGAAAAAACACTATTTTTCTTAAAAGTCTAAATATTATCCTAGAAAATCCAAACATGTAACTACTTTATCAAAATCTTTTACAAACACCACATACCAGTCTTACCTCCAGTTATCTGAGGGTGGTTGCTTGTCTTCATGCTGCTCTTCAAAAAGATGGGATAGATCTTCTTAAGACGTTCAGAAACGCCTCCTGAAGAAGTCTGGGAAGTGGCAGTGATGTGGGTGGATGCGGGTTGGGTTCCATCTGGCTCTGGAACAGTTTCATGTGGACTGAGGTTTGTTCCTTCAGCTTCATGGGGAGACTGGGAGGACGACACTGAAGTGTTGGTGGGAAGCGGATCCCCAAAGCTTTGTGCATGACTTAGTTGATGGCTGCTTCGATTAAGAGATTGTGAGGTCCGAGGTCTGCCCCTGCCTCTTCTCTTCCTCCTGCCTCGTGGTGGACGGCTAGTTATGACCGCAGGTGAAAAACAAGCATCTGAGCCTTTTTTGCAAGCTGTGTTGGGATTTGACATCTGACTGGAACTCTGACTACACAAGGCGGATGCATCGGTTGCTGGCACACAGGAGGGATTAAGAAGATCTGGAGATGTGGATGCAGCTGAGGGAGTAGAGAGATCTGTACAAATGTGCATTTCCCTGTTTAATCCTCTGCCACGACCCCGGCTCCTGCGATGCCGCCCCACGCTCAGCTGGGAGAGTATGACAGCCTGCATGTCAGGCTGACTCTGTGAAAATGTCATACGTCTTGTGGTCCTAACGTAGTACTCCACTGGGAAAAGTAGTCCCTCCACTAAAGTACAAGAGTCTAAGAGGCCCACAGCTTTTCCATTTTCAGGTTTACTATTCTTTCCCTCATTTTTTTCCATCTCATCATGACTTTTTTCACTTTCTTTTGTCTGAGCCGCATTCTCTTCGGTGTTTTCATTTTCTTTACATTCTCCCGTTTCCCACTCTTCCCCACAACTTACACCAACCCTACTTCTCTCCATTGCCTCTTTTCCATTTTCTGTCACATTTAGTCCCTTTTCTTCCGTGCTTAAAGTAAGTCTGCAACATTTCCCTTCAACTTCCAAGTCAGTCTCCGTTCCCCTTTGCAGCACCTTTTTCACTACATCTTCTGCTTCAGTGTTTCCTTGTGAGTTCCAGTGTGTCAGCAGGAGAGAAGGGGACTCGTAGTCAGTGCTAGAAAACAGTTCTTCACTTTCATCCACAGCATCGGTTTCCTTGGACTTGTTGGACTCCTCTTTTAGTACTGCATCTGCTTTCTTGGACTTGTCTGACTCTTCTCTAAGTGTTGTAGCTCTTTCCAGGGTTTCACTCTGTTCACTGTTGTCTGTGTTCCCGCCAACCTCAGCACTCCTCCTTTCCCATCGCAGACGGCTGCGTCGGGACCGGAGGCGCAGAGCAGTGCTGGACCTGTGACTGTGGCTGGAATCAGGAGTTTGTGGGCCAGCAGCATCGGAGGGGAGCATAAACCTGATCACCTGACTCCTCCTGGATGTATTGGGATATTCTGCACCTAGTTAAAAATCAAATATTTGCAAATTAGAACATGCATTTTGTTTTTCTCAGTATATATAAATGACTGACAGTGATAAAGTATTAGTGGATTGTTTCTATGCTGGTTTAAGCTTTATTATTGGAGCTAGTGGGATTGCAGCATGAGAAATTTAATTAAATAAGAAATAAAGATACACTTACCTTCAGTGTACCCCTGACATGGAGGCATGTCTTTGTCTGCAGCATTGCTTGTGCTCTGCACTGAGTTGAGACAAGGATTAGATGTAACCCCTGGGTCTCTCTCGTCCTGTTGGTTCTGCTGAGTGATCCTACTTCTGACATGCCTCTGCCTTGCTTCAAAACGCTCAGCACGCTGTTTGCAAGTAAACATATGAAAGCATAAACTTTCAAACGTCTTCCTTTTGAGGATGCAGTGAAAGAGGACATGTCTCACCTGTAGTCTTTGGGCTGTCCTGAGATACTCCCTTTGTAACTGTGCCAACTTCCTACGAAGCTGCGTGGAAACAATATGAATGTCAGAAGACATTGATGGTCTCAGTAGAATTTCACGGTGCTAAAGTGTAAGAAAAATGTAACCCACCTTCTCCTTGTCGTCGCCGTGTAGTGAATTTTTCAGCTGCTCCTCACAGTGCAGAATATCGT
Source organism: Atherinomorus stipes (assembly GCA_023101725.1). Lineage (NCBI taxonomy): Eukaryota > Metazoa > Chordata > Actinopteri > Atheriniformes > Atherinidae > Atherinomorus > Atherinomorus stipes. The sequence goes on along the minus strand of JALJCO010009510.1, from coordinate 700,980 downwards.
TCACATTTGTGTTCATCCTTTGACGTCTAAACAAACCTGACATCAAAGACACAGCTTACGTGTAACCACCACACATCTGACATGTCTGTAGTTTATTCTCATAACTTGTTTCTTACATGTTTCTTAAACATAACGTTAGCACCAAATTCTGCGCGTAGACGCTAAATTCGTAACAAGCATAAAATACAACAACCAGTAATAACGATTAAATATCTGTACAGACAAACGACTTTGATTTAATCAACGTCAAACTTGCCTTTTATTTAATGCTTATGAAGAGTTACAGGAGAGTTTGGGTGGATTCAGTTGCTTGTCCATTACAGTTTAGGTTAATGTTCGATCAGCCGGGTATCGATTAGTTTCCAGTTTCCCGCGAGTCAAAGAGGCAGCAGCAGCGGAGCTCCGATGAGTCGATCGGGGAAATTTGAGTTTGTTGGTTATTTATCCTTTTTACTCATACAAGTTGGTGCTTTATTAAAAATTGATGGGAATCTTGATTAATCAATTTTAACTGGCAAGGATCATGTTTCTGTGGAATGAGTAACACGGTTAAATGTGTGGGCAGTGCCCCCTAAATGTGTCCAAAATCCCCTACAATATTATCCTGTTGGTATCCACGCTTGTTTTTAGTTGCCTGGAGGAATAGATACACTTTCCCACAGTGATAATAAAAAAGAAACATTTTTGTATAATTAATTTTACTGTCAGTGATTTGAAGAAGATCCGTGAGATCCACAGATACACAGCCACAGCTTGGCACCTCTTCTCATGCCTGTAACCCGGTCACATTCTGCTGTGGCCATCCCATTCTTTAACCAGGAGTTGTTAAAGATAAAATAGTATGATCATGCATGTACAAGACCCAAGCTGGTGCCACAAGTGTTAAGTTGGGTTGAGGTCTGACAATTCCATCCTTTTCACTCCCAAATTCTTAGGTACTCTGATCCTGGCTCTATCTCGGTCATCCCGGAGGATGAAATGTAGGCTATTGGGTTGCAAAATGCTCCTGTCAGTCATACATCCGTGTGTGGAACACACCCAGCAGCACTTGAATCTCAAACAAAAGTGAAAACCAACAGGAGAATATTGCCAAAGATTTTGGCACATTTCTGGGGGGGACTACACATGTGTAGCTGTGACAGCTATTCAACAGAAGCACAAGCTTAACAAGTTGTACCTTGATGTATAAATAACAATAACAATGTATAATACAACAACACTGTCTTAAAGAGGAAAAAAAATCGTTGTCCAAACACAAATCCCTTCATTTTTGTGCCACGTTTCTTCAACTCTGTGACGGAAAAAATGCCTGCTATTAAATTTTACCTCACACTTCTTGCAGCATCTTAGCCTACATCTCAGATATTCAACATGATAAATACTTCACCGATGTGTTAGACTAATACAATGCTACTGGGCTGTCAAACTTGAAAACCTGTAACTGTTAAAAGCGTTAGCAAAGAAATTGTGCCAAAATGGTTGGAATTATGAAATTATGCTCATTCATCTATTTTGCAACAACTTTCCAAATGATACAACTTTATTTGCTCCTTTGAACACCTTTTTAGTGTATACATTAGATAAAACATAAACTTTTAAAGTTAAGAACAAGGATGGTAGATACTTAACAGCAGTGATGTCACTACCAAATCACAGTGATAAAAGTGGAACATCTTAATTTTCAGGTTAAAAACAGAGTTCTTTTATTATTTTTATAACATCATTTCTTATCACCATCATATACTGCACACTGTCACATTAACTAAAAGCTATTCGAAGTGCTAAAGCAGTTTCAGAGGGTACACATGAAAAACCTTTATATCCCAACAGTGGTTCAGACACACATTATTTTATGTACATAGATGCATACGCTATGAATAAACACAGCATAGACTATCATTTTTGAAGAGCCCGACAGTTAAATAACATGTTTGGGACTGATACGGATGAAAAAAATTAAATGAGACTTTCATATCTTGTCTCATCAGTGCAAACCCTACTCATTTGGCACTCTGGGTAGGATAACAAATCTTAAATTAAAATATGTAGTTTTATTCTAACTGGGCTTCTGCAACTACAGTGCAATACAAATATGGTGAAGGGTCATCAAAATACAGACTGCTTAAATGGTTTTAAGAAAGATAGCATCTTTAAAACTGACTGATTTGTTCTCTACTTTTTTTCATTTGTGACCAGGTGGCTTTTGCAGCGTGTCAAAGGTCAGTACGTGTTTTTTTTGTTAATGTTTTCCGACAACAAAGCCAAGGTAGTGCGCCATTCACAAACATTAACAGCATTTCGGTTTTTAGTTCGGTGAAATTGTCCTTCTTCTCAGACAACCACAGGTGAGAAACTTCATGGCAGTCATGCTGATGTGCATCAGAGGACCCAGGTTAAAGAGCATGTGGTAGAAGGCATGGACAGACAGGCCTCCAGTTTCATCGGCATATTTCAGTGCAACGATTGGTGTGTACAGTGGGTTGGTGAGATTACGGAAACGTGGGCTGTTTGCTTCAATCACCTTCTTGGTGCACTGCGAAGAAAAGAAGAACACATAGAAAATACAGATTTTGGAGAGACACAGATCTAATGGACTGATGTAGTCAACATACTGACAATACATGGTGACATAGAGTCAGGCGCATGTGATCTTACTCTGGCAATATCATCAGGTGTTTGTCCCAGTGCCTCAAAGATGTCCACAGAAGAGGGAAGATAGACATTCTTGAAGTAATGGACTGTATCAGCATCAGCTCCAGGATACTCCTTCTGTTTCACATCCTGAATCATCTTTGCTTCAAATTCTGTGTGTACTGGGCCTGGCTCGATCATTGACAGCCTGCGGAGAGCGACAGATACCAAATGGGGAAAAAGGGGGTCAGCGGTTAAATTTAACCAGCGTTACAATAGCAATTTAAGTAACTGACTTTCAGCTTTTGTGCAGAAGTTTTCAGTATATCTCATTTCTTCATAATACTGTGGTTCCATGCAGGGTTCGATTTGTGAAAAAAATGGGGGTAATTTTGAGAAACATTTTTAATGGGAAAAATAACCACAACAATGGGCTAACAGTATAACGGGCTATATGAAAGTTGTTTCAAATCAGGTATTCTCCATGTTGCTGTCCCGCTCGTTCATCCTTCCACACAGAAGCTTTTGTTCCATATTAGCGTTCTCTTGCTGAGTTCTGCTCAAATTCAGATTTTTCAGATAAAAGCAGTTCTAACTTTGTTTGTAGGCATTAAGTTATGAACATGAAAAGTGTAGGATGTACCTGACTTTGCCTTCAGGTCAAATCTGTAGTGATGATAGTATCTTTGTGCTTCAACATTATTTTGTTTACATTAGAAACATTTTTCACCGCACCTCGCCGTGGTGTTTTGTCCAAGTATGACTTATGTGAGGTTTTAATTATAACATGCCTTTTGGTTTTGAACTTGGGGTGGAAAATAAAAACGCTCATACATCATCAATGAGGAGGATCAGATGGTTTCTCCCCTCATTTTATTCATCAAAAAGCAGCAGCAACAATGTTTTTTAAATTTGATTTTTAAAATTCCATATGTGAGGCTTAACTTATGTCCCAACTAAAAAGGCAAGTGTTTGTGTGTGGCTCAGGGTCACCCCTGTGAAGCATATTCTTTTCCTGATTTAATGTTTTCTCATGCAGATATGCTCAAATTCTATCTATCCACCTATCCTCTTTTGCTACTTTTTTATTTTAAAATTTGAAATAGATATAAAGTTGTGTCTCCTCAAAATTACAGCACATACTTATTAAAACAAAAAAACAAAAAAAAATGATAGGTTGTTGTTTTTCAAATGGTCCTGTAACATTTTGGCTCTAAAGAAGCTTTATTCAGCTGGAAGACAAAAATGTCTCTTTGGATTGGGGTTGCAGACTCCTGATCTAACCCAACTTGCACTTAAATGCAAATGGGGATTAATATAGTATAACAAAGTCAATAAGCATAAAAAAATAAAAAAATAAAAATAAGCATAAAAAATAAAAATAAATAACCTGATGTTGTCAATCTATAACACAAATGGTTAGTTTGACAGAAACTGTCACAGATACAGGTAGGTTGGTTATACTGACAAAACAAGTAATCTCAGTAAACCTGCTATTATAAAAAGTTTGCAATGTAAAGTGGCAGTTAAGTTTCCCTGATTTGCTTTTGCTTTTTTATGCAGAACATTTAAAGGAGGCGTGTTAGCATTAGTTTGAAAGACCATTTCATATTTCATGATAACGGCAATAATATGTAGCTTTGAGGAAATTAAAAAGTGAACTGTAAACCAGGAAGCTTTATTGACTTCACTGTCAGAAATAGGGGGACTGGACAGGTATATTTTTGTCCCTAAAGGTACAATATGAATTCATGTACCCTGTAAGGGTCATAAGTTGACCTCAAGGCATCTATGTACTTTTTGGGAGCCTGAAAGGTACATTTATGTTCCAAAGTACAAAGTACTCCCTGTAAGGGGTACACCAGCAGTACCCTTGAGGGTACCACCCCGGTGACAAGCCACTGTACCCCTAAAGATACAATTTTCTACTTATTTTTCTGAGTGTGTTGACTGAATCTTGACGTTTGATGAGTAGCCAGTATAAATACTTTGGAGGGCTGTATTATTACGTAGGTATTTTGCCCATCAAAACATCATATGAGGTGATAAGTTTTGGATGGTGTTCATTTTTCTGGGGCAGTTTGAGAAACTCTCCAAGAAGTACTCACGTGACATTAAACTTCAGTAGCTGGACAGCCAAACTCTCACAAAAACCCTCCATGGCAAACTTGGAAGCGGCATAGATATCGTTAAACACCACACCTGCAGAGAAAAACAGCTTGTATTTGTAGAGATACTTAGAAGTACCTATCCAGGTCTCCATTTGTCCATCATCCATCCGCCGATGTGTGAGCACGTTGCCCACACTACAGCCGGCAAACCTGTTATTTCAGGCCCCACACGCCTCCTTTCTCCTCATCCATGCGTTCACACCTCTGTCCATGCTTACCTTGTAGTCCCATCACACTGCTGACCACGATGATGTGACCTCCTCTTCTTTTCTTCATATCAGGCATCACCTCCTTGATCATGCGTATAACCCCAAAGAAGTTGGTCTCAAAAACATTTTTCATCTCTTCAATCGGGATGCTCTCCACTGGACCCACCAGGCCAATACCTGCATTGTTGACTGCTCAGGAAAGGAAGACAGAAACAAAGACAAAGGTGTGATCAACAATACAATCAGAAATTTTTGCAATCCACGTTATAAGGTGTTGAAAATGTTTTTCTTCTAACTTACTGAGGACGTCAATGTGTCGGTCTTTGATGCCATTTATACAATCTTTGACAGACTGATCATTGCAGACATCCAGGACAGCCAGAGAAAGGGTTTTCCCATACGCATCACCAGCAGCTTCCACCAGCTTATCTTTGCGTTTCAGGTCACGCATTGTCGCTATTACTGTGAATGGTTGGATGACAAGGGGAAATAACTAAAGATCTGAAGATTTTGATAGTGATGGATTTGACAACACAAGCTGTAAAACAAGTCCATCAGACCTTCAAAAGCACGCTGATGTTTGCTTTGCCATAGAAATTAAGCAAACGACACAATGAAAAGCTGTTGTGTTGTTTTGTTTTTCTCCTCCCCACAAATAAAGCCTTGTTGGAGGGAAGTAACCTGGTACCAAATCTCTCTTTTGCTGGGAAACATTCACATGCAGTGAAGAAAAATGCCAAAGTGCTTCAATCCCCAAATTATCCTCATTCAGTTTAATCCACATGCAGGTGTTCCACTCTTAATCACATAATTATGCTCTCTTTTGTTCCCACAGACAGCTTCCAAGTGTGAGTTTGTGAATGGATTTGACTTGAAAACACTCCCTCTGGGTGCTGCTGTAAATAGATGATCAGGCAACCTGCCCAGGTAAATGAGGCCAGACATGCAGTGTCGGGTTAAGTTCACTCATTCCATTTAGGCAGACACTATTATGCAAATAATTTTGTGTTTTGTTCAGCTGATAGGTACGCACTTGTATTTGGCCCAATTCCACAGTAAGTGAGGCTAAATGAGCCAAACTGTGTAGATTTTCTTCCTTAAGCTCTTTCTGAAAAACTGTTTTAAACAATAGAGGGGGGAAGAAAAACTTTTGCCAAAAATAGCAAGCAGAGTAAAGATAAACCTTAAGAAGCTCTCTGCGGTCATAAGCAGCCCTGTTACAGCAACCCCTTTACATACTAGCATTAGTCCAAGTCATTGCACTCACGTTGTGCTCCCATCTTCCCCACGCTCCAAAAATAGCCCTGTCCAGCTTGTGATCTACATCGAGCTGTACAAGCCGGGCAAAAATTAGCCTAAGCGCTGCAATGCTGCTGCTTTTAACTATTGTCTGGTGTCTTAACAGTCTGGAGGCTACGCTGGGATCAGAGGGATAATCATAAAAGGCTACAGGGAGGTGTAGTAACCTGGAAGCTTTCCATACTCCAGGCATCTTTAAGTCAGTGAGAGCAAGAAAGCAAAGCTCTTAGCTCCATCAACATTTCCTTTTCCTCGTCTTAAAAAACGATATATTATTGATCATTTTCAAAAGTATGGTGTAGATTTTACATGTATTTTCATTCTCTAACAAAGCCATTGTTTCTCATTATGAGTATGACATGAACATCAACCCGTAATCATTAAACCTCTGTGACTTTTCTTGTTTTTTAAAGTTTTTTTTTATTGGCATTCATATACGATTGTTTTACAAAGTACTCTCGCTAAAAAATTTGAACTGGTGGATATTAATAGAGCCATGCAAAAGACTAAAACACAGGGGGATGCTGTTCATGCAAGTGCACATGGTTAGCTGTGATGTGATGTTTGTGTTTCACAGTAATTGGCCAAACAGTTTGCAAAGTTGCACGCTTCTCGTGAAATTTGTGCCACAGCAACCGCGACAGAATCTATCTTACTACTGTAGTCTACAAGCTATCAGTTCATAGCTGAAACACAAAAGTCTGGGCCAATCACTTTCTTGCACTGGTGGTTATTGTGCTTATCAGCTATGGCAGCTTCAGTATTGATTTGATCTGTGTGGTTTAATTTAGCTTATCTGATGGGATGAAGTTCACTTTTAAGTTTGATTGACAGCTGCTTCCTTTTATCACCTGCAAAGGATTATAAAGTGATTTTTGTGGAGGGCTTCTGTGATTGTTCTATTAAATAAACTATAGTTTGCTAGAAAATGGAAAAAGTCTCTTTCTCTTCAAATATATATTTTATAAACTATGTATATGTGTGTGGCCTCATGGGCAAAGATATGACAATTCAGTAAGAAACTCTTCTAAATCTTCAGATAATTCATTCTGACCTGTGACCTTATTGTGGTAATATTGTATTTTTGCTTTTCTGGTTTATTTAGTGATATATGATTCAGATTTGTTTCTTTTAAACGGAAATGTAGAAAATTTAAAGAGCAGAGAGCATCTTCAGTGAAAACAGGAATCACACCACTATTGTGTATCTGGCTTGCTTTACATAATCATGTGCACTCATGTGCACTAACTAATCATGTAACACCCGGTCATGGTGGGGTCATCGGGGTAACTAATGGAGAGGAGGATAGTAAGGGATACAGATGCTATTATTACGTTTTTCTTTCTTTCTTTAAAAAACAAAACAAAACAAAAAAACTATTACTTGTTTTTGTATTTTCTTAGTCTATCTCTCTGTTGTTTTTCATTATGCTTTACAGAAATAAGTCTTACTTTTACTCATAAAATCAAGAACATTTACATAAATATTTACCATACAGTAACTCTCTCTTTTACAAGGCCTACTACACTTACCGTGATAACGCTTCTGCTCATCCTTGGCCAGCATCACGGCCATCCTCAGGCCGATACCGGAGGAGCATCCGGTGATCAGCACCACTTTCTGCTCAGGACTCACCATGTTTCTGCTGCCTCCCCGCTTTGTTGGTAAACTGAGAGTCCAGCTGACAAGCAGCTCTGTAGGATGAGCGGGGATCCGAAGTGAGAGCCACTGTTAAGAGGATAAAATAGAGCGAGTCACATGGACAGAGCGCACAGCCGTAACGCAACAAGATTGGGATTATCTAACGGGTCAGTCGGTTATGTGGTGGGTTAGTGGGCCCTACGTAGGCTATCATGTCGTGGGGAAAAGGAATCACAGTTGGGCTCAGGCTGTAACAACTTTTTAAAACTTATTGTCTTTTCTCTTTTTTTCTTGTTTCTCTGACAAAAAGTAAAAAAGATAAAAAAAAATAAAAAAAAAAATAGATTGACTGGATCTTGTCGCCTGCAGAGATTTGGCGCCATCAAGCGGTCATAGTTGGTATTGCATAAAGAGGTCAACTAATGGGGCGTTTCAGTTGCTTTTGGCCAAACAGGACCATGATCACGAATCACAATGGTTATTTTTCTAAATATTGAAGGAACAAGGAAATATTAATCATCTTGCAAGGAAGATTAAAAGATGTCCAGGTCTACAAGTAAAACGTTTCTCTTTGACTCAGACAATTCGAGATATCTTAAAAGAGGAGGAATTACTCACAAAAATTAGACTACACCAAAATCATATTTATTCTAGATGCACATGGCAAACGATCTTGTTCTTCTAAGTAATGGATCACATTTAGCATTATGGCAAAAATAGACACATGCATACATGTATGCACATGTAGTGATCTTACATTATGTTAGCTTCTCTCTCCCATAAACCTATCCTAAGAGCTCATAAAGAGTTTCTTAACCTCCCAGTGAGCTCCTGGTTTCTTTGACCTCTCAACCTTTGGGATAAAGTATAATAAACCCCTGAAAACAAAAAAGTCCTGGCATCCACTGCGCAGCATACATGTTATGTGTCTGCAGAGAGTTTTGGGTGGGCAAAGACAGACAGGCAGTGGAATTTGGAATCTGCAGCAGCATATTTTTATTAGTTGGGCAGCAACGTTGTCCTGTCCTAGCATGCTGCGCGCGGTCATGTGTGTGTGCGCTTCTTCAGAGAGAGGCAGAAAGCATTAATTCCAGAGTGGCACGAGCGCACACCGTTCATGTTGGGTGTTTTGTACAGGACCCACACAAATGGGAACTTTTAATGCCAGTTTTATCAGTACCGAAACAAAATTTTCTACTCTGTCACAACTGCGCGACTTTAGCTCATATTTCACACGTGCTCATTTACGCGCACGCGTATTTATGGGCGAAGCGCGAGGAAAAGATAGATGGAGACATTATATAGTCCCTTAAATCACTCAGCCAATAATTATGCTAATAATGACACGCGCGGTAATTATGGTTCAGCGCAGCCCCACAAGTAAAGGAGTCTCCTGGAAGGGAGGGGTCGCTCCTGAGGGGAGGAGGGGGAGGGAGGGAAGAGAAAGTGAGGGAAGTTCTCTGCGGGTGAAAGAGAAAACACCTTACCAGATAAGTTATTTTTTTGTTTTCTTTTGTTTTTCCTCAACTGGTCTTCCATCTTCATCCACTCAGAGGTCATCAGTGAGAAGAGGAGTAAATGGATAGAAAATCATTTTGGCAAACTTTTATGCACGCGCACTCTGTATAACCAGCTGTCGGAGTGCGCGTTCACACGCACTTTTTTCCCTTAACTGTTCAAGCTCATGCAGAGTTGAAATTCCTCTGACTGCACGTGTCCAGCGGAGCGCAGCAGAGACGAGAGGGAATAATCACTGAAGAGGGTCATATCATTGACTTTAAATGCAACAATGATGGATCGATGGAGCTTAATGCACGAGAAATGGCTGCCGCTCCTTCTGCTCGCCACCTTCTTTTACATCTCAAGCGCAGGTAGGCTCAAACAATAAGGAGGGATTCTCAGCTGTTTGTGTTTAAATGACAAATTCAACCTATAAAAGCTTAATTGGTTAATTGGTTCCTGTAAATTCCTCTCCTCCTCTGAGTTCAATAACTTGCCACCACCTGCTCTCTGGGTCTATATTATAATGTCATCTTTAGTTCTTCCTTACTTTTGTTACCCGCAAACATAAATGTTTGACACTTGTTTGCAGACAAATTGTGGTTTGTTCAGATCAGATAAAGGTTATATCCACTTAACTTTCCACGCCTTGGAAACCTGCCTCAGCCACATTTCCCTAAAGTGAAAAAAAGAAGCTTCCATAATCGAGATAATTTAGTCATGCCAGGTCATGTAAGCCGAAAGCTTACTGAACTGAGCTACCCTTTCCCCGAGCTCCTGGAGCCCACTGCACATTTGCTAGACAGTCTAAAGGCATAGGCCTTTATTTGTCTAGACTTGTTCTGCCATACCTGCTGCATCCCTGTGTTCTCTCATACACAGCTTGCAGGATATTTAACCTCCACAGTTGGGTAATGCGGAACAGACTCCGGCAAATTAAAGTGAGCTGTGCTGCTGAACTGTGCAGGGGATGCGTGGTATCCAGCAGCCCCTGGAGCGGCACTGAAAACAGAAGATGATGACTTTAATCTTCCATGGCTGTTACCTGGTGTCACTGATGATTATCAGCTTGAAATCAAGTCTGCTTCCATATGCTAGTGTCTTCTAATTATAAAAAAAAGCCTTCAAAGGAGATTGTTAAATGGTTTTGATCATAATTAAAACTGCACCATAATTGCTTGTTTTAATTTGGTCCAAAGGACGTTGACCAAAATGATCCCAAAGTACCATGTATAAATACAGCATAAATATTATTCCTTCTACAGAGTAATTCTCAGTATCTGTTAAGAAACTGAGCGTTAAAAGCAGCCAACAGGATTTCTGCTGTTGTGATGTCACAACTATGGACTTCAGCACCTGCAGCATGCATGGTGTGCGTCTTCTTCCTTTCTTATTTTCACTAGGGTATGCATGGTACTACTGGAAAGCATGGAATACCTGAAAAGCGCTGACCTGCTGTGTAAATTAAACTGCCAGTTGTCATGTGATTTTATTTATTTAAAACATCTGATTTCTTTGTATGATGGTCCTCTTATCTGTGTTAACATTAGATTTGGCACATAATGAGAACCGTATTTATCCATGTCTTGAGAAGAATAGGCTAAAGCACTGTAAATGTCCACTGGGAACACATGAAACTAAATACCTGAGCTAACTAGCATAGATTCAAATTGGCTGGTGAGGTGTTTTCCACAACATATTGAACATTTTACAACGTAATATGATTTCTAAGTCCTGCAAAACAAACAGTTCTATTTCTAAATGTTTTGAAAATTGAAGGTAAAAATCTGTTCAAACTCCAGTTTGAACTGGAGTTTCAAACTGGAGTTTAATGTGCAAGTAAACATCCACCTGGTTTATTTAGGTCTGCATCAGCAGTTCAGTCAGCAGGTGACTTGGCAAACACCACCACACTGTTTCCATGTGCTCTTGAGAGCATATTTAGAAAGATTTTAAAAAAGTATTTTGCAAGTCAGTGTCATTTAACTACCTTTGTATAAAATAATGCTTTAAAAATGTAGCTATAAAAAGTATTGCAGAATAAATTAGGTTAACCGTATTACTCCTACGTATATGAAGTAGCAGCAAGCACATGTTCAAACTTCACTCTGTCTGCGGAGGTCATTAGTGAGGTGACTAATGTGACCTCTGGACCTTTAGAGGTTTGTTTGGTCAAATTCTGGGTGTGAACCTTCGAGTGTGTCTCAAGATGTCCTCATGAATTAGAGTTTATTTGAAAATAGCTTTCCTGTAAAGAGAAACGCACACAGAAGCAGTCGTTCTCTCATTTTCCTTTTTCTTCATGTTCATTCATTGAACAAAGTTTTGGATATCATTTATATTTAACTGTCTTCAGTAACAAGTCAATTTTGATATTGCGCTCACTGTCAAATGCTGTAACACACCTGGCTGTCAGCGGGTTTGTTTGCTTCTGAATTATGATGATGGACCTCAGAGTTATGTGGTCAGGTTACGGTCAAGGATGTCATGATGTGGCCTGAAGTGTTTAAGGCATCTTATTTCCTCACTGTGTATAACATGTAGCTATCAGCCTGACCCCTGTGGATTATTCTCCCTAACGTATGACAGTAAATCCAAATTTAATTTAAGGCTGCTACATTTTATGTTGCTTCCAAAGCAAGACAACAGCAAGAACATGAAACCAGAAGCCCCCAGTGACAAGCTGCAACCACACAGAACACACTTTATGATGTATGTTGGTGTATTATTGCAGCCACAAATCCTACAGAAAGTTTATAAAGTAGAATATGGCTGGGAGTGTCAATATGTGAGCTGATGTCCAATTTTTTTTTGTCAAATTGAAGTATTTTTCATCTTCCCCACCTGCATGAGCTGCACGCTATGTAATCGCTGGCCACTTTCAGCATGAAAGCACAGGAAACTAAGTCTAAATGGACTGCAATTTTATGTCTTTTATGAACAGAGTGCTCACACACTGATGGTCCCGAGCTGCTAGGCAAGGTGTTCGCCTGCCCAATGGGAAGAAAAAATGGTTCAGTGATTGATGAGAGCGGTCGTTTAACTGACAGCGTGAGCAGAGTTGTTGAAGTGAGGTTTTCAGGTCAGGTAGTGCAGAATGTAGTGTCTGGAGGCGTTCCTCGCAGCTGACATTCACTACAGAAGTGACAACCAAGTTCCTGATTAACCTCTTCCTCTCTGGAGCATCCTTCATTGGGTCTGGCTACCGTCAGCATTAATCATGTTTTATTGACATTACACACACAGTTTGAGAAAGTCTCTTTGTGCTACTATGACTGAAGTTGATGTAACGTTTGTTGTGCATCAATTTGTCACAGGTGATTAGGTAAATTCCAGGATTGGCCTTGTAGTGATGGAGCTGTTTCTGACTGAATTTGAAGATGTTTTCCAGGTGGAAGCTTTTAAACAGAGCCTTGAGCGTAAAGCGTTCAGCAATTTTTAACAATGATACAGCATTTTCACATGGCAGTTGACTCGTGTAGAGTATAACTTAAATGCTTTAAAGGTACAGTGTGTGAAAAAAAACAAAAGTCAATGGCAGAAAAATTTAATATATAATCCAAAACTGTGTTTCTATTGATGTGTTATTGCTTCACTAGAATAGCTATTATATGTTTATTTTCTTAGAGTGAGTCATTTATATTTACTTGCTGGGGGTGCACATACATGGAGGCTGCTATATTTGTGCCGCCATTTTTTCTACGGTGTTCTTGAATGGACAAAACAATGTGATTGAAGTGAGAACCCTCTGAACTTTAAAACTGCTGTACCAGCTTTGTTTAATGGGAGTTAGAGCACTGTTTGGGAAAAGTAATGCCTGAAAAGACATTAAAAATACTAGTTACTCATAGTACAGTCATAGATACACCTGAGACCACTGGATCCACTCACAGATGAAAACATCTTTATTTCTGGGAGAATTTTGGCCACTAACGGCCACCATACATTCTCAACAGTGCTTGGAATATGAAGTAATTTGAAAGAAAACATCTTTTCTTTCAAATATCCATCTTCACCACTAGATGTCAGTAATTCTTGCAAACCGTACCTTTAAAAAAAATGTTTAACCAGGTAACAACTTCCGTGTTGTACAGGGAACATTTAGATCAAATGAAAATGATCTCCTAAAGTGACCGTGTAGCTTTTGGTCACTGGGAGCGCTTAACCTGTAACTTCCCACAGGCCACACAACTGGCACAAAACTAAACAGCCTCTATCCGTGTTTTGGAATCGTGTTTGCAGACCACTTTGGTCAGCTGCTAGCGACCAAAGCAAAGCGCTCCAGTTAACCTGATCAAATGAGAGACTGTTATGCATCAAGTGCTGTATATTGACCCCAGAAATAATTTATTATTACATACATAATGCTAATGTTTTGGTCAAAAGTTACATGGTGACGGTGTACCTTTAAACTTTTATTGGGGGAGTGGGTAGCGTAGTGGTAATGTATTGAGCTTTGGCGCAGCAGACCCAGGTTTGAGTCCTCGACACAACACTCAGGTGAACCACTGTGGGCCCCTGAGCAAGGTCCTTAACCCCCACCAACTGCTCCCCGGGCGCTTTAAATAGCAGCCCACTGCTCTTAGGTTCAACCTGAGATGGGTTAAATGCATAGAACGAATTTCCTAATTGGCACACTAATTGGGATTAATAAAGTATATCTTTTCTTTTTTTTAAAGGAGTACAGCGCACGTTCCAGCTTTTTTCAAGAAGCATGCCCCCTCTGGTGACAAGTGGAAGTGACGCCAATGTCGTGCACATGCATGAGCTGCTTCGACTGCGTTATTCTTTAGTTTAACCCACATTACACAGTCTGAGCCCAGAGTTAGAGACTCAATGTCTACTGAGGTAATAAAGTTATAAATATTTGATAGTTGAGTAAACTGATGAACTGTATGCTAATGTAGCAACAGGCTAACGCTGGCTTGTAGTTCACATATCCAAATTCAGAGGCGGAGACCATGATTATCTTATGGAATTAACGCATCAACTAAATGTACGAGTGGCCAGAGTGTATCTCAGTATGGCTGTCATATTGCCACATTTCCATGCTAAAAACTTAGCATTGCAATGCATCCTTATTTCTGTCATTCATCACATTTACCTTGTTAGTAAGAAGAAAGCCAACAGCAGTTCTGTTTTATTCCCAGAGCAGATCGGAGCTTCCTCCATTAAAAAAAAAAAAACGGTTCTCCCATCTTAGTCCGGTGCCGGTCTGACTCCAGTTTGGTTCTCTTCATTTCACAAGACAAAACTTTTCATCTTTGTCTTACTGGAGTGTGAGTTGGGGTTTGAGAGACACTTGTTCTCCATCTTTTAGCAGCAGTCAGTGTCGTCTCGACATGAGTGGACCTGTGGTGGCAGAATGCACAACACCGGCGCAGCCAGACGAACGAGAACCGTCTCTCCCATAAGCGCCCCCTTTAGGCTTCGTACCCGAAACTCTCGAATTGAATATGCAGGAAATGTATTAGAGACAACCGCAGTGAAGAAAGATCTGTGCATTCTGCACATCAGGCAGTTGTTACAGTAGAGCATGTGGACGAAAGAAAATAATAGTATTTAACATTTAAATGTGCACAATGCACCTTTAAAGCAAACTACTTTTATATTTTGCCTTTCAAGCATATAACTTTTTTTTTTATCTATCCAATACATTGACTAATATCCTGCTAATCTAAGGACATTTAAACTAACCAAAAATGTCCTTTACTTTGTATTCTACCCTTATGGGCCTTTTCCATTGCAGCTGCACAGGGCACAGTACAGCACCACATGCTAAAGACGACCAGGACGGTTTTTGTTCCCACACAGGAGAAGCAGTAGTCTACTACCTGGAGTCGGTGGAGTGGGCGCGGTTGAGACTGCCGTGACGTCACTGCCGTGCCATGAGGTGGTCAGTAAAGTAAAAACAACAATGGAGGCATTGGATGATATGGATGTGTTACTGTTGTTTTCTCTGTGGCTTGTAGTCACCGAAAACAGAGTCAGATATTTTTAGAACAGGTGAGGCGAAACACGTATGACACGTATGACGCGTATGACGCGTGTGACGATTTCCTTTGACCAGTCAGTGGAGAGCAGTCAGGTATGTCACATTTTGTGTAGGTTCAACACGGTAGAGCTAGCTCTGAAACGGGTGTGGAAAATTGTAACGGCTCATAACAGGTTTTCCCAGAGGAGACACAAATAAAGCGTGCCGTGCCGTGTGGAAGGGTTACAAAAATGTGCAATGGAAAAGGCCCATTAGACTGTATAAAAAATGGATCTACCTGCAAAGATGTCACCAAATGGTTTTTTCATTCCCATTCTAAAGTCTCATGTTTTGCATTTTACCTCCCTCCTTCTTGCTATTTGGGAAGTAAGCAACAGATCTGAATCAGAGCTGGAAAATCTTTGCAACCTCTTCTGGAATGAAGTTATAATTCTCAACATTATGAAACTCAAACATATGCCACAGTTTATGGAGTCTGTTTTACTTTAAATGGGACCATAATCTACAAAACCAGCCCCACATTGTACTGAAGAAGACTTGAAACAACCAAGACAGATTTCTATCTGCGACATTAGCTCCTGTATAGTTTATTACAGATCCACATTAGTCCTCACCATTGTAAAGACTACCATTCCTGGGCTCCTGTTTTGACAACAAGAATCTTTTCCAGGAACTCAGGTCTTTCAGGATGTACTTTCCTTTCGACTATAACTCCAGGGGTGAAACGGAGCTCCGGGGCTGAAATTTCAGCCGTGGATGGGAGGTAGAGATTACCCAGAAACCTTGAGGTGGGGGTTGCAGGTCGGAACATTTCTGATTGGTTAAAGGGTTCCTGGCATTTATTTCCACATTTCTGTCAACTCAGGTATAAAGTTGCTCTACTCCCCTTAATGAAAGCTAATTCAGCACTTGCCTTGCGTCCTGTCTCTTCTCCAAGCTCTCTCCGGTTCGATGTTGACTGTGGTCTTGTCTCGTCCTCTGTCACTTTCTCTCTTTCTTTTTCTTGTTTCCTTTGATAATGTCTTCTATTATTTGATGAACCATGGTGCTTGTCCGAAACAGCTCGTGTGTTGGTATCCAGTTGCGAGCGTGCGATGTGGTGCGTAAAGCAAAATGCAGCTGGCACGTGATGCTTTGGGAGGAAAAGGTGTGAAGTGCTGTTTCTCAGTCTTGGGATGCTGCAGGGTAACGGGAATGTTGGAAAACAGGAATGTACATAATAAATGTCGCTGTACCACGAGTATGGGTCGAAAGCATGAAGTTTTAAGGCTGGAAAGTTCTGTAATCTTGGTTTGATATTCATAGATTGTGATTTCTCTTAGGTTTAAGCTGATTATCAGTTTTACTAGTTATTGGGGCTTTGACATTTCTCCAAAAATCATATTTGAAGTTTGTTTGTCTATTAATGTTATTGGAACATATTCGGATATTTATTAATAATTTATATTTTTTACCATTAAATGCCTTCAGTAAGAGGGGTGCATAAACCCCATTGAAAACAACATTTACTGTACAACCAAACACATTTACAAAAATGATACTTATGGCAAGGTAGAATATCAAGGGTGGCCTAATATTCATTCGAATAGCTTTTTTTAAATAATGGAATTATATTCAAATAACAAAGTTTAGAGTCAACTGTATGTAGTACAGTATATATGATACCACATACAGTTTTTATTGGGTGAAAGACACTGCCCAGCACCTTGAGCTTCAGTCATTGAGTAAGTTTGAGAACAAATGTGAAGACAAACCTTACTGAATAGAAATCAGTCATTTTGAACACTTAAATGTCAAAATCTGAATGACCAGTGTAGACTGCAGGCTATTGTGGAGGAGCAGATCAAACTACTAAATAGTCAGAGAGATTACCATTCAGTTCACTGTTCTAGCACATTCGTTTTAAGGCTAAAATACAGATACCATACTTAACTCTCCAGGGTGACCAGTGTGGTGGAGCTCTGAGGAGCAATGGCACCTCATTCGACTAGACCCAGGTCTATAAAATTTTGTTGCCCTGAAGAAAAAAGCGCTGGATCTTTCTGGGTGCTGTTGGGCAAAATGCACCTTTTTTTTTTCAACCAGTGAACTTTCCCTCAGTTCGGCATACGATAGAAAGCGGATTAAAGGTATTTCTGCTTTGACTTTGCCTTCATACACAGAAGCTGCAGCATTCTTTTATGAACAATATATGACAGTAATTCACAAACGTACTGTAAGTAAGCATGCTAAGCTAACATGTTCACAGTAATTGGAAATATATATTTTTAGTTTTTTAAGACTTGGCTCATGAGGAAAAGTTTGTGTATATTCAAATCAAAATTAAATGGGATAGTAGATTAATCATTACTTATATTTACTATGATCTATTGAAAAAACAAAAACAAATTTTTTTTTTTATTGTCCCTTTGATCTGATGCACATAACTAATAATTCTTTATTGTTTTTTTTCTATTCATTTATCTATAGAGACTAGGGATGTCCCGATCCGATCACGTGATCGGGGATCGGGGCCCGATCACGTGATTTCAGACTCGAATCTCAGTCTCAGGCTACGTGCACATGCAAACATGCAAAAGTGGCATCTTGTCTTCATCTTTTTATATACGTTTACACAAGTCTTGTAATGAAGAAATCTGCCTGCATATGAGAACGCAAGAGAGTTTGGAATTCGATTGGATATGCATGCCAGGCCAGTAGGTGGTGCTGTGATACAACTCCACCATGTCCGCGCGCATGCTAAAATCTACCTTAGATTCGCTCGGTTTACGTGAGGTATGTCCCATTTCGGGGTCTGCACCAAAGACTGTAAATAAACACTACCTGCGTGCACTATGAGGCCGTTTAATTGTTTCTGAAATGGATGGCCTAGTAGTCCGACGTTGTTCGTCCTGTTTTTGTGTGACGTCAACATGCATGCGACGTGAGCATTGCGTGAGCAGGTCCACCATCATTTTTTGTTTTGGGCCGTGCAGACGAGAACGCAACAGCGTCACGTCTTCAGGAATTCCATTTTGGAATGAGTCTTCAGATTTTTGCGTCTTTCACCCAGAATAACGCCACTGCCGTGTGAACGAAAGGCACTTCTGATAAAATATTTTGTAATTTTTAGCTGCAATCGTCCTTGTGTGAACGGCCCCTCATTCAATATCTGACGTTAGTGGCTGGTTGTTTGGATTCTGCAGCAGTGGCATCTGTAATCCTTTCTGACAACCTCATTTCTCAATATAATGGCATGTAAAACATCCAAAATGGGAAAAGTGGCTTTTCTGACATCAGACAAGGAAAAAATGGCAACCAACTTGCACTGTTGACAAAACAAAAATGCACATGGAGTTTTTAAATATCTTCATCCAGGTTGGAGTTTTCCAAAATATTTATGTTCATTAATCAAAAACTGCATTAGCATGAGTATGATAAGCCAAAATGCAAAGCAAAAGATACATTGTAAAAAGCACCATTGCTTGTATTGACACAATCGCTGGGATTTAAAAGCTGTCAAATCAGAGATCGTAAAGATATTTATATTAGCTTGTCTGGTACCAGTTTTTTCTGGACTTGTAAAAGCAGTTGCAGCTACCGGTACTGACCAGCTAACAACATCTCAAAGATTAAAGGTTGAATATGGATAATTTTTATTATAAGCTATATTCTTAAATGAGCTGCATCATGCTTTTCAAATGTTCCAAAAGTCAAATACAGGCATTTATAAGCTAAATATGTTCCCATTGCTACTATACAAACTAATTTGGTGTTAAATATCAGTTTTTCGATGCGTCTAATTTCCAACACGGAGGTAAAATGGCTGACTGTACTAAACCAGGGAGCTCTCGACCAATTGCAACATGTTTTACGCCCATTTCATGAAGAGACACTGATTCTGAAGGGTCACAGATTTGTTTGTAGCACTGACACCAGCAGCTCACATGGATGTTATTTGCTAACATTGATGGATAATCGGACTCCGATCAACGGGATCAAACGGAGCAGCCTGTTATGGAGCTGTATGCGCTCAAGCCAGAGTCTGACATGGAGTTTGAAGTACACACAGAGTACCCACAGAGACTCCTGTAAGTAAATAAGCGAACAAATCATAGGCTAACAGTTAGCATTGAGCTGAGAGATGTGTTTCACTCACCGGTGCTGTTGTCTGTCCATGAGCGTTTTTATAGTAGGAACTGCGTCAGGTTTCAGAAGTAATCACCGTGAAAAAAAAACACTTTACTGCCCGAGATTCATGAAGTTGTCAGGAGTGAAGTTCACACACAAGGTTGAGGTTTTTTTCTGCTCCTGAAGTTATAATCCAACCACTTCTGGCAAGTCGATTTGTCCAGTACAACAAATAAACTCCCACGCTGAATGCAACCACATTTTTCCCAACTTGCAGTCCTCTAGAGCTGAAAAAAAAAAAAAAAAATTGTCCTGAACTCTGGAGCAAACGTCTGTTAGCTGATGGCTGTTTTTCTCTGAGGAAATCTTCCTGCAGGCTGTTAGTTTCTTCCTCAGAGATGTGTACAGGTTAGGATTCTCTTTGAGTTTCTGTTCAACAAAGAGGGTGTCTTTCTACGTTGCTGCGCATGCGTGTTTGTCGCTTCGTGATTGGTGCCACCTCGTTGCGTATACCGGTGTAAGTCAGTTATGTTAAGAAAGCTACAGCTTGACCTGAATAGTCATATATATTACTCAAATATGCAAATGAAGAAAAAAAATGACTTAAATGAAGTTTTTTGTATGAGGAAATAACACAGTAACATGCTGAAAAGCTCTTAAAAGTCCATTTTTCATAATAGTGCTCCTTAAAAAAAAAAAAAAACCTCAACGAGGCATTTAGAAGGGTACAGAATGAAAGTACAGCATTTCCTTAAAAATTTGGCCTGAAAATAAATGTAAATATTTTAATGGGTTCAACAATGTCATTATGTTTACATCTACAAGCCAATACAGACCGCCACTGTGGGTTGTCAGATGTGGTATCTATGTGACAACAGTATATTCGGCACAGCTAGGCTGTTATTGGGAAAATTTGTGGAGTCAGCAAGTCAAGCAGCTATTTTAGAGCCCTGGAGATATTGTTATTCATCTCAAAAGAGGAGTGACCTGAGAAGAGCAAAAACTAGGGTAAATTTAGGTGAAGCCTACACTAGATGGACCCACATAAACATTTTCCACAGCATCAAAACGCACAAATGGCTACTTTTCTCCTTAGCAAGCTAAGGAGAAAATTATTTAGAAGGCTTTTGGTTGATTTGATGGTGATTGACTGGTTTATTCTATTTTATTTCCTTTATTTTCTTTTAAATTTATTTATTTCATTTTCCATTATTCTTTATGTACAGCCTTTATTTTCATCTTAAAAGCCTTATAAATAAATTTTACTTACTTACACTCTAACGTGCTTGCTAACGTGGCTAACATAAGCTGTCAGTTATAAAACCCCTCTGCAATACTAGAAATGCACTGATCCAATTCCTGGATCGGATATTGGCTCTGATATTGACTTATTAGCTGGATCGGATATCAGATGAATGAGGCTGATCCAGCATTCCGATCCAGTCATTTCTTTTTTTTATCATCATCATTCAAAACAACAACAGTTACAGCGATTTAGTCACTTCAATTCTAGGTTTGCAATGCCGGTTACGTCATCACGCAGAGCAGAGAAGTGTAATTTATTTCTTTTTGCTGCTCATGTACACTTCATTTGTTAATAAATGATGTTAAGTACATTTATATCTGTTAATTTTTTACTTTTTTTTTGGACAAGGCTAAATGTTTATGTCAAGCCTGATGCCTTAACTCACATGGCAAGGTATTGACTAATCCGATGAGTGTTTGGTGTGTTGCACCATCTTGTGGCGCCACCATTGCTGGGGGAACGAGTCCCAATTACCTTCTATCTGCCAACATAGAAAGCAGCATGAATATCTGGATTTACAACGTTGGACAGTCATCTAAGGTCATGATAACCTATGGGTATGTTATCTGGAGACCTCTGAAGTATTGTGACATTTTTTTTTTTTTTTTTTACATCGGGGCATTAATTTAAACTATTATTCATCTCCGGAAACTGGCTTTTAATGACAAGCCACACTGGAATAGCACGCACATCTCGTGATTACTTATCAAAGATTAAAAAATTAAACTCTTTCAAAGGTCGTTACTTTTCTATTTCATCATATATTTGGCTTTTGGTATTGTTTAAGGACTGTGCAGATCACGTAGCCTTCACATGTCCTGCAGACGAAACTAAAGGCCCTGATCAGACCAAATAACGCTATATTTCACAATATCTCCCAGTTTGGTCATTAACTCGCAGCAACACCACAGTTGTCTTTGTTAGCATTAGCTAGCATAATAACGTTATACGGTTTGTCATTTTCAGCAAAATAGATACATGAAATAAAGTGTCAGATTAATGAGTGTTCACCATAATTTACTGTGTTTTTGTTGTTGGGGATTAAATCCAATGTTTTCTCGGCTGTGGCAGCAAGTTATTCATCCTCTGCTCTGTGTATCCGATATTCCTCCCTGATATGAACACACTGGCATCAGTGGACTGAGCAGCACCGTCCAGTTTTGTCACAGACAGCAGAAATCTTCATGAAATAAATGTCCGTAATCATCTTCTGCACTTATTACCACAATTAAAGTTTTCCACTGTTGTTCCAACAACCAGGAATGCAACGGTCCTTCCAGATTTCCTCCATGTTGTTAAGAAAAAAAGTCAGATTCTCATCTGTTCTAATTACACACGTACAGAAACAGTCCCCCCGCAATGGCGGACGGTCTAGTTGTGGCGTTTGTGGTCTATAGGGTTTATTTATTCAACAGTAGTATTGGATTGATATCAGGTATTGGCTGATACACTCAGGTATCTGTATCGGATTGGATTGGATTGGAAAAAACGGGATCAGTGCATCTCTATGTATACTTGTTGGACATGGTGCAGGCTGGTCACTTGACGTATTGGCAGCGAGCCTGGCAACCCAACGGCTGGAATTATTTTTCTGCCGTTGCAACTACAACCTAGACACACATGATGCCACTGTTATGTATATATTCCTTATCCAACCTTTAAGTAGAAGTGGTAATTTGATGAATAGATTAAGTCATTACTTGGACTGCTTAATAATGTGAGAGGGGAGCCTTTGGCTGTTTCCAGGGAGACCAAATAAAAAGGATTCATTTGGAATCAATTTGACCAAGCAGATAAAGAACAGCACAAGGAAAGACTGTCTGTTTAGCCAGATGAAATGTAAAAAGTTATTGAAAAAAGGATTTGCAGTCATATAGACTGCAATTTTTATTTTGAATGAGTCATATAAACATTTTCTTTATTAATAAGATTCTCTAATCTAGTTTGGACACAAAACTTTTAGGTTTTGCATATTGTTACTTTGTGAATCTTTGATGTAGCCATTGCTTATACTGTAACATGTCAAAACTACAACTTTTATGTCTGGCAGTAAGTTTCTTCTTTGTTCTCCGAAGTCAAAACCATCATGTGATGCAGCATCCAATAATAACAGAGCACAGAGCCACCTAAAGTGACATGGAGCTGTTTGCAAGACTTTGAACCCTGTGAAGGACAAATATTGATGTAGTCTTTGAGAGCATTGCTGAAAGAAATATGCCGCATGTGGAAGAAAACCTCTGTTGTTCATTTGTATAGAACAAGAGGGAAGATTGTAACTGAGGTGTTTAGACTAGAGGTGAGCTGTGATTTGACCACATTCCTAGAATGAGATGAGGAGCACATGTCTGTCTGCCTGTCTGCAGGCTTTCTTCACCCTGACGCTGAAATTAAGGATTCATTTAGGTAAATCCATATGTGTGTGTGTCTGACGGCATAAGAGACTATCCACTGTGTATCTTTGATCAGAGCCAGCTGAACTGGGAGAAAAGGAAGCATCTGGTCCCTCTAATATATTCTTCATTTTTTTCTCATTTCTTTCCTTCTCATCCTTTCTTCTGTCTGGATTTCATCTTCCTCCTTTTTATTATTTATGTGGTTTTGTCTTTAAGGAGAATCATGTCAGGTTCTTCAGAGGGATGCTTGAGACAAGCAGCAGGTAGAGTGAGCGAAGACTGTAAGGGTTAAAGAGCTGAAGGGAAAAGCTCTTGAAGCAAATCCTCAGTGGGGGATTTAAGCCCTGGTGAAGTTTCTGTTTTGTGTGTGTTTGTGTTTTGGTGCAATGTGTGTGGGGCTTGACTAAGTCTAATTCTTGTTTCTGCAAAAGTATGTTATTGCATTCTCTGCCATTACCGAGATAATAACAGACTAATCACAAACACACATTTACAGCCACACACATGCACAATTAAGGTGCCAGCCCACTCTTTAGTCATACACACACACAAACAAAGACCTGCATCTGGTTTCCAAAAATGCAATTTTTCCAGTGTGTTGCCAGTTAAGTTGTCTGCATGTACTTCTGCATCCCTGCTCCACATATTCTTCAGTCAAATAAAAGGGGTGGGTGCGTGTGACCGCCATTGTTTCTTTGTTTGTCAGTTTGATTGGTTATTGGCAAGATTTAGCAAAATTTACTCAACTGTAATTTATGAAGGTGGATGGAAAGTCGGCGCTCAAGAAAAGAAAATAGGATTTTGTTGATAAGAATCCCTTTCGTTCAAATTGTTGACTGACTACAACATTGACCTTTGTGGGGTCCGCACTTACTGTGCTGTCTCATTGTGGGCACTATTATGAATGTGGATCATTAATCAACCACTGATTTGGTTTTATCAATTAATCAATTTATAGGTTTTACAATTTATGACAGATCTCTTTAGTTTAACACTGACGCTCATTCAACCATCCATCCATCCATCCATCCATCCATCCATCCATCCATCCATCCATCCATCCATCCATCCATCCATCCAAACTTTAAGCCACAGATTGATAATAATAATAATAATAATAAATAATAATAATAATAATAATGATAAATGTTTTGTGTAGCACTTTTCATAAAACTCAAAGCTGTACATGTCAAAAGATAAAGTAACAGTTAAAATATAAAAGAACAGTTAAAAACAAAGTAAAATACAGTTCAAATCAATAGTTAAAAAAGTTCAAAATTAAAAAATTAGTTGTCCAAAAATATAAGGTGATGAAAGCAGACGAAATAGGTGAGTTTTAAGTCCTGATTTGTAGGCGGCATGGTCTGTGGTGCTGCGGGTGTGTTGAGGGAGAGAATTCCGGAGGGAGGGGTCAATGACAGATAATATAATATAGTTTCTTTGCAAAGGTGTTCATAGCAGAAAAACAAAATATTCTAATGTGTTACATATCCTATAATGGAACCAAAAAGATTCACACAGTGTGTTACAGAAGTCTTATAGGGATCAGATTTAGAGGCAAAGTTGGATTAGTACACCTCTATTTCACAGTTTAAAAGTAGGTTTCTTTGTTTTGACCATACACTTCTTGTTTTGATGTTTGCATTATGAATGTCCACGTACCACTGAGAATTCTGCAGGGTGAATGGATAATTGATCAATTACTGAAGCCAAACACTTATTTAGTTTTTGAACATAGTCACTTGAGCTGCAAGGAAAAGGATGCCGGGTTTTGGCCTTTTGGGGCCTTCATTGCAGCCATACTTGTTTCTTAATGTTTTTGGGGAATTTTAATCGTCTGTCTCCTCTTTTGCTGGATAGATGCACTATTAGTTGGATTTGGGTCATGTGAGTGAGTTGGACAGTCAGGAACATTCCCCAGTTAGCATCTTTTCTGTTCTAAAGACAGTTGTTCGACTTTGTCTTTAGGCTCACAACATACTCTGCATGTGTGTGCATGTTGATCACAGTGCTCCTCACACAGCTCAGAGCCCCAGGATAACTTAAGGATAAGTGTCAAAGACCAGAGCACCCCTTGTGTATGTATGTATGTATGTACAGTGTGTGGTGTATGTGTGTCCATGTTATGTGACTGTTGTTTCAATCTTCTGCCTATTCATGCGTCACCAATACAGGGATACAGTTTTTGATGTACAGTACATTCATAGAAAGAACAAAGTTTCCATGTCTTGTCTTGTCCTCTTATGCGTTCAGTTGTCAGTACTTCTGCTCGTTTCTTGGTAATGTATGACTGGAGCCCTTTTCTCTACTTACCCACCGCTTATTAGTTTCAGGAGCAGTTGCTTTACACACCAAGATCTACCCTATAAGTTATAGCTGTAGAAAATAATGGTAACAGCTGGTCATAATAACATAAAGAAAGAAAAATAAAACCTTTTCTAATTTAATTGATAGTAGAAATGTTGTTATATTCACATTGTTTAACACTTTTTAGTGAGAAAAAAGTGTTTTTCTGGAAGAAGACTTCTGATATGGCTCTTTGAAGTAAGAAATAAAATGAGAGAGGATTGGGGGATTGAGGATAATGATGCCCCCCCTAAAGTTTGTACCATTAATATGACAATAGAGCTAAGCTAAGTAGCTTAGCTGAAAGCATGGGGACAGCTCGTCTGTCTTTGCCAATATTTTCTACCAGATATTTATTACCAGAAAAAAAAAAACCAACCAACCCCCCCCCCCCCCCCCCCCCCCCAAAAAAAAAAAAAAAAAAAAACAAGAGGTCATTTGTCTTGCTTTTAGGTTTTAATTTTTAAATCGTACTATTTAGTATCACGCCAACTGTGGAGCTACAGTCAGCAATCAAAACACAAAGCACTGAGGAAATAATCAAAATGTCAATTTTTATAGACGTTTGTCAGCCCATAAAGGAACACAAATCACTAGCAAGTTTTAAAAGCATTAGTTGTATCAGTAAATAATATGATGCCAAACGCAGGACGGACAGAATTACAAGCTGACAGAATGCCATCTGGCAGACAGACTCACAGACAGATGGACAAACAGATGGGTAGACTAAAAATGAAGTGCAACAAATACATCTGGCTCTCAGACACTGACTTTTTGCCAGCCTTGTGAGTGTGTAAGTGTGTGTGTGGAAAGATGTATGGCAGATGGAGGGTTTACGTAAGCCTCAGAAATACGCGCTAAAAGGAGCCACACCAGTAGAGGCATGCCCTCCTCTCCCTTGCCATCCATTTTTTTCTATCTTCCCTCTTCCTCCCTTTATCTCCCCACTTTCAAAATGTTGCTCTGTTCTCCACAGTCTCTTCTCCCAGACTTCCTTTGCACATCTTTTTCTGCTTAGGCCATCTTCACAGTGGAAATGTGCACATTTCTGCTTAAATTGCAACCCCTGCCACATCCATGGACATCTACATGTCTCTTACCTTTTTGTGCTTCTTTTCAGATGCTGTGTAACTGAGCTGTCATTATCAAAATACGTATTTTTTGCCCTCAAGTTTTGAGATTGTGCGGTGCAGATTCATGTATGTGTAAGATGTCCCAACATCAAACCAAATTTCTGCTCCATATATGTCTTGGACTTTGCAGAAAAAACAAACTCCTTCATGCATTTTCAAATTCTTGTCAGAATATTTGTGCCACTGTGAAAAAAATAATCATAGCTTGCTTGCAAAAAAAATGTCTGATTGGAGATTTATAAAAGATGTTGATGGGAAAAAATGCCAAAATGGGCCAAAAAAGACTAAAAAGACCAGTAGAGAAATATTAACAAAAGTAATTGGTGCAATTGAAAATCAAATAACAGGGTAACTAATTTCAATTCTTGCTTAGCAGTTGTACTGGTGCTTGTAGACTGGTTCACCTCTTGAGAAATAGACATTTGCTTTGTGAAAGTGTCCATGGCCTCGAAAGCAGCTAATGCAGTTGTCAAATTTAAGGTTAATTAACTTGATATTGTTTTCCTATGTACATTCAAGAACTGGCTTTTTTTTTTTGCAATAAAGTTCATTAAAGTCACATGCTATGTCTCTCTGTAAATATCACATTCTAAAACATGTGACAGTGAGTCTGTCCAATGAGTGCATATATGTATTATGTGTCATACACATAAACAAAGAGATATTTCCATATTTTACTGCTGCAGCTGAAGTTTGACTATTAGTAGAACAAAACACCTGAATTGCATTGGTAAGCCATCGCATTGAAACCACTAAAAGTTGAACTGATAACATTGATCATCTCAGGACTCATTGCAGTTAAACATCATTCTGGGAAATTCCTAAATCATGTAAAAAAATGTCTATTTTTTTTTTTTTTTTTTTTATATATATATATATATATATATATATATATATATGCAGTGGGTACGGAAAGTATTCAGACCCCTTTAAAGTTTTCATTCTTTGTTTCATTGCAGCCATTTGCTAAAATCAAAAAAGTTTATTTTATTTCTCATGAATGTACACTCAGCAGCACCATATCTTGACAGAAAAACAGAAATGTAGAAATTTTTAAAAATTTATTAAATATGAAAAACTGAAATATCACATGGTCATAAGTATTCAGACCCTTTGCAGTGACACTCATATTTAACTTATATGCTGTCCACTTCTGTCCACTTCTGTCCACAAAGCCCTCCGCCAGTTGGGGCTTTGTGGCAGAGTGGCCCGATGGAAGCCTCTCCTCAGAAGTGGAAGGTTCTACTCCTTCATTGGAGTCCAGCTGTGTTTAATGAAACTGATTGGACTTGATTAGGAAAGGCACACACCTGTCTATCTAAGACCTTACAGCTCACAGTGCATGTCAGAGCAAATGAGGTCTAAGGAACTGTCCGAGGAGCTTAGAGACAGAATTGTGGTGAGGCACAGATCTGGACAAGGTTACAAAAGAATTTCTGCAGCACTCAAAGTTCCTAAGAGCACGGTGGCCTCCATAGTCCTTAAATGGGAAAAGTTTGGGATGACCAGAACTCTCCTAGACCTGGCTGTCCAGCCAAACTGAGCAATCGTGGGAGAGGAGCCTTGGTGAGAGAGGTAAAGAAGAAGCCAAAGATCACCTTGGCTGAGCTCCGGAGATGCAGTAGAGAGATGGAGAAAGTTCCACAAAGTCAACTATCACTGCAGCCTCCACCAGTTGGGGCTTTATGGCAGAGTGGCCCGATGGAAGCCTCTCCTCAGTGCAAGACATATGTTATATACAGTTAGCCAAAAATCACATGAAGGACTCCCAGACTTTGAGAATTAAGATTCTCTGGTCTGATGAGACCAAGATTGAACTTTTTGGAGTTAATTCTAAGCGTGTGGAGAAAACCAGGCACTGCTCATCACCTGCCCAATACGACCCAAGAGTGAAACATGGTGGTGGCAGCATCATGCTATGGGGGTGTTTTTCAGCTGCAGGGACAGGACGACTGGTTGCAATTAAAGGAAAGATGAATGCGACCCAGTACAAAGATATCCTGGAAATAACCTCTTCCAAGACCTCAGACTGGGCCGAAGGTTCACCTTCCAACAAGACAATGACCCTCAGCACACAGCTAAAATAACAAAGGAGTGGCTTCAGAACAACTCTGGGACCATTCTTGACTGGCCCAGCCAGAGCTCTGACTTTAACCCAATTGAGCATCTCTGGAGAGACCTGAAAATGGCTGTCCACCACCGTTCACCATCCAACCTGACAAAACTGGAGATGATCTGTTAGGAAGAATGACAGAAGATCCCCAAATCCAGATGTGAAAAACCTGTTGCATCATCCTCAAATTTATTCATACCCTCCAATTAAAGACTAAAGGCTAAATTCACAATAGTAATTCAAATAACAAGAAACTAAAGAAACTGATAAAGTGTGTGTGTGTGTGTGTGTGTATGTATATATATATATATATATATATATATATATATATATATATATATATATATATATATATTTTTTTTTTTTTTTTTTTTTACAAAATTATAATTTAGTGAAACAAAATATTGCTTTTGAATTTTGGTTGGAAATAATAATTAAATAAACAAACAAACAAAACTGTCCCAGACACATAAAATCACCTTTCCTATGAACAGTGGACCAAAATAACTGTCAAGAGGTGCAGATGTCTTTTTGAACATTAGAGAAAACACCTGTGATTGCATTGAAGTGCTGCTCAACAAAATTTTAGCTTCAGAGCCGCATCATGCTTGTTTATTTGTTTTATTTTTTGTGTTTTTTAAAAATATTCCTTTCAAATCACAATTCAAAATAAATGTCATGATTTTCATCAAATTTCTATTTATTATGACTTTTGTTCATTTAATCTTATTTTACTTACAGCTGATTTTTTTCCTTCTTTTATTTGAGGTTATGAATAACTTTGAGGACGATTATATTTATATATACTGTATATATAAGCAAACCTCCATGGCAGTGGCACTCCCTGCAGCAGCCTCTCCCACTGGAACAATCATGCACCATACTAATTAAAAAAACAAAACAAAACAACAAAAAACAAAAACACACACGGGAAGCCTGACCCGGCCTCCAAACACCCAAATCCTTATCACAAGCATCTGCGGTGTGCACCTGAACAAGCTTATTTTACTGCAGAACCACATTATCAAAATGGTCCACAAATGTCCCGATGCCAGACACCACAGGACACCCACAAAGGCCGCAATGTGTCAGAGCTGTTTTGGCATCATCAGTAGGATTATGAAGTATAGTAAAGGCTGTAATAATTTACCTGTTTGTTGTACATGTTTACCAAAAACATTGGTCAAAGTCAGTTCATTAAGAAACTTGCCCATCCTGGAAGTCAAAGTGCTCTTTTGTCTTTGCAGCTAATCCCATTGATGTCCTGAAGGTCCTTGAGCTCTCAGAGGACATGGAGGGTGTGTCTCTGGAGGCAGGACTGTGTACCAGCAGGAGCGGACGAGAGGAGACGGATCTCTCATTTAAAATCGACAAAAAAATTCAACTGAGCATACCCACTAAGCAACTTTTCCCTGGTATGTTTTAAAATAAATCACTGGAGCTTGTTTGGAAGAGTCATTATTGAGCATCAGTATTGTATTGGCTACTCTTGGCTTATTCTGCCTGTGTGTATTTCTCCAGATCAACCATTTCCTGTTAATTTTTCACTGATGACAACAGTTAAAGCTGTAAAAGGATCACAGGTCTTTCTCCTCTCACTGTATGACATACAGGTATGCATTAGATTAAGATGCTGAAACCACACTGTTGGGCATTGACTAACACATATTGTCCTAAGACACCGGCTAAGAAATAAAAAAACCTCTTTTTTTTCATTTTTCAGTTATAATTTCATAACATTAGCTGTTTCCTTCTGGCCTCTGTGTTTTTGCTCCTGTTAGGGCACACAGCAGCTCGGTTTGGAGATTGCCCGCTCCCCTGTATTTCTATATGAGGACCACGAAGGTCATCCAACCCCAGAACTTTATCCCACTTTTAGAAAGGTCAACTTAGCTGATGGCAAGTGAGTAACTGCACCTACAACATTTTTTTCTTTTCCTGGTTTATTTGACAGGGATAAAGCAGATTGACATAGCTGAATAGAATTAAAATACCAGTATAAGTTATTTATTATCTGCAGTTCCTGGACAGAACAATGTTATTGACATCATTTACAAGCATGCATAAAAAAAAGGAAATAAAAGAATATTCTTGTTGAAAAATAGAAAAAAGATTATTTAGTCAGGTCCATAAAAAAGAATATGCAAAAAAATATTTATGTAGCGATATGAAACAGCTTTTCTTCTGTCTTGTCTTCAGGTGGCACCGAGTAGCGTACAGCGTGGAGGGCCAGTCAGTGACCCTCTACCTGGACTGCGAGAAGGTGGACACGCTGGACCTGCTGAGAGGTCATGATCCCCATGTCAGCACTGAGGGTGTTTGTGTGTTTGGGACACGCCTGCTGGACGAGGATGTTTTTGAGGTAGGTACGAGTCTCCGGATAGAATCTGAGATAACATGAAAGTGAGTCGAGGTAAAAGACGTTATCAGTCAGGTCCTTAAACCAGGAATAAGAAATGGTTAAATTCACCAAATTGATCTGGCTTTGGCAAAATTAAACAACAAACAAAAAATATGAAATGTGAAAATACACAATAGAGTATAACTGCTTAGAAGTTTGTAACTGTTTCAGATTTATCTTTATTCCTTGTAAAAATAGACCTACAATTTTTCTAAGATTTTCACACAGAAGTAAATAAAAAGAACCATAAAAGAGAGAAATATTTTGGCGCGACTGATGCAGTGAATTGGCACGTAAACCAAAATCTCAGGCCACCCTCAGCAGATCAGTCATACACAAAGGTTTCTGAAAAATGCCAGCTTATTTGTTTCAGACACAGAACTGCTTCAACTCTGGGCGCGTTTAAAACACCCGCTGTGTTCATCTGTGGTTTGCTGGTTTGTGACGCAGTGCACAACCAATAGTCGGCTGTAACGTCATGGCCGGATGGGAAAAGTTACATAATGGTGTTTCTCGGCCTCCGGACACTGCTGGGCAGTGATGGCTCGAGAAATGTGCACAATTAATGTTGATGTGCCATCAAAATGAGTCAGAAACACAGATTTTTAAGGCAGAAAAGTTGTGTGTCTTTAATGATAAAAGTCTGCAGGTGTGTTATAAGGTCAGATATGGAAAGCTTTGCCATAGTAGCCTCTTCATTTAATAAGTGATTATGATAAAAACTAAATATGATGCAAATCTCATAACAGAGAAACATTAAAACTATAAGTAATGGTTTAGACGTATCAAGTGATTATTATCTGATAGTCTCTTCAATAAAGAAAACAATGAGACGTGCAAATTTGTCTGTAATGTACAGAGTTATTAGCGGTTTGCCATCTTCTCCACTCAGCCAGTTTGTAAATGTTAGAAAAAAGTCATTTTGACAAATGAGAGGCACAGCAAGAGGAGGCACAGCATTGTTCCTCTTTAGTTTTTTCATTTTCAGTTACACCTACAGGAGTTGAACTCTGTGCTGGTGAACATTAGAAATGGCCTGAAAAAAAAAAAAAGAACTGGCCTGATAGCATCTGTTTAAAAAACATTTAAAAAACTGGTTTGTTAATAGTCAGACTTGCCGTCATTAATATTTTGAGTATGTGTGCCATGCGCTGACCTTATCACCATCTTCTTATGTCATGATAATATTGGATATTCAAATACTTTTAATAAACAGTTGGTACTTTTAGCATTGTGGTTTATTGTGTTTTTGATTGCTCCTTCGTGATTACATTAGTATTTGTATGTACTTTTATATTTATTGTATATAAAAGTACATACATGTGTGACATTTTATCTGGCTATGTTGTTGCTCTTTTTCCTCTTTTTTTTGGTCTTTTTCTTACCTTGTCCAGGGAGTACAGATAGAAAATAACCATCTGGCTAACTCTGGTACATTTACAGCATTCCTTACTATTGTTCAATTTCCCTTTAAAAAAAAAACAATGAAATAAAAAAACAAACAAATCTTAGCAATCTAGATGTCCTCAGTGTTGCAGAAGCTGTAGATTTACGGTAGATGTTTGTGAGATGTTTTGCTGCACAGCACCATAACTGTCATCTTCAGTTCCCCTAAAAGAGATGCTGATTCTGTGCTGAAGGTGCTTTAAGCTCTTTTTCTGGACTTATTTTGAGGAATCTCTAAAATGTAAGCCTAAATATTGTTGGGATTGGATAAATAATGATAATGATAGAGTGTAGAGTTTAAAAGCAAAAATAAAACAAAATGAAATGTTAAAAAAACAACAGGAAAAAAAGCCTCAATAAATGAGCTGGTAAAGTACAAACAAAAGGGTTAGAAACATACAGTAGCTTATGACGCATATGCATTTACAGTCACCACTAAGCTCCTCGAGTTTGACTAGAAATCATCTCTGGTTGTCGCTGCTTGTTTGATTTCTCTGTTATACAATAAAAAAATGAATTAAAGCCTATCTTGCTACACCACCCTCCAGTGGTTGTGAGAATGAACTACAGTTTGTTACCCGGACCCAGAACCTTACATGTCTGAGCTGTGCAATAACCTTGTAGTTCATTGAGTTCATCAGTAATTATTGCTATAAGAAATTAAGATTTTTTTCCACATCTGTCACTGTTGAAAATCCCCATAGATTTTTTTTCAGAACTTTTTCTGTACCGTTTTGATAGACAGTGAGTGCAGACTGTGACCTGTGTTATGGCAGATGGGCCATCTGTTTAACTAAACAGCTCCTAGTCATATTTGGCTTGGACCTCTCTCTATGTATGTGCACGTGTAAAACAGAGAGAGAAGAAAAAGGAGTTTGTGTCTGTCTGTGGATGTAATGTGCTGGCGCCACTTGAGACTAAAGCTCTGGAGACGATTAACTGCAGAGCGACAATAAAAACAGCATGTTGAGTCACTTTGATCTGACTAAATGAACACATTTAAGGATAAAGACACAAAAGACATGAATGTGCCATGTCGTTGTTTCAAATTGATCCCATGTTGTACAGTGCTGTTAGTGATGACATCTGTGATGTGACTGAACTATTCATGTACATTCCTGATGACTTTTGATATGTTACTTCCATTCCTCTCAGAGATTTCTTTGTGTTTCTTTTTAAATAGGGAGAAATTCAACAACTGCTTATCGTGGATGATCCCAGAGCAGCTGAGACTTACTGTCAGGACTACATCCCAGACTGTGACGCATCTTTACCTTATGACAGCATACTGACAGAGACTGAGGAGGTAAGGCAAGGCGTCTTCTAAAAAGCAACATAAAATTATTAACTGTTTGACTAATGTAGCTGATTTAATGTCATTCAGACATCTTGGCCTTCTCCACTCATATCATACACTGTGTCTCCTGAGTTGAATGCTACAAATTGAATGGGCACCCAATGATTTAAGCAAGAGAGACCCTTTGATGTGTATTTATGATAATTTCAGAAACCATATAAGACAGATAGATGCATGGTACAGTTGTTGTGGTCATTTATATACACTATGAAACCCTCAGTATCATTGATTGAAAAGTTTACTATGAGCTGTGCAATAACTCACTGCTGAAAGTAAGTTAATGTGCTCAGCATTGCTTAGTAACCACCATACTGTAAATATTTAATCCTCAGACAAACATACACATATTGTAGATGAAGTCTTATGAACAACACACATCTTTTTCTCTGCGCATTTTCCTTCTTTCATCTATCACTTTTTGATTGTGTCCCTCGCTTTCTTTTTGTTTCAAAGCACATGACGTAGCTTTGTGGCTCGGTACATTTTGCCAGGTTCTGTGTAGTAAGGCCCCACACTTCTGGGAAAGGTTTCAAATCCCTTTCTTCTCCTGCTGTTTGATTCATCATCTGGTTTACAAGTCAACACATACTTGATGTGTTTTTTTCTCTTTCACATCAACAGCGGTAAAGCAAATGGAGAACAGAGAAGTGAGGTGCCAATTAAGCTGTCTCATTGAAATCAGCTAGACTTCAAAGCTAGCTAGCCCAGAATGCTAGCTGATGTAGCAACAGAAACTCAAAACTCCACCTCAGTACAATCCCATGTTTCGTTGTCTGCAAGAGGAAATCGGTTCTCTTTTAGATGTAGTCCTTGACCAGAAAATGCCCAGGTTTCTGCTCAGACCTCTGATATAAAGCACAGACAAATAATTCAGATCATTAGCAATTTAAATCATAGCAGGGTGGACAAAACACAACTCTCGTAAGAGTAGACTTGGCGGGAATGCTGTACTGTGGTGACAGCCTCATTTTATTTAGCAAATGGATGATTCAAAGGCAAGATAAAAATTCTGAAAAGGGGCAGATTTGGTCGTGGAAGCGGACTACTTGTTGTCATATTTTTGTGGTATATTTAATGTAACCAAGAACTAAGTCAGACAGGCTGGTTGGGGAAGCGTCTATGAAATCTATGGCATTATGTCAGAAGCTACAAGTCCCACATTTTCTCTTTATAATCTATATAATGTTAAATGAATCAATTCTGTCTTAATATTCTGTATAAAGATGAAAAAGCGATTTTTTAACAAAACCTTTTCAAGCTAGTTTTTGTTTCAAATTTGAACTTAGGTGGAGAAAACCCCCAAGAAATATGTAGTGGAGGAGTTTGAGGAGTTTGACTACAGCAACCTTGATGACGACATCTCTGTTTCCACCGTGACTGCAGGTTCAAATGTGACAGACTACGAGGTGAGATTTTGGCAGGAAGAACATCAACAACATGTTGACCTTTATGTCTTTAATCCATCTATCTTGTCATCTGTTTTATTGTTTCTTTCTTGGCATGTGTATTGAACAGATCATAGAGTATGAAGACTATGACAACACAACAAACTACTACCACGTGAACGAATACGAGTATGAGGAAGACTACGATGAGCGCTATGGACCTGCTGAGAGAGAAGGGGAGTACGGTCTTAACACTGAGGTGCGATCAAAACTGTGAAACAGCAAGATTTTTTTTTTTTTCTGGAAACTTTCTTTATCACCGACATTATTTCTTGAGATATTTCTTAATTTTTAATTTCATTAGGATCTACCTGAAAAAGGACAAAAAGGAGAGCCAGGCTATCTTGGAATGGTAAGAAAAATGCACAAATGCACAGTTTAAATACTGACTTGTATGTGTCCACAGAGCTACCAAAAAGTTTAATTTCCTAAATAAATAAAATAAAATAAAATACCTGTCCTCAAACAAAATACATTACCTGTGGCTGTTCATTCTGTGCAACAGTGATATTTCTATTTTAGATTCTGTGGAGGTCTAAAAAGTCATTACAGCTAATGAGTTCAAATGCTTATAAATATAAACTAGTTGTCAGACTTGATTGGTACTCATTTTAATTGACATGACAAGTGTATGAATGGGATTGATGTTCATATTTTCATTAGAAAACCACAATAAAAGGTTTCTTTTAAACAGGGAACACAGATTACAGGACCATATGGGCCTCCAGGACCTGAGGTTGGTGAAGTTTACTGCACGACTCTTTTAACTTAAAACACATTTTTCTTTCTTCAGTGTTCAGGTTTGAAAGTACAAAAAAGAAAAAAATATGGGGGGGAATGCAAACAAACCTGTAACTTCAGTAATAGTTAAAAGGGTAGATGACAAGTATTATAAACAAATTTTTTAATCCCAACCGATTTTATCTTGTGTTTTTTGCAGGGAGAGCCAGGACCTCCTGGAATCACAGGGCCAGTAGGACCTCGAGGAGACCCTGGAGAGCTGGTGAGAACTGCCCTCTGTTTGCTGAGTGAGTGGCTGAGTACTGTGATATCTCTCCTTAACTGCCCTTATCTCTTTCTTGTCAGGGTCCTCCAGGACGGCCGGGCCTTAGTGGAGCTGATGGGATCCCAGGTCCTCCTGGAAACATCATGCTCATACCGGTAACAGAAAGATACTGCTGTGTTCCCAGAGGCCATACAAGCCTCTGTTACACTGCTGTAGCAGTTATTTTGTCCTGTTAACCTGAACATGGCCTCAGGGCAAATGTGAATGTCTGAATGTTGTTACTGAGATATGAGCTGGCTGGAGAATGTTGCCCAAATAAACCATCTGTTCGTTCTTCAAGTCTTCCAGGGCCCATTTTCAAATTGTGGCAAAATATTTTTAATATGATGCATGTGTACTTTTTTTTTAACGATCTCCTTAAATTCAAATTAATTGTGCTGAGACCAGGTGTCTGGAATTGCCATTCTACTTACATTGTTTTAGTCCTCTGACTCCCGTGTGGAAGCATAAAACATCTCATATTTTTCTAATTTATTCTTTTTTTCAGTAAATTTGGTCCTTGTGTGTATCTCTTGTATAAGATCTCAGTGACAGTGCAATATAGTGGCCACTAGGTGGAGTTTTGAGTTCGTATTGTGAGCCTGTCTGTTCTTCTGGTGCAGTTCCAGTCAGGTGGCGATCCGAGGACAGGAGCTGTGGTTTCTGCACAGGAGGCTCAGGCTCAAGCCATCCTGCAGCAGACCAAGGTAGAAAAACATAACTTCATTCACATCCTAAATATGCACACAGAACTCATTTAAAGATTAAAATGGACATCATTATGAGTAAACCATTGCTGACTCTTCCTTTCTACTTATTCCCTTTCTCTCTAGCTTGCAATGAAGGGACCTCCAGGGCCACTTGGCCTCAGAGGCAGACCTGGTCCCCTGGTGAGTGAGCTTTTTGCATGGTGTATTAACTCTTGGGGTGCCAAATCACATAGCAAACCTTTTCGGCATGGCTGAATTTAGTTTACTCTGTAACATTTGCAGTAGAGGCATGTTGTATGTAGGTTTGAACATGCAGACATATTTGAGTGTAGCTTTGGTAAATAAATATGTATGCATATGGGAAATATGAAAAAGGTTGGTCGTTATGTGTGTAATAATCAGATTGCACAAGTTTTTATGACTATTATCAATATAAACATAGTTTTTTATTGTACATCTTTAAGCTATTATGATTGTTATTGGATAACTTGAATGTGATCAAATGCAACTCTCCCACAGAAATATTGTTGTCGTCTCTATTGTTTGTCTTAGGGGGCCCCAGGTCCCTCAGGGCTGAAGGGGAACAATGGTGAGATGGGACCATCAGTAAGTTTGTTAGTTTTTGTTGCGACATTTAGTTCCTTCTTTTACACTAATTGCAGAAGACGATGGCCTTTTTTACTTACCATCAGGAACATCTCACATTCCTGTCTCACCTTTCCCTCCCCAGGGCCCTCCAGGATTGACAGGTATCCCCGGTCAGAATGGACGACCTGGGAAACGGGTGAGATTGTTTACTGGATTATTATTGAATTAGTGGCATCTTTTATAATGCAGTCTGATTCCTCTGTATGATAATGACATCTGCCTTTGGTAACTCAGAGGTTTCCAACATGTTTGCGAGAAAGCTATTACTGCATCGTGTGTGTTTATTAGGGTCGAGCAGGTGCAGATGGAGGTCGTGGTGCCATAGGAGAAACTGGAGCAAAGGTGACCCAGTATCACACATTTGTCTAACTGAACGCTTTGTCCATATACAACATAATCTGACTTCTTTTTTGCATTACCCTTAGGGGGATAGAGGGTTTGATGGCTTGCCTGGTCTCCCTGGAAACAAGGGACACAAGGTACGTTATTAGTCTTAAAGAGAAAGCGTTAAGCTGATAATTTGATCATCAACCTCTGTATGTAATTTTCAGGGATACAGGGGGAAGCCAGGCCCCGTGGGCCCTTCAGGAGAGCTGGGGGAAAAGGTGAGATGTCATGAAAGTTGTAGGTGATTGCATTTTTCCAGGTGTTTCAATATGTTTAGGTTTATGGTTGTTGATTTTTTTCCTCTTTTTTTGTTTCAAACAGGGCTCTGAAGGGCCACCTGGGCCAAGAGGACAACCAGGAGATGCTGTGAGTGATTGCATGCACACTCAAAAAAGAAACAGTTCAAAAGGACACTCCACTGTAGATCTGTCATGACTTGTAATACTGAGCTTATGAATTTGTTTCTTTATTTACTCAATTTTAAAATCAAACTGCAATAAAAAGCTTCTGTTATAGTCAATTCTCACGGCCAAAATCATGGGAGCCGCCATGTCTGCTAGTTTCTGCTAAGGGCTTCTGGTTACCATGGTTACAGGGTATTTTACACTGAGGACATACGTAAATGAACAACACACATACAAAGAGCTCCCGAACTTGATGATTGAAAAATGGATATTGTTAAACC
This sequence comes from Atherinomorus stipes, assembly GCA_023101725.1. NCBI lineage: Eukaryota > Metazoa > Chordata > Actinopteri > Atheriniformes > Atherinidae > Atherinomorus > Atherinomorus stipes. The sequence continues at coordinate 662,009 of JALJCO010009510.1, read as the reverse complement.
CAAAAAGCGTTCTGGGACATTTTGTGTCGTACGTTGCTGCAGCAGCTTTTGAAAACAATTAAATAAGAACCTTGTAAACTGAGCGAACTCACCACATGACGGCAGCCGTGTATCTGCGTGACCGACCGCCGGGTGCAGCCTACAGTCTCCAACTCTCCATCCTCCATGACTAAAAATAAATAAATAAATAAATCCTCCATAACAAGCCTTTTGGCAGGAATCATTCAGACACTGGCTTGGTTGAACATTTGTCTTCGTGGACACTAAACTGCCGTGTTTGTGTCGCTATCAGCACACAGCCGACTGCGTCTGGCGTTCCTGTTTATCACCATGGACTCAACAAAGAACGAAAATATATTGCAAATTGTAACATCAGGTCCTTTCATCATGTTATCCTCCCAGTTTAGTGTCGTAGCAGGTGAGGAAGAAATAAAACATGTTCTTTTATAAGAAATAAATGAGAATGTTACCATTTTAGAGACATCACTATTCAACGTAATAAATGCAGATGTCTGTGAAACTTGTCTATAGAACTGAAAAGTTTCAGAAACAAACGTTTTTACCAGATTCAACTTATAAAAAACTCCTTTTTTGCTGTATTGATGGTGAATTTTGTGTGTAACCCAAATTTGAGACTGAGGATCAAAATTTTTTTTGGCCATTACTGCACAGATTTTAGCCATTCTCATTAAATCTCTAAGAAAATTGATCATTCATGGCTTATGTACCAAACAAAACTAACTTTTGATTTAGTTATGTTTTTGCAACATAACACAGACATTTACATGTCAATACATTATAAGGCGATACTTATAAGGTCCCATTGGCTTTGTAAACTCCCAACTTGCTATGTTTATTAGAATCTGAACCTCACAGCAAAATCTTGATTTTCAGACAGCTCTATACAAGTGAGGCCTTGACACAATGTTCTTTTTTTTTGTTTTTTGTTTTATTTTTTTTTTCCTTATTATTTAATTCCTCCTCAATTTATATATTTTTTTTTTTTTTAAACGGTTACTTTTCCTTTTGTTTTCTTTTATTAACACACCTTTCCCTTCCCTCACAAAAAAAAATTTTACTTTTTTAAAAAAATTTTCTTTTTCTCCGTCATTTTTTTATTTCTTTTATAATAAAAATTTTTTTTTTTCTTTCCTTCCTCTTTACTCTCCGTACCCCTCTCTCTCCCTTTCCTTTTTCCTTTTATTTTTTTCCCTTTTGGTTGGGGGAATTTTTTTCCCCCCCACCAAAAAAATTCTTTCTTTTGTCCTTTTTTTTTTGAAAAAGGGTTTTTTTGATTATTTTTTTCCCCAAAGTTTTTTTTATAAAAAAATATTATTTTTTGGGCCCTATAAACCATATTCTTGGTTTCCAAAAATGTCCTCCCTTGTGAGGCCATGTAAACTCAGCTTCATGCTATATGTAATTATTTGAAACTGTGTTTCTGTGTTTGAAGGGCCCGAGAGGTCTGAATGGCCCCAGAGGTCGTCCTGGTCCCCCAGGCCAGCCGGTAAGTGTGAACTTTATTCATACCATCTTTATATACACATACACACTCAAATGTTAACCTTTCACAGTGAGACATGTTAACCGCTGCTCATAACTATAGAAAACATTTTTTTCTTCAAATGGAGTTGGAGGTGTTATTATTGAATTGTTTTTATCCTTCATTGCTTAGACAATGGCCAGAACACCTTCAGGTTGGAGAATCAGAAAGATTTCTTGTTGGGTAAAATAGTCCTACAATAAAAGCTATTCAGAAAGTGCCCCCCAGAAAAGTGCCCCCTCCCATCTGCAACAACTTAAGTCTAAAAAAGAGCATAGCTGTTTGCATTTTACACCCTGTCACTTCTGCAATAGAATCTTGTGCTGTGGGAAAACATAAATAAAGTATTACTGTATGAGTGGAGATTAAAATGATTAGTTTATTAAGCAAAGAAGGAGTAAATTTGGCTTGCAAGAGGAGAGCGTCACAGAGAAAGCGAGACTTGTGTCTTGGTGCAGTCTGCGGAGGCTCTGACCCTGAGGAGCAGAACGAGAGCTCAGACCAGCTGGCACCACAAGAGATAAAACTTTTTTATGTTTGAGCTGTCTTAGACAACAAAATGAACTCTTCTCACTGCCAATTTTTAGATGGCTTTTAATTTAACTTGCACATCTTCTGATTCTCCAGCTAGTGCTCTGGCTGCAGGTATGACGCTGACAACTCATTAGAACTACACATAACCTCAGTTTTACGTGCTGCTGTGGGTCACCCTGTGTTTGGGGAAATAAAACTTTTCAGCCTAGCAATATGAGTTCCACTGTGCTCTAACTTTCAGACAATTCAATAATACCTGATCATGAAGTTCGGTTTGAATCTTTATTTGTTGACATGACAATGTGCAATTCTTATCTCATCAGACAAAATGAATGTTTACTCGCCCGAGGCAACTTCTTTCATTTTTCTGTTGTGGATGTTTGCACTTGTAGCAACACGAGTTAGCTGTTTTTGGTGTCTGATAACACAGTTTACATAGTTTAAATTACATTTTCACGCTTGATGTTGGTTCATTAAACAATAAGACCCTCAAGCTACAAGCCAGAATTTCTAAATCAGTGTGTCTGCTGATCATTTGAATGTCATTTACTTGTTGTTTAAAGGGGTTGGGAGAATTTTTATTAAAGGCACTAAGTGATGCACTTCCCTTGTGTGTTTTCTATTTAGTTAGAAAAATGTAGAATCACAAACACAAGTCTACCTCATGCAAGGGTGATTTTTTTATATTCATTATGAGCTGGCAGCACATAGCTCCCTAATAAAACACATCAATCCTCCTTTAGTTCCCTATTATTTTCAAAGAAGAAGCCTCAGTGCTTTCTTTAGTGTTTTATAATCAAGGCCACATCAGTGCACTCACGGGGGGGGTAAAGATAAAAAGGTTGGCTTTCTTTGAATATGATTGTGCTTTTCCTCACAGGGTATTCGAGGAATTGACGGGGTTCAAGGCTCAAAAGGAAACATAGTGAGTATAATAAATTAATTTGACGGTGAAATCCTATAACAAATCAGTTCCCTTGACAGAAAATCTTTTCTGTGAAAGGGCTCACCGGGAGACACTGGAGCACCCGGGCAGCAAGGCAATCCTGGGATCTTGGTATGAGCTGAAACCTGATGCACTGCTAACAAAAATAAGTCAGATAAATATTAATCCAACGCATCTTTTACAGGGTTTTCCTGGCCCTCAGGGATTAGTAGGGCTTCCAGGAGAAAAGGTAAGTCAGTTTCTGTTGATGTTTTCCCTTTCAGGTGAAAGGGACTTAACTGATTGACAAAATTTTTTGTCTTACAGGGACCACAAGGGAAGAAAGGGATGCAAGGTTTACCTGGAAATGATGGGCCCCCAGTAAGTAAACATTATCTGTACTTTAAAGACTCTTCTTGACATAATGCATTCCTGAGACATCACTGTTACAGCTACATACCTAACTGCAGACATTTACATGCTCTCCTGACAACAGGGTCATCCTGGAAGGGAAGGCACTCCAGGCGAAAAAGGACTGCCGGTAAGTCTAGTGTCTGTGTGAGGTGTTGTGTGCTTTTGATATTGTTACAATTTAGAGGAAGTTCTTCATCGTCCTGTTTTTATTCACTTTTAGGGGCCTCCAGGAGTGCAGGGGCCTGTTGGATACCCTGGACAACGAGGAGTTAAGGTAGAAAATGAAAAGTAAAAGATTTGGTTTGGAGAAACATGAAGTGAAAATTAATGTGAATCTGTTCAAGTATGACACACAGGGGTTTCAGTTGCCTCCTGCCATATGCTAAACTCAGAAACAGACAGATGTATTTTTTTTGTCTTTTTTGTGGCAATTTCATGTTTGATTCTGTATCTTGCTGTTTGATAGGGAGCAGATGGAATCAGGGGATTAAAGGGGAGCAAAGGCGAGAAGGTAAAAAGACAGTGTGACAGTTTGTCCACTTTAAAAACATATTATGCACAGATATTATTTTGCTGAATCTTCTGTTAAATTAGCTTGATTTACTACCTGTCTTGTTGTTCCCTCCCTTTTTGCTCTCTGCAGGGTGAAGATGGTTTTCCAGGGGCCAAGGGGGAGATGGGAGCAAAGGGGGATGTTGGGGATAATGGGGCTCCAGGGGGTCGAGGTGAGGATGGACCTGAAGGGCCCAAAGGTCAAATGGGTTCTCAGGGAGAGGCTGGATCTTCTGGTATTTCTGGAGAGAAGGTGCATTACATATACGATCAGACAAAATGTCAGTAAACTTTGAGCTGTATTGTTTGTGAAACTTTTGCTGTCTGTGTGTTTTCAGGGTAAACTGGGAGTTCCTGGACTGCCAGGATATCCAGGACGACAAGGGCCAAAGGTTAGCTAAATTAGATAATGGGTTATTAATTCATTTTAAGTAATAACAAAAAAAAAAAAAAAAAAAAGATGAAGGTTTGCAAGCTAGTAGATGCCATTTTTACAAAATGCATGTGTGTGCATCTTTTTCTGTCCAGGGATCGGAAGGTTTTCCTGGTCCAATAGGAGCTGCAGGAGAGAAAGGAAAGAAAGTAAGTAAAGTTTGGAAGCTACTTTTTTGAGAGATCATACAACCACATAACCTGATTTTGTGTCAATACACAGGGTCCTGCAGGGCAACCAGGAGGTGCAGGCCAGAGGGGTCTAAATGTGAGTGCTTTCTCAACATAGACATCCTTTGTTTCCTAAAATTGTTTTACCTAGGTCAATTAAAATATAGAACTACACATCCTACGACAGAAAAGATATGAACACCCTCCAAGAACAGCATCTGCACTTCTTGAGTTGCATCTTCTTTCCTGACATTCAAGAGAAAGTTTGCAGTATAGTCTCATGCATGCTTATTCTTTGGAAGGGTGCACGAGGTGCCAGGGGAGCAAAAGGGCCAACTGGGAAATCAGGAGAAAAGGTAAGCTGATTCTCATTTCAGCCAAGAGCATCATATGGTCGCTGTTAACTGTGGTTCAGCATTGCTATCCGTCACTGCCCTCATGTTCTGGTTTCTTCTCACATCCTCATAGGGCGCCTCAGGACATGATGGCCCTCCGGGATCAACTGGAGAGAGGGTGAGATAAATTCTCGTAATATGGGTACATGAATTGACTGATTTGTACATTTCATGATTGATCATCTTTTAATTGACTTGTGCTTTTAGGGACCTCAAGGGCCGCAAGGACGGAACGGAGAGCCAGGACCTAAAGGATCGGGTGTAAGTGTAACAAGCTAGAAAAATATCTACATTCACTTCATACATGCATGCACACTCTAATTTATCAGTTTTAGATAGATATGATTAATCAGTTTTTATTTAAAATAATATCAGAATAAAGGTTTTCTCCATTAATGTAACAACCCCTTTTCATTTAAGAGAAAGACATTAAAAAGAAGAAAAATTTATCTAAATATCTTAATTTTACTAACAGAAAAATGGGATTTAAAGAAGCTCCACAGTATTTATGTTAGAGCTTAAGTTTCGGCTATAAAACATGCCTCAATAACCTCAATACATTAGTTCAAAAATCAACGATCAGTGGGATTGATATCGCTTAAAATTATTGCCAAACAGCTATACAGTAATCATTTATAAGACAGACATGTGAAGTTGGCTTATGATATTGTGTCATTGAATGGTGGCTCCTCAATTAAATCAAATCTAAATAATTTTGCATCAGAACTTGTGATATTGACAAATGCCAGATCATTATCCAGTCAATCAATATGATATTGTGTTGTAAACAAACTTGTAAATTAAACTCCTGCTGAACTTAAGCAAACATATAAATTTAATCTTGGTCTTTAAATGAGTAACTTGGTTGCTTCTGTTCCAGTACAGTATGTTAGACTCTGAATGTTGACAAATGCTGTAAACTTGCTTTTTCCCACAAAATTGTAAAAGCTTTCTCTGCAACTGCAGTGTCCAGCTTTTTTTTTTTCTGCATGCTTATTGTTTTCAGAACATCCTTTGCCTCTTAAGATTTGGACTGTGCAGTAAGATGTCTCTGACTGTTTTTTAGGTGAACCTTTGTAAAGATCTCCAGTGGAGATGTAACAGTTCCCATATGCTTTAAACATTTTCTGTCCAATAGCAATGTTGGACATTAAAAAGAAGGACCGAGTTGCTGTCCAACATTTCTGTTGGACAGCAAATGTCCAAGAACTCTATGTACAATAATTCTACATGATGTAATCATAAAACCATGAAGATGTCTCCGTATGTCAGGCTTCACTATGACAGGTTTCCCCTCTGAAATGATTTCACAATTGCAGGGCCCAGCTGGGAAGGACGGGCTTCCAGGTCACCCAGGTCAAAGGGGAGAGCCAGTGAGTGAAATCATAAAAGATCATTAGTTGATGAGCCATTTTTGTTATTTGAAAATTGCTTTTTTCTAAATGCAATACACAAATATATTTGGAAAGTACTTTTGATCTCTTTAGGACAGGGCTTTAGTCCCAACTAGGATTACTGGTTCTGACAATATTGTTTCTGGGAAAAGGTCCTGAAGTGGCCACACTCACATCTTAATGTTTTCTTTGACAACAGGGCTTTCAAGGAAAGACGGGACCTCCAGGACCCTCAGGTGTTGTCGGACCACAAGTAGGCATCACTGTTTGATTCTAGTACTGTAATATAGAAATTGCTCTTCCTTGAGTTGGTGTATTATTGGTGTGAGTCACTCAGTGACTTTTTTTGTGTGCTTCAGGGCAAATCAGGAGAGTCCGGTCCAACAGGAGATCGAGGTCACCCAGGAGCACCAGGTGTGCCTGGTGAGCATGGTTTACCTGGAGCTGCTGGGAAGGAGGGTGGAAAGGTCAGTCCACAACTCAAGATGTGATAATTAATATTATCTCATGGAGTCATCACTTAGAAATTAATTATACTGTGCCATTTATCTGACGTTCATTTTACTTATGGTTTTATGGCATTTTACTTTTTTACTTTATGGTTTTTGCCTTTTAGGGCGATCCTGGTTTGCCGGGGACATCAGGGAAGAGTGGTCCTCCAGGACTGAAAGGGTTCAGAGGAAGCAGAGGAGCCCCGGGACTTATGGTACCATACTAAGACAAGAGAGTTGCTTTCTTTACCATAATAAATTAAATAGGCTGTACAATTAAACTTTTGTTCTTTACAGGGGCCCCCTGGTCTTAAAGGAGGATCAGGACCTGGCGGACTCCAAGGCGCCAATGTAAGTTTTAATATTGCTACAGTTTAGAGGCACAGTATTCCTCCTAAACAAATTTTATGGTGTCTCATGATGATTTAGAATTCTAGCAGTTTTTGATGCATGTGTTTGTAGCCTGTACTGCCCTAATTTTTTTTTATCAAGATACAGTATTTAAGGACAATCATGCTGTCTATAGGGACCGACAGGTGAGAGGGGTCCTCCAGGACCTGCAGGTGCCATTGGACAGTCTGGTCGGGCTGGAGCAATAGGAGGACCTGGACCAATGGGAGAAAAGGGGGAGCCTGTAATTATTCATAACATACTCTCACTGTTCCTGTTGCATTTATTTCATGTTTGCCCATTAGATTTAATTGGTCTTCACTATCATTTATTTATTTATTTATTGTATATAAGTAAACAGCCACTAGAGGAGTTGATGGAAGGAAAAACATAAAGGGCTGGATCTACAGTACAAAGAACCAAATTAGCATGTAGTAATTTAAATGCAATGTAGAATTTTGGGTGTGGGGTTGAACCACGGTTTGCGGGTGATTTAGTAAGAGTGAATATGCTGCAGGTTTACAGCGGGGAGAATTTCAAGAGACAAAGTGCAAAATACGACCCTATGGGGATTGAAATGTTAGTGGAAGAGGCTAATGAAAAAATCTAATTAAAAATAAGTATGATTAATATTTAAATTAGAATAATACAACAGGTGTCTGTGCAGAGCTTCAGAAGTGGCCAATTTATGAGGATATGGATCAGGAGTTGCTGAACAAATGAAAGTGTCTGCAGCCTTGAAGATAGTTTCTGGCATCTATGTAAAATGCACAAGCTGCGCGCTCTGACACACCATACCAGTGGCTCCAGCAAGCGCAGCACACAATTAACACACAATTAATGCCAGCTTTACTCATCATTATGCTATACAGAGGCTGCAAATGTTCTGTTTGGTTTGTCTAAAATATTTAACACCTGTGTTCAATCGTGGCGGTCGCTGTGTTGTTATTGAATTCAAGAATGAAAACTAACCTCACTGCTCATGAAAAATGATTTGGAATCAGAGTTATCCGTGTCTGTAGTCCAGCATTGTCCCTGTCAGAAGCTGAAGCCTTTTGTGTGCAAAGCTGCCAGTTTGCACCTGCTTTTTAAGAGGCACTAAATATTGATGCAAAACATGGCAATTGCAATCTGTTTCACGGTTGATAAATCACTTTGTGAGTGCTAAATTAAAATGTTCTAACATACAAACCTTGGATAGATCGGCCCATAGAGTTTCTGCATGTGTGTGTCTGTTTGCAAATAAACCTTATTAAATGTGGGCATTGTTTGTTTCAGGGAGAGAAGGGCCCCATTGGACCAGCAGGCCAGGATGGGGATCAGGGGCCAGGAGGGATGCCTGGAGCTACAGGCCCTGCCGGACCACCAGGAGATGATGGGGATAAGGCAATGATCTGAGTTTGACAAGCCAGGGAGAATTATTTGGAGTGTGTTTTCTCTATAGTGATCATTTCTGTTTGTTTGTGTCCACAGGGAGAGCAGGGGGGGCCTGGGCAGAAAGGAAGCAAAGGAGACAAAGGGGAAGCAGTGAGTTTAGATTTGGAGTTGAAGAAATTCCTCCATAACACGAGGAGCCCTGATCATTCAGAATTTATCTTCTTTTTTTCCCTCTTCCTTTGCAGGGCCCCCCAGGCCCCACTGGCACTCAAGGGCCAATTGGTCAGTCAGGACTTCCAGTGAGTCTTCTTCTCTTAATTTCGTTCAACATGGAGCAACTTTTTCTTTTTTTCAAAACAAAGTACAGATCATTTATCATATCAGATCATTGTGTGATATTTTGAACTATTTCATTACATCATTTTATATTTCATTACACTATTTCATACATATTACATGAGCAGGTAGGTTCATCTTCTACTTTAATTCTTGGCAAGTGAACAAATACTGTTTGTATATTTTCATTAGGTGTAGGAAAATCCAGTATAGTTAAGGAATTTACACAAGCTGGCCTCCATGGCAGTTCCGTTGTATCATAGATGTACTGTCAGTAAATGTTTTCCTGCTCCTACTTTCATGTTCAAGTGACAATTTTGCAGGACCTTTGATGATTTCAAATAAATTCACTTGACTCTCTGCTGTGTCCCAGGGTGTAGATGGACTGCCAGGTCCTCGGGGCCAACAGGGCATGTACGGTCCAAAAGGAGATGAGGGACTGCGTGGCTTCAAGGGCTCTCGAGGACCAAGAGGATTACAGGTGCAATTTGATTTCATTGTTGCCATGTGAATCTTTTTAAGTGACATCATTTGAGGGGAGGAAATGCACATTGGTCTGTACACTCTACGAATCCACTGATCTTTTATGTGTTCTTTCAGGGTATGCCTGGCTTACCAGGTGAAAAGGGTGAGAGTGGACATGTGGGACTAATGGTGAGCTCACATTATGTTTGAATGTTTTTTTTTTTTAAATTGTCCTTATTTACTTAATTTACATTTAAGACTAATTCACCCTTATGATATGATCTTAGGGTCCACCTGGGCAACAAGGCCCTACTGGTTCTCAAGGACCTGTTGGGGGACAGGTTTGTATAGATAAAATATCGATGGATCCCCAATGAGCTTAATACTTGTTTTAAGCTGAGAATTAATATCAATGATCTTTGTCTACAGGGGCAGACTGGTAGACCAGGGATGATAGGAACAGCAGGTGTTGTTGGGGAAAAGGTAAAAACTGTTAATCACACTTTTTAGAAGGTAACACTTATCTTAAATGATACCCTTCTATATAAGATTCTGCTATATTTCTTTTCCCCTCCAGGGTGAGGATGGTGAGGCAGGGGACCCTGGACCAGTTGGTATTTCAGGAAGGCCAGTGAGTTTGTTTGCTTTTTTGGGGGATATATTTAATCTTTTCTCGTTCATGTCTTGTGCCCTCATCTCTCAAAATTGCTAACTCTGCTCGTACAATACTTTAGGGAGAAAAAGGGGATCAAGGGGAGAAGGGGGATACTGGCCTTTCGGGAGCAGCTGGACCTCCAGGAGCCAGGGGTCCTCCAGGAGAAGACGGAGCCAAGGGCAATGCTGTGAGACACAAACTATCATGATTATGGATGTCCAATATTATCGGCCTACTGATATTATTGGCTGATTAAAAAGTGAGATGGTGTGGTATTGCTTTTTTGGACCGATATTTTTAAAAAAACAAAACAATGAAATCTTGCGAGATCTTGTTCCATTAGCAGCGGTCCAGCATGTAGAAAAGTCCCTGTTATCCTGGAAAGACTTCATATCCCAGCATTCCTTTTAGAGGCATGTGACTACGGTGCAGCTGCTGCTGCTACAGACTGACTTGCTTTGAAGCTGCTTATAATATGTCTGGTTTTAAGGTGTTGGTTAAGTTACCAAGTTGTCAGAAACATTATAATTAGCCACATGTTGGCTAATACCTGCTAGCATCTGATATCTGGCAGCCAGATGTCCAAAATGAACTCTGGCTGAGTTAAGGAGATTTTGGGATCTCTGTTCTCAGAGCAGAGTAAAGTTGTATTTCTCAAAATATGAGAGATACAACCTCACAGTTCTCTGCATATATCAGTATCAGTTGATATCGGATATCGAAATTTAAGAATTGGACAATATCAGATATCGGTAAAAAAGCGAATATCGAACATCTCTAATTTTACAAGAATTACAGCTTATGCACTAAACACCATTTAATGGAAATGGACCTGGTTGAAATTTTAGAAATATCGCTTTTATTTTTTGAAAAACTGTAATGGAAACGCAGTTATTGAGATTTCGACCTACACTCAAAAGTGTATTAGAGGCAAAAGTTGACAAAACTCAAAAGGAGTTAAAGCTTTAGGATGAGCAATGCCACAATAACAAACAAAATTAAACTCTTCAAGCAAGAAAAATATATATTAAACATAGTAAAAGGAATTGCAGCTACTTACACTTTCCATCAAACAAAAGGAGGAGAAAAAAAGCATGAACAGAAAACTCACCCCTACAAACTCCAGGTTACAAATGAATCAAGCTACGTCAAGCATCTCATAACAAACCGAATGACTGGTTAGGCAGACGAAGACTAGTGACTCAGTTTGACTCCCTGATGAAGGCCAGTGGGCTGAAACGCGTAGGATTTTAAGGTCATTATGACTATGCCATAAAAATAAAGGCTTTTTAATTTTTGTAAGGGAGAGTGCCTTGGAGTTCTTTCTGCTCATCTAATCTTACCGCCCCATCCAAAGAGCACCTCCAAAGAAGTACAACTGAATCCAGGAGGCACTCCTTCACAAATATTTTTGGAAGACTAGTGACTGTTCTGCCATCGTGTCAGAACTTTGTATCTGAACTGTCCTCCAGGAGCCAATCCTCTGCACCAGGGGTGCCCAACTCCAGTCCCCGAGAGCTACTATCCTGCAATTTTTAGAACATACCCTCTTCAGCACACCTGAATCAAATGGCTGAATTCCCCCATGCACATGTCATTAGGCTCTGCAGAGGCCTGGTATGGAGCAATTCATTTGATTCAGGTGTGGTGGAGGAGGGATGCAACCAAAATGTGCAGGAAAGTAGCTCTCCAGGACTGGACTTGGGCACCCCTGCTTTACAAGTTATGTGCCAACTGCACATTTTAAATTGCATAAGTTAATCTAAGCAGTTTCTGTGGTACCATATCAGTCACAACAAAAGAATATTAAGGTGTATACTAAATGGATTTTGGTATAAATATTAATCTTGTAAGGATAAATGCAGACCAAAAAGGCTATAAATGTTAATCATACGAGAAGGATCAAAGCACATATCCTGTTTTCTTTATTTTATGTAGATTATCCAAAGCAAAAATGTATCTGCATATTTTAAGCTTCATAAAGATACAGTATGTTGCCTCAAAGAGCATTACTGAAAGACATTTGCTTTACATTTCATAAAGTGTCTCAGCTTTGCTGAGTCCAGTTTCTGCTTCTTTAGTACATTACATAACAAAGTTTGCTGTAAAATTCTGGACTACATCAGCCTTCTTCTGTCCACAGGGTCCTATAGGTCTGACTGGTGACCTGGGACAACAGGGAGAAGCTGGACCCAATGTGAGTATCTGCTTGTATCTTTCTCTCTTTAACACCTCCTGCCCGTTTTTTTTTATCCATTTAATTTCGACTGGTTAGCAATATTCCTCAAAAGATGTTCCGCTGAGTTTCATGAAACATTGTGAAGAGATTTTCATGCACATCCAAATCAATTTGATTTAATCTAAAGCAGGATTGAATGATTTATAAGGTGAGTTATCAGGAACAGTTGTGGGAGGAAATAAAGTCAGTCAAATTTGGAAACAGCGTCCTACATGAATAATAGATTGAAGTTCCTCGTATAATCATTTGGGTATTGGAAACCTCAGTTAATATTGTTTTCGTCAGTCAATCCTTTACTCTGATTTTCTTTTCCAAGTATATGTGCATGTTGTGTAACATTTTCCTCTGCTCACAATATTCCTTTTCACTTCAGGGTATTGATGGTCTCGCAGGAACTAAAGGAGACATAGGAGAACCTGGAAAATCTGTGAGCTGCTCTTTACACCACATGTTTAGACATGTTTAACAGCTACTAATTCTACATGAAAGATGTTATCCACAGCGTGACAAACACAGTAAGATCTGATTCTTTCAATTTGTCAGGGGCCACCAGGAGCAACAGGGGAACCAGGACCATCTGGCCCTCCAGGGCGAAGGGTTTGTGCCTTTTTTCATAATGTGTCACTGCCTTCCTTTGGAAAATAATTGAACTGATTATGTTTCATCTGCCAACTGGTTATTTAACCCAAGCTAAGGAAGCGAGTGACTTCTCAGTAGCTTCTGAGCAACCACATCAGAAAACTCATCCTGTAGTTGTGAAAAGATGTTACTGTCTCAGAAGGGTCAGGTTATTGATCTGCATCCCACAAACAATCAAAATGAATAAATAGATAAACAAAATAGGCCATCTGAAGATAGCTGTAAAACACATTTGATCTCTGTTGCTAATAAAAAAAAATCTGGACTCTGGAGCGATAGAAAATGGTCATATAGTCTAATTAGTCCAGATTTACCCTGTTCCAGAGAGATGGGTGAATTAGAATGAGATGAGAAGTCAGTGAGGTGATGCGTCTGTCATGCCTACTGTGTATTTCTGCGAGGGGAGCTTTGTGATCTGGGTTTTACTTCAGTGACTAAAAAATAACCGGGTTTTCCATCAATAGATTCTTTTCTTTCCTGATGCTATGGGCATATTCCAAGATAAATGAACTTGAATTCATCAAGCTCGTATTTTGAGCCTACAAGACAGAGACTGTGAGACGTTTTCACTCATAGACTGGCCACCACAGACTCTAGATCTTGATCTCATCAAGAATCTTTGGAAAACTTACCACAGTGATCAGGCTTTTCCGTTACCATAATAGCGTTTTGAAATTAACTCCAGATATATAAAAAAAAAAGCTGTGACGTTGTGACGTATTAAAACAGTTTAAACAATGCTCAAAGCTACAACATAATATGTGGTCTGATAAAAGTGTCAATATGTGATATTTTTTTTTTCCTTTAAAAAAAAAAAAAAGCTTCTGTTTATTTAGATTAAGGATTTTCTTTTTTCACTAGAGTAAGTTTAAAGCATTTTGCTTGATGCAACCTCACTGCAAACGTTTGTGGATTGATATCAAATCAATGAATTGAGATAACTTTGCTCTTCAGGGCCACTTGGGGAAACCGGGAAAGGAAGGAAAAGCAGGCTTAAAAGGATCAAAGGTGAGAGTTAGAAACATCCCTTTCAATCGTAATGTCATGTTTACAGTTTCTGATGGTGTCCCTGATTTCTGTGGTTCAGGGTGCTCCTGGATTGGAGGGTCCCATTGGAAAGACGGGGCCCGTAGGTGCACAGGGACATCCCGGGAAGCCTGGCCCCCAGGGTCTAAGAGGAATCCCTGGCCCTGCAGTAAGTCTATTTAGCAACCAAAGCACAGTGTCAATGACTGAGGAACACAAAGATGGCCGCTCAGTTATTTTTGTGTTCTTCCATCAGGGTGAGCAGGGTTTAAATGGACCACCTGGCCAGACAGGACCACCGGGCCCCATGGTAAGATTGTTCAGAAGAAAAAAAGTAACTTGCTGAATTGAATACTGAATTACCGTAATCCTCTTAAAGAAAAGATAATTGAGAGCATGAAAGAAGCATTTCTTTTCATTCATGAATGACTTATCATTTCATTCAGATTGCTTTTATTTGTTTTGGCCACATGTTTGATGTAATTATAACTTCTTGTCCTCAGGGTCCACCAGGTTTACCGGGGCTAAAGGGAGACCCAGGGAGGAAGGGGAGACAAGGTGTGTGCAAACTGCACACAACCAAGTAGGCTGATCTGTAAGCAATGGCTTTAATTTTGACTAATTTATTGTATCTCTGCAGGGTCACGGTGGTCTCATAGGTCTGATCGGGCCGCCAGGAGATATTGGAGAGAAGGGTGACAGAGGACTTCCTGGAAACCAGGGACTACAAGGTCCAAAAGGAGATGAGGTTTGAAACACTCACACACTCACTTGCACACAGAGGTTTGGACAAACTACCCACCAGTTTATCTTGTTATCTGGTCAAACAGTCATCCATCCCATCCATTCCAAAACACATTTATAGAAACTTTCAACCCTCATCACAGAATACAGACTTCTTATATGGGAACCCCTTGGAGATGGAAGCTTTCAAACCTCTTGTGTAATTACAGTGAACAATAACTAAGCAATTATTTATTAAGAAATAACAATTTTGAATTATTATTATTATTATGCCGATGCTATCTTGAGATTTTGGAGCCTGAAATGATGTTCAACATATAATAAGTGAAAACTGACATCTCACACAGTTGCCATTAAAAAGAATATTACGCAGAAAGATCGAGACGACTTGTAGCAGATTACCAGGTTTACTTCTTCCAAAGATGGATATTTTATCATCACATATACAGTTTATGGTTGATTTACATTTGGAGCCATTCTCAAATGGCTAGAATGAACTACTGTATATCTATACTTGCTACACAGTCTGTTTTACTGACAAATATGTAAATAACATAACAAGACACATGGTTAGAATTGATTAAAGAAAAAAAACAACCAAACATGCAGCACATAGCCTATAAATCTCAGTGTAATCACTTAAAATAGTTCTGAAAAGGAAAAAAAATGGGTGATTGTTCAATTAGTAACTGAGTGCTGACTAAGAGAGGGATTTGACATGACCCCACTCTAGTGTAATTACATGAAAGTCATCATGTACTTGAAACAGTAACTTGAGTAAATGAACAGTGTGCTGAGTCGTTAGTAGTATTGTAGACAAGATTCTTTCTGATTGTAGCCATGATGCTGCCACATGTGCGCTTTTTAAAGGATTAGATTCATGATAGTCTACATGTGGTAGTCATCACATGCCATAAGCTCAAAAACAACCATCAGTTCATCTGTTTACAAAAACATTCCTTTGTTTTGCTTTAGACAAACAATCTCTCACTTTGGTGAAATGATTTTGCCTGAAGCAGTTTCATTTTAGTTTTTCCTTTTGAGCCAGTTTTCAATTAAGGACTATTACAGGTTTTAACAAGACATTCTACAAATAATATAGAACAATCTTGACCTCCAGTAGATTTGCTTCATTTGACACCCTTTTTTCTTTTTCTAACACCAGGGTCCGGTTGGTCCATCAGGTCCCCCTGGTCCTCCTGGCCCCACGGGTCTGTCTGTGAGTAAAACAGATAATCTTTACAGTACATAAAGCATGAGGACAACTTGAAGAATATTTATCCAATCTCTGAATCCCTCTCTTCTGTTATTTCCTCTTCTCTCTCACAGGGTGCCATTGGTCCAAAAGGCTCCAAAGGAAACCAGGTGTCTTTTTGTGAATTGATCTACGTGATTAAATCATTAATTTCTGGACCATAACATCTTTCCACTTTCCAAATCTGATGGTGTTGCTGTTTTTATGCAGGGTCCAATCGGCCCCAGAGGAGACAATGGGCCTGCAGGGCCTCCAGGACCCCCAGTGAGTTCTGATTACAAAAATGGAGATCATTTACATTTTATTAACTCATACTTGCTCATTTATTTTCCCATCATCATAATCCATGTTCTCCTTGACCCCACTTACCTATTATTCATCTCTCCAGGGACGGCCAGCAGTTGGGATTGCACCTCTGCCAGAGCGAGGGAGGAGAAGAAGAACCAACACTGTGGTGGATGGTGCTGCTCTTGAAAATGATGAGGAGGAGGATATGGATGGAGGGGACGGATGGATACAAGGGGACCAGGCAGAGCAGGAAGGCTGGGTGCAGAATAAAGAGGGGAAAGGCATGGAAGAAGTATTTGCGTCTCTTTCTTCGATGAAAGTGGAGGTAGAAGGTCTACGTAACCCACTGGGAACCTACCACAGTCCTGCCCGCACCTGCAAAGAGCTCTGGCTCCTCCACCCAAAGCTCCCTAATGGTACTTAATAATATTGTGGCTTCATATCTGTTGATGAGAGCTATCTGCCTTGATGTTTAGACAATTACCCTTCCCTGTTTCTTTGTCTCTGCATTACTTCATTTAACATCTCTATGCAATAATTTTCCTGTTTTGTAGCCTCCTCTGAGCTGTTCTCTCTTTCTCTTTTCTGCAGGTGAATACTGGATAGACCCCAACCAGGGCTGCCATAGAGACTCTTTCAAGGTGTTTTGTAACTTCACTGCGCAGGGAGAAACGTGTCTGTACCCTGATAAGAAGTTCCAGTCGGTCAGTTCATGTGGATTAAGCCTTAAGTTGAGTCAAGCATCATCTGTTTTGTGATTTAATGATCGACATTAATTGTGTTTTTTGGTTTTTAATCAGGTAAAATTAGCAGCCTGGAAAGGAGAAAAGCCTGGCACCTGGTACAGCCAATTCAGGAAAGGAAAAAAGGTATAGTGTGATAATTATATAAAATTTAAGTGAGGGGTTTTATCTTTTACCTTTTACTTAGGTGTCTGATTTTATATTTATTTATTCACTCATTTATTTTTCAAACTGCTGCCTGTTTATGTAGCTGTCATATTTCTGCTATCATTTATGTCTTTTAGCTAAGTGCATGATTTATGTGAACTCTTTTATGTATACTGGTCTTATTTGTTGTTACTGTTTTAGATTGATTTGATCACAATTGAGCAGAATGACAGCTTTTCTTCTGCTGGGAAGTAAAGTCATTTTAACAGTTTCAGCCAGAACAGGCAACATTTTGTTTATAGGTACTAGACACCATTAGAAGTATGAATTTGAAGAAATGTTGTACAGATTCCTTAACTCTCCACATCATTTTACAGTAGATTAGAAGTTGACTAAGCTGATGTTCTGACTTGTTTCTTACGCACAGGCGGACATAATTTTCATACATTAGACTTAATTTTCAGACAGTACATAAAATCCCTGTAAATAATCATAAGCAGACGAGGTGTCTGATATGCACACTGCATCAGGCACTGCGGCAGGCGATGTGCACATCAGACAGTGGCGGTGACTGTTGTAGGACCTCGCATAATCTAAACAAGTTCAAGTACTTTATTTGCTTATTTATTTATTTGCAAGTACTTTTAGTTCAGTTCAATCTTCAGAAAATGAATGAGCTCATTGAATATTTTGATGCAAAACCTTGATTTAAAGCTAGAGAGCATATCCATGACTTTAAAAACAAGAAACACAGGCCTTTTTTTTTAACCTAGAAGTGTAGTTTGAGGGTGCCTCCAGGCAATGAGTAGACTGAAAATATGTTGCGGCAGCTAAGGGACCGATGTGGCCTTGAAGAAGACAGCTGCTGGTCCATTCTTGATTCTGTAGGTTTTGAAAGATGCCAGGATATCATGGTGAATCGGAGAAATTCCAGGAGACATTTAGACATTTATAAGAATTAAGAAAAAGTAGACTATACTGCAATGAGAATTCATACACCGAGCTGTGATGTGGGTCTGCTTTTCTGAAGCTAAACCTATTAAAAAAAGAGAATATTTCTGTTTAACTGTGTTCTTTTCTCACTGTTTCCCAAAGATATAGATGAACAGACTGAAACTTTCATTAACCTCTGTTAAAATCCAACTCTCAGGACTGAAAGGATCCAAAACTGAAATCACATCAGATGGTCCCAGAATGTGTCCCCTGGATGAATTTGGAATAATATAAAAAAGTGAACAGATAATCTCTGAAGACCTGAGTGATGGGATCTGAGTGCATCCTTTATATGTCCTGAGTGTGTACACGGTTTGTCCATGACGTTATACGGAAGTGAATGCATGTGTGTAATTATGGTGCTCTCTTCTAGTTTTCCTACTCTGGGTCAGACAGCATTTCTGTCGACATCGTTCAGTTAACCTTCCTGAAGCTGCTGAGTGCCACCGCCAAGCAGACTTTCACCTACCACTGTCTCAACTCTGCTGCCTGGCTGCACACTGCAACCTACAGTCACGAACACGCACTGCGCTTCAGAGGCAGCAACGGGGAGGAACTGACACATGAAAACACACATTACATCAGCGCTCTGTATGACGGGTGCCAGGTGGGCAACACAGACACACAATATGAGTGCAGACACACACCGGCTTTGTTTTATAATCATTTCACTGTGTTTCTCCTGCTGCAGACACGCTCAGGGCAGGAGAGGACAGTGTTGGAAATTGACGCTCCACAGTCCAACACGCTCCCCATCATCGATGTAGCTGTGTCCGATTTTGGAAAAGGGAACCAGAAATTTGGTTTACAAGTTGGCCCAGTTTGCTACAACGGTTAACAAAGTTGGGGGATCCAACAGCAGGAGTAATTTAAAAGAATTAAGAGCCATGGACACTTTTTACATGCAGGGAGAAAACTACATTCAAGACCACATATTTATAAGTTGATGTACCTACAACAGTGTTGTCTCATTAAAACATTCATGCACTCAGTGTGTCCATTGTTGGCAGTGGCACATTAATTTCAGACACTCTTACAGTGGACTCATGCTGTATTATCAAGAGAAGGGTACTTGTATTGATTGTTGGCTTATCTTGTTTGACATGTTTTTTTTTTTTTCATTTTCCTGTTTTAACAGTTTCATCAAAGTCAGTTTAACTGACTATTGATTCATACAGTCAGTTTCCTTTTCTAAACAATTCCACCCATATATTATGATCAACAAGTTGCCTTCTACAAACACAAAAATACCATTATTCTTCAGCCGCACATTCACCACATTCTTTCTTATCAAACCTCAATTTTTGTGTTTTGTTTAATGTTGTAATATTTTGGTTGTGATTATGTTTTGTGGTTTACATCAATGAGTCACAACATTAAAACCATTGACTGGTATTAGCATTGATCTTCCACTTCGTCACAAAGCAATGAGTTCTGTTAGCAAACTGTGCCAGCACCCCCACCCCGTGTTGCCCCTCCTACCCATGAAAACTGGACTCCCTGACTTTTATCAGAAAGCATTCCTCCACACTTTAAAAACTGCTCAGGAACAACTTGAAGAGCACGACGATGAGAACTCCGAACTGCCCAGATCAAAACTTGATGGAGCTTCTGGGATGCGATCGAACAGGCCTGATCCATAGGCCACAAGCGGCAACTCAGAGGAACTGAAGGATCTCCTGCCAGCATCCCAGTCTCAGAAAACCACAGGACACACCCAGAGGTCCTGTGTCTATCCCCCTTTCCTGAATTAGGGGGAGCTTAACAACATTGTGGAGTGGTGGTTTTAATGTTTGAGCTGATTGGTGTATATTGGAGTGTAATTCATCATGGTGCTATAATGTAGGTCCTAGTGAGTACAATTCTTTGTATAAGGGGTTTGGGGCAGAATATTTTTTATTATTGTGAAACTATGTTTTATATTTTGTCAATATAACAAACCAAACTGTGGTACGTGATTGCCTCAAGGCCTTTCTTTGCATATTTGTTTGGGGAAGTGATGAAAACATTAATAAAAGTACATAATGTACATTGAAGTTAATATGATGACAATTTATTTGATTGAATGCAATTGCTTTTTGTGCTTTCTAACCATAAAAAATATGCCAGTTTGAAATAATTTTTATGGATGGCAGTGTCAGGGAGTCAATTATGTTATTACAATGATCCAGACAGAAACGGCTCAACATTTGCAGCAGGATTTACTCAGAAATAAATGGCCTGAAAGATGAGACATATTGCCACATTATGGTATCTTAACTTTTCCTGTGTCACCATTTCCATTTATGATATATGAATTCTTTATCATTTATATTTTGTGTCAACAAGTGGTAGATTAGTCGCCATCAAGTTTGGTCTGAATCATAAGAGTTTTGTTATATTCTGATTTATCTTCTAGTGTCACCAGGAGGTCAGTGTTTTCATCGATAATAGATGCGTTGGGGTGTGCCTTCAGCTGTCTGTAGCTGACTTATTGTTAGGTGAAAATAACTTACAAACACGAGTTAGATCCAAGGCTAAAGCAGCACTCATGGGCAAAAGTTTTCTGTATTAAGTGCTTTTTTGAGGATATCATCATGCCACCAGGTTGGTGAAATAAAAGCAAGTCCAGAGAATTAAGCTATTACCTCCAAAACCATTGTGTACTCTCAGCAACAGCTCTTGATTTTATCTGTTCTCACATCTTTCCTGCTGGAACTTTGTCCATATGTCCATATTGCACCCACATTGATAAAATTTGCTGCCAGAGGGGGATATTAGACGCTTTACGTCCACTTTGGGAGAGATAACCAAAGACGATAACAGATGTGAAGATCTGAGGATGAAAAGTTAGCACACCCCATCAAGCCTATAGCCAATCAGTGCAGTTGTAACATAACAGCTGATATTTTCAGCCTGTGCTACCGGAGGAAGGCAGCTGCAGGCTTCTTGCAGTCTCCACTGCCAGCTGGAGTTAGACAAGAGCTCTAACCACCATGAATAGCTTACAGACCATCATGCATCACATCAAGTTTGTGCTGCCCAACACTGCATAAAGTCAATGCACCTAATGTTTTGAACACTGGTGGTAAAATTAAGTACAGACATTCATGGTTCTTAAACAATAAATCCTGTTTAACCATGAAGGCTCTCAGATTTTCCCTCTTGCATTGCCAACCTGCTGATGTGATTTGTAAACTCAAGTTTAAGGTTTCAGTCAAACAGATCTGAATAGAAAAACAAAATCCGTCCAGTCCTAGTAAACACTTGGTAGAAATTCAAGCATGCAAACATGCTACTGTAAATATGCTTACCTGTGAACAAACTGCTGACATCTGTATGTTAAGATAGCCCCTGTGAGCTTTTAAGAATATAGTCTACAGTATCTTGCATTTCATAAGTGCACTTGCAAGCGATATTTGAATGATTGTTGATTCATCTTGGTTCATCAGCACTGACCTGTTTTTTTTCTGAAGACAAAAGTATTACATTGATAACATGTTAATGTCAAAACTTTTACATAAGTAAAACACTTAAATTGTCAAAAGTAGGCATCAAATTATTGGTCAGTCATTTCAGAAATTCATTGAGTCAAATACTGAATTGTTTTATTAAAGTGATTTGAAACTAGAGGAATAATTAAAATATCTTTATCTATATAGAATATAGAAGCACAGTTTTCCGCTGTAGCCTATCAGGTAGTATGATACTAGTCGCTCTTTCCGCCAAGCCAATCACAAACGCAGATCCAGGCAAAGGCTGAAATGGAATTCAGTGTTTTGCCCCTTTCAGACTTCCACTGGAAAGTGGTAATATTGCGAGCTCTGTCCTTTATCACGCTTGCATTCAGACATGCGTACCGGTCTTTTACCTCAGAGATGTAGCGGACATGTACCAGCTGGTCTACATGTCACTAGAGCGGAAATGTTGCGGCACGTCGTTTTGGCTGAAAGCACAAGAAAATGTTCTGGACAGAGTTGAAGGGAGAGCGGAGCTGTACTGACTTTTCTGCAACATTTTGTGATGTATGAAAGCGCCTGGACACGATAAGTCCGCAAGGAAGCGGCATGTTTGAAAAGATGAGTCTGTTTAAAGAGCGGATGGACTTTACCGCTCATGTTCCACAATGCAGGTCTGAAAACGGCTTTAATTTGATCTTTATCATAAGTAGGTATTTCAGCAAAAGCTTAAATGGCCAGGGCTGCACCTAAAATAGCTTTTAATTTGATATTGGCTTTTTTTAGAAAAATAAATAGCAATATTGATCGATATAGATTTTTTTTTATCGATAATCTTTTTTTTTATATCGTCCAGCCCTAACTCACACTGTTAAAATTTAATGGACGGATTTTTTTTTCTTTCTTTCTTTTTTAAGGAATATGGGGAGGAGCTTAAGCATAAACATGTAGTCAGGAGCACAAATGTAATTGTGAAAGAAAGAAATCTAAAAGAACAAATGTAGCAAGAAAAAGAAAAGGAGAAGAGGGTGAAAGATAAATGTTAGTGGAAGCATTTTGCCCAACACAAAGCAAGATGCACACTGTAAGATATTACCAGGATTTCACAACGCTTCACTGTAATTTTTCACAATAAATTTCTGTAACTTCATATTACAAGACTATACTCTAATATTCACAATATATTACAGTAATTTACTATTCTACTGTGAAACTGGTGTTTGCACAATAAATTACTGTGGACCGTGCTTTTGAACGAATTTCACAACAATTTACTGTAATTTTGTACAGTAAAATATTGTATCACAAACCACCCTTTGTGGTATCACAACAAATTACAGCAAAATTTGAATCTCCCGTGAACCGTGGTGCATTGTGGGACCAAGACAGCACTGCAGCACTCACCGTTGCACTTGGCGCGCACAGACAGAGGAGGACCAAGAGAAGGTAAGATGAACATTATTTAAATTATTAGTCATTAGGCGTGAGAGTTAATACATGAAAGCATGAAATATTTTTTAATGGTCTTCGCGTTTCGATCGGAGAAGTTAGAGTTATTTGGCAGAGAACATGCAGTGAATTAGCTGTAAAAGAGCGCGAATACAGTAGCCCAGTTGCTGCAGCAGCTATCCAACATCATTGCAAAGTCAAGCTTTGCTGCACAGACAAGTAACTTATACCACTCTAAAGTTTAAAATATTCTCTGCCATTTCATGGCATCATGTGTAAACTAGAGGGATTATTTTTAAAAGATTTATTTAACTAAGAGGACAAGTGATTTAGCCATGCATTAGCAAGAAAGTCAAAATTAAAAACGCGCCATTATGCTCTTTCTTGCCATTAAAATAAATAAATAAATAGGAGTCCACACCAGCAGGGGCCTGTACGACGAAGCCGGATTAACATGCCCGGGATTTCTCTCTGTTACCTGGGTTGACTTAACCAGACATCTGCGGTCTTGATAAACGGTACTATGAAGCTGGTTATCAACTCGGTAACTCAACCCAGGGTTTTCCAATCTTAATCAGTGCGCGCTCACTTAAAAGGGGCGGCGTTGGAAGCATCTGACCAATCGCAGACATGGAGAAACAGAGAGCGACATATTTCACCATGGAGGAGCACACAATGATACTTAACAAATATGAAGAATTCAGGATCATCATTCCTGAATGATAACACAACATTATCGTTAAGGAATGATAATAAATGGCTCCATTTATGCTGCGGCAACACAGTCGCCGCAGCAAAAGCCAGGAATTAATGCTGGCTGTCAATGCGCAGCAAGTCCGTGCGATTGTACAATCATGGAACAATATTATACATAATTTCAGATGCAACCCCAGCGGTTCAAGACTATCATGGGAACAAGTAAAGAACAAATACAAATATATAATTTAAACCGACCAGTGACGAGATTCTATTTTGCCACACTCTTTCATGAATGAATGGAATTTCATTTAATATTTGCGCAGCCCACAGGGGAAAAGCGGGTAATACAAAGACATGTTTTTTCATACGTTTTCAGTGTCGCCAACGGTGTGCATCAAACTACCAGTGAATGAATAAGTGAATGAATAAATGAATGATGTTTTACTGAGTGGGACCATGAGCATAATTTGGCAACAAAAAATAAGCTATTTAGCTACATCAGTACAGCACTAATTTTTTTTTCACTCGAGGTGAGGCGTTGGTCTATATCAAAATTAATTCAATTAGTCTAACATTAATAAAACCTCAGTGTGATGAAGAGCATCTGTGGTGTTGTCGGTGTCCGGCTGCGATGCGTTACATTTGTGATGTACGGCTCTAACAGCTGACAGATGTAACGGAGTCCAGCAGAGGAAAACCTACATCTTTCATATAAAGTGTCATGTGGCAAATCAAAAGGGTTGCACCATCTCTGAATATTCTCTCTCTTCTAAGAACTCCTCTCACGATCTGCGCACCGGCATCGACAGGATCTTCCAAAAATGGGCAGGCCATTTTCCAAGAGTGCTGATTGGTCAGGGAGTGGTGCTTTCATAGTCGGAGATCTCTTTTCCAGAACTTAACCTGGTCCGGACCAGGTTAGGCGTTCAGCATAAGTTACCGGGGAGATATAACCCGATCAGAAGTGAACCAGCGTCATAGGACGAAAAACCCAGGGTTAACCCTGAAGTTACCTCGATAAGAGAAAATCCGGCTTCGTCGTACAGGCCCCAGGAATCCTGTTTTTTTGTTTTTTGTTTTTTTAACAAACCCATTTCTTTTTATATTGGTGTGTAACGATAATTTCTGTCGATCATCACAGTGGCTGTGATGATGCCCCGAGGGCTGCATCCTCTTTGCTCTGCGTTTCCTGCCATGTAGCCTAAGCGGTTTTATGACCAGTGGTAGGATTCTGCCTGTACGAACCGTTGGAGTCCGGCTTGCATTAGTGGCAAACATCAGCGGCCAAACGGGAGTCAAATCTAGCGCAGGGCAGGCAGTGTGTTAATCCAGTAGTTTCCCAGCCGTCTTTGAACGCACCATGGAACACGCACCAGCCAGCAGGCATGCGGTGGATCACAATAACAGAAGAGAGTGCAGTATGACGTGCGTTTGTCCTGCAGCTAGTCAGAACCTACCAAGAAAACGTGTAAGTTGAGTAAAGCTGTTGCATCCAGATAATGATAATGTTGCTAAGCGATGGCCAGTTTGCATATTAAGCTAGTTTATCAGAATACTAATGTTAACGATGTTACATCCAGTGTTGGGTACGCTGCTACCTTTGCTAGTTATAGTTACTCTGCGGAGCGTTAGTCCTTTATTGGCTAAATGAATCCATCTTAGCCAGCAGCTGGGAACTTCCTTCTGTTTCTAGCAGTGATCAGTGTTGTCAACTCAGCATGTTATCAGCAACTTTGGCCTTTAAAAATACAAAACAAAACAAAAAAAGAAACCCAACAAAAACGTGAACGCTTGCAGCCCTTTTCAGAGAGTAGTGTCCATAGCTCTGTTTCCAGCGTTACCTCGTTCCGCTACCCACACACGTGCGCACAACTTCACTAGACAGAACGACAGTGACAATGACCGCAAATAAATAAGGAAACATTTAAAATCTATTTAATTCAGAGTAGTTGAGAGAGTAGGAGAAAAGAATGATTCGAGAGCTCACCGCTTGTGTTTGACTTGGTATTCAGTTTCGTGCAACACTGAAGTTAAGTTAAAAGTACATTAATGGGAGCATCTTTATTAATGTTCTTTTCAAAAGTAATTAAAAGGTTACCCTTAACAGTGACAAAGTAACTCAGTTCCCTTTTGAATGTAGTAGGTCTAACTTGTAATTGCAACTAGTTACTTTTTAAAAATATCTAACAGGTAATTAGTTCACAAAAGGAAAATACTTATTTCTCTTTTATGACTGTGGAGAATTTGCACACATTATTGCTTTTATATATGTGAAAGAAATCATTATGGCCACAAAATAGCTAGAGCTGGTCAGGGAGAAGACATTAGACCAGTGACCAGCAGCAGAGATGATAATGATGATGCACGGCCTTTATTGGTAAAGGAGAGATTGTAACTTGCAGAGAAAGATTTCTTTTGAGTGGATAACCAGGCAGGGTTCCCGGGGAAAAAAAAAGATTCTGTCTACTCTTAAAGATTTTATTATAAAGAATTATGATTCCCTATCTCTGGCTACCCATACATGCATATAACAGTTATTTCTTATTTTACAGCCATGTTCCACAGCAGCAGATGACCAGACGACAGTTGCATTGCCAAGCACCCCTTGCTTGATTGTCCAAGGTACTGTTATCTGGATTTTACATTGATATGTCTAGCTGTAAGAAATTTGGTTTGAAATTAATTATAAAAACTTCTTAATCAAATTTTTTCTCCTCCAATATTGCAGCTTGTAGCTTGGCTTTCTTTATCGAACATAAACAGTAGTGCCTGTATTTGGTGTATTGTATGTGTCAAATGCTTATATCCAGACATGCAGAATCATATTTCACCAAGGTTTATGTTTAACTTAAAAATCTGGACTACACATCTGCTGAGTTACTTGTTAGCTGCTAATTTAAACTTGCCCTGCACTTTTTTTTTTTCTAAAGCTGAAGCTATTGCAGAAGCATTCAATGTTGCTGAAAAATTATTCTCATTTGCAGCCTTCCACTTCTTTACAGTAGTGCAACATGGTATCTGTTCATTTCAGGTGACATGATGAAGCCCAGGACATGGATGCTGTCCATTGAAGGCGAGATGGTGATGGGACCACACGATGACATCATGAAAGGGATAGCTGCACTGTTTGCAAGCTTTCACAACTTCAGTCTGCAGTATCCTGAGGACAGCACCTGCAATGTGGAATATATCCAAAGGTATTGTAAATCTTAACCATACTTTCCGTTGTATTGTACTGGACTCCTTCCTTGACTTTCTTGATTATAAACCACCTTGCTCTCTTTTTTTTTCCTCAGTATTTGTTGTTTATTTGGAATTTTTGCCTTCTTTAGTGCATTACTAATTTTTTCCCCCAAGCTGCTTCATCAGTGTGGTGAAAAAGCAGGTTTGTTTGTTTTTAATAGACTCATATGACTTAGAGTGACACTTCCTAGTAATGGAGGACAGCTTTGCATTATATGTAAAAGAAAAATGTAGTGCTGCCCTCCATTTCCAGGAAGTCTTGCTCCAAGTCACATGATTCCATAAAGAATACTGGGTCATTAACCTGTCTCAGCACAGCTCCTCATGCAGGGTCATAGTTGTTAGACGGTTGCGAGACACACCTGGCACCAGCAGCCAGACCAACACAGGTAAGTAGTAACACATTTAGAACCTTTGTAAGTTCCACACAGACCCATAAACCTGTTTCCTCACCAAACTGATGTAGAACTGATGAGGCTGATTAAAGCAGCAGAACATATTGAATTGGAAAATACTTAATTAATCCCATAAGGGAAATTGGATATTGTACTTATGATAATTAATCTGTAGTCTTATTCTGGACAGTGATGCTGTTGACAGGAATGAGCTTCTGTACCTCTCCATCCTACAGCGAACCCGACCAAGCTTCTGACTGAACATACACTGTTGTTCCTTCAGTGTTGTGTAGAGGGTGTGAAGAATCATCCCTCATCTTCATCAGCTTGTGCAGCATCTTTTTTGTACAATCAGCTCCAGCAGTTCTAGTTATCCCCAGCAGAGAACCAGCTTTCTGGACCAGCTTCTGCAAAGCTCAGTAGCATCTGCTAGAACAGCAACATCAAAGCCAAAGACTTAAAAAGACCAAAAAAGCTGATTCAGAAAACTGGTTCTGTATTGGAGCTGATTTTCCAAAAAGAATGCTCTAAGCCGCTGAAGATGGTGGAGGCTTCTTCAGGTCTGTTGCAAGACAGAAAGCTACAGAACATCATTCCTGCTGCCATCACCCTCCAGGGAAGTTGTTGCTCAGGTCCCGCAGTTGTCTGCCAACTAAAGAATTATGGAGGACCAAAACTGCGGAGGAAAAAACTGAAAAAATAAATACAAAAATGACTCAATATAAAAATTTATATGCCAGTTTCTTACACAAAAAATGTTTTAAAAAATTGTTTTAACAATAAGTAACGTATTAAATGTGAAATAAATATGTATTTATATTGTCATTTCCAACTGTTGTACTTTAACCTTGTAAATACGCCTATTTATTAACTTGTTCGTGCCTTTTTTAGTTTATCAATATTTGTTTGATACCTTTTACATGTATTTTCGTCTTTATTTTCATGCCTGTATTTACTTTTCCAATATTTTCTTTTTACATTTTCAGAAGATCTCTTTAAGTACTAATTTCTTTCTATAGTGTTGGATTCACTTGCAGGGAAACAGGCTGTACAGCATGTGCCTTGGATAAAAAATACAACAATACATTTATTTAAAACTGAAAGCTGTTGTCTTTATTGTTTACAGATACTTCCTGGCCATCAACCCTGAGGGAGGATCAAAGTCGAGGAAAAACTCAACGAGTCCACATCTCAGGACACTCATTCGAAAACTGATAGACTGCGAATGGAAAATGTAAATGTGCCGGTCCACCTCTGTCATTTGTTTATTTCAGTTTTACCTGTCATGTTGATAAACAAATTGTATAACAAAGTCAGTAGGGATGCACGATATTGGAATTTTGGCCAATATTTGATATGCCGATATTTTAAAACTCATGTGGCCGATAACCAATTTTGATACCGATATTATAGCTGAAAAATTAATTATATAATATTCATTCTCTTTGCAAAATTAGAAAAATACCCCAACTTGTGTAATGTATGTAAGTGAAAGTGACAGTTGTTCAAACAAAACTAATAGAATATGTGTTTCATTATATCCTAAAACGACCGGGATTTTCTTTTACTTGACAGAAAAATAAAGACAAAAGAAAATCAGGGGATATTTGGTAGGGGTGGGAAAAATATTGATACACTGAAATATCGCTATATTTTCATATGATATCATATCAATATTTAAAGACATGGTATTGATCTATTTTACTAATGAAATCTTGCGAGATTTTGTCGTTCTGTTACGAAATCTCATAGGTTTTAGTAAAATCTCGAGATCTAGTAGGTAGAATAGATCAATACCATGTCTTTAAATATTAATATGTAATCTGCATATGAAACTATTGCAATATTTCAGTGCATCAATATTTTTTCCCATCCCTAACATTTGGTTATTTACACAAATGACTGTGTATAAACTTTGTTCACACAGAATATTCTAAAAGAAACTGTTTTTAGATGTTTTAAAGTCTGCAAGTTTTTGTTTTGTTTTAGACTTTAGAAACAACAGCCTGATCGGTTAAATATCGGTGGGGTGGCCGGTGTCCAATACTCAGTTTTAAGGCCGATATAGGCCGATACTGATAGGGGGCCAATTATATCGTGCGTCTCTAAAAGTTAACATTGGTAATGAACTGGATGGAGTCAATTCAACTCTGATAAAGTTATCTTCAGGTTGTCTTGATGTAGTTCTCAGGTTACTGTATTTTTAAGTTAGGTTACAGATGTTCCATCCATCTTCAGCCCTGTTCAGCATTATAGTTCAACTTTATTCAGTCTTTCACCATTATACTGTAGTTAAAATTTCTTTAACTTCTTAAAGGTTCAATATGAAATACGGACAGAACAGCGACATCACGTGTGTCTAGGTTGTAGTTGCAACGGCAGAAAAACAACTCCAGCAGCTTGGATGCCAGGCTGCTGGTACGCAAGTGATCAACAGCCTGCATCATGTCCAACAAGTAACAGAGGAGTTTATAACTACCTGCTAACGTTAGCCGCATTAGCAAACAAGTTAGCTTACCGATCCAGGAGGAAAGTCGCCATTTCCGTGTTTTGACTCCATGGAAAATGTTTATGTGGGTCCATTTAGTGAAGTCTTCACCTAAATTTACTCCAGGTTTTGCTCTTCTCAGGTCACTCCTCCTCAGAAAAAGATAACAATATCTCCAGGGCTCTGAAGCAGCTGCTTCACTCGTCGTCTCTACGGTTTTCCCCTGTACCAGCCTGACTATGACCAAAATATTGTTTCCACACAGAGATCGTATTTGGCAACCTGCAATGGCGGCGTGTATTGGCTTATACACATAAATATAATGCCATTATCGAACCCGTAAAAGTTTATTTTATAATTATTTTTAGGCTAAATATAATTTTTCTATTAAATGTTGTACTTTCATTCTGTACCCCTTAAACGACCTGTGGAGATATTATTTTAAAAAAAAAAAGCTTTTAATAAGAATGTTACATATTCAACCTTTAAAACATTTCAGTTTAGTTCAGTTCTTTTCTAGTTATGATTGTGTTCATGTTCAGTCTGTGTATTTGTTTTTGTTTTGTATTAATGCAGTGTTCTACATGTTCCATTTTTTTGTAATAAAGGTTCAAATGAGTAAGGTCTTCGTTTTCTTTGTGGATCAAATTTAAATCATGTTTTGGTTCTTACGATCTCAATGAAATCCCATGTACAATATTTAACTGTATTATTTGAATTGTAAATTTACAGTAAATTACTGGCTAATGAGTTGCATTACTTTTACAGTAACACTGTAAAAATGCTGTGATTTATATGCAGCAAGATACTGTGATTTCACAGCTACATACATCTATATCACAGTAATGGCATGCACATTGTTGCTGTGAAGTTACAGCATGTAGCTGTAATTTTAGTGGAAATTACTGTAAAATATTCACAATGGGTTACTGTGAAATATTCACAGTAAAATGTTGTGATATTTTCCCTGTAAATTACTGTGGAATTACTGTGAAAGTAATGCAATTATTAGCCAGTAATTTACTGTAAATTCACAGTGAAAAATTTAACAGTGCAGAATTCAATGCAAACAAAAAAGCACAAAGGAAAAAAAATGTAAAAAATTGAGTGAAAACAAACTAAGGTATGGAACAAACTAAATGGAAACCTAAAAAAAACAGATAAAATTAAATCTGCAAGCGGCATTGAAGTCCCTCGCACCTCCAGCGCCACTCTGGCCTATGCACCAGTCAGTGTCACATCGTAACTGTGTGCTGAATTTCATTCCTGCAGTTTATTGTGCTGGCTGAGGGCGACAATTTGAAATTTTCTAGTGGGCGTTATGGAGCTGTAGTTGAACTTATCCAACACATGTCCATGTAAATGAGTTCAGGATATGACCATCATCATCTGTGGTGAGTTTGGTGGAGATCAACATTTTCTATATGTTATTTTGAGGTGCTTCCTGTTTGCATGGGGTTGGGGCCAAATTCACCATGGTTACATTTGGCAAATCCGCCTGAGGGTTTGACTGTAGTGTCACCAAAGGGTTTGACATGACAAGTATTTTCAAATCTCTGGCCTTAATCATTGACGATCAGGAGAGAAGTCTGAAAAACAGCACTTCCTGTCACCAGGAGGTGGGGCTAAGGCGCAACCCAGGAATGGTCATATGGGTGAGTTCAGCATCCGTCCAGCATCACACATAGCAATTTTGGTGCAGATAACTGATTTTATGCTAGAGTTATCTAAGTTTCGTGTTTCCTAGTGAGAGGGCCAAATTTGAGGCCCCGCCCACACCACACACTTTGTCCTATCAAAAAGCTTTCGATAACTTTTGATCACACATGCCTGGGGAACATCATGACCAATTTTGGTGGCCGTAGCATAAAAGCCCTAGGACAAGTTCGTTCAAACACATGGTGAAAGTCAACTGATTAAAATGATGTTGTCATTTAATGTTTAACTGCCTAATGCAGGTGATTTAGGCTTCAAAATGATTCATTTCATGTTGTCAGAGTGCGGAGCGATGGCGTTTACCACATCAAGACATTTGGATATTGTCAGGATGAGACTGGATGAAGCATGTTCATTCCAGGCCAAATTGTTCATGACAGTTTTTGATAACTTTTGGTCCCACATTCATTGAGAGTATTCTGACTGAATTTCAGACCTTTACAATAAAATCTGTGGGAGGAGTTCACTGAAATATGACAGAAAGAAATGGGCAAGTATGACCCCAAATATGGCACTTTTTCCAAAATGGATGACTTCCTGTAGGGTTTAGCTAGTAGAGCCAGGAGGCTTTTTTGTAGATCTTGACATGTTCAAACTGGTCGCTGAATTTAATCTTCATTAGTCGAAGGAATAGGCGGGGCTAATAGATTGAAATGATGTAGGGGGCGCTATTGAGCCATATTGTAACTTATCCATTGAGTTCAGGGGGTGTCTGTCATCACCTATGCCAAGTATGGTGGAGATAATCAGTATTACATGTCATTTAGATGGACTTCCTGTTTCTAGGAAGTGGATGAGGCCTTGTCTCCAGAGGTGAGAATTTCAAATGTTCATGAAAAATAGAAAGTTCTTCTAAAAATCATGAAAATATTCACAGATGATCAGGACAGTTTTGGCAATGCTGTGAATTTTTTTTTTTTTTGGTTCATGTTCAAGTGAAACACATGACTTCCTGTTACCAGAGGGCGGAGCTATGAAATAATCAAAATATTGACATGTAGATCTGCTCAGGGTCATATTGGCATCTCACCCAAGAGTTTTGGTGCAGATATCTCATTTTATGTGGGAGTTATATCAATTTGATTTGTAACGGCAAAACATCAAACTTTGAGGCCCCGCCCACTCTACACATTTTGTCTTATCAAAATTCTTTGATCATTTTTAATCACACATGCCTTGTGATCATCCTCACCGATTTTGGTGGCTGTACCATAACAGCCCTAGGACAAGTTCGTTCAAATGTGAGGTGAGTAAAACGCCAAAATGGCCAACTTCCTGTAGGTTTTACAAATATGCTGCAAGAGGATTTTTTGTTCGCCCTGGCATAAAGAACACGTGCACTGATTTTCAGGAAGATTGATGGGATGCAGCAGCGGGGCACTCAAAATAGGTGGCGCCGTCGCACAATTTTGCCCGAACATGCCCAAACACCCAAAAATACGTATATTTACACATTTCATTGGAGGGCAGGCAAAAATTTGGTGAGTTTTTGAGCATTTTCAGACCCCCAAAAATGCAATTAATTTGGCAGAATTGCACCGCCTTCGGTCCTCAGGTCTGATAAAGTAACAAACAAAAATCCTTATTTCCTTTAGTTGGGCTGACATTTGCTGAAATAAGTTTTTCCATTGATTCCTTCTGTCAGTTAATTTGTGATGGGTTTCTAAGAATAAAGCTAGTGGAAGAAATTTTGTATTCAGTTGAGCATACATTTTTCATATTTGTCTCTCCATACTTGAGTCTATCTTTGTTGCAGCCCAGCTTCAACTCTCTCATTTCTGTCCTCTTTCTGCCTGCTCATATCTGCACAAGGAACCTTGCCAAAGATGCTGAAACTTTAAAGAGGATCAAATGAACAGTTAGCACATCCAGGAGTTTAGCTGCTAATTTTCAGCAGTAAATTATGAATGGTGTAGCATGAAGGTCATCACACTGCATTTAGCTGAAGTCAGAATGGCAGAATTTCTGCTAGCCTAATGAGGAGAAGGACAAGCAATGTTTAATACTTTATTCTTTTGCCAGCTGGCATACTTCAGACCATAATAATCATGAAACAACAACCAGCCATGACACTGACAGCTTTCTGATACAGTACATAGGGTTGTTATTTAATCCAGACAGTTCCAGCTGTTCTTGATTTTACACTTTTTCACTTCATAAAGCGGTATAGTTAACATCAGCAAATAAATGCTTTTATCCAACAATGAACAGAAAATACAAACAGATAAATCATAAACCAGGAGGCGCTAAATATGACCAGGGAGCAACAGAAGAGGAATATACGATTTATTTATTAGGAGGTCTGATTTCACAAGCTGATGCAGGTGAGTTAATTGCCAAAAAAGAACAGGTGAAGTGTGGCTGTAAAGACTGAAAGAAGAAACCTCAGATTATATAAGCTCGCAACAGGGAAACAAATGAAAGTCTAACAAAGCATAAAAAGTTTTAAAAAACACACCAAAAAAAAAAAAAAAAAAAAAACGAAAGGGGCAAAAATACCCATAGTCCATCAAATGATCAGGGTTTACTATTATATTATATTATATTATATTATATTATATTATATTATATTATATTATATTATACTAATTTATGTGATTTTAGTGCTGAAACTGGTGTTCTGTTAATCAATCATTCAGCAACACAGAGTAATTTCAATTTCATATCCACATCTGTGTTTATATGGAAAATCTATACTTGAAGGAGATAATAGTGATAGGGAGATGAGAGGATGACACTTAATTTAAGAAAATCATTACCTGCTTGCCTGGGAATCTGCACATACATAATCTAAAAAGAATGAATAATGTACACTTACAGAATTGAACGATATGTTATTAGTCCTGACAGGATAGAGATAAGCTTATGGAAGAAATGTACATTTCCTATCTTGTATCTTGGTCCCATTATGAAAAGAAGAACTTTGATAGGTGAGTGAGCAAGATAAACTACAAGATAAAAAAAAAAGATGATCCTGACTGCCGAATGCTTAAATAGCATAGCAGTAAATGACAGTTTAATGGAAGGTAAACAGCTGAAATACCAGAAGGTTTTTTAAAAAGTTAGGATCTTATAACTCTGCAACTGAAACTGACTTCTTTTTTTAAACACATGAAATCAGAAAATTTATACTTCCATGAATATTTATTAATTTTATGGAATTTAAGATCAGTGAAATCTCCATCTGAGCATTACATGGGCATCCCTTCTAGCACATAATCATTCTTTTTTTTTTAAAAAGGATATTTTTTCATTGTCATCATCAGTTTCGCTAAGACTGAAGTTTATTCAACCTTTCATACAGTACTTAGTTATTGTCAGGCAACAGTAATGGACTCTGTTACTCATCCTGACTGACAGCAGGCAGAAGGAGAGAAAGAGCTGGAGTCCTCTGACCTCAGCAATGCCTTCAGTTATCAGATAACGTCTATTTCTTGCCACTAAATCCCACTTATCTCCTCACTGAATTTAATCTGAGATGATTGCCTCCTAAATAATTTATAGGCAAGAGAGAGCAGGTAGAACAGCTACTGGCAAAGTAGCAGACATGCTGGAGATGTGAATGTGATCCCTCTTTTTATTCAGCACTGAATCAATTTATGTTAACATTGGTATTAAATAACCAATTGTTTTAAGTGTTTTCATTATTTGACAAAATCTTATTTATGACTAAAATCTTGATGTTTAGAATTGTAAGGAACAGGAAAAGGAGAGAGGAGGAGTTTGGCTATAAATCTGAAATCATCTTATAAGTATTTTAAAATGCTTTAAATCTTAAATGCTGAGAGTGAATGGGTCAGATGCTTAGGTCACATAATTTCACACTAATATTGAAAATATGATCAAACTTTGAATCAGAATACAAATTAACTGAATGTAAACAAAACACAAGCCACTTTTTTTAGGGGTTTATAAGAACATCTTATCCTCTATTATACTTTTATATTCTTGATTAAAATATAATATTAACGTCTTCACTATATGTCATGTAACATCTGTATTATTGCGGATAAACTGCCCAGATGAGAGTAACAAACAAAGACAGATGTATTTTTGAGGCCCTTACTCAGAAAACACAGATGTTGATGTAACAAATTCTCATCCATCTCCAACTCCTCCTTCCCTACACCTCTCATCAAACATTCTCCAAGACATTTGCTTGTTCTCCAGTTAATGCCTGAGTGGCTCTCCACAGCTTGCAGCCAACACCAGAGCTCTGCTCCTTTCCCAGCTAGAGGCGATTCACAGTCACAAAGGTCCATAACCTTTGGGGTGATGAAGAGAGGTGTGTTGTCCCCAGAGGTACCTCAATGTTTTATTCTTTTCCCTTGTTTCCCCCTTGTTTTCATGTCTGACTTGAGAGTCAGAATCAAGGAGACCTGAGGGAGAAGAAAGGACAGTAATGGGTTCAGCTGAAGCCCTTTGGTTGTTGCAGCTGCTGGTTGCTGTCGTCTCATGTAAGGTAAGACACTGCATCCCAAAACCTGAACTTAATCATGTGTGGGATATTCAAATTCCTTGGTGAAGTGTAAGTTTTAATTGGCATTCTGTACTGAACTTTAAAGCAAAAAGGAGAAAAAAAAAGTTTACTCTTATTACAAAAACATTGCTGCACTCTTTCAGTATCGTCAACCGAATGATCTGCTTCCATTTTCATATCTTGCCAGGATGCATTTCATTGGTATTCAATCTTTTTCTCTCTTGGCATTTTCTGTAATAAATGCCTCCAAACAGATTATCTGTTTCAGCATAAGTAAAACTCAGAATCCACTGCCAGAGGAGTCTGTTTCGTCTGTTTTTATTTCAGGTAATCCTTAAATCACATGAGTATAGTTGTGTTATTGTCTGCTTTTTACTATTATCATCTTTTTAGGTTCCTAACTACCAAAGCTGCATGAACCATTTTTCTTTTATTCTTATTCTTCCTTTTCCTTTATTTTCCTCCTCCATATGTTCATAACACCTTGAAACATGACACTATATGTTACTGCATCCAGAGTAAATCTGCAATTGTCAAGTACAACAGTGACATAGACTTAGAATTCAGAATTTTTTCCATTTTTTTTCCCACAATTTTTCCCATAACTTTTAGTGTCTGAAATAAGCTAAATATTTCTCCAGTGGTTCTCAGCTTGAAAAATTGGGATTTCTTTAAATTGCCCATACATTTTATTGAAAATCTATTTTTGACAACTTCTCTTATATTGAAATTCATCTAGAGGCTCGGCTGATCTTAATTTGCTAAGGACTTTTTACTTTCAGTGGTTGTAGGTTTCAAAAATCAGTTTTATATTATTCACAAAAAAAATTTGTATGATGTCAGAATGTACCCAAAATATGCTACATAATTGAACTTAATTGGACTAAACTTTTTGTTATGCATATGTACAAGTTTTCAGTGTTACAGAGTTTATTGCTCAACATCCTGTTTTCTAAGATATTTAAAAAGTCTGAATCATGTATTGACCACTTTATGTTCTGCTTCAACGGCAGCTTGTATTTTAAAGGAGCTGTATCATGCTTTTCAAATGTTCCAAAAGTCAAATACAGGCATTTATAAGCTAGATATGTTCCCATCGTTACTAAAGAAACTAATTTGGTGTTAAATATTAGTTTTTCGATGCATCTAATTTCCAACACGGAAGTAAGATGGCTGACTGTACTGAACCGCGGAGCTCTCGACCAATTGCAGCATGTTTTACGCCCATTTCATGACGTCGCCCCGGAAGAGACACTTATTCTGAAGGGTCACAGAATTGTCTGTAGCACCGGCAGCTCTCATGTGGATGTTAGTAGTAAACATTGATGGATAATTACTCCGATCGACGGGATAAAACAGACCAGCCTGTTATGGAGCTGTATGCGCTCGACCCAGAGTCTGATATGGAGTTTGAAGTACACGCAGTACCACAGAAGTACCACAGAGACCCCCGACAAGCAAGTAACTTAGCGAACAAATCATAGGCTAACAGTTAGCGCTGAGCTAAGCAGCACTCACATGGATCTTGTAAACATTGATGGATAATCGGACTCCGATCGACGAGATCGAAAGGAGCAGCCTGTTATGGAGCTGTATGCGCTCGACCCAGAGTCTGATATGGAGTTTGAAGTACACGCAGTACCACAGAAGTACCACAGAGACCCCTGACAAGTAAGTAAATTAGCGAACAAATCATAGCCTAACAGTTAGCATTGAGCTGAGAGATGTGTTGACTCACCGGTGTTGTTGTCTGTCCATGCGCGTTTTTATAGTAGGAACTGCGTCAGGTTTCAGAAGTAATCCCAGAGAAAAAAAAACACTTTACTGCCCGAGATTCATGAAGTTGTCAGGAGTGAAGTTCACACACAAAGTTGAGTTTTTTTCCTGCTCCTGAAGTTATAACCTAACCACTTCTGGCAAGTCGATTCATCCAGTACAACAAATAAACTCCCACGCTGAACATAACCACGCTGAACGTAACTGCATTTTTCCCAACTTGCTGTCCTCTAGAGCTTAAAAAAAAAGAAGAAGGAAAAAAAGGAAGAAAATTCTCCTGAACTCTGGATCAAACGTCTGTTAGCTGATGGCTGCTTGTCTCTGAGGAAATCTTCCTGCAGGTGTTAGTTTCTTCCTCAGAGAGTGTGTATAGGATTCTCTGAGTTTCTGTTCAACAGAGGGCGTCTTGCTACGATACTGAGCATGCGCATTTGGACTTTCGTGATTGGTGCCACGTTCATACGTAACGCGGTGGGTAGTCAGCCGTTTGCAGGGAGGTAGCGCTTGGTTTAAATATTCATGTAGATTACTCAAATATGCATGAATGAAGAAAAATAACGATTTAAATCATTTCTTGATGAGGAAATAACACACTGACATGCTGAAAAGCTCTTAAAAGTCCATTTTTCATGATAGGGCTCCTACCTCCCTGCAAACGACTGACTACCCACCCCGTTACGTATGAACGTGGCACCAATCACGAAAGTCCAAATGCGCATGCTCAGTATCGTAGCAAGACGCCCTCTGTTGAACAGAAACTCAGAGAATCCTATACACACTCTCTGAGGAAGAAACTAACACCTACAGGAAGATTTCCTCAGAGACAAGCAGCCATCAGCTAACAGAGCGTTTGCTCAAGAGTTCAGGAGAATTTTCTTCCTTTTTTTTTTTTAAGCTCTAGAGGACAGCAAGTTGGGGAAAATGCAGTTACGTTCAGCGTGGTTATGTTCAGCATGGGAGTGTATTTGTTGTACCTACTGGATGAATCGACTTGCCAGAAGTGGTTGGATTTCAGGAGCAGGGAAAAAAAAAACTCAACTTTGTGTGTGAACTTCACTCCTGACAACTTCATGAATCTCGGGCAGTAAAGTGTTTTTTTTCTCTGGGATTACTTCTGAAACCTGACGCAGTTCCTACTATAAAAACGCGCATGGACAGACAACAACACTGGTGAGTCAACACATCTCTCAGCTCAATGCTAACTGTTAGGCTATGATTTGTTCGCTAATTTACTTACTTGTCAGGGGTCTCTGTGGTACTTCTGTGGTACAGCGTGTACTTCAAACTCCATATCAGACTCTGGGTCGAGTGCATACAGCTCCATAACAGACTGCTCCGTTTGATCTCGTCGATCGGAGTCCGATTATCCATCAATGTTTACAAGATCCATGTGAGTGCTGCTTAGCTCAGCGATAACTGTTAGCCTATGATTTGTTCGCTAAATTACTTGCTTGTCAGGGGTCTCTGTGGTACTTCTGTGGTACTGCGTATACTTCTAACTCCATATCAGACTCTGGGTCGAGCGCATACAGCTCCATAACAGGCTGGTCTGTTTTATCCCGTCGATCGGAGGAATTATCCATCAATGTTTACTACTAACATCCACATGAGAGCTGCCGGTGCCGGTGCTACAGACAATTCTGTGACCCTTCAGAATAAGTGTCTCTTCCGGGGGCGACGTCATGAAATGGGCGTAAAACATGCTGCAATTGGTCGAGAGCTCCGCGGTTCAGTACAGTCAGCCATCTTACTTCCGTGTTGGAAATTAGATGCATCGAAAAACTAATATTTAACATCAAATTAGTTTCTATAGTAACGATGGGAACATATCTAGCTCATAAATGCCTATATTTGACTTTTGGAACATTTGAAAAGCATGATACAGCTCCTTTAATCAATTTAAATAGCCTAGTCCTCTTCAGCAAACTTCACATTTTTGCATCATGGGACCAAGATGCACATGAGTTATTCGGACGTTTTAACAGTTTTTCTCAGTCGTTTTGGTGTGTTTCTCACATCAGAATTAACATTATCAAAACTATTAAGTAAAAATTCCATAGCTCACATTTCTCTTTGCATTTATCAAATTGCAGATGCCTCATGACATTACGTGACATGGTCCTATCAGTCAAAACTTGATATACATAGTCAATCCCCATAAAACTAATTGTCCTTATTGTATTGCTTGAGTCTGTCAAGCACATTTTATACCTACATACATTTATGATTTTTCTTTTTTGCTAGAATGTTTTTAAAATTGAACATTTGCTCACAGCTGACCCTCAGTTTTCACTGATGTGTATGACCAGTGTTCATGCACTCAAATGATTCTGTTAGGAGCCGTAGATGCAGGATGCAATGAGATCACAGCAGAGTCCAGTAGGAGGTGGATGCACCACTCAAGGAGATACTTTCCTTGCTGCATCGCAAGGGATGATATCAGATTTGATGTCAATGAAAATATGGGGCCTGACACACAGGAGCATCACAAGAATATCTTGATGCTCAGGAGTGATTTGGTATGATCACTCAGTTACATACACTACAGTAACATGACATATAGTTTACAGATGTACACAACTCTACTCAGCTGACACTTTAAGTTTGTTCTATGTAAGTGACTGAAGTGTATTTTGCGTAATGTGATCAAATTATTGTGAGATGTAAGGAGCATGTGAAGTAAAAATATGAAGCCAACGTATTCTGTGTCATGGATTCTGTTACCCTTCTAAAACAGTAGCATGTAACTGTACTGTAGTTTTCAAGTGGCTGTACATCCAGTGTGTAGTACTGTTTTGGGCATTTTCAGGTAGTATCGATCTATACGTAGTATATAAATAACCTGGTTTTACCTTAGGGCCATGCACAGTCCAAAGCCCACCTCTGTAACCACGAGGCTACCACTCTCTCATTTTGATGGCTCTGACATATTCACTGTCATAAAACTTGCTTTTAAGGAGTAAACAATTTTGTTTGTAGATTATCCATTGAGTTCTGCAGTTTTTACAAATTTTTTTGAGAAACATACTAACTGCTGAGCAAATGTTAATTCTATAGTGACAAATGCACCAAAGCAACTGAGATAAACCTATGTTGTGGTAAATCTACCTTAGTTATCAGTCCTTGTTTCAATATATTGTTCAAGATAAAGGAATCATAATTGCCCGATTCTATAGTGTCCTACATTCATGATGAATCAACATGGTCTGAACTTTCTATATTTTCTGAAAATTACTCTCAAAAGCTGAATATCCCTAATTATTTATCACCAGATTTGGGCCTTTTACAGCACATTTTTGTAACCCTTCCACACAGCATGCTTTATTTGTGTTTCCTCTGGGAAAGCCCGATACGAGCCGTTATGATTTTCCACACCTGTTTCAGAGCTAGCTCTAACCGCGTTGAACCTACACAAAACGTGACTATCTGACGGCTCTCCGCTGATTGAATAAAGGAAATTGTCATCATAGGCGTCATACTGTACGTGTTTTGCCTCCTCGCCACTTCTAAAAATATCTGGCTGTGTTTTCGGTGACTACAAACCACAGAGAAAAAAAACAACAGCAGTGACATCTTGATATCATTCAATGCCTCCATTGTTGTTTTTATGCTGCGGTCCATTTACCTCGGTACTGGGAAGTGGGAACTGGGGGGTGACGTCACACCTGACAAACTTGCGTTCCAGTTCACTGGTCGGAAAACCAGTTAGCAGCCTAGCAAAACAACAGGTTTTCTAAGGCCACTGTTATTAGCTGTTGTTAGCACAGCTGCCATTAAAGTTCATATATACCACATGAAAAATGTAATTTACATTACAGCAGCTTCCCCCTACATCTGTATCAAAGAATACAGATGTTCTTACTAACAAAATATTAGTAAGAAGTGTAAATAAATGTAACATTACGGGAGCTTCTAAATCTGCTAACTCTGGGTGCAGCCATCTTTAAATCTGAACTCAGAGCTGCGAGGATTGTCCAACTTTTCAAGTGGGATATCCGATTTTGGGGGGCCATTCCAGTTGAAACTTCCTACTTGGAACTGTGAATTTCCACCTTAAAGTTGAACGCAGCATTACTTTACTGACCATCGCGTGGCTAGGCAGTGACGTCACGACAGTCTCGACAGCACCGAGCAGCACCTAACTGCAGCCAGAGCCACTATAAACCACGCCCCCTGCAAACCACGCCTTCTGTGGGAATGAGTGGAACCTATCCCTAACCCTAACCCCTCCCCTAACCCTAATGACCACCCGCCTATGTCACTACAAACTACACCCATTTTCACTGCAAACCACGGCCAGTTTCACGACACGCCTCTGGGTCTGTGGCTGCAGCTGGGTATACTTGACCACGCCTACTCCACCCACTTCCAGGTAGTAGACTACTGCTTCTCCTGCGTGGAAACAAAAAACGGCCAGGTCATAGCGTGTGGTGCTGTACTGTGCTGCACCATGCCCTGTGCCGCTGCAATGGAAAAGGCCCAATAGATAGATAGATAGATGAAATGAAATGAAATGAAAAATGCTTTATTCATCCTAGAAGGGAAATTCAGTATTGTAAAAGCTCATGTTTTTTTTTTTTTTTTTTTTTAAATAAACAAAAAAAGTCAGTCAGGGTGATGGCTGCTGGCAGGAATGAATTTCTGTATCTCTCCGTCCTACAGTGAACCTGACGCAGCCTCCCACTGAACACACTCTGTTGATTCTTCACCCTGTTGTATGGGAAGAATCCTCCATCATCTTCATCAGCTTGTGCAGCATTCTTTTCTGAACGATAAGCTCCAGCGGCTCCAGAGTTATTCCCAGCACAGAACCAGCTTTCTTGATCAGCTTGTTTAGTTTCTTCAAGTCTCTGATTCTATAGATAGATAGATAGATCGATCATGATTTAGGGTGATCATAATTTTCCCCCTATTTTTTTAATCTGTTGCTCTGTGATGTGTTTTGTAACCACCCTTTAGCAATATAAAAGATTTAGCAAAATGGTACGAAATAAAGCTACCAGAGTCAGTGACCATAAATACCCTGCAAGTGTTAGATACCGCTTGGTTGTCATGTTGGCTCTGTTTTGTTCGCCATCTCCTGATGACTGTGTTACTCCTGAGTGCTGCGGATTGAAATATTCATGTTCATTCAGAATGTTTGCCAGGGGGGAAATTTATGTATAATCTATGTGTATCCTGCAGGCTCTTTGCAGGGACCAGAGAGGGTGAGCATGTTTCTGCTGAAGTGAACAAAGGCATGATGAAAAATTCATGCGGATTAGTTGAATTGTCAACAATTATATGATGAAAACCGGGCATATGAAAACCTGGTCATGTTCTACTGCAGAGGTAAAGAAATGTTCATCTTGTTGCAGAACAGCCGAAAAAGCCACTTTTAATATTCAGTAATAGTTTAGTTTTGATCAGCTGAGAAAATATTGCTTATAAAATTCTACCAACAAAAAGGATGATTTAACTAACAACCTCATAGCAGTCATGTTTTTTAAACTCCTATGCATTTTGTAAGAAGTATGCTTACACTGTAAAACTGATAAAATAAAACTAGTTTTACATTTGAGTGTGTTCCTTTTAGGTAGAGTTTACACCTAAACAAATACATACAAATAACTAGAAAAGCATTTGGAGAGCGCAGATCTCTGTCAAGCAGCTCATGACCCCTCATATTGTGACGTACAACAAAAACTTATAATCCTGCATTCATTTAGTCAACATTATTGGATTCCTTGACCATGAAAACATATCAATAGCATCTGGAATCATGCTGGTATCATTATTACTTCCATACTGATGGTTTTCTTCTTCCGTTGCTATTGAAGATGCGTCAATTCCGTTGACATACTCCCGATTCAGCAGTCTTGGCTACAATTTGGTGTTAGTTGCATGCCTGTATCTTCATTTGTTACCTTTCAGTATTGAAAATTCCAACAGCTCCCTTATTTTTTGTGTGTTCTGGATCATAATATCCTGAATTTTCTATGGATTAATATGGATCAACTTTCGAAACATCATAGAACTAATTGAGATCCTTTCTTGTAATTTTTTCCCCCCCAAACAATCAGGCCATTTGTATGGAGTTATATGCAAAAAAATTCCAAAATTTGTCGTATCCCACAATGATAAAGAATCCTTCAAAAAAATTCCTGGATTCAGAAAGTGATCTAGATCATCACCAAAGTTTAATGGGTTTGTCCTTGGGCTGAGACACACGGCTGGTGAAAATTTCAGGTCAATCTGTCCAGACCTTTTTCTGTAAAGTTGCTGACAGACAGACAAACAAACCAATGTACCAAAATATAACGTCCTTAGCGGAGGTAAAAATGTATATCAGAATAAAATTAGCAGATTGACGTGATGCAGCTTTGTTAAAATCTTTTTGGGCTTTAAAAAACAACAACAACAAAAAACCCCACAACAAACAAACAAACAAAAAAACCTTAATTAGTTGATTTAGAGCTTATAGTGTGTATATTCTTCTACTAGACTTCAATAAGATGCTCCCCTGATGTAAAAATGTTAAAAACAATTTAAAGGACACAGTCTATTAAACGAGCAAGGAAACCAAAATAGTTTAAATAAAAATTAAATGAAAATGAAAAATACTTTATCTATCCCAGGAGGGAAATTCATTTTTTTTTCCAAACAATACAATATAACAATTATAATTGTAAAAACGGAAATATATAAATTTAATTTGATAATTTATATAATATTTTTATAATATATAATTTTCTTCAAAATGATGGTGAATCAACTCAATAAGAATGAGGAAAAATAGGATTTACCAAGTTCACTCATTCTAGCTGACACCTTCAAGGGATACCATGTAACTTTTGGCCATTTGGACCATTAAACCTGTAACTTCCCACAAAATAACAAAATTAAACAGTCTCTGTCCGAGTTTTGGAATTGTGTTTGCAGATCATTATGATCAGCTGAAAGCAA
Source organism: Atherinomorus stipes (assembly GCA_023101725.1). Lineage (NCBI taxonomy): Eukaryota > Metazoa > Chordata > Actinopteri > Atheriniformes > Atherinidae > Atherinomorus > Atherinomorus stipes. Next base: position 617,233 of record JALJCO010009510.1, on the reverse strand, counting down.
AGTCATTGAGCCATAAAGCGAAGCGCTTCATGTCACATGATACAATGAGAGACGGATCCTCTCCTGCAAAGATACAATGTCTGAGGAGGGCAGCTTCCTCGGAGCACCAACATGCATCAATTGCTGTGTGTTGACCATAATGTAGCGTGTTGACCCAAGAAATCATCTGTTATTATTTACATTGGGCTGAAGTTTGAGTTAAAAGTTACATGGTATCCCTTTAATCCAGACATTTGAATGTGTCTTATAAGGGCTTGTATTAAAGACATTATGTAATGCATGAGAGTAAAAGGGGAAAAAAAGAAGGGCTTTATAAAAAAATAAACAGTGTATGTCATCCCCCACAGAGAGCGAGGGCCAACAAACACAGCTCACTGCAGTTAATCTTCATGCAAAGTGAGAAACAACCTGAAAACCTTGAAGTTAAAGCTGAAACATGCAGACACAATGTCACTGTCATCCAAAACTAATGCAGGAGTTGCCTCTCTGAACATTTTTCTTCCATACAAGAGAAAAAAAAAATCCTGCAAGAACCATTTCTTCATATCGTATTATTTCCAGTGAAATGGTTCATACATGATTTAAAACCTTAAACCATTTCATTTGCATTTACTAAGAAAGTCGACACAAACACAGAAGGGAGCCATCACCAAGATTTTATTTCTGCAATGAGGCATCTTCTGTGCATCTTTACTTCTTCAAAAGTTTTAGTCAAATCTAATGTGGCCTGCGTGCATCCAGCTTAGGAGGCAGGTGTTGCTGGCCACATGGTGGCAGTGTTGCATCAGCAGGTGGTTATTATACCAGTATACCACACACATGCACACAAATAAAAGACAGGTCAATCCAGAGCAATGGCCATTTAATCAATAGAGGGAAAAACAAGAGAGGCAGGGAGAGGAGGAGAAAGGCTCGTGCTGAATCCAATCAGATGGGATGGGTGAATTATTGGTCAGGAAAGCAAAGGAGACAAAAATGAGAGAAGTGGATGAATGTTGAATGATGAATGATGGGTGTGCGTGCTTGTGCTTTTCATCTTGCTGCATGCATTCTGTCAAACACCTTTTCATCTAATTTAGCTCAAGAGGAGTTTTTGCTGCTGGGATGGAGCCGTTTGGAGGATAAGTCTGGGGGCGAGATGGAGGGGTGTGTCTGAGATAGGGTGGAGGGAGTGAGAGGCAGAGAGTTAGTGGATAAATGAGAGAGCAGTGCTGGCTCAGTCACAACGCCTCACTGCCAGACGAAGGAAGGAGTCCAGGAGACACACACACTGATTTCAAACCAGCTGCTTTTACAGGAGCATCTCTTGCAGCTTGAACTGAGCAGTGGATGTTTGGACTTTTGTCTTCACATGGAGTCAGGATTTATTCTCTAACTTGTGGCCGTGACGGAGGAGAGACTTCAGTGGAAAAATCTCTACTGTGTTTTTTTTTTTTTTTTTCCAAGAGTAAATCCTGTTTTGCGAGTGCAGAATGTGCTACCTGTAGCATCGTGTTGTGTACCTGCTTGTTTTATAGGATGACTTCTTCCAACCTTTTGGTTTGTGTGTGAGAGCCCAGTAGAGTTTCTGATTGTGTGTATGCGGTGTGTGAATGTGCGTGAGCCAGGATGAGTGTTCCCATGTTGAAGATTGGTGCGGTGCTGAGCACCATGGCTATGGTAACTAACTGGATGTCCCAGACTCTGCCATCACTGGTTGGACTCAATGGAACTGTCATCTCCTCTGAGGGCACACATGAACGGATTGTCAGTGTACGTATTCTGTACACATGCACCACATACAAACATTGTTTTTTGGAAATAGTTTCTGAAGCAAAGTATAGAATATTTGTTGATATGAACTAATCATCCATATTCAGTCAGCTTTGCATGGGTCATTTAAAATGCACAGGTCCTTCTGTCAACCTGCCAGTGAGATGATTTTCTTTTTCTTTATTGAAGCATAAAGTGCTTCTTTCTGCAGTTTTGTTCACATCAACACCCACTCGATACAGTTAGTTGCATAATCTCTCTAAATGTGATATTTTGTTCTTGATGATGAAATATTCTGCTTTTTCAATGAGGCAAACGCTTAATGTATAGGGAAAGCAAAAACTAGTCCAATTGAGAAAATTAATATTCCAAGAATATTCATCCTGCTGCATCTGACATTCGTTTCGACAGTGGTGCAGAAAATACATCAAAGTTGCAAGAAGAGATAAAATGCAGATGAACACGATCAGAAGACAGTCTGAGAAAAAATGCTACAGACTTCAAATGAGAAAAAGAAGTAGAGTCAATGAATGAATAAATAACCGTTTCTACTACAATTATCTAAAGAGAACATACTGTATGCATAGACAACAAAACACACGTGCCAAAAACCCACTGCCACACACACCTGTAATAGGTTTGCTCTGGCTCAGACTCACTGGAGTGATATTTTTCCTGGGGAGGAGCTGACTCACCCATGGGACAGCCAGCTATTTGTTGCCCTAGCAACACCCTGGCAACCCCAGACATGTAGATAGACCACTACACACATGGTTGTTTAACCCTGTATGTATTAAGTGTATGCATGGCTTTTTGTATATATGTTTTCTCGTTACATGGCCACATTGTGAGGACGTGTTTTGCTTGTAGGGACAGAAACCAACTCTCTGTGCTGTAAGTTGGTGGATTCAAGGCAAGTTGTACAGTCAGGCCTTATACTAGCAAGAGCTATAGTCCCCACTAAATTAATTCTGGTCAATGTGATGTCTTCTGAAGAGATGGAAACGTGACTTGTGTATGTGCATGGGGCTTTGCATGATTTAGCTTTCTGGCTCAAAAGGCACCCCCTCATCTGCTATGTAGTGGCACTCTGCAAGTTCAGCAAAGTACAAGCAGTCTCATGCAAGTGGACGCCTACGCACAAACATACACACACATAGGAAGCGGACGAGGACAGATGGAGATGTTAGAGGGAGAACAGTGTTTATTCATGGTTTATTGAGAGAAAAAAAATCAGAAATTGTGAGTTGTTGACCTCATGTAAAACCAGCTCAATGGTGTGTGAATTTAACTGGGAGCTGGAAAACAGATTTGGTCTGATAGCTGAACAGCCTTTTTAGAGGAACTTCATCAGCACCACTAGCCATTTAAAAAATGTCTTGCTGAGTTGATTTGATCTGGATATTGATCAGCTTCATAATGCAGTAGCAGGAGCCAGTTTTCCATTGCTTTTAGCCGCAAATATTAACTGTGTATTTGCTAATTCTAACCATAAATTAATTATTTGTGTCTTTTTTAATTTGTTTTGACATGTGCTGCTCGTTGTCTAAGAGACTGATCCACTATTTAAAAAAACAAACAAACAAACGTTATTTGCTAATGTTTTATAGGTGGTGGCTAAAACGTTTTTATCAAAACAATACATTTTTTCTTCTTTTTTTTTTTTTAAATAATACATCCACAGAACCTCTAGAGGGGTACAGCATGAAAATATCAATTTTACCCCCAATTTTTTTTTTTTATAGTATATGAATAATTGTTTAATCAATTTTGACAGGTCTAAAAAAAAAAGATATTTACACCTGATTTTGATGCCAACATCAGGGTTCTTTGCCATTAGCATTAGCTCCAGAGTTGCTAGCTCGATTGTTAGGCTGTGTAGAAATAGCATCTTACTTGCCTTACATTTCCCAAATTCAAGTGGACAAAAAACAAAGCAGGATGAGGGTGAAGGTAGCAGAGGGGGTCAAAAGCCCCGTGGAGGTTGCTACTTTCCTGAACATGTAAGTTAAACATTTGCTAATGCTATTTAACGGTTAGTTCGTAATGGTTCTGTAACGTTGCTAATACTGATTGAGTAAGCAAGTGTTAGTCCGCCACCTACTGGTGGGGAGGAAGTAAACTTGTCGCTATCAGCTTTAAAACTTAATTCTTTTCTTTGGGTATCCTGTTGCAACATCTTTGCTTGCAATGGTTGGACAGCCTACTAAATATGCTAACTGTAATTCAGCCGATCACTTGTTGAGAATCATTGGGCTACATGCCAACATCTCGACACGATTTTTCTGTGTGAAATAAGCTATGACGCTCATACTCTTGAATGTTTAAGATTTTTCTTTTTCTCACTAACAGGTTGTTCTCTGCAGAAATGTACATTTAGCTTGTTTGTTCTGTTCTTTTTCAGTATTTGCACTGATAACAATCATATTAGCTGCCTATGTGGATTTTTATCATTTCTTTCTTGTGTGAAATGAGCCCTAAGGTGCTTTATGTCCTCCCCTATTTGATTGCATCAAGCAGTAGGCACCAGGCATGCTTTTATTCTCCTCCTGTCCACATCTTTCAATTCTTAATTCTCCCTACCCCCATGGATGGAGCTTCAAGGTTAACACCAGACCCAGCCGATTGATCCGATGTTTCCCTCCAGGTCTCCACACTTTGCTTCCCATGTTCCCTCTAAGGCCTCCATCCTCAGCCTCCCTTTTCATCATTATTCTCTTTTAGGGTTTGTAGGGCAGCCTCTCAGCCACATTAATCTGACAAACTGGTGAGTGTCAGGTAAAGCTCATCATTTTCTTTATGTTGTTCTAAAATGTTAACAGCAAATAGGTCAAAGTGAGGATCTGGTGAAACCTCACCATAATGAGCTTATAATTTCATGTCTTTCTTAATTTGATGTGCGTTGACATGGGTTCAACATTCAGACCGCAGGGAACAATTGCTGTCATCTTAGCACTATCTAATGAGGTCCTAAATAACTTCCAAAAATATTAAAAATAGGAAAAACATGTTTTTATACTGCAACATGAATAGCCTTTTAATAATTTCCTGGTACTTGTAAGATAGAGGTTTGAAATTACCTGAACAAATACAGGATGTATTTCTGCTTACAAAATGTAACTCACTTATGTAATTTCAGCCAGATCTTCAGTGAAATTGGTTGATAGAGCAAAACACTGCAGCTTCACAAATGAAGGCTAAAAATGGTGGAATAAATACATCTCCTGTATGCTGTTTTGCATTAGTCCAGTTCTCTGAGTGTGAGTCTGAGCAGGGTGGAAGGTGGAAGAGTGTAAAGCCAACAGCAGCAGGCAGGACTGGCTGCATCGTTCCTGCAGACAGAGAGGTTGGAGGAATCTGTAGCTGAAGCAGCTCTTCAGATTGTCCAGTGTGTCATGGAGGATGTGGGAGTTATTGTTCATGATTGTCAGCAGTTTTGCCAGCATTCTGTCCCCAACCACCTCCTACAGAGTCGTGAGCTTTATGCCAACAACAGACTTGACATTTTTTTTATTAGTTTCCTCAGTCTGTAGCCAACCTTTGCTTTGATGCCCATACCCCTGCACATCACAACAGACTGGTCAAACATGCAGAGCATCCTGCAGCATACGTCTTCATCAACATGGTGACGTCCTACATCTCTGTATCTATTCCAACACCTTGACACTCATGCCTCACTGGTGTTTACTTAGCCACAAACACGAAAGTGGATCACTGGTTTAAGACTCGCCTGTGTCATCATGTTTTTAAAAGTACTGCTCTTTTTTACTTCCACTCATGGTTGATTTCAGCTCTTTTCTTTTATCCATCCATTTTACTAACTTCAAATCTGGGTTGTGGCCTATCCTCGCCACTATCAGGTGAGGGTGGGGTGTACCCTACAGGGGCTGCCAGTCCATCAGGGTCAATGCAGTGACAAATATGACACTCACACACTCCTAGGGTGAATTTAAAATCACAAATTAAGCTGACACTGTCATGTTTTTGGATTGTGGGAGGAAGCCAGAGTACCTGCAGAGAACTCATGTATGCACATGGAGAACAAACATACTGTACACCACACGGTGGGCTCAGCAGTTTAAACCAGGAACCATCCGCCTGAGAGATGATGTTTCAAACCACCACACCACATGCAATCCTTATTCTCTTATTTCAGCTGAAAGAAATAATCATCAAAAAGTCAATCAACAATGAAACAGTTAACTTTTTTTTATGTAATCATAGCATTGTGAGGATGATAACCAACCTGCCTTTGCATGTGGGCTTTATACCTAAAAAAAATTACCTTGCTTTTTAATACAGACATGGTGGCAAACACATTAATGCTGCATCCCTTTTCGCATAGGGGTCCCATCAGTGCAAAAAAAGACATTAATGTTAACCCATGGCTCTCTGATCATTCTTTAAAGAAAGACAGCTTCACACTACATTAATACACAACAGCAACACAACATCAGAAAATAATCTGAGAAGTTACAGCAACAGCCTACAGCTGCATCCACAGTTTTCACATCATAAATGTTGAACTCACTAGTTCAAAGGAAACGTTAGGATCTTATTTCTTTTCTATGAAAAAAAAAATGTCCGTAGCAAAGAAAAACAAATTATTCTTGTTTTGAATAGTTAGGGTGACAACACAACAAAAACTAGTTTTGTCAATATATTTCTGCATACCGAATAAAAAGCTGAAATAAATTAACAAGTAATCCAAATAGCAGAAGCAGTAAAGCAGTTTAACATAAAAAAAAAAAAACAAACAAATCAACATCTGGCAGAGATACGGTCACATTTATATTAATCTGGAGTTGTGTTTCTGGCCTTCTTGTGCAAGGATAATGTTTTAACCAACTATTTATAGATAGATCTGGCCTGTTTGCAGCTGAGTGTTTCACTTTCTGACATTTTGTTTCTGGCAAAGTATGCTGTCGATATTTATACTACGACAATGAAGAGTGCAGTAAATATGGGACAGGAAACAGAACAAGTTGTTCTCCACCTGAGGGGAACTATTTTCTGTGGATTTTTCACGACAGTGAGCCAGCTAATCCTCGTTAATTATTTTGCTCATTGGGAAAATAGAAAAGTGACATTAAAATATCATTTGAATAATATGGTTCAGAGACTTAAGTTAAGTCTATAAAAACATGGACACAAAATTTGATTTATGATCGAAATGCAAACAATCAATGTTGAGGCTTATTAGTTTGTTAGGTTGTATTGTGACAGGGTAGACATGATCTTTGGAGGAGATTTTTTTTGAGCTTTTGGGTGTCAGATGATTTTTTGCCAGTGAGAATAGCAGTTGCATCTGTGGAGGCAGAGAGTGGAAGCTCTCCAGTAGCTCTCCAAAGCTAGATTTCCTGGACACAGACATGTAGAAGATGCCACATCTTTTAGCTGCAAATGAGACATATAGAGCTCCGACAGGGATGCTTCTGATGCAGTCAAGTACAATAAAGTGGAGAGAACGTGCTCTCTCCTTTCTACAAACATAAATGGACACTTGAATCTGCACACTGTATGGTTTATACTGTAGTTCCTGCAAGGTCGTATTAGAGAAAAAGCTTTTTAAAGGAAAATATTTGTTCACTGGAAAAAACTTCAGTCTGACCTGAATGTTGATGCTGAGATTATGAAAAATGAGAAAGGAGGAAAAAAAACTAGCAAAACTTCAAAGACCATAAAACTGGGGTTTACCAGTGACTGCATTCTTCAAAGCATCCTTTACTGCATCAGTAATGTGAAATGCCAATGCTCTGTTCTCACCATTATACTGAATATGCCAGTTTTAGGTGTATTTCTGAATACTAATGTCCAGCCATCTTCTTCTATAGTGTCATTCCATACTGTATAGGAGGCAGGATTTCTATGCAGCCGAAGGAGAAGCAACTCCTGAAGTGATTCAGGGCAAAATAATTCATAATGCCCTCACCTGTGTTCATGAAACCTGTGCTGTCTGCATGATAGAATGTATATACAGCAACAGAGAGCATTATTTCTCAAATCTAGGCCATAATAGGCGATGGAAAGAAGTTTTATAGATTTCTCTCTTTTTTAAAGAAGTTAACTGCATGTCCACTTTGTAAAGAGAATAAAAAAATGACCATCATAGTCCTAGTTAAACAGGAAACTTAAACCAAGGACAGTCTAACATGCTGAAAAAATCTAAAATGTATTTACATGGGTGAAAATCAGCAGGTGTATGAGCTGCTGGGAAAAAAAACCCACATGGTTTTATTTTGGGCTTCCTTTGCTTTTGCTTATCCTCTGCACTGTTGAAAGCGTGGCTGACATGTTCTACCTGCAGTGACTTCATTAACACAGCGCCTGTTTGTGTGCAGGGTTTGTACCCCGGCTCAGAGGAAGGCTGGCAGGTGTACAGCATGGCCTCAGATCCCGACGGCAGGTGTGTGTGCACAGTTGTTGCTCCTGCGCAAAACCTATGCAAACGAGACCCTCGGAACCGACAACTTCGCCTACTGACTGAGCAGGTGAGTGTGTGTTTGTGTATTTGGGAGTCTTCTTCTTTCCTTCATCCCGACTTGTTTCATTGGTCAACATTGCAATGCAGCACATGGGAGAGGCAGCATAGTGGAATGAAATATTCCAGACTGTCTCTTTTCTTTGACACTTGCAGAACCCCCTCACACACACAAACATGCAAGTTTCACTGGCAGATGTATTCCTGATACATCAGTGGCTGAATCCTCTGCAGACTGCCAGTCATTCAATGTGCCAGAAGAGTTTAAACTCAAAGCAAACCCTGACAGATGGATGGAAAAGAAACAATTTGTCCGATACTGCAGGGTGAAGCTCAGTAAAGGACCAAGTGTACTTGTTTCTATAGAGAAATGTGAGGGCATATGTGTTTATATGAGGATATGCATCTGACTGCATAAGCACATTTCTCTCAATGTATATCCCAGGAGAGGAATAAAAATGATTTGTGACTGAGACTGATGAATTATTGAACACCATCAGACCAGCAAACATTTCTCAAAGCAGCCACTGCTGTGAGGATCACACACTAGGATATAAGCACGCTGTATTTCCCCCCAAAGCAAGAGTGAGCCACAGCACACCAAGAGCAACATCGCAATGGTTGTAACTCTTTGTCGTTCACTGCTTTATGATACACCCTGTTCTCTGTTCTCACAGAGCCAGTGAGAAATGAAAGAAGGATGATAACATATCGGAAATAACTTCCTCTCTTCTCACTCTGTTGCTGTCAGGAAGCTTTTGTATTTATGAATCTTAATTAGCTCAGCATGTCTCTGGAAGTGACACCTAGATCCTGCTGTGTGCGGGAATGCACGTGTGTGCGTGGTTGTGTGTGTTTGTGGATTTTTTTTTATGCATATTGTGCTCTGATTTTTCTAGTCATCTCTGGTCTGTGCAGCATTACTTACACCATGAGATGAGTGGGTGGATTTGTTTGTTTGTTTTGGTATCACTACTGGATATCTGGGTCATTATTCATAGTGGTTTATCACACTTTTTTTTTCTTTTTTATCAAAAGAGATTTGATGTATCTGTTTCCAACCCAGAATAGTTAACGATTAGTAATGTGGGAGTGTTTGTTTCTTTTGAACAACATAGACTCACAGAGAAACTCCAGCTTAAATGGATCTAATGAGATACTGCTTCAAAGAAAAATATAATAAGGATGTCTTTCCATCTTTTTGTTTAAACGTGCAAATAATATTAAACCTTAAAGTTAAAATGTTTCTAACATAAAACATATAGTATGCTCCCTATTTTGAGTGCACAGTTGGAGGTATTTTTCAAGCTTCCTTTTTAAAACAAGAGGATTTTGTTGGTGGTACTTGCAGCTTTAAAAAAAAGAAAAGTCACATTTAAAAAATTCAGCAGCAGAGTGTCTCCCCTTGAATCAGTGTCTTTCTTATTTTGAATCGGCTACAGTTCTCACTTCATACAGTTTGAATGATAGCATCCAGAAATGAGTGGATTATGACATCTTAACAGTAGGTGTGTGATTAAAAAAAAAATGAAATGCCGGCTGAATACAGTTTTATTTTCATTGAAAATGGAAAACTGGTGTTTTTAATATTAAAGACATAATCTACCATATGTCATTCTTTTCACTATAAAGCCATTTGTAAGAGACAATGTCCTGCAATTTTTATGAAATTCTCGCAGTAAAGCCATTTTACACACATTTTTATATCCAGCAAAACACATCTGAATTTTGATTGCAATGAAAATCATGCAGTCCTGTATCACAAGACTCTACGATTGCAGATATTTATCACCTCCAACTCCTTTCTGCATGAGCATGCTGTGCAACAATGGGCAGGTCTCAATTTTATATTTATATTTTTACAAAAACACATGTTTACCACTATGTTATCCTGCATGGAGGAGACTTACAGGGACCACTTGACAGTTAATAGAGACCAGATCAATCAATTTTTCCGGACTGCAAAACAGCACTCTGTCCTGATTTGTTGGACTGACACCCATGGTTCAGCCAAAGCTGATAAAGTGCATTACTAATCTCAGAAAGTCATACTTATCAGAAACTCTGGTTCAACACAGCCTGCAGGATACCGTGTAATGCCTTTCTGTCATTTAGTAGTTGCAGGCTTGTTTTGGAGCTAGTGGTTGTTTATGGACTGATTCTAACTATAGTCCCCAAAGCAAAGCATGAACATGCAGAGGAAACTGACAGAGGAAAAAAAATTAATCTTGTTTTATGATATTGTGAATTTATGATAAATCAGCCCGAGAAGTAGTTCTAAATTTGTTTGGGTTTTATTTATTTATTTTTCTGTCACTCAGTTTATTCAGTTGGAATAAAACCTTTCCTCCATTGCCCTGTAATGGCTTTTTACTGTATTCATTTATTTAGATATTTTTATCATCTTATAATGGTCCTCGTATACTGTCATTATCCGCTTGCTATTATTGCAGATTGGATGAACTCTGCAATTATAAAGCTAATGCTTTATCCAGCACATACAACCTATGAGAGAGCACCTCTGTGATCTGACATTTGCAGCAGTCTGTTGTTGTGAAGGTCTAATCAATGTAAACTAGTGTGTCCAGCACAGGGGACAAAGGGTTTGAAATGTACAGTTTCATTGCCACATTGTCTGAAAGATTTTCTACTTTTCCTGGATATCACATTCCCCTCAAAATAATTAGATAAGAGCTAAATAATCTTTGCCCCATAAAATTATTACTCCTACAGAAGGTGTGGAAGCCAGGAACAATCTTTTAGAAAAACTGTGAGGCCTTATGACCCTGTCCAAACATTTTGATGAAATTTAGCGAGCAGTTTAAATTGCTCTGGGGGTGCTGTCACAAAGCCAACACAGCAGCCAGTTAGTGCCTCAACTGTAAACCCTATCACATATTGGATCAAAAGGGAAAAGCTCATGAACTCTTTCAAGGATTTCCATGAATTGTCAGTAAATGGATGGCTTGTGTCTAAATCCTCTTATTTGTCTGCATTGTCTACAAGAACAGAGTTGTGCCGATACACTGTAACATAAGCTCCCGAGTTCACCTTCAATGTTCATATATTCAATGTTCTTAAAAGGATTCATGTTAAAACCTCTGGTGAGTTAATAAAGCATTTCAGTATACTGATACTCCTATATGGTAATTCATTTCTAAGCTTGGCCCTTAAAGCATAATTTCATTATTTTTGTCACTCTCACTTAGACTTCACCGTTTCGCTCATTTCTTACTGGACTGGGATGTAAGCGACTGAAACCCTGAGGGTAATTTGCAGCTAAACAATTGTTGAATATCTAACAAACATCAAATTAATAAAAATCAATTATACTCTACTAAAACAATATTTTTTCTTCTCAGTTTTCACCAATGAATATTTTCAGAGCCTGTTTGTGTGCAGGGTTTGTACCCTAGCTTGAGGTAGAAAAAAAAAAACCCACACATAAAGGAGTGATGGTTTTAATAATTTCCATCAGGGCTTGTAGTTTATACAAACCCATGCTGGCAGCCAAAGTCATGCCCATACTTGTGACACCATGGGACCTAAAAGATGAATAAATATTAATAGGAGTCAATGGTGATAAATAATTATTTTGTGGTCACAGTCATTCTCTGCCCTGGATTCCAGATATGTTGGTTTTGGATTTAAATGAAAATGTTTTGTGCAAAGAAAAAATAAAATATGGCAATTTCACTCTGGCACTCCACCATTATTTTTTTTTCTTTTTCAAGGGCAGGAAAAAAACAGACAGAAAAAAGTGATGAAATCACCATGCGAGTAGCCCACCTTGGGAAGCTGGTGATGCACATTGCTCATGACAAGAACTATAGTCCACAAGGTGGCTTCAAGCTAAATCTGTAATAATCAGTTCTTTGCAGTATTGTATTTTTTTCTTTGCACGAAAAATTTTCATTTCACTCTACAACCAACATATCTGGAATCCAGGGCAGAGAAAAACGGCAACAGAAAATAATTATTTTCTCGCCACTGACTTCCATTCATATTTTTTCGTCTTTTAGGTCCCACAGGCTCACAAGAAGGGGGATGACTTTGGCTCCCCATGGAGGTGATTCCCTTTCCATGAAAATATGTTCAACGTCTATTTAAAAGTGGGGTCGATGATGTTTTCCAGGAGCATTTTACAGTATTGCTTAAAATCTCCTTCACACCCCAACTGCAGCCAATTAATTAAATGCTTTGACACAAAAATAAAATATTTTAGTCACCTGTGGAATGGACAGGACTGAAAAACCCCACATCTAATCATCTTGATCAGCCTGTTCTGAACAATCGAATGGTGATAATGTCTATCAAACTGAACTGAACTGAACTGAAATCAAATCATATCAAATTTGTTTTTAACCTTTATTTTTTTTTTTACCAGGAAAGCCTCATTCAGATTGAAAAAATCTCTTTTTCAAGAGTGGCCAATAAGATCAAGTTTATTCATATAGCCCTTTACAGTAACCAACAGATACACAACATGCTTTACAGTAGGGGGAATAGACAAAGAGATAACGAAACAAATATATCATAAAATGCAGAGTAATGGAAAATAAAAGAGAAAGTAATTAAAGGCTATAAAAAAACATCATAAAATCAAAAGGCAATACATCTTATTTCATAAAATCTTATCAAGAAAATTTTGTGTATTCTATTGGCAGAATTTTTTTGCTTATTACAAACCCAAAAATTTAAGCTACACTTAAAAGAAGTTTAAAAAAAGGTTGTTTTTTTTTTCTGGAAAAAAATATTTTAAAAAATTTTGCCAATAGAACAAGCAAAATTTTCTTCATAAGATTTCTTGAAATAAGATGCATTGCCTTAAAACAAATTTTTACATCTTACTGAAATGTTTCTTTTTAGGTAATTTTGTCTTATTTCAAGTGTGATGACATATTTTGACTAGAAATGACAAGAATATACTTGGTAAGATTTAAGTTTTTGCAGTGTAGATCAACAAGATTAGGGGGGGGGGGGAGAGCAAAATTGATACTGAAGCAGACAGGTAACCAGTGCAGGGAATATAGGACAGGGGATATACAGTATATTCCCTCCTGGCAGCGCCCACCAGAAATTGAACAGTGACATTTTGAACGAGCTGTATGAAAGGATCGTTCAGCCTTGTTGTAGAATAGCAGGCGCTACTAGTTAGCACTACTGTTAGCACTGGCGTACGATGGCTGAGGTTCGGTGGGCGGGACCAGAAGGCCCGTTTGTTACCATGTGTTTCTGTTGTCAGTGAGTCTCCAACGTCCGCAACTGATAAAACATGGTGCTCTTGTGGAGAGGATGCGGAGTGATACCGAGATACCTGGAGACACTCGCCCATACACTCAGCAGTAATTGCTGTCTCCACGGCTGCAGATACGTGCCTCTCCACACACTCATGTTTGAGTAAAAAAAGAGTTGCTGTGTGTTCTGCTGAATGCGGCTGCGCGTCAGGCTTGAAGAGGTTCGTATTGAGCCTCTGCGGACCTATACAGGCCATACTGCGGTGACGGCATCACCAACCTGACACAGACGCAGATGCAGCACGAGTATGAATACAGTTTAAGAAGAAAACAGCATCATATTCCGAGCAATAACTTTCCCTGAATTATTTCTTTCACCCGTTGCCCTGCATTCAGTTAATACTAAAGATATATTACACTCGTTCTGCACGTTAGATCTGTACTGAAACAGTGATGATGATGATGATGATGATGATGATGATGATGATGAAGGCCTGATTGCAAACCCAAGTTAATGTGTGCAGCCGAACACACAAGCGCACAATGGGAAGAATTATAAACTGGAATCATCATAAACATCAGTTTCCCCTCAGAGATAAAAGACACGAACATGGTGAGAAACGTTCATTAGAAACTTCGTGTTTCTTCATGGTGGCTAGATGCCATTATAACCTCTCCTGAGGAGGAGATGGAGATGCAGGGAGATTTTCTGTTAGTTATTTATATCGGTTGGGTACATTCCTGCATAAATGAAATCCATCCACAAGCTTTTCAGTGGGGAGGACAAAAAGACTGATGTTGTCCTTTGCATACCAGGTACAGAGTAGTTCCGATGCAAACTGGACGCCATGCTGTCGGTTTGTTGTTGTAGGTCTTGGAAGGAGGGACTTGGAGAGTGTAGTTTGGGGAAGGGAGGTAAATGCCTGGAAGTCACTGTATGCTGAACTAGGAGTAAATATGCCAAACTGCCAATCAGCCCATTTGTGAATGCTAATTTCGCAGTGTAGGCAGACACACCCAGGGAAAAAGGAAACACTAATCTATAATTTAACCCCTTAGGGGAGATAGGCAGGCTGGGCAAATTAAAACATATGATCAAAAACCTAAAAAAAAAAATGCAAATTTCATGCCAGGGGCACTTTAAGAAAAGTTTACCTCAGAGAGGAGACACAGTTGAAAAAACTAGTTCTGGCGATGGGTCTGATCTGTTTTAGAAACTTGAGATCATTGTTAAAAAAAAAAAAAAAAACACCAAGATTTTGTGGCACGATACACAACAGAGGGCCCGGCAGGATTCAATCCGACAGACTCCTGAGTGAGAGTCATGCATGCTAACCAGTCAGCCAAATATCCCTGTGGCCAAGTAGCCAGGGCGTGTGATTAATCGGAGGCATAGTGACAGGACCCCACACTGTCACATCTCTTCCCCTCTTTCCACAAGCACGTCCTCATGCTCCGTACATGGTGCCACCAATTACGAATCCATGGACTGTTTACCAGCGTCACATCGATCCTGCCGACAATGCCAGAATGTGGCAAATTACACAATAGAGGGCCCAGACGGGATTCAATCCCACAGACTCCTGGGTGAGAGTCATGCGTGCTAACCAGACAGCCAAATATCCCTGTGGCCAAGTAGCTAGGGCGTGTGATCAATCAGAGGCATAGTGACAGGACCCCACACTTTCACAATTTTTAACGCAGGATTTGGGGGGAGGAAATAGAATTGCCGCAGTCTGGGAGAAAGCTGAACATAAGCGGAGTGCCAGACAGAATAAAATAAGTCTTGGCATCATTAAGATGCAGGAAGTTCCATGGAAGCCTTCACATCATTTAGACAATCTATAAGTTTTGTACAAGATGCTCTATGATTTACAGTCAGGTCCAATGGAAAATATGGTATGGTATGGTATATCATCAGTGTAGAAATGGTATGGTATGGTATGGTATATCATCAGTGTAGAAATGGAAGGACAGGTTATGCTATCAGTGATGGAATCAAGTGGCAGCAGATACAAGAGGAAAAGAAGAGGACCGAGTCCTGACCCTTGTGGCACCCCGTGAGAGAGCGGAACATGCAAGGAAGAGGATTTACCAGTAACAATGAAGAAACTTCTGTCAGTCAGAGAACATCTGAACCATTTCATTACAACTGCATAGATACCAAGTAAGTGCTCCAGGTGGGAGATAAGGACAGCATGGTCAACCGTATCAAAAGCAGCAGAGGTCTAAAAGGACCAGCAGAGTGGGATTGCCAGCATCAACAGACATGGTGATATCATTATGGATTTTAAGCAGAGCAGTCTCAGTGCTGTGGATAGCCCTAAAACCAGACTGGAATTTATTCTGAAGTGCATTTTGTTCCAGAAAAGGCTGTAATTGTTTAAAACAAGCTTTTCCAGTACCTTTGACAGACAGGAGAGAGGTGTCAGTGGCTAAGGTGGTAGAGCAGGTCGGACAATGATCAGAGGATCAGCAGTTCGAATCCCGATCCCCGAGCCATATGTCGTTGTGTCCTTGGGCAAGACACTTAACCCCCCTTGCCTTGTATGAATGTGTGTGAATGTTACGGTGTTGGTCGGAGGGGCCGTAGGCACGAAATGGCAACCATGCTTCCATCAGTCTGCCCCAGGGCAGCTGTGGCTACATACATAGCTTACCATCACCACATATGTATGAGGAGTGAATGAATAATGGACCTACTGTGAGCGCTTTGAGTTCCTTGATAGGAAAAAAAGCACAATATAAATCTAATCCATTACTATTATTATTATAAGGGGAGGTGGGAGACTGGTCTAAAATTTTGTAATAAGAGAGGATCAAGATATTGTTTTTTTCAAAATAGGCTTGACCACAGCGTGTTTGAAGGCAGCCAGGACAGATCCCAAAGACAGACAGGAATTGAAAAAGAAAAGTAGGTAAGGACTTACAGAAACAAAAATCTCTTTTAGCAGCCTGGCCAGAGTAATGTCTGAGGAACAGACTGCAGGCTTCAAGCTGATAAAAACATCACTAAGGATTGACAAGGAAATCGCCTCAAAACGTTCCAAAAAACTGTGCAGGAGCAACATGGGCATCATTCACAGCAGAGGGGCCAGCAGCAATGCTTTTCCTAACAGACAGGACTTTCTCAATGAGAAAAGCAGAAAAAATGATCAGAGGTAGCAGGAAAAGCATTTGATAGACCAACAACATCAGGATTAATCACAGAGTTAATGGTACTGAATAGTACTCTGGGATTATGTGATTATGTATAATTTGCTACAATGGAGCACAAATACTTAGCTTATGCGTCTTTCATGGCTTTCTGATAGGTGTTTATACTTTCTCTCAGCAAGCCCAGGGAAACAGGTTATCTTTCTTCCTGTCTCTGTAATATTTTACGACTCAGGATTTTCATAAATACAGAAAGCATCCGTGTTGGCGACTTCCTTCCTCACATCCCACTCTTCCTCACATACCCATAGTCATCTCTCAGTGGTATGTGTGCCCTCATCTGTCAAGGGGTGGTACTGCATGTAACGAGAAAGGACATCAGGAATACCTAGCTGCAACAATGTCTACTGTACTGTGTTTGTTGTCTAGTGTGCGTGTACTGTATTTATGTTTCATGTACTGTAATTTGAAAGAAAACTGTCCATTTCATAAGAGATGTGCAAAGTTATCAGCTCCTCACTGTTTCCTTCATTTCTGTCTGTAGTGTGTTTGTGGTGTGTGTTTGGCACTATCATTATTTCGGCTCTCAGGACATTTAGAGAAGGTGAAATAGCTCTTGTACGTCCCTGATAATAAATAAAATAATATGCCTCATAAAATTCGTCCATATTTCCAACAAAAATCTCCTGTAAAAACTGTTTCTGTTATTTGTCCGGACATCCTGCCAACTTTAAACTAATTATATAGTCTGAAGGCACCGGCAGGCGCAGGCCCCGAGCCGATGGGTTACCCTGAGCACATCTGGTACCGACAACGTTTCAACAGACAGGTGTAGTCATTAGAGGAGGATAGTAACGCGTTACATGTGCTCAGTTACATTGACCTGAGTACATTTTTACAGAAATTGTACTTTCAACAGTAATTTTAACACAGCATACCTTTTACTTTTAATCAAGTATATTTATGAGGAAGAAACGCTACTTCTACTCTGTTGCAACGGCATATGTTCCACTCGTTACTTTATTTTTCGTCTTATTAATTCACAAGTCACAGTTTTGTTTTGTTAGAGACTTCTAGATGAACGTCTCACTAAACAAACGTAGCTTGCTATTGGCTACGCCAAACGTTATGAGCCACGTTTCACTACATACCACCAATCATGTGTCGCCAGGCAGTCACATGACTACAGCATGTACAGATTTAGCAGCAAGCTGGAGCACACAAATGCAAGAGGGATGTAGTCTACATGAAGATTGACTGAAACAACAGCGTGTGGTTTGGAAGTCGAGACAGAAGCTGTGGAACATTCCTGGCCGCACATTCAAGCTACGTTTGCCTCCCAGACTGTGATCAAATCAGCTGTGTCATGTGTTGCCATCTGTGTCGCCCCAAACAAGCCAACATTCAACTACAAAATCTCAACCTCAAACTTGCGTTATAAAGTTGTAATAGACTTAGTTTTGCGGATAGTTTGTAAAAGTTTCGTTGGTTAGTTTTACCACAATTTAATTTCTCATAAAAGAATAAATAAGCGGATGCATACCTACATCACATCCTGGTATCACATGACCAGGCTTGCTTGGTGAAAACAAATTGCATCATACCTAGAGATCATACCTGTGTCAGCGGTAGAACGTGAACCTTTGTCAACTTGTTTTTATAGTGTTAGGTTTTCTCTCTTGGTTTTTCTTACAAAAATCTCATCATGTCCTACATTTATGCTGACACGGCTGGAAATGGACATGAAACATCACTGATACTCAGAAACTGTCTGCATACAGCCGACTGTCACTTAGAAAAGAAGTCCTTATTGCTTCTTTTCTTAACTTTCGTTTGTCCCTCTTGTCAGTCCCAGCAATATGATGCAAAATGCAATTGAAGAGTTCATTTGCAAAATCAGTTAACCGCCATTTAGAAAAAACAGAGTTAATGGCTTCTGCAGATAAACTCTTTATTTACTTTTGGAATATTTTCACCAAATCACACTCACATGAAGTAAAGGGTTTTAATTATGTTAAATGGAGATAGGAGGTTTGTACCCGACAGCGACGAAAAGCACTTAACTCCGTTTTTTCTAAATGGTGGTTAGCTGTTTTTGCAAATGAACTCTTCAACTGTAAACAAATATTCAACTGGATAAAAAGAAATAAAATGAATAAACTTAGAAAATCAAAAGGAGCCTTGTATTCATATAAGCTCCCCTTGGCAAAGCAAATCTGTTCAACACAATAAAGCAGCCAGATCATCATTCTATTCTGTCTTTTAGGTCCCATGGGACTCACTGGAAGGGGCATGACCTCAGCTCCCTGTACTGGACAAACCCTCTGTTCACATGAGCTGTTGGTTTCTGAAGAGCTGAGATGAAGCTCGTTGGGCAGTTCCAACTGTTGCCATCTTGGCCGCATTGCTTGTGTCATCACTCCCAGAAAATAAAGGGGGTTTGGACTTTTGAAATGTGCTTTTTCAAAATGCAGCTTCTTCAAAGCATTTTTAGGATCTCCAACCCTTCTTTTAAATTGTTCAAAGTATGAATACATCATGTGTTGTATAAGACAACATAATAAGAGGAAATTAAAGCAATGTTAGAAAAACGGTTTGAGCAGTTTAAAAAAACACACCACCCGAAAACACACCTTCAGAGCACAGGGACATGTGTGCCAATGTTTTACGAGCAGGCTAATGATAACAGCTGAGTGAATAGCTAGTTAGCTTGATAGTAAACTGCTGACAAACCATGTTTTTAAAAGCTTTAATCTAGTCACCTCCAACTCCTGCGGTTTAAAAAGTCCACACTGCAAACGTCAACGCCTCCGAGACTTAATCCTTATCTGTTGTTTTGTTTTGGCTTGGTTTTTTGGTGCAGCAGCAGTTAGCAGTCCGTTAGCTATATTTGTTTACAGTGAGCGGCGCACAGGGGGCTCACGTGGGGGACAGAGAGAGGAGAGGGGCAGAGACGAGACATAAAGGCATTGATTCGTTCTTTCTATAAGTTGTGAATTACCAATTCCTGCCTTTCGATGTGAATGGCAGGAATTGGTCAGAGTTTTACAGAACTGCAGCTCTCACAGAGGTCTGACTTTTTCCTTCCTTTTTATGAATACATGATGTATTGACTATGATGTATTGATTGTATTGACCTTCCATCCTGACTACTGTCAGGATGGAAGGACCATTTCACCCAGTATAACAAAAAGTGTTTCTGAGCAGGATTACCAACTCTGGCTTTAAGTTCAAGAACACAATTCACTTCTGGAGCACTCCTATCCATCATCACATATTGTCTTCGACTCTAAGTTAAAGTTTTCCTTAGAGATAGCAGATTTAATTTGCTCGACCTAACCTTGAAGCAGAGCTCAAATGTGAGGTAGAGCATTGTGGTCAACATATAAAGCCTATAAACCCACCGACTCTGACAGAATTTAATATATTATATTCATCCACTCTATGGCAATAGCCAGCTGTTTGCCCACTGCTTTAGTTTTGTCTGAGATCTGTCAGGAAGTGCTGAACGAATTGCCATAAAAAAGTTGTAGTCATTAATGACAGGACTTCAGACTCTTGGGCAAATGTCATGAAACACTGTTTTCAGTGAACTAGCCCTCCAAATTCCCCATCATATCACCCATGTGTAATATTGAGTATGTGTAAGAAACAAAAAAGGTGTTTGGAAACAACAGGTGCCAGCCAAACAGTTTAAACCTGTTTAAAGCATTTCAGTAAACAGGATACTCCAGCAACAATGCTAATACCAACCATCTCTGTGTGCCTGTATACATGTGTGTGTGTGTGTGCGTGTGGTGTGTGCGTGTTATGGATGTGTCAGGTTCAGAATGTAAGTCAGTCCATGGAGGTGGTAGACCTGCGAACTTCCAGAGACCTGCAGTACGTTCGAGACTCTGAGCCGCTGCTGAGAGGAGTGGATGGACGTTTACACACTTATGTGGCCAGTCCCCGCACTCTGACAGCTAAAGGCCTCCAGGTAAAAACAGACACACATGCAGCACACACACAGAGTAAGGCACTCAGGCACATACAAAAAGTAATGCAGTCGCTTCAGGGAACACGTAACCTTTGGTGTGAAAACATTGATTTCACGCATGCCAAGCTGAGGTTTCCTGCCTGCTGTCAGACACGTGTGCATCTTTCATCAGGGAGACAAAATTTGTCTTGAAGCTGTCAATTTCCCTCGCTTCATGTCCACTGTGTAAAGGTGTCACAGAGCATTGTAATGGGGGTGCCTGCAAAACTGATTCATCCCCTCACACTGCTTCAAGCTATTTTAAAAATCTGTCCAGAGAGATTAAAAAAAAAAAAAAATTGCATTAATAACTTGATTTACATGAAATCGACACTCTGAAGCACATGACATTGACACCATGAAGTCATTTTTCTTGTTGGGTCCTGGATTTTGCAGTAATAAGAATGATAATAAAAAACAGTATTATCTCTGTGGGTAAGTCCTGCCTTTTATTGGCAGAAATCTAAATGTATATTGCTTCTTAAATTTAAAATTAGGAGCACTAATCTCATCAGTCATGATGTTTTCTGCCATCATACGTCTGGCAGACATCGGTGCCAACAAGAAAATGGCACTGGTGGTAGATTATTGTGAGAGAATGAGAAGCTGTAGATCTGACTAATCAGAGCTGAATGATCTAAATGGTAAAATCAGCTGTGACACTGCTGCTTTAATGTCTGCCGTTGTCAGGTTTGGGCTGTCTGTGACAACTAAAAGGGAGCAAAATCGTGTCTACAACTGTCTGCAAGCATGGTAGTGCAAAAGTAAAGTCTAAATTTGGATTGTTGCAGTGATTTGGGATGTGTTATCTCTGTTAAAGGAGTAATTATTTTAGTTCATATTTAGTTCATATATATAGAATTATATATATATATATATATATATATATATATATATATATATATATATATATATATATATATATATATATATATATATATACATATATAAATATGTATTATATATATGCAATACAGGCCCCACCCACTCAAAAATGAGATTTGAACATGCACAGGCTCCGCTTGTTTTGCTGCAGGTGTCCACTTTGTAACATGATATTTACACAAAAATACTTTTTTTCCACTTTTGATTAAATAGTCTACCAGTAACATAAATATAGTCCACATACTGTAAATGTTTTTTTTTTTTTTTTAAATTAGAACAATGCATATAATACGGCTGGTTGAAAAAAAAAGACTTCATGCTGCCGTCTCACGCTAGGGACACACTGCATGTGGAAGCGCTCCGAAGCGCAGCGCACCAATTTTCTCGTCGACGCCGCTCCTCTTTCTGTCCACATCGAACGCGCACCGTTGGCAGCAGTTCTGCCTCTCTGCTGCACTTCTATAGCTGATAATTCCACAATGGCTACATCTCCTGCTCTGCTTTCATAATATTTACAAGCATCAGGCCGACATTTCTGTGTGTGAATCCTTCCACTTGCATTTTCAATACAGATAAAGACATAATTGACATATAAATAGATTTATTTAAAAGAGATCGGGGTTTTAAAGCTCATCTGGGTGTTTTTACTTTGAAAATGGGTTTATTTTGATAGATTTGCCTCGTGTTCCTGCTATTTTCCTGCCTAGCTTGACAAATTCGGCCGCGGCTCACGCAGAAAATAGAACAGAAGCCGAAACGATCGCTCCGCGGTGTGTGCTGATTTTGGCGCTGTGCGCCGCGGCACCACGCGGTGCCTAATGTGGTTGACACCGTCTGTTAACGAGGGCGCCGAAATGAAACTGCTGCGCTTCGGCGCGCTTCCACGTGCAGTGTGTTCCTAGCGTCATAACATTCCTTCTGCACATCCGATCTTTGAAATTCCAGCTGCATTAAAGGACGTAGCTCATGTCCAACATAAGAACGCATAAATGTTGTGTGTGATTCCGGGTCTCCCCCATCAAGCTGGATCTTTTCCGTTTTTAGTATTTTCTCCCTGAATAAGCGTTAAACCCAGATCCCTCATACAGCAGCAGCTTTTGCACCATTTGTGGACAGTGGATGATGACTATTTAATGTGTAGGGCTCAAGTACTATGAGAGACATCATCCTGTTTTTCTTCATGAAGCTCATTTGCCCATAACAATCCATCGATTTGCTACATCGTTGTTCAAGCTGCAGTGTTCATACCATATAAAAAAAAAAAAAAAAAGAGCAGCATAAATTTACGGTTTATGCAAAAGTTTTAGGCGTTAAAAAAATTCTGTCACCTGAGAAATCTAAATAATGATTTTCTATTTTTTCCATTAACAAAATGCAAACTGAACAAACAAAAGAAAATATTAATCACATCAATATCTAGGATTCTATCCTTTGCCGTCAAACCAGCTTCAAATCTTATAGGTATACAAAGCACATAGAGATAGTGCTGATGGTAATAGATGCAGTGGTCTGCCAAGGAAACTTAATGCAGCAGATGAAAAATATACCAAGCTTCTTTCCCTTCAAAATCAGAAGATGTAGAGCAGTGCTATCAGCTTAGGACTGGAGAAACCAGTGGGATCCAGGTACACTCATCTACTGTCTGGATAAGTCTGGCTAGAGGTGGTCTGGAAAAGTTGCAACCAAATGCCCCGACGTGGAAACTAAGCCAAGTGACCCAACTGTGTGTTAAAACATAGGAACTTAGTTTACTTTTCCATGAAGACCACTTCTAGCTAGATTTAGTTTCTTCCTATAAGTTTAGTATTTCATATACATATGTTACATACATTACATACATGACAACCTCACTGACAATCTCACTGTGCAATAAATGGGGCCTTTCCCCCCATTCAGAAAGGAAGCAAACCAAATATTCTGACTGTGTGAACCAAATAAAAATGTCCCCATAAACAGAGTAATATATAAATACAAAGAGAAAGACTTACTCTTACTTCCCCAAATAGAACATATTACTGCCTTCCCATAAATCCATTCTGCCTTTCATCTCTTGCCGAGCATCTTCTCAACAACTTGGGGGTCTGTTTTTATATAGTTACTTTATGCAGCGTGTGTTTGTGTGTCTGTGTGTGTGTGCGCTTGTTGCTCCTTGGGGGCCTTCACAGTCATAAGCTTTTGCCTTTGCACTGAGAGGCAGAACTCTTGAATATTTATGTGCAACTACAGTAAGTTTATCAATAACTAAACAGCATTTTTATCCCATGGGGGAAGGAAATGAGGGGGGTGGTGAGCTGGAGGTTAAATAGAAAGATAAATGGATATAAGAGAAAAAAAGGTGAAAAAGAAAGAAAAGGTGCCTTATTGCATGTGAATGTGACCTATGGAAAGGAGGGATGTAACCTTAGACAAGGTTAAAGATGAGGCAGAAAGAGGAGGGAAGTGATAGAGTGGTGCAGAGAAAGATTTGAGATAAAGAAGGACACAAGAACGGGGGGGGGGGGGGTATTGTAGAAGTCTCACCATCTAACAAACCATGTTCTTTGCAGCATTTTATCAACATTTATTCAAGCAAATATTTCATGAACCTGCAATTAATTAAACGTAGATCATACAGATAAGCAGTCAAGATCAAGCAGACAAATTTAGTGTGATTACCGAATTTTTCTTTATACTGCTAACACAGAAAATTGATGCTGAAGTGGTTTTGGAAAATTGTAGTGCCATCTTGGAAAATTATTCAAGTCCTGATTTTTATCACAGCAGGGAAGGGATTAGACACATAAAGTGTTTGACTGATTGCCAAGCCTCTTTCCTGGATAATGCTGTGTATGTGTGTGCGTGTGTGCGCAGGGATGTTTGATGTTCTGAGGAGATGATGATGTTTTTGTCTTTGGTTTGATAGTTCTTTATAATCCCACTTTCTTTTCTATGTGAAATCTAAATCCTTTCTCTACAAAGCTGTCTTGAAAAGATTTGATGGTGGAGTGTATCCAGACTAATACATATGTATTAAAGACTTTTATCCTTTTCCTGCAACACAGTTTTACTTATATATAATTTAAGTGCATATTGATCTTCATTAATTTAATTGAAGAAAAAGAAAGTCCTTTCATGTTTTCTCTGGATTATTAAGGGTAAATTGTAAAAAGATAAATTATACATCCATGTTAAGGTTTTTTCATATATCTGGGTCAGAGCACCAACAAACTGCAGACCAGCTCATACTTACTCTCCTCCAGTGCATCTTCCATCACCTCCTGTGGGACTGCGGAGTTATCCCAGGCCAGATGGAATGCGTGCCCCCTCTAGCATATTTTGAGGGTGCTTTCATTTTGGTAAATGAAAGGGGGAGGGGGGGGGGGGTGTTTTTTTGCCACAGTCACTTGCATTTCCTCTTGTCTTTGCTCATCCCAAAGGAGAAGCTAAGAGGTGTGAGGATGGAGGCAGCAATTAATCGTGACTCACAGGATCTCAGCTGCCAAATGTGTGGAAAACAAATATAGTTTCAGCCAAAAACTAGAAAAAAGTGTTGGGCAATGTGACAGAAATCCAGAGAATATAAAAGAGATGTTGAAAACCCAACTATGAAAGATTGAGCCGTTCAGTCTTTAGTTTGAAAGTGGTTTTTGCTGTGAATATTTTAGTGTGTGAATCTGGGTTTGTTAAGCATTTTTCTTCAGTGAGTGTCAGTCACCACATTACCAACATCACAAGAATCGGATGTACAATGAAGTCATAGCGACATGTTCTTTAGTTAATGCTCTGCAGTTAAAGTGAAACAGGCAGGTTAGATGGATTTGGGTGAGAAATTACTCCTCCTACTTTATTTTTAGTAATCTTTTTTTGGGGGGAGGGGGGGGGGAGGGGTATGTCAACATGCAACCATTATACCCCTTTCTTATAAATTCTACAATAGTTAATAGGAAACTGCATATAACTGCTGCTAATATGGTGCATTTCAATCCACAGAAAGAGCTTTACAGTGAAATTGTTTATCATCCACGCCACAATCACACTAAAAGTAGCAAATCCCCAAATATCCTGCTCCTGCTACTTCCAGAGCTCATGTGCACTGAATGTGAGTTTTCCTCCAAAAACATAAAACTCTCTCTCTCTTTTTTTTTTTTTTTACATACAAGTTGTTATATTACAGAGCTGAAATTTTGCAATTAAATTGATGATCTCAAAGCTCTACCCTCTTCTGTTCTTGCTTGACCAATTTTGAGTTCACTGGGTCCAGGATGGAGTGGCAGTAAGGGTGGCAGTAAGTGAGGGTGCAGGAAGCATAATTAGCTGAATGAGAAAAGCTTTGAATCTGCTCTGGGCTCTCCTCCCAGTCAGACAAGCTGGGATGATTGTCACTCTCAGAAGGCATCTTGGCCAGAAGCATAAATTGCTACAAATGAAATGCAAAGGAAAGGTACTGCAGACAGTTTCTCAGATTTAACGATGTTGGCGCTGACCTTTTCTCTAGCTTGTCTTACCTCCAATCTTTCATGCACCCACAGGAGTTAAAGGGCCAGATGTCTCAGTTACGGCCACTCTTGTCAGTGATGCAGCAGTACAGATTGGACCTGCAGACACTGGCCACCTTGAGAATGGAGCTGCTCAACCTATCCATCATCCTGACAGCCATTCAAGAAGAGATTGGTGCATATGACTACGAGGAGCTTCAGCAGAGGGTGTTGCTGCTGGAGACACGGCTACACAGCTGCATGAACAAACTGGGTATGTGTCAAAGAGAGAAATAAAACAGAACTATACATTAAATATTTATAATTTTTATGATAATGTATCACAAGTATTCTGTAAAATCTTCAAAACTGGCATTTTAGGAAAACCAGTTATTTTACAACAGCTACATTTAAAAAAGTGAGACAGACAAAGAGGACAGGTTATGATTATAACAGAAGATCTTAGTGGTGCAAGGAAATACATCTGGCATTAACAGTTTGGATGTCTGTGCTGCAACACTTTAGGAGGGTTTTTTTCAGTAAATTTGCACAAAAAATGTTCAGTAAAGTGTTATTGTGTTATGAGTCAGTGTGTTAACTGCATTAGATGGCACAGAGTTTGAATGAATTCCGATGAGGGAACTTAGTTAAAGCTTCTGACAATCGGGCCACAGAAATTTGTTTCAATTACGTATATCTGATTGCATCAGACCAGAATCTGTTTTGGCGCTGTTTTTTCAACTGGATAACATCCAAGTTGATCTGCATTGTTGAATGCATACAGTAGTGTCTGTTCAATATACCACGACTTGTGCAAAGCTTGTTGCTGAGCATTACTTTTGTGAATGTTTTAAAAAATGGTAAGGGTTTGGGCTTTTCAAGCTTTTTCTTCATTTTAAGTTACTCATAGTTGTTATTTTGGGATAATACTAGCAGAATAATGAGGTACAGCTGATTATTGACAGGAAATATTGTGCAGCCACTGTGCCTGCAGTGATGCGTAGGAACATAAACATCCTTGAGTTGAGAAAATAGGAAATTTGTAAAAGTGCCAAAGTGTTCATTATCTTTAGCTGCTGCTCAAACTGCCATGCTTTCTAAAAGTTTTTCACTGGTTTTTAGATGAAAAAAGTTTGCTCCTGTTCTAAGTAGCTTTTAGCTTAGCGCTGCCATCAGAACTTCTCCCTGATAATCCAAACAGAGAGCTCTCTCACCGCTGTCTGCTGCAGATGATAAACTGACTACTGACAAATGCCTCACAGAAACCCACCTACAAAGAAGAAAAAAACCTTTTACTTTACCTTTAATTGTGGAACTGAAGCGGCACCACCATGGATCTCTGTTTTAACAGTGTACCATAATCTTATCACACAACTACAGACAGATTATGACAATGGCATGTAATTTTAATTGAGGGTATAGCCAAGAGTTGGGTTAAAAGAATAGACATTTGGAGAAATTCTTTTCCTTATGCACAACACATGCAAAGCCATGAAACTCAGTTCTGTCAAGACTTTAAATAACTCCTCTTTGTTCCAGGTATGGCTGCTGGCAGTAGCTTTACATTTACAGCACAGCAATGAGAGTAATATTAGATTTTTATCTTGTTTTTTGTATCTGACAGTGAAAATCCTTTTTTTCACAAGATGTCAAACAACTGCTTAAAAAGCAGAAGGCAGTCCTCCAACAAATAACTGATCATATGTGAGAACAGAGACTGAGGTGGTGTCACTTAAGCACTTTTTCAAAGTTAGAAGAAACTCGGCCTATGAAAATACAAATACAGTAGGCTGCAGGAGCCATTTTAGATATTTATGTATATTTTTCGACCTTGCCAGTCGTTAATGAAATTCATTGTAATTGATGTGGATCCAAACTGAAGGGAAGCCTTTTAAAATTCCTTTCAAACTGTGTATTTTATAGAGCGGTGTGTATTATTATTTTAAGGTCACTAAACACGGGTTTAATATTATGGAGTTATAAACTCTGCCATGATTTTTGCTAATCAAAAGACATTAAAAGGTGCATTAAAAGGTAGATTTTACTGGATCCCTTTCTTCAAACATTCTCACTTTTCTCCTCTTGCTCATTTTGCAAGGAAGGTTTCTATAATGTCTGGTAGCAGGTGATGGCTTCTCAGAAATTAGACAGGAGCTTCATCTTTATTATCTTGTCTTTATTCTTGCTGAACATGTAAACTTCTTTTTGTGGGGTCTGTCTATAGGTTGTGGTCGTCTGACTGCAGTTAGCAACCCAATCACCGTGAGAGCTTCAGGGTCCCGCTTTGGCTCCTGGATGACCGATGCCATGATTCCCAGCTCCGACAGCAGGGTAGGTGAACAATGTCTACTATTTTTCCACCATGATCACTTAGATTTAGATAATCTGAGGAAATCTGAACACACTTACACTTTGCATCCCTCTGCTGTTTATGCTTGCTGGTAGGGTGACTCCTCTTCTCTCTTTTAAGGAAGTCCAGTATCATGTCAGTTTTTGTAATGTGCTGTGTGATGTTTTATGCAAGAAAAAAGTGGCTTCAACATCAGGGTGAAGATAGTTAAAGTTACACACAAACTTGAGAATCTAAAGTTCAAGAAAAACCATTTTGGCTATATGGTTTGGCTTAGAATAGGATTTAAGTTTTGTGCTGTGGTGAATACAGGAAGGGTGTATAGGTTTAATAGGCTTCTCCTCAAAATATGTGCAAATGTTTGCCTGTGCCATGGCTAAGCCTAGCCATCAGGCAAAAGGACCCAAATCCAGTCACTTAAGGAATGGAGTTTGAGTAATGATGGACTTTATTGACCGGGGCAGCAGTGGCTCAGGCGGTAGAGCAGGTCAACCAATGATCGAAGGATCGGCAGTTCAAATCACAAACCCCCAGCCATCTGTTGTTGTGTCCTTGGGCAAGACACTTAACCCTCCTGGTGTATGAATGTGTGTGAATGTTCCAGTGGTGGTTGGAGGGGCTGTAGGTGCGAAATGGCTGCCACGCTTTCAACAGTCTGCCCCAGGGCAGCTGTGGCTACAGATGTAGCTTACCATCACCAAGTATGAATGAGGAGTGAAAGAATAATGGACCTACTGTGAGCACTTTGAGTGCCCTGCAAGAAAAAGTGCAATATAAATCTAATTTATCATTATCATTGGAAGTAGTTTCGGAACACGGGTGAGGAGATCGGAGAAACTATGGAAGGAGAGGGAGATGATGAATGGGGGTGATCCAATAAGATAATTCAACTGATGGTGACAGTGTAGATTTGGTCTCATGGAAGCGATGTGGAGGTTCAAACTGAGGTGGGGGATGCTGCTGGCTGTGGGGTGTGATACAGAGCTGGTGGTGGGGTGATCAGGCTGGTGGTTCTGGTGAGAGGGTTTGGTTGGACAATGGCTGAAGCCAGGAAATGGGGAATAACAGAGGGGAATTCTGGAGACACAAGGAGAAGAACTCAATTTTTTGGCACAAGTGCAGCCAAGGCCAGGCTAGGGCTGGACGATAATTCAATATTGATATATATCGATCGATAGAGGTCTTTTCAATATATAAAAAAGAGGGTCAATAAAAGTTTAATATAGAAGCACAGTTTTCTGCTGTAGCCTTTTGGGTAGCATGATACTACAGTCATTCCTTCCGCTAAACCAATCACAAACGCAGACCCAGGCAAAGGCTGAACTGGAATTTAGTGTTAGTGTGATCTTTATTATAAGTAGGTCATTCAGCAAAAGCTTAAAGGGGAGGTTCAGTTTCTTTCAATCTGGACCTATTTTCTAGCATGAAATACATTCATTTACTCACCCAGACAGTTTTGGTACAACTTGAATTCCTTCGGGAGATATTTAGATCCAATCCAGATCAGCATATGTCCAATATAAGGACAAATCACCACAAAAAAGCCTCTTCGAGCTCACAGGGGTTCTGACTAATGTTTCGTAACAAACATTGGTGAAATGAAGGAGTTTGTGGCAGATAATGCCTTATTTAAAGGTTGTGCAAGGTTGCCCCATCACTTCCATTATATTGGACATACGCTGATCTGGATTGGATCTAAATATCTTCTCAAGGAATTCAAGATACACCAAAACTGTCTGGGTGAGGAAATGAATGTATTTCATGCCGGGTCCTGGTTGAAAAAAAACGAGCTTCACCTTTAAAGTTGTACTTCCGTGGTCATTTCATTAATATTTCTGTGTTCTCCATTATTATTGAATGCATTCTGCATCGTTTCTGTTTAAAAAAACCTTCTGGTATCTTTGTATCCAGCTGTATTTGTATACTAGAAGAGAGGCTTGTGGTCCAACGGCAGGCTTTTCCGGGTCCTTCTCATGAATTTCCGTCTGATTGGCTGCCTCCCGTCAGTGTATGAAGGAAGCTCCGCCCTCCGCTCTTATTTCGCTACAGACAGGAAATAGAGCCGACAAACAAGTTTGTTCCGCCATGCTAACAAACAGTTAGCTAATTAGCTTCTCAACTCCGAAGCTACAGTCGTGCCGTCTTTACTTCTAGTGTGTAGTGGAGGGTTACCTGCCTTCCAATGGAAAGAATGGAAAGATAGAAACCCCACGTGGGATACGCTATTTGCAATGTTACGTAGAAGTGCAAGGCTGTTCCCGATTCGCTCTTCTCTTCGTATTGTTTCTGTGATGAGGAAGCACAGCCGACTGGGGGGAACGCAACGCTAGCAAGTCAGCATGTGTAAGTAAACAAGGGGAAACCCTCCGTATTTCAGAAGGAGCAAGTTAAATGGGTTTTCAGTGGAAGGAGGCCTTTAAATGGCCGTGGATGCACCTAAAATGGCTTTTAATTTGATAATGGCTTTTTTTTTTTTTTTTTTATAAATATCGATATCGATCAATACAGACTTTTTTTATCGCTAATCTTTTTTTCTATATCGTCCAGCCCTAGGCAAGACTACCACCACATAAAGAGAGACAATGTGGCAAAGTCTGGCTTTGCCTGCAGGTCCTTAAGAAAACGGGCTTTACGAGGTCCGAGTGAGAGAGAAGGTGAGAATGATCAGCAGAGTAGACTGCCCTGAGTCTACTGGAATCTGCAAGGTATGTAACAGAGGGCCCAGGCAGGATTCAATCCCGCAGACTCCCGGGTGAGAGTCATGCACACTTACCAGTCAGCCAAAGGGATTTCCCAGTGGCCAAGTAGCCAAGGCACATGATTAATCGGAAGCACAGTGACGGGACCCTACACTGTCACACTCAGAACACACAATCTGTGTTTCATTTGGAAATCAATGCACTTCGCAGTGCGGATTTGTCAGCTACATACGTCAGTGTCCCGTCAAGTGCTGTCCCACTTCTAAAGCCTCCAAAGGAGCCTCCAAATCCACCTTTCAAACCCGCATTCCATTTGGCCTGAAACAAAGGATACTGCTGGTGTATCCTTCATGCCCTCACCTGTCCCGGAATTCATTGCACACAAGATGGGAGGGAATAAGCAGCAGAGCTACAAGTGTAATATTTGGATATATTTGTGGATTTTCAAGTGTCAAATAAAGTGTTTACCGGCTAGAAACAATAGTCTCTGTGGAAAATTTGAAAATATGTGAGCAAGCTCAAAAAGACTTTTTGCCTCAGAAAATACATTTATTTGATATTATTCAGGTGTAACCGACCGGTTAATGGGGTGTTCAGCTAAAGACAGATAAATGAAAAGGAATAAAATACCGGCTCCATTTAGTTTTTTTACAACATATCTGAAAGAATAAGTGGATGCCATCACTAGATAGATGTAGAGTCTGCAGTTGCTGACCAACGGGACTGGGGCACTTTGGGAAATTCTAGTCAGTTTGGCTGTCCCAGTTGAGGGGCCAACCGTTTCAGAAGGCTGCTTCGGAGTGCGCAGACTACGTAGCATACTCAGGACCGTATGTAGTCTGTCCACTTGGAAGTGCGTTGATTTCCAAATCAGACACAGCTACAGACACCACAGCAAGCATGATTGTGCTGTCCTTGTGTCGCTTATGTTGGCAGGATATAAAGCATTTCATTTTGTCTCATCACATAGTATTTAAAGGGAAAGTTTATTTATAATGCCTCAATTCACAACAAAAGTATTCTTAGGTCACTTTAGATCTGATCTAATTCAGTCCAATTAATTCAGTTTGACTTTGGTTCACTCCAACTTACTGTCATAGTAGCTATTTATAAAATGCAGGATCATAGAAAAAACTACTAGGTCAGGTTTATATTATATCTTCTGGAAATGAATGTGTTATCCAACAACCTCTGAACTGATGGAAACAGGTTTGCAAGTGATCACACAATAAGCAAGTACTGTGCACATGGTCACAAGGTTGCCATGCTCTACTATATTTTTCCTCATTTATCTCCTCTGTGTCATTCAGCCTTATTTCTAACATGACTCCGATGTGCACCCTGTCTTTACTCTCTATAAGCATCACCCATTTCCAGCACACAGACACAAGTGAACACTCTGTTCAGGGAGTGCACATTAAGCTAGTTGTCAAGGCGACTATCTCCCAGTTGCCAGATGTGATTTATATCGCCATGGTGACCCTTGCCTGTTCCCTATTAGAGCTTCTTCTCAGTGATGAAAAGAAGCTATGCATAGTATTGGTATCCCAGTTATTGCCTGCCCTTTCCCAGTTGTTGGTGCGCTTGGTGTAGGTTATGGATTGACTCTTACAAACGAACGTTAGAACTGGGAATCTTTTTCTTTCTCTCTCTCAGCGCTGTTTTCTGGATGTTCTCAAATCTGAGTGAGAAACTCAGAAAAGTGAAGTATGTACAGTTGGAAAAAAAAGTAGCATATGCTCTTTCTTGATGTCTCTTATATAATGCAGGGAAACTAAAAAAAGCTGTAAACCTCTGAAATCACTTTTATCTCAGTTCTCTCCTAGCTTGAAGGAGCTCCTTGGAGCTCTCCTCTAAACATAGCTGTGTTTACCTTTAGTGCTTTACTGTGTTTCCTTGAGGCCTAACAGCCATACCAGGCACATCTCCTTTTTCAATAAACATGAGCAGAGCTTATTTTTCAGGTAATTTCCAGGCTGCTTCTAAAAATTTCATTAGGTGTTTTACAGTGACTCCTGTAATGGTTCAAAAGCCATCTGTCCTATACACTGTTTATGATTATAGGTGTAGGTGTAAAATGGCGAATATATTTTCTGTACTAGACATGGAACCACCCACTTGATCAGCATTTTTCAGATACATATTTTTGGAATAATGTTTTTCTTTGTAATAAATCTCTCTTTTCAACTTTCTAGAGAGTTTTTATAAATTGGAAACCCCATGAATTAAACATTCATACTGTATCAGAGTAAAAATCCACCCTACCCGCCAATCAAAATGTTCTATCAACAACTAATAGATGTCTCTTTCATAATGGTAGTCAATTTGGGCAATATTCTTGCACAGTAATAGCACAAAATCAGCAGGGGAACGCACATGAAAACGACTGCTTTAGGTTGTCTTTTTTACTTCAAGGCTCAGATTTCTATTTATTTTTTCTTTTTGCCATCGGCCATGCAAAAGATGGAAACAACATTACAAATCTA
Organism: Atherinomorus stipes; assembly: GCA_023101725.1. Classification (NCBI taxonomy): domain Eukaryota; kingdom Metazoa; phylum Chordata; class Actinopteri; order Atheriniformes; family Atherinidae; genus Atherinomorus; species Atherinomorus stipes. Next base: position 583,715 of record JALJCO010009510.1, on the reverse strand, counting down.
CTGTGAACCACTTGTGCTGATGTATGAAAACAATGGCATAATTTGATAGTGGAACATAGAGACTGTGAATACACAGGGAGTGATGGCTGAACACAACTGCAGGATAATAAGATTAACTCAATAAAAGCACAGGGACAAAAGCATGAGAAGCATAAATTATTTAAATATACAAGGACAAAAACTACACGAAAGGAATTTGTTAAAAACAAGTTATTTTTTGTAGAGTTGAAAATTTAAAGCGAAGAAGGAGAGATTCACTGATCGGTCAGCTTGACCGGGTGTGACAGCCAAATTTACACACATGAGCGGTGCAATGGTTCATGTTATGATCACGGTGACACAGACAATAACATCACAAAAAGGCTAACACATTGTTGGCATATATGAGGCGTATGTGTGAAGCTCTCCATGGTAAACTGGAGCACCATATTTTGTCTTGTAGTTGTGTGAAGCTTTGGATGTAATTCAATATGAACTATTTCATTATGTACTTGATTTTTTTTATGAACATAGTTTTCTTTTTTAGATTGTTCTTAGTAAGAGAGAAATTCTGGGGGTGTGAAAATCTTTAAAAGCAGAATTAGACTCTTTTATCAAGGAAGTCATCAGAAAATCATCAATGAGTTTTCAGGTTTAACAACTTGCATGTTATCATCTGAAGATGAATGGTGCTACTTCTATGCACATAAGCACACACACACACTGTAAGTCAAAGTGAGTAAAGTCATTCTCAGAGATCATTTGGTATCCATGACTACAGTGTTTGCACAGGGTCCCAGTTTGACATTTATGAATTCTTCATTAGTTTTTAGTCTGTGTGTATTTATATGCACAAATTACACTCACACACACACACACACACACACCTGTCGCTGTATTGGAGAACATCTGCCGAGGTGCGGATATCCCCTGATCTGTCAACATGTCTCTGCTGATAGTGTGAGAAGGACACAGGGGATGAGGGAGAGACAGCAAGCCAGAGGGGGAGAAAAAGGACTGTCTGTGAAGACGTGTCAAGCAGGAAAAAGGAAAATGGAACAGGGTGGACTTTAAGAGGAAAAAGACTGATCAAAAGAACAACAGTTGAGACAGACAAGTAGGATGGGATGAAGCGAGTACGGAAGACAAAGGTGAAAAAAGGTAAAACCAAGAAGATATGAGAAGAAGAGGGAGGCAGGAGGTCATGACAGACTGTGTTTTAGATTTTCTTTAAAATTCATAAGTTCAGCTGAAGCTCAGATGAATCACCGGCAATGAGAGTTGGACAAATCAAAAGGTTATGTTTAAAATTCCAGCATTATAGAATTACATTCTCAGACAAGGATGTTTCCATGATGAAGACATCTTCACTCACTGTTCTTCAAATGCTTTTGGTGTTTCCTGTAACATTGCCCAATGCCCAAGGTTATCAGCATGACACCTTAATTTAGCTAGCGATTAGTTGTACCGGTGAAATGTCTCAGCCACCCTGTGTTAAGACTGAAAACAGCACTGTGGTAAATGATAGATTCTGTTTTGGCCAGGTTGCGTGGTCACAGGTAATACTTAGGAAACAATACAAAATAATAATTTATGCAAAAACATCAAATTGATACAGAGCCTGTGTTGCTGTTGCAACACGGTTTTAAATGTTCACTACTAAGAACTAGAAACTGTGTTTACTACAAAACTGTCCCGACCACAAACTGTCACAATGATCACCAAACACAGTGGGGAAGTGCTAGAATATTCTAGACTGAAACATGGCATCTGTAGCATCATTGAATGTTTGTTTGTTTGTTTGTTTGAAACCACCACCACCGTTATCACACTGAATTGCTAAAAAAAAAAAAAAAAAAGAAAAGTTGAACCAGGATCAATTTTGATGTTTGCCTTTACATATTCCTTATGCAGACATTTTTAATGTGTTTAACTGGATTTATGCTTTTGCATTAAATCTAAATTGTACCAATTGCATCTACTGCATGTAGCCATGCAACTGCACTGCAGTGTCATATCCACATCCCTAGGAATATTAATATGCACAACTACACAGGCAGCAGCAACTGCAATTGGTCCACATTAAATGCTGTGTAAGCACAACAGATCAATATGTTGTGTTTTTACCAGCCCAGTCTCCTGACAGTTAAAAAGCCATGTTACATTTCTAGAAACCGTAATTGAGTATCAGTCTCATGTCAGCCTAAGAAGCCTGATGTCTCTGATGGTGTACAAGAGACATGTAAGTTGTGTAAGTCAGGTAATTGAAGCCAAATCATGTTTTTTTTATTCCCTCAGCAAAACCAAATATTTTATTTGGTTTATTTATTCATTCATTCATTTTCTATACCGCTTATCCAGTTCAGCGTGGGGGGGGGGAGCTATTCACAGTCAAAGTCAACTTTATTGTTAAAGGGACTAGAGGCAGGAATTAAAAAAAAACAAAAAACATGCATGTCCATTTTTTTAATACTAATGGGTGATGAAGCGCTAAATACCCAAAATAACGTTTCCACCCACGTTTCTCTCCGTTGCCTTGAACAGGCTGTGTGCTGCAAAATGCGGTGTCCAAATTTCCCGCGCTGCCCCGCGGATGTGACGTCAAATGACGCTACATCCGCAGTTTTGACACAGGAAGACGACGGTTGTGGTAAATTCAAACACTGTAAGCGATAGTTATGGATTCTTCTGCCCTCAGCAAACGATCCAGATCAACTGAAAGACACTAAAAAGTGTAACTACGAAGAAAAAGGTTAGTAAACAACATTATAGCTTCAGTTTGTGCACGCTTCTGTGACGGCTTGGCTCGTGGCTACAGTTACCTGAAGCGCCAGTTGCGAGTTACGTTTCTTAATCTTGCCTCAAGTCCCTTTAAATGTGCCACATGTTAGCCATACAACACAGGTGAAATTACAGTCCTCTCAAACTGATTATCAGGCGAGAGGCAGGGTACACTCTGGACAGGTCATGACTCGCCAGTCTGTTGCAGGGCCAACACAGAGAGACAGACAACCATTTACACTCACATTCACTCCTAGGGACAGTTTAGAGTGACCAATTCTGTAGAGTGTCTGGAGAGAACCCACATGAGCCCACCACAGGGGGAGCATGCAAACTCCACACAGGAAGTCCACTGTTGGAATTGTTGGAACCCCTCCTCAGCAAGGACTTGAACTAGCGACCTTCTTACTGTGAGGCTGCGGTGCTAACCACCACACCACCGTGCAGCCCTATTTGGTTTATAGCAGATGAAATATACCAAATATTCTACTTGGTTTGAATTCATACCAGGAAAAAAAAAGAAAAAAAGAAGGCAACTAAACTTACAATAAAATAAAACCGTGACGCCCGCCCCCCCCCACCAAAAAGAAAAGCAACAACAACAACAAAAAACCCATAACACATATACATAAAGAAAAAAAAAGGGGGACAGTAATCTCCTGCAGGATTGGAACACTGGTCTCCAATATAAGGGATAAATGAATCGGACCTCCTGCACCAATTCTTGTTTGTACTTGTTTGTTGTTTGACAAAGCTGGCATCACACATGTCAAAAATAAATGCATATTCCCATAGAGCGGAATAAAACACAGAATAAAGACATTGTGGTTTACATGGTGACGTGTGTTGAGTTTTAGTTTGTAATGGAAATGATGTTCTACTCTTCATTTTCAATCTACCTATAGACTTAATCAGTCCAGCATGAACTCCGTTGACTTTTCCCTTATCATTTGCAGTGGTACAAACAGATACTTTAACAGTCCAGCTTGCCCTGTGTTCATTTATCATCTCTAAGTTGGGTAATGCACGAATGCACACCATTCTACAAAACTCAACATAGAGAAGCTCAGCCTCCAAGTGGTGTTTTGGGGATTTTGAAGAGAGATTAACACCATTGCACAGGAAGAAGTGGCTACAATGCCATACGACTGATGCATGAATTATGGGCTCTATATGCTGATTTAAAGTAGACCTAAATGCAGCTGTCTTGCTAAAATGAATTAGGAGCTGGATTTTTCCAGGCAGGGCAGTGATTTTCTTTGTTCAGTTTCAAGCAATGTTTTGAATATTTAGTGTTAACTATTCAATCTATGGCTCATGTGTTAGGTAAGTGACATTAATAGGTGTGTGCATTTTAATGAGTTAGTGAGAAGCAGAAGGATCTCTGTATAACCGGTATATTTCTTCATTGGGCTAGTTATGATGTTGCTGTGACACAGTCTGATCCCTTGGAGAAGCAATCTCCGTTTATTCTCTCCTGACAATAACAGCGACAAAGAAGAATCGCCATGCCACCTGTTCCAATTCCTCTCCTACAGGAAAATTATACAAAAGCGGCCCAATGCTATGCAGTGACAATATGCGCTTTGCATAATGCAAACTTGCATTTACCTACATACCTAACAATAACAATGACATAGAAAAATCAACACATAAATATGCTGTTCACTCCATTTCTTGTGTAAATAAAACAGAAAATAATGTGATTCTCTGTAAAGCATTTAAGATAGGAACAATCAATGCTTTAACATCACTTTATGAACAATATTATGCCACAATTTTCCAAAAATTAGGATGCACTAGTGAGAAGAGCAAAAAAAAAGAGTGAAAATAATAATAATATTAATAGTAATAATAATACTTATACTGTACCTTTCCTCCATTAGAATTATGCAAAAGGGGAGCGGTTGGGGATATTAACTCATATCAAGGCGTCCCCTGTCATGGTTTATGGATTTAGCTTAAGATTTTTATTCCTGCTCTCACCTGTTATTACTTAGTTTCTGTTCTTGGCTGTCTTTGAGTCTTGGTTATCTAGTTTCCTGTTTTATTTTGTAAAGCTCATCCCCTTGGGTATTAAGTACAGTTACTTCCTGATCTCTACACAACCTGTTTCATTTGCTAATTGGCTTCACCTGCTCCTGCTTAGTTAGTCCATACTTTACAATCTATACCTCAGTGTATATACATTACTTTGTTTCATTTGTTCTATGCCAGATTGTTGTCTCCCCAGCGTCATCTTTGTGTATCTTGTTGTATTAATCTGCCTCTAAGTTTTGTTTTTCAGGCCTTGTGTTTCCTTTTAGTTACCTGCCTGTGCAGCGCCTTGAGTTATCTTCATTAAGCCATTGATCCCTATCAGTGAATACCAACAGGAGAATATTGCAGGGTGTAATTGGCACATTTTTTTTGGAGGGGGTGAGGGGGTGCTATCTAGCTGTGTTGCTCTTGCTCATTTCACAGAAGCAGGATTCTCACAGGTTAAATCTTATTGTAAAGATGACTAATCAGGTTTTCCAACAGCATTGTTAAAAGGGATAAATAAACACAAACTTCCTTCTTTTTTGGTGCCAAGTTTATCTAATTATCTTTGTATCAGGATCTCACATGAGGATGGGAGTAGGTTATTTCGGAAGAAACAGAAAAGAAAATCCACAACATTAAAACTTACCTGTGAGTTCAAGAAATGGTAATAAACTCCACAAACTGACATTTATGTAATGTTGCCCATTTATCAGTGTCTGGAGCCTGTTTATATGAAGTAAATGATGCATTCAAATGTGAGAAGATTACAGCTGCCAGGAAACAAAGGGATTCCTCTTCCTTAGAAACCCTGTTTAAAGGGAATTAAAATGGAGAAAGCTTAATCAGTGTTTAGGAGAGAGGAGAGGGGGTGAGTACAGAGCTAGAAGGAGAATATGGGAGAGAAGGCAATCAGTCCAGTCATTGTCTTTCCAAACCAAGCTGAGTCTCAATTAAACTGACTTATTGAAGGCCCTCAAAATAACTTCAATCAGCTACCTTTGTCTGAGAGTCTCTAATTCAGCTTTAATTTTGAATATTGCTTCTTCACATTAGCTGCAATTTTAAAAAATGGTGCTGGGTATGGGGGAGATTACTTTCCTGTGAAATTCATCTGCTCCCTCCTTTCTGCCTGCAGTACTTTTCTCTTTTTGCATGAGGAATAACGAGCATCTTTTTTCCCCCACAAACAATGGTTTCTTCTCCCAGTGCTCTCTGCTCTCTTCTTTCATCTATTTCACCTCTCGTCCCTCTCTGGGTAATTAATCCTCCACGCTGTCGACACTCAATTTTCCTCCCATCTGGTTTCTTCTTCACCCTCGTCTTCTCTCCCTCTGTTCGTTTGTTTCTCTACTGATCTCTCACCCTCGCGTTCCTTCCTCCTCTGTCATGTATTTACACCTCCTCTCATTACTTTCAGATTATCTGGTTTTATTTTTCATCAGGCAGTTTCATGAATTTGGGTCAGCCTAATTGAGGAGGTCAGAGAAGGTGGACACCAATCTTCCATGACCTGTTATCTCAATGAAACTTATAAACTACAGAAATTTACGGAGCCAAAACTCTCATTTTAGAAATTGCCATTGCTGGTATCATCATCACCAAAGAGATAATCATTATTCTGAAGTTGAGATAAGCTCTCATTTTGTCTAATCCTCAGCTGCTATTAAGCAGCGTAGGAGCAGGAGCAAAGGATTATGATAGGATCCCCATTAGCTGATGCAGAATATCAGGGGAAAATCCACAGCAATTAAACAGCAGACAGAGATAAACAAAAACAGTCCCCCTCATTTGTTTGTGACTTTAGATTTTACCGGTTTTTAATGAGTCTTCTTTTCTGAGAGGGACCTCTTTGATGATGACAATTTACCAATGTGTCTTGGGTTTGCTTGGGGTTGCTCGAGTGTAACCAGAGCAGGGCAATCGTGTCTTCTAAAGAGGGTTCTTTGTTTTAAAGGTAGTGCTACAAACTTTCACTACTTTAGATGCAGGAGAAGCATTTCATGGAATCCTCTAAGCGTTTGCTGGCTGAACAGTGATGTCATGGTGGCTGATGATGAAGAGGAGTATACTTGGCATCCTTGTTGAGATTGTTCAGGTGAAGGGGAATTCAATTGGTTGTAATGCTGCTTCTGTTTGCCCTTGATTTGCTGTGTTTCTTGTTGGTTCGTAGTGGCCAACAGAGAGAGTCTGAGTACATCGTGTGATTATTTAATCAAGTTGCCGGTGAGCAAGGGGTGACGATGATGGATCACTCTGCAAATTAAACTCATTTAGTTGCTCGGTGGGAGTTAATTTTACAGGCTGCATGAAGAAGTGAGATGAGCAGTCTCATTTCCTGTCCTCCCTCCATCAGGTGTGGTCCATGGATGGCTACTACAAAGGCAGGCGTGTGTTGGAGTACAGGACCATGGGGGACTTCACAAAGGGCCAGAACTTTGTGCAGCACCTGCTGCCCCACCCATGGGCAGGAACCGGCCATGTGGTCTACAACGGGTCACTTTATTACAACAAGCACCAGAGCAACATCCTGGTAGGAGACTGGCGGTTTCAGACATGAGAAACACCTCTGTTATGGTTTTATTATTTTGGTAAAAGGCTGACAGTCATATTCTTTACCTGTTGATTGGCTGCAACATGTTCTTTCAGTTGTTTCTTTCAAATGCCTGCCACTTTTCCAGCCTTTAGTTGCCCCATTTAAACCCTGTCCTGCAGCTGCCATCAAATTCAAGATGGGGTAATGGTTTTCATGGAACAGTCTCACTTTAAACACATGAAATCTTCTCAATGCTATATTTAAATAAAGTATTTGTTAATAAGATTAGCAAATATTTGCATTTAGTTTCAATCTACATTTCAGATAGAGTCCCAGTTCTTTTGGAACTAGAATTGTAAGAGCATATCCTGATAATGGTGTTTAGGGGGTGTGTTTAAAAATGAGAATGAGATCCATAGCTATAGTTACTCTCAGAATTATTCAAACCCTCCAATTACAGAAAAAGCTGAATTTACAATAGCAACTCAAATAACAAGAAACTGAAAAAATTGATAAGGAAAAATTTACAAAATTATAATTTAGTGAAATAAAACATTGCTTTTGAATTTAAGTTAAACAAAATAATAATAATAATAATAATAATAATAATAATAATAATAATAATAATAATAATAATAATAATAAACTGTCCCAGACAAATTGGATTAAAAACAATTACCTGTTGACGTGTGTAGAAGTCTGATTTAAAGTTACAGAAAACACCTGATTACAGTGATTGTCTCAAAGGGTTGCTCAGCAAAATTTTAGTTCAGGAGCCCCATCAAGCTTGTTTACTTGATTTATTTTTTGTTTTTAATATTTTTTTTTTTGAGCCACAATTCGAAATTTTTATTTATTATTGCTTTTGTCAATTTCAACTTATTTCCACCCAGCTGATTTTTTTCAGTCTTTAAAAAAGGTATAAAAATGTTTTTTGATGCATCTTTACTTTTTGTGTTACAGTGGGGTTTTTTTTTTAAGTTATGTTAAGCTTCTTAAGGGCACGGACTGGCCAATGGCCTGTAAATATTATCTAAAAATTAAAAGTTGAATTTTTTTTTTCATGGCTGTCATCACTGACTTCTGGCCTAAACATCAATACAAAAAAAATCAACGAGTTTCAAAATTTTAACCCTTTAAGTTCCAGTTTGTACACACAATGTTCCCATTGCCTAAAACTGAAAAGTGGGTTAAAATAAGTAAAAAAAATAGCCTATGGTGGCAGGCCATTATTAGGTATGCAGAGCATACCTAAGCATAGATTATAGCACCCACAATTAAAAAAGCTCAATGGGAAGTTGTTTCAAGATAAAATGCAAAAAAATGTGGGAAAAATTACAGTTTGAACAGGAATGTCAGTGCATTACAGAGAGGGAACTAAATTCCTTTGCAAAAGACTGACCTAAATAATTAGCTGTCTTTTATACATGTGATCTGAGTGATCAAAATGCTTGAAACGGATCAAAATGCTTGAAAAAAAAAACAACTCCAAAATTACAAATTTGAGCCCCTTTCACGCTCAAATAACCTCACATGAAAGAAGAAAAAAGATTGTTTCCTTCATTGGATGTGTTAAGCATTTTTGAGTTTTTGAAGGACACTGATTTGCTGAAATAGCATTGAAGTCTATGGGTTTTTTCATCACCAAGATAAAAAGTGGGGCCCCTTTTGAGTAAATGATCTCATGTCATGGAAAACAGTTCAAACTTCATCATTGAAGTGTAGAGCAAGTGTGTGAAGCAAAAAAATGTTATCCTGAAAATGTATTCTGAAATGGCAATTGATTATAGAAATGTCATTTTCAATGCAAGTCAATGTGGCACGGATTGGCACTAAGGAGTAAATGAGGTGTATTTTTATTAGAGACCTTAGAAAAAGAGTAAGGTAACCCATTTGCTAGAATACCACGAGTCAAGCCAAAATACACACCTTGACCAAGTTTTATGCTGTTTGCATTAGTAGAAAAAAAGTTACAACATAAAAGGTCACTCGCTACCCCTTCAGAAAGCATAAAGGAATAGTTCACCCTCAGAATGATTTAACTTTATTTTCCACTTACCCTGATGGTGAGCAAGACTCTGGACCACTTTTTTAATATGTCAAATGCAGACGGAGTTCAGGGCGACTTCTCGTTTCCCCCCAATGGAGTTCGCCAGGGTACGAGCCAAAAAGGTCCATAAAAGTCCACAAAAAATTGTCAATATTCCTCCATACTGCTCGTCCCATGTAATCCAAGTGTCCTGAGTGGGTAGTGTCCAGAATTTACTTGAAACTACGCCATTTAGTATAGTTTTAAAGTCTAAAAATGAGTATTGTTTACGTCCATGAAGCGCGCCCATGCGGGTCACGAAACTACGGAAGCCTCGACGTTCAGAGCCTACTCTGCCGATAATGCACGCGTAGAAGAAGAAATTCACTGTTTACATTGTGGTAAGAGCGCAAGAGTTTTAAACAAACCGGGACAAACACAGGAGGGGTTGGATATTGATCTAAAAGAAAGAAAGAAAGAAAAAGAGAACGCACGATCTCGTCTGCCGTGGCTTCCGTAGTTTCGTGAATGCGCATCGGCGTGCTTGCTGGGCATGCGATGTAGTCTTGTTTAGACTCTAAAAATATACTAAATGGCGTAGTTTCAAGTAAATTCTGGACGCTACCCACTCAGGGCACTTGGATTACATGGGACGAGCAGTATGGAGGAATATTGACGATTTTTTGTGGACTTTTATGGACCTTTTTGGCTCGGACCCTGGCGAACTCCATTGGGGGGAAACGAGAAGTCGCCCTGAACTCCGTCTGCATTTGACATATTAAAAAAGTGGTCCAGAGTCTTGCTCACCATCAGGGTAAGTGGAAAATAAAGTTAAATCATTCTGAGAGTGAACTATTCCTTTAAGAAGCTGAGGGTTAATTGGAGGGTATGAATAATTTTGAGGACGACTGTAACTGCATAATGTGATTAAGTTCAGAATACTCACCATAACTTAATTTACTAATTCAGAAAATGATGTTGATTAACATGGAAGTATCTAAGCGAGAGGTCGTTTTCTTAAAGGGGCTATTTAAACATTTCTTTACATGTAAATGCAGTATATGTAAAATCCTGACCATCATTTCTGTCCACTCTGAGGGAGATGACAACTTGCACAAAATCATAAACCCTAAAGAGAGGAGCCTTCTGAATTTTTACCCCCTTCATTTAGAATGAGCACGATGGGGGGGGGGGGGGGGGTATTTTTTTATTCAGTAACATAATTTTTCAGATTCCTCTAAAAGCTGATCATATGCCACATTAACCCATTGTAACTGTGGGTGTCTGTCCTTTAATGTGACTACATGCAGTTTAATCTCTAATGGAGAAGCAACAGGGTGCTTGTTTGGGTGATACTGACATGGTCAGTTGCCATCATTTTAATGGAAAACATTGCATGTCATAATGGGGCTTTACTTTTTGATGATCTAATAATCATACTGATAGATATTGTATGTGTGTGAGTGTGTATTGTGGTGGCCTTTGAGTGAAATGGCTCTAATATGTATGTATGTACTGTATCTTTCAGGTTCAGTACCATTTCCGCTCTCGCAGTGTGCTGCTGCAGCGCAGTCTGAGTGGAGCTGGATACAACAACACCTTCCCTTACAGCTGGGGAGGTTCCTCCGACATCGACCTCATGGCTGATGAGACAGGACTCTGGGCTGTCTACACCTCCATCCCAAATGCAGGCAACATAATGGTAAAACCTGCTTCTGTGTGTTCCTGCATCCTTATCGGGATTATTTCTGACTTCATTTCAGCATTGTACATTTGAGTTAAACACTATAAAAATGTAAACACAAAGGTTTTTCTCAGGATTTTCTGCTGTAAGCAGCTTTTTACACCCACCCTTCCTCTAAAAATCCATTTAAAGATAACAGAGACTTAGGGCTGCACAGATTAATGTAATCTGTCATGAACACGTGCATTGATGTTTTTCCTGGTCTTAGTATGCAGGGTTTTAACATGCAGCATCTAGCTAATTTCCTCTATTACTGTACACCAGATAAAGCTCCCAAACACTTTCCATTCCACAGATACTATACACTGATCAGCTGTAATGTTAAAGCTGTCATAACCTAGTGTTTTACATACACAAACCTTCTTAAATTATCTTCAAATGAATTTTTAATTCTAGTTGGGTGGGAGGAAAATTTAATGAGCACATTTTGACCTCTTTTTATCCCCAACTTTTGTTTGTCCCGAGAATACGCACGAGAATTAGACAGCAGTGTGAAGCTGGCCCCCCCAGTTTTTCCAAAACTAAAATAAACATTGCCATTCGTTTGTGCTACGTTTGTGCTGGTTTGTGCTGCAAAAATCATCGTTTGTGCTGTTAAGGTTTTTTTTTTTATTAATCATCTTATATTTTAGCCTGTGACATCATCCAGCCCCCTACTTTGTCCAAAACTCACCAAAATGGTCTCAAATGTTTGTGCTACGTTTGTGCTGGTTTGTGCTGCTAAAAGAAACATTCGTGCTGCCACGGTTTTTGAGATATATGGCTTCATTTCTTATGACCGTGACATCATCCAGCCCCCCTACTTTCACCAAAACTCACCAAAATGGTCTCAAATGTTTGTGCTACGTTTGTGCTGGTTTGTGCTGCTAAAAGAAACATTCGTGCTGCCACGGTTTTTGAGATATATGGCTTCATTTCTTATGACCGTGACATCATCCAGCCCCCCTACTTTGTCCAAAACTCACCAAAATGGTCTCAAATGTTTGTGCTACGTTTGTGCTGGTTTGTGCTGCAAAAATCATTGTTTGTGCTGTTAAGGTTTTTTTTTATATCATCTTATATTTTAGCCTGTGACATCATCCAGCCCCCACTTTGTCCAAAACTCACCAAAATGGTCTCAAATGTTTGTGCTACGTTTGTGCTGGTTTGTGCTGCTAAAAGAAACATTCGTGCTGCCATGGTTTTTGAGATATATGGCTTAATTTCTTATGACCGTGACATCATCCAGCCCCCTACTTTGTCCAAAACTCACCAAAATGGTCTCAAATGTTTGTGCTACGTTTGTGCTGGTTTGTGCTGCTAAAAGAAACATTCGTGCTGCCACGGTTTTTGAGATATATGGCTTCATTTCTTATGACCGTGACATCATCCAGGCAAAACTTTGTCTCACAAAATGTCTCACGAAAATACACTCAAATGTTTGTACTACGTTTGTGCTGTTGAAAAACATTTATGCTGCCACAGTTTTTGAGTATATGGCTTTATTTCTAATGATGTGACATTATCCTGGCAGAAGTTTTGCCAGGAATCTCACGTAATGTCACGAAATCTCACGAAAATACACATAAATGTTTGTGCTGTTAAAAGAAACATTTTGCTGCCACAGTTCTTCAGATATACATGTAACAAGTTACACAATTAGGGCTTAGATGGCATTCGAACCCACAGAGTCCTGGGTGAGAGTCATGCACACTTACTAGTCAGCCAAAGGCATATCACTGTGGGCAAGTAGCCAGAGCAGAAATCATTCAGGAACTCAGATTCAGAAATTCAGTCTTATTTCTTATGACCAATTATGATATGATATGATATGACAATTTTATTTTATTTGAATTTAAATATCTGATCTTAATTATTTTGTTGTTTCTTGTTTTGTTTGTTTCTCTATTTGAGTATTCTAAATGTGTTTCATGTGTTATTTATTTTTATCATTTGAATTTTCATTTTCTTTTCAAGGTTTTGGTACAATATGTAGCACTTTGGTTAAAGCAACCCTTACCGATGTTGCATTCTTACACTATTTTTCTAACAGGGTAAAATGCTATGAATGAGGTAATGGAACTCTAAAATACAAGACAGACCCACCATTAATCAAAATAAAATATTATTCCAATCTCTAAATATTCAATGAAAACTCCAACCAATCCTTGAAGTGGGGTGCACCTCTAGGATTGTCCAACGGACCTGCCTGTCAGACCTTTGATTCTGCATTGGGAGGTGGAGGGAATGAAGGGGTGTGTCTTAGGAGTGAGGCGGGACTGTTTATATTCAAATAATCTTGCTGTGCTTTCTGAAATGCAAGATCGGTAAAGGTTGCTTTAATGTTGTTTTTAAATGCGTTATAAGTAAATTTGCTGTTGCAGTATTGTATCATTGCACTTTATTTGTCTCCAGCTCTGAAGGTAATCACTGAAATAAGTGGCTTGTTAATCCTATATGGGCCTATGTAAAACTGTAAATTAGATTTTTCCCTTTCATGATGTTTCAATTCAATTCAATTCAACTTTATATGTATAGCGTCCATTCATGACAAAGTCACCTCAGGGCGCTTAAGCAGAGAAGTTCAGGTCAGATTCATAATAGTCTAGATAAGGAAACCAACAGATTGGATTGAATCTTGACATGACCCGGTCCAATCCCCCATCCTGAGCAAGCACGGAGGGGGGGGGGCAACAGTGGGAAGGAAAACACCCTTTTAACAGGGAGGAAAAACCTCCGGCAGAACCCGGCTCAGGTAGGGCGGCCATCTACCTCGACCGGCTGGGGGGGAGAAGACAGAAAGGGAGACCAACAAACACTGCAATGTTATCCAGCCAGATCTGCTGAGAGAGGAGAACACAGTTAATGATGCAATACTGTCACAGGTTTCTACATGGAGAGCAGAGATGATGGGAGAGGAAAGAGCCCAGTGCATCATGAACGTCCTGCAGCAGTCTAAACCTATAGCAGCTTAACTAAGGGAAGGCTAACCATCCCTAACTGTAAGACTTATCAAAAAGGAAGGTTTTAAGCTTAACCTTAAAGGTAGAGAGGGTGTCTGCCTCCCGAACCTGAATTGGTAACTGATTCCACAATAGGGGGGCTTGATAGCCAAACGCTCTTTCCAATCACAAACGGCAATTATGAAATTCATTTTGAAATGAATAATTTTAGGTACAGAATATCTTTAATTATCACAGGATTACAATGTAGCTACTGTGGTTGAGGAACTTACCATCCTTGGATCTGAGTAAAGATTTTCTCCGTCAAACATATAGAAACCTTTCCGTCGCCTGCCGAATACTACAGAGTACCTATTGTACATAGTCACACATGGTGCCAACTTGAGCTTGAGCGAGTGTCCGAAATTCTAAAATGATATATCTCAAAAACCGTGGCAGCACGAATGTTTCTTTTAGCAGCACAAACCAGCACAAACGTAGCACAAACATTTGAGACCATTTTGGTGAGTTTTGGACAAAGTGGGGGGGCTGGATGATGTCACAGGCTAAAATATAAGATGATTAATAAAAAAAAAACCTTAACAGCACAAACAATGATTTTTGCAGCACAAACCAGCACAAACGTAGCACAAACATTTGAGACCATTTTGGTGAGTTTTGGACAAAGTAGGGGGGCTGGATGATGTCACGGTCATAAGAAATGAAGCCATATATCTCAAAAACCGTGGCAGCACGAATGTTTCTTTTAGCAGCACAAACCAGCACAAACGTAGCACAAACATTTGAGACCATTTTGGTGAGTTTTGGACAAAGTGGGGGGGCTGGATGATGTCACAGGCTAAAATATAAGATGATTAATAAAAAAAAAACCTTAACAGCACAAACGATGATTTTTGCAGCACAAACCAGCACAAACGTAGCACAAACGAATGGCAATGTTTATTTTAGTTTTGGAAAAACTGGGGGGGCCAGCTTCACACTGCTGAATTAGACCTATCTATAAGTGCGTTCACGAGGCAAGCGTCAAAGCCAAAACAAAGTTTAATCAGGACAGAGTGACGGACGGACGGACAGACCAAGTGAAGGAAATGATGTCCCAACAGAGAAAAACGTGATAAAAACGTAACGGTACGGTTGATAGAGAGGATTCGCAGAGTAAAAGGGCTGGACTCTGATGAATATAAGGAGCGGACGTCTGACATGAAGATAACCAAACAGTGTTAGCTTTTGTAGCTACATTAGCAGCTTGTCACCATTTGTCTACCATCATTTACTGGTCTCTTACACAAAAGATAATAAGTTACACAAGGAGCAACACTTATCGACTGCACATTCTTACTGAATAAATATAATCCACTGGTCCCTGTTAGTGCTGTCTCTCCTGTTACAGCACCGAAAACTCCCGAAGCAGCTCAGCATGGCAGATTTTTTTCCCCTCCTCCTCTTCGTCGTCCTCCTCTCTGACAAAAAAATTTGAGTACACAAATATACACTCAAAACTCATGCCACGTCTGAAAGGCATGAGGAAATGTCGGATTTTGAAGACAATTTAGAACTTTTTTTTTTTTTATCAAACCAACTGTCACCATCTCTCTATGAACCAGAATACACTGACAAAGGTAGTAACACTACCATGCGGAAGCAAAGTATATCATTCCGCAGCTGGTAAGAAACTAGTTCCTCAATATGCAATGCAAAATTTGTCATACAAGGCTAGTTTTACTTGTTTAACACACAAGTTTACTAGTTTAACACGGCATTTACACACAGAGGCTTGCCGATTTGCCTCGGATGTTCTGTGACGTGAATAAAATTGGTTTTAATGACAGGCTAGCAGATTCCTATTGACTCACACTAGCATTAGCATCGGTAACCTCCTGGAACTAGAATAATGGGATGAAATATGTTGAAACTGTCTTCAGTGATAAGTAGGACCCTGGCTCACTTGTAAATGAGGCCCAATTTCAAAAATCCTGAACTTCCCCTTTAAAGAGACTTGAGGCAAGATTAAGAAACGAAACTCGCGACTGCCGCAACTGGCGCTTCAGGTAACTGCAGCCACGAGCTAAGCCGTCACGTGAGCGTGCACAAACTGAAGCTATAATGTTGTTTACTAACCTTTTTCTTCGTAGTTACACTTTTTAGTGTCTTTCAGTTGATCTGGATTGTTTGCTGACGGCAGAAGAATCCATCTAAACTAAACTAAACTATCGCTTAGTGTTTGAATTTACTGCGACCGTCTTCTTCCTGTATGAAAACTGCGGATGTAGCATCTTTTGATGTCACGTCCGCAGGGCAGCGCGGGAAATTCGGACACCGAATTGCAGCGCATTTTGCAGGACACATCCTGTTCAAGACAATGGAGAAAAACGTGGGTGGAAACGTTATTTTTGGTATTTAACGCTTCATCATCCATTAGTATAAAAAAAATGGACATGCATGTTTGTTCTTTTTTTTTAAATTCTTGCCTCTAGTCCCTTTAAAGGTGCCATGACATCAAATTTCACTTTTCTGGGATTTTGGGTGTATAATATGATCTGTTGTGCACTGATGAGGCCATGTGAATGTCCAGAGTGAGAATCAAAGTTCCTGTTTATGGTCTGTCAGCTTTGTCTCTCTGCTCAGAAGCGGTTGAATCAGACAGCAGCTTGTCATTCTACGTAGTTCTATCATTCTACGTAATTTAATTGCTCCAATAAGTGCACACTATCAAGTAAACAGCGTCCCCCCTCCTCTCTCCTAGCGGTCTATGCACCGTTCGCTTCACTCCCCCGCTCCCCCCTCCCCCCTCCCTGTCTGATTCAGCTGCATGTATGGAGCTAGTAGTAACTTCTGTGCAGTCAGGTCTGGGTTTTCAAACAAATGGATTTAAAAGAAAACTTCTGCAGCAACACTGAGGGAGGCGACCACAACCTTTTTACTACCTGTAAGTTTATTCATTTTCTAAATGCTGTCTTGTCTGATAAACGTAGCTCACACTGTCTAAAGTGCCCATGTTGCTAGCAGTTAGCCTTTAGCAAACTCCGACCCGGGCAGCTTGACCTAGATTCTCTAAATAAGGTCATAGCCAAATAAGGTGTAGCCAATCAAAATGAAGTCAACGTGGTCTCCGGGTAAAGCTCCATATCATCACCGGATCCAACTGTATTACTGAGGAAGTGAGGTCTGGCGTTTCAAAACAATACCCCGCTGTAAAAAATGCCGTTTTTTTCTTTGGAGTATTTACATATAAAGTAATGCCAACAACATAAACTAGTTTTTAACTGCTATGTCATCACTCCTTTAAGGTTCTGTGTTATCTGGTATGAGATGCTGGGACAAGATTTTTGTTCTTGTGGGTTGTGGGGTGGAGATGGAAATGAACATGCCTCTTTCTTGGGTGGGAATCCAGAGCATTAGGAGGCCAGGCTACCCAAACAAAATTCCCTGAGCTTATTGAGGGTTACATGCTGAAATAACATCCATAAGAATGCCAAGACCCAGGGTTTCTGAGCAGGCTGTTTATCAAAGTGATCAATATTCACTTTACCTGTCAGGGCTTTTAATAATATTGCTGAGGTACAGTGATCAACACAGTATTTAGAGTAGCCCAACATATCACCCAGGGCAACTGAAAAAAAAGGTGAAGTGCTTTATTTCATTATGTTTTTAGTACCTGTTCATTACCGTAGAAAACAAATCGCACGAGTGCATGTCAGAGGTTTGTTCTCTCTCTACTCAAGCACAGAAAACACAGGAGGCAAACAAGAAATATCACCATAGCAACTCAGCACTGTTCTCAGTTTTTAATGGCTTATTTGATGCTGTGTGAATTGAAGTAGCTAACCCCCCCTCCTCCCCTCCTCCCCTCCTCCCCCGTGTCTCTAGGTGAGTCGTTTGGACCCTCGTTCACTGGAAGTCCTCCAGAGCTGGGATACAGGGTTTCCTAAGCGCAGTGCAGGGGAAGCTTTCATGATCTGTGGCACCCTATATGTCACTAACTCTCACCTGGCTGGAGCCAAGGTCCACTTTGCCTATCACACCAACACCTCCACGTACGAGTACACTGACATCCCCTTCCATAACCAGTACTCCCACATCAGCATGATGGACTACAACCCCAGAGAGAGAGCGCTGTACACCTGGAACAACGGTCACCAGGTGCTCTACAACATCACACTGTTTCATGTCATACGAAGTGATGGTTAGAACTTCATATAGGAAGTGGTAAGATTTACATTTCGAAAGGATACTGCCATTTGTTACATACACACACTCTCACACACACTAACAATGGCTATTCGTGTAAGCAAGAAGTGACTATTGTCTGTCTGAATTTAAATGACTTCAAAGAATATCACAACAGAGATGCAAATAGCAAATTGGAAGTTTAACATTTTGAGCTCATCCTTATTTTTTCCGTTTAATCCACTTATATATGAAGAAGTGACTTTGGAAGCTGAGGTGGAATTGTCAAAAACAAGAATACAGATTATGAACTGACTCTCACCTCACTTCAGAAGTCGAGCTGTGACGACGGTCCTGAAGGAGATATTTTGGGTTCGTGATGTGATTGTGGACATGTTCCGTAAGCATGATTGTTTATTCAATAAACTTTATTGTCAAACTTTGCTCAGACTTCTGTCTTCTCTGTGGTAAAACAGGAAAATTGAAGGTACAAGTTTGAGTGTGTGCATGATAGTTGAAAATGTGATCTCTCTTATGACCTCTACATCACGGTGGCTGACAATGAAACCATACACACATATAAATGTGTCAGTGAAACCTCACTCAGTACTTCAGATATGCTACATGAATCAGCTTGGACGCTTTATGGGCTGTCAGGTGTAGAGGGGAAAGAGCAAGACAATAAGCAGGATTGAATATATAAAAATAAATGGACATTGTCGGCATTACATATTAAGTGTGAGCTCAAGCTCAGATGCCCTGAATTCAGTTTCTTTGTTTTTCATTATCCTGTTTGAAGTATTATCCTGTTTGAAGCTGGAGAGTATGAGTAATAATAGGTGTAATTAGGATTTTATTGATACTGATGCTGCTTGTCAAAATGGATAATTATACTAATGTTGATGCTAATCTGTATAATTTAGAGCAAAAGATAAAGACGTGACATGTAAATATGTGAAAAGATTCAACAGTTATGAAAAATCAGACCTGAAATCCAGATTAAAATTTCTGACTAATGCCTCTTCTGTCATTTGTTGTGTGATTGTCCTGATTACTTTGGAGCAAAAATCTATTGAGCAGCATTGCTAAAGCTGAGAATATTCTCAAACACCCTTGTTGCTCCCTGTTAGGTCTTTATCTTCTGTTCTCACTGTTGCAACTTCAAATCGCCTCTGACTGTGTTCCCACTACACTTTGTTAGTAAACCAGAATGTTAATATTGCTGCTTTCTTGTAGTCATGTTAACTCTAGGGGTCCAAACATTGTAAGGTCTTTTTCCTCCCTAAATTTAACCTGTTGGGCAGGCTAACTTTCTTCTTGTTAAGTGTCAGCATGCGGAAATTTGAGGAAATTTCTCCTCAAAAGTGCAGAAAACTGCAGCATTATGAACAAATTCTGGGACAAAAAGCCCTTTTGTACAGTAAAAATCCGTGAAAGTGGGGTGAATGGATTCAAAACACTATTTGTGGTTTGTTAGTATATTCGTCCTGGTTTCCTTTGCACAAGGCCAAACCACTGTAAGCATTTTTCTGCCTGTTGTTCCAGCAAAGCTCTGTTTCTGCCCACTTATTGAATTTCCCTTCTGGGATAAATAAGGTAATTTACATTTCATTATTTTTCATTTCATTTTTATTTCTTCACATTGTGTTTAGATTTTTGTTTGCAGTTTTTGTTTTCCTGGTTTTTGTGTGTTGCATTGCCTGCGTTTTGTTTAGTTCATCATTTTATCAAAAGTCTTTTGTTCCTGGGTGCACCTGACAATTCATCTTGTCGCTGAGTCATCTTTACGGTACTTCAAACCACAAAGTGGGTATTTCACATCCATTAGACACGATGGTGTGGTAACACCAAACCCCGTCCCTGACCCTAGCCATGCATACTATTTCAGATGAGGAGAGTAACTAAGTGCTAGATCAATAGTAAGAGATGGAAGATGATAAAGGAGCACGGCTACATGTGGATCCCATTGTGGAAGCATCAAAAGTGGCCATTCAGTTGCTATGGTGACTGATTATTTTACCTCAAGCACAGCAAAATAGGTAAAAAAAAAAAAAAAAAAAATTCTGTACTTATTACACACAAGCTTTTTCCATATTTGAGAGCAAATTACTAACATTTTATATTCAGTTTGGCACAATAAAATGGCCACTTTAGTACAAATAAAAGCTTAGTTTTACAGAGACTGTTATACAGTATTTAACCCTGAGAAATTTTGTGTTCAAAACACGTGATTTCATGTTATAACCTTTCTTTAGCCTGCATCATTGTCTTCTTTGGTCTGTGTTCCTGGGATTCCTGCCTCTAGAGAGAACAGGTGTGAACCTGCTGCACCAGCTTCTTGCCTTTCCAGCAACAATAATTAGGCAATTATGAACACAGCAAGTACATTATCTGATAATTATAGCAATCATACACTGTGAATCCTATTAACGTGTTTTTTTTTTTTTTTGTTCTTGATTTGGTTTCAAAGAAAAGAAGCATCACTTAAAATATATAACTGGTTTAATGTAACACAGGCTTCTCATGCATTGGTTTTACAATTGAATATAAAGAAATAAAACTGAATAAAGAAAATTAAATTTAATGTATTTAAATGTACTTATCTATCAAGAGGGAAATTGGATTTTTTTTTTATAAATGAAATATCAGATATTATGGGATAAGGATTAAGGGTTTTATTTTTTGTTGTTGTTGTTTCTCTTAGCTTTGTGAAAATATTCAAAAAAGTAACCACTGCAGAGAAATAGCTATACAGTAAGTGTTTCTAGATTATTTATAAGTATTTGTTTTCTATAAAGCTGCACAAAACACTACAAATATTGATATTGTCATTAGATCATGGTGAAATGGGCTATTTTTTTCACGAAAATGTTACATCTGATGTATTTACATTCAGTAAAATCAGATTTTTGTTATTTTCTCCAAATATTCTGCTACATGGCCACCTATGCTTAAACTTCACTGCTGCAGTGCTTGTTTCTCAAACTTTTAGTCTGGTAGAGTTTTTCATTTTGCTTTAAAAAGTGTCTCTTCAGAGTGAGAGCTCTGACAGTAAACTAAAATAATAATAATTTCTTTGCAGGCAAATCTAGACAATTAACTGAAAGCCATAAAAAAAAACCTCACTGGAGCGGAGAAAATGTAGGGCTCTTGTTGGATTTGTGATCTTTAATGACATTTGGTTCTTTGACAAGGAAAATACAGACCTTTCACCAAGGAAATACATGTTAGGGAGGGATTGTACTCGCACTTTTCTTTCATTTTCCCCACAATTTCCTCTAAATTAGCCAGAGGTTTGGTTTTTATTTGTTTGTTTCATGTGTACATCAAGGAGCAACATAAACAACATTACTTCAGCATTGTTTCTCTCAATAGCTCAATAGCGGACTGATCTTTTTTAGTCAGTCCGGTCTTGTTGCACACTGAACCAAAGTTCTAGTCAAGATTAGCAGGCTGTGATGTAATCCTACAGGCATGTTACATAACAAGTTGGCAAACATTTTTGCCCCGCTTTGAAGAACCACAACATAACATATTGTTGGACTCACATTGCAGTGTTCGACTATAGCCAAACTTCCTGACAAATTACTTTGATTCTTTCCCCCATCCATCTGTGCTTCTCCACCTTTATTGGTTTCTTTTTCGTGCTTCTCTATTTGTCCACCTCAGCGCTGTCTCTGGCAGGAACCCAGTCAGCTTGGCATGGTTCCTTCTGCAAGGTTCCCGTCTCTCCACCTACCACCATCACAGGCTTGGTAAAAGTGTTTTTCCGGAAGGCCTGCCGGAATTCCACACAGGGCTACGGAGGCTGGCACACACACACGGGCACACGGACAAAACACTAATCTATGAGGAATAGACACAAGGGCATATCATTTTTACCTTTTTATTTATTCATCTCTGTCTGTCCAACTATCCACTGGCTTTTGTCTCTTGTGCAGAAATTCTCCTGATGAATAATTTAGTGCTGTTAAAAGAGACCACCTAAGGGGGATGGAGGAGGGAGAGAATGAAGCAGAGGAAAAGTGAGGAGGGAAAAGGTAAAAGCAGAGCAAAAGAGAGAGGAGGAAACTTTGTGTCCTGATGTAAGAGTTAGTTGCATGATTGATGCAGAATGGTGAAAGACAGATTGCCTGTGAATATGTTTAATTAAAGGAGAAATCAACTTACTAAATAAAGCCAGCTTGAAAAACCTGGGAAGGGAACATGGGGTTGTGGGAGGAAGAGTTCAGGTGATGTCAGACAGATGTCCGTTGGGTGTAAATGAGCAATAGAATGAATACAGGGGTCTGAGAGAGAAAAGAAAGGCATCAGGTTCCACTTGGGCTCATCTGCTGTTCTATTAATAGCAGTAGGAGCACACTGAGGAGGGGGAACCAGCCAATTAGAATCAAGCTCTAGTAGCAATAGAGAAACCCCTTACTCCATCACACACAAACACATCCCCATAGAGCTGTTAGACGTGTTGTCTGTGCCACTTATTGTCATCTTGATGATCTCTTTACAGACTACTGTTTGAGGGTGAGGCTTATGGTCCACTAATGCTGCTCGTCCTAATGTTTGGCCATGTCAGAGGAAACATAGCCGCAGGCTGAACCTGAGGGGATGTGACTCAACTGGGGAATTTTACTGAACGTGTGGTGAAAATCAGGAAGGTAGCTTCTGTTAAGCAATAAATTCGTACAAAAGATCTACGCTAGGTTCATATGTTTTGTTATCAGGGAAAGCAATGAGCAGTGAGCAGGAAATATATTTTTATTTGTATTCAAAGTCTCATAACTGAGCATTTTTAGTTTTGGTAAATTAAACAACAAGACCTAAAACAAAATTTAGATCTAAAATTCCCCGTCTCCCCAAACTTTCAACTCAGCAAGTAGCAGTTCCATAATTTGCCTGATTTTAGAAAACCTATCCACTTGTTACAGAATTTTCCAGCTTCCAAACAAGCATTTCCTACTTAAGTGAGTTCCATGAGGATCGATCCCACTCCAGTTACAAAAAGAAAAGCATCTGCTGTACCTAAATTTGTTTTTTTTTTTTTTTTCCCCCAACATCTTTCTTTTGATGGAGCTTTTACAGTACAAGTGAAATACAGCAACGTCATGACAGCTAAGTATTTTAAATTAATTTATCATACCATGAAGCAGGACTGAAGGAGAAAGAACGGTTGATACTATCTAAGAGACCTCTTTGTTTTTGTATTCATACTCTACAGGGGTACATTTGAGTCTGTTAACCATTCATTGATTTAATATTCAATTAAAAATCAAAAAAATTTTTTTTTAAAGAGTCAGCTCTTTTTTCTTTAAAAAAAAAACTGAATTCAGATTGTTTTTACACGTTTAATTTGAACGTAAAGGTTGGATATGGAATATGGGCACAATGGCAACATTCTGTGGCCGCTCTGACCTGTGAGGGGCCACGGGGGTCTGGTTGGGGCCCTCTGCTTCTCTCCCTTGATATGTTACCCCTGAGGTCGATATTTAGGAAGCATTATATTCCTTTTCACTGCTTTGCCGATGACGTGCAAGTTTACTTGCCACTAAAGGTCCCTTCACAAAATTCTCTTCATAGACTTTAGAATTTTAAGCCCTGTTTCCACCTACGGGTCTGGGTCGGGTCGGGTCGGGTGGGTTTTGGTGCGGATGTGTTGATTTCATGTTGCGCCCCCACAGCAAACTGTACCTAACCCTAGAGGCGGAGTTTTAACCGGATACAATGCTACGTGATCACGTGACATCATCGCCATGCAACTCCTTTTAACCAAAGCCACACCACACATGACAGAAACAAAGGAGTCACCCCTACTTTGTTCTTACGATGGGTCACGCGGGAAGTGACGGATTTTTCAATGAATCAACAGATTGCTGTGTATTAGCTCCACCTCTTTGGTCCAGATTGGTTAGATCAGTACCCCTACCGAAGGGTACCAAAGAAGTAGGCCGGGTCGGGTCAGATATAAGGGTACCCGTCCCAGTTTTTATCTGTTGAGACCCAAAAAAACATGGACCGATCCGGCCCGACCCGACCAAGACCCACTGTTGGAAACAGGGCTTTAGACTTTATTGTCCCCAGGGGGGAAATTCTTTTCCACAGACCAGCCCTTGACTTCCATCTCTTAACATGGCAATACAAACTAGACAGAATCCCACCTAATGGTACCACACCAACAAAACAATACAACACAAAGTACAATATGCTCTGTTTAATTTAAACATGGACAGACTTGCATTTTTTTAAAGGTGCCATGACATAAATTTCACTCATCAGTGCTCGACAGAAGTTGAGCACTGATGAGGCCATGTGAATGTCCAGAGTGAGAATCAAAGTTCCTGTTTATGGTCTGTCAGCTTTGTTTCTTTGTTCAAAAACGGTTGAATCAGACAGCACCTTATTCTACGTAGTTCTATCATTCTACGTAATTCAATTGCTCCAATTAGAGCACACTATCAAGCAAACAGCCACCCCTCCCTTCTTCCACCCTTCGCTCTGCTCTCACCCCCTCCCTCGCCTGATTCAACTGCGTGAATGGAGTTGAGTAACTGCTGAGCAGTCAGGTCTGGGTTTTTTAACAAATGGATTTAAAAGGAAACTTCTGCAGCAACACTGATGGAGGCGACCACAACCTTGTCATTACCTGTAAGTTTATTTATTTTCTAAATGTTGTCTTGTCTGAAATGCACATGTTGCTAACAGTTAGCCTTTAGCAAACTCCGACCGCAGCTTGACCTAGTTTCTCCAAATAAGGTTATAGCCAAAAAAGGTGTAGCCAATCAAAATGAAGTCAACGTGGTCTCCGGGTAAAGCTGCATATTATTACTGCACCCAACTCTTTTACTGAGGAAGGGAGGTCTAGCGTGCCAAAACAATCCCCCGCTGTAAAAATGCAGTTTTTTTCTTTGGAGTATTTGCATATGCAGTAATGCCAACTACATGAACCAGTTCTTACTGTTATGTCATCACTCCTTTAAGGTTAAATGAAAACAAAAATGAAAATTTCCTGTTTGGTCGCCCTAACATTGGTCCTTGTCAGCCCCCTTGGCCCATTCGTGCCTTACATTCAATCCCAGGCAAGGAATCTTGGTGTGATTGTCGATGGGGCACTTAAATTAGACAAGCAGATCAGCTCTTTGGGCAAGGTAAGCTTTTTTCAGCTTCGGCTCCTGGCCAAAGTCAAACCCTATCTAAGAAGTACTGATCAGGAAAAAGTTGTCCAGACGTTTGTTTCATCACGTTTTGACTATTATAAGTGCCTGTACGTCGGCATTGGCCAGACATATATGTAATTTATAAATATGCATGCAGTATATAAACTACAAAAGTAAATCCAAGACAGGTAAAGTTCTTCCTACTGATGCGGAGAAGAAAAAGCAGATTTACAAAAAGCTCTTCACAGGTCCCATATCACATGAGAGCAGACAAACTGGCACCAACTGAGCACAGTCGCAAGCAAGAATAGGAGGCAATCAGTCAGTCACAGGTGCATTGCACTCAGCCACTTCAGTAGCCATGCCTGTGAAAGACAATAGCAGAGGAGAAAAACCCACATCCTAACACTGAACTTGTAAATGACAAAGCTAATCTAATCAATAAGTCAAATTCAGGGTGACTTAAAGGTTGAATATGGGACATTTTTATTGAAAGCAAAGTCCTTAGAAAATAATGATACCTCCACGAGGCATTTGGAGGGATGTAGAATGAAAGTCCTGGATTTTGTTTAAAAAAAAAATCATATTTAGCCTGAAAACAAATCTAAAATAAATTTTAAAGAGTTCGACAATGGCCTTACGTTTCAGCCAATACAGGCCACTATTGCGGGTTGCCAAACATGGGAACAGTATGTTGGGCACAGTTAGTCGACCAGTCAACAAGTCAAGCAGCTGCTTCAGAGCCCCTGAGATATCATCCATCTCAGAAGAGAAGTGACCTGAGAAGAGCAAAAACTGGAGTAAATTTAGGTGAAGCCTACACTAGATGAACCCACATACTGTATACCTTTTCCACGGCATCAAAACAGGGGGTCTGTCTCAGTCCATACACTTGCACTACATAGTATAGTACTTTTGAGTGCAAATGCTGTTTCAACTCAAATTCAGTGCTCTGAAAGTACCCGGATGTTGCCCTAAAACCAGTCAAAAATCCAATGCAGAACGAAGCACCATCATCACCATGGCACTGGTTCAATACTGCAGAACATTGTACTAAATGGCACTACTACATATTGCACAATCGCATCCATCAGGACTGCTATTCAGTTTACTCTGCCATTGCCACCGGGCAGATTCTTATATTTTACATTTTTATCTTTATATATGACTATCTTGTAGGTCGGTAGATTTTATTAAATACACCGTGGAGTCGAGTGAAATGTAATTTCATCTGTGCTGTATGTCCAACATGCAGCACACTTGACAAAAAAGTTGATTGATTGATTGAAGCACACTACTCGCACTAAACGGATGCCATCTTGCTGACGTAGCAGAAGAGGCGGAACTTTTAAACCGTTTTCAGTGCTGAATAATGGTGGAGAATGAAGCGGTGGCGACCCCTGCTGCAGCGGAGGCTGTATTGTACTGATTTAACTGATGTTTATTAAATTACTTAGACATAATTACTATATATTGTGGCATGCTACTAAGCTCTTCACTCCCCAATGACAGATATGGTCTGGTCATTAGTTTGATGCCAAAGTAATATCGGCTCAGTAGAGTTAGCTCATGTTAGCAGGCAAAGCTAGTCCGTCACTTCCTGGAAATGCAGTGCTCTATTCGGGTCAGCATTTCGTGACAATCGTGTGCACTACAGACAAAGTACACAGTGCGCACTACATGCTGAATTCCAGTGCACTCTGGCAAGTGCAGGGTTTGAAACACGGCTATGGAAGTGGCAACATTTCCCTGGATCGGTAAGCTAACTCACTTGCTGATGTGGTTTACGTTAGCTGTCAGTTATAAAACTACTCCTCATTACTTGTTGGACATGGTGCAGGCTGCTGGTCACTGATGTGTCAGCAGCGGGCCTGGCAACCGAACCAGGTGAGTGCAATCAGCCCAATTTAATTCATTGTGCTGATTGGACTCACCTGGTTGAGTAGCTGGGCAAAACAAATACATGGCATGGGAAAGACTTGTTGACTCCACAATTCCCACCTCTGGTAGGGAGTAGGGAGGGGAGGACATTTGGACATACAGCTTGACTCGCCATTGTTTTGTTTTGTTTTTGTTGTTGTCATTGTGTTTTTAGATTTTAAACAAATTTTGCTTTACTTATGAGTTAAAATTTTAAAGGATAACTTTCTTTTTTTTTTTTTTTTTACCTGGACCTTATTTCTAGGATTTTATATGTGCATTTACTCTCTGGTAAAATTTGTATCACTTTGACTCCTTTAGAAGATCTTATGTTGAGTTGCCATTGGGTGTACATCCATATAATGGGAGATATGGGGCAGCCTCTATTTAAGGCATTATCTGCAGCAAAACTCCTTCATTTTATCAATGCTTTAATAAGAATGAATGAACAAACAAGTACGATTGTCCTGTGAGTTCAGAGTTTCGTAGATTGCAGTTTGTTGGTGTCTAGGAAGTGAGCTGCTCTTCTAAGCTGTACTGCAGCAGCGCACTTTGGGAATGCGTGATTATAGCTTTTATCTTTACCAGGATCAAATTTTAGAGGAAATTCTAAGAAAACATCACAATTCCAACAATTTTTTCAGAATTTGGCCACTAGGAGCAACTCTTTGCACAAAGAATCTTTAGAAATAGGGTTGAAAAAAAAGAAAGTTATCGTTTAAGGACTGCATCTTTTAATGTTTGTATCATATCTTCAATCATTTTCATTTTTGTATCAAAAATATGGTTGTGCAAATGAATAAAAGTCTTTCAGTCATACTTTTAGCAAACCTTAAGAAATTTATGAAATACAGTCTCCTGATTGCTTTGCATTATTGTAATTCTTCTCTGACCCTGACTATATGTGCTAAAGAGACTGAATTATAATATTTTACAAAAGCCTTAATTCATGGGGAAAAAAAGAAAAAAAGTGAGGTAACACCAGTGACAAAAATGCAGCTCATATGGTCTTTAGATAAATGAACATAAAAGTACAAAATCATTAAGCTTTCATTTATGTGTAATCATAAAGTCAATGACATGCAACAATGTCGTCCAAGTTTAAATGTGGAAAAAATCTTTAAAAAGTTCAATTTTGCCATCCCAAAAGCTGACGCTTCTGTAGAATGACCCATAACAGAGAGAACAAGAAAAAGCACAACTGCCGGTTTAAATACAAAATGTGCTACAGGTGAAATTATTAAAAGTAGACAATAACGAGGATTTTTTTTTCATGTGACAATAATGACATTTTCATTATAAAGCCCTAAATTGTAATAGAAGCCACATATATAACAGATCAGAGCAGAGCAAACAAGCAGAAGACCTAGAAGTGAGTACAGTTCAGCATTGTAGCTGCCTGTCCTTGCCTGAACAAAGAAAAGAGATAATCCATCTCCCACCAATCTGAAGTTCAAATTTTCACAGTACTTCAATCATGTGAATTTCGTGTTCTCAGACTGTGCTCTAAAATTGACAGCCTGAGCCACAATTGACAGCCGACCTGAATAAAGCTGCCGCAGGGGCACTGCTGGGAAACCATAAGTGAACAGTTAGAGTTTAAGCCAGTTTTGATTGTTGCTGTTGGGGGGGCACTATATCCTCAAGTTCACTCACTTTTTTTGATTCTCCACTTGTCAGGTTATGTCTCATCTTAAAATCTCTTCCATCTGTAAAATCTTTTCTTGCCAGTGAGAGCCTACCATGCAAGGCTACTTCACACATGCAAGTGTATGAGAGACAAGTGTGGTCAGGACTGAAAGATACTACTGATGAGTATGTCTTAGCCACTGAATAAGTTGGTGAATAAATTGAATCAAATATTTTAGTTAAGCTGAATCAAGTTCAATCCCTTGGGAAAAAAAAGTAAAAATAAACTGAATATATTTCAGTTATGGTCCATGGCCAGTCTTATGCTTCAAAGTGGCCATTTTCTTTTTAATGAGTGAGGCGCCATCTTCTAATCTGGTATCCGTGTATCTTTAATACAACCCCAGCACATATTTTGGCTTCTGCATTGGTATACTGAAAAAAGCCTACTGTAGTACCTTGGAGATGTTAACATTTGTAAGCTTGTTAGCTGTAGACACACTGTTAAGCGTCTTGTTAAGTTCAGCT
Source organism: Atherinomorus stipes (assembly GCA_023101725.1). Taxonomy (NCBI): domain Eukaryota; kingdom Metazoa; phylum Chordata; class Actinopteri; order Atheriniformes; family Atherinidae; genus Atherinomorus; species Atherinomorus stipes. The sequence continues at coordinate 554,290 of JALJCO010009510.1, read as the reverse complement.
TGTGACTGAGCTCCAGTCCCTCCAGTATCCCTCTTTTGTTTTTCTCCTGTCTCCCTTTGTTAGTCTATGAAGCATATAGATTATATGTGAGATCGTTTCTTGGCTGCTTCCAGTTCTTCTGCTACATTAAGCTAATCAGCTGTTGGCTTTTGCTTCATTTCTCACAAACAGAAATTAAAGTGGCATCGATTTCTCTAAATGAGTCAAATCTACTCTGAACTAATTCAAAATGTTAAATAAACATATTTTTTATGGATCAGAAAGTCCCATAGCTGTCAAATTAAAAGTTATTAACATGATGTTTCAAAGTGTGAAAAACATTTTTATGCCTGGTCTCACAGTCTGACATTCTGTTCTTCTTTATCTTTAGATCACCATGATTTTTTGTAATAATTAACTATTACACTTTGTTGTTGAGTATTATTTGTAGGCATGAACTACACTGGATAGCATGAGTTTTGCATGCCAGGCTATGATTGATCACTTAAAACTGTCCTTGTTGATAAAATGTAAGTCTTTTTTAGTAACAATTTATTAGTTCAATGTTTTTATTCGTAATGCTTTTTTGTTAGTTTTTCAATGTTGCAGGTCCTGCTGTGTTTTCTTCATGCATAATTGTTTATTTGCAAGAGGCAAACACTACAGAGAAGCCTTCAATGGGAACAGAATGCAGATAAAAATGTGATTATGCACTGGGCTGAAATTTGCGTGAGCACAAACTCGTCTCCCGCAGAGTCGAGATGATTTGCTTTGTCGTGGACTTTTGCAGCTGGACACCAAGGTTTCCCTCCAGCTTGTCTTATTGATTCTCAGCATTACTCCATACTCGCTACCTTCTCTCTTGTTCCCCTTTCATCCCCTAATTTGATCTTTCTCCCACCCTTGGAGACTCTTCATTGAGATGCTGCCCTCTAGCCCACATCCATCAGAGCACCTCCTCCTGCTCCTGCTCCTCTTATCTCATTACTCTCCTTAATTAGGCCCAAATGAGCTTGTAGGGACCAATAACATGCCTTTACCCATGCATATCAATGAGTTTCACACACCTCTGCACATCTGCAAAGCTATGTTTGATTTGTGTTTAAATGTGAATGCTTGTCAGATGGCATAGAGCCCAAAGCGAGGCTGTAACAACACAGAACAGTACTGTTGAATTTACATTTTTTGTTAGTGTTTTTCTGTCTCCTTCAAGTTTTTGAAAAAAAAAAAAAAGGTTAAATAAAACCAGCTGCTGTAAACTGACCAAAACAGGAAAGTGCCTGAGTTCACACCCAACATCTAATACATGATAGATTTAACCATTGCATGACAGGAGCAGAGTAAACGATTTTCACCACTGCAGACTTAAGACTGAAGGTCTTTAGTAAATCTCAGGAGTTTTACTGGAGTCACACCGCACCCGCAGCCTCGATCATCAAGTTTGAGATGGTAATCTGCACTGATTTTTATCAGTCTTTTCCTAGTCTTGGGCTTGCGATAATATTAAACATGCTTAATATTATCGCAAGTCATAGTGACACAACACAATCAAAAATCAATAGGTGGATGAGCTCTTACAGCAATGGAAACAGGTGCCGACCTCTATAAATGTCAATACTCAGAGTTGCATAATATGTTGACAAGACCATAGAAATATAGAGTTGTGACATGCGTTGACTTCAATGTAAAAGCGGTCGTGGGACTCACAGAGAATGCCATGCGAACTAGCCTGGTACACCAGCCTGACCAATGTCATGTATGAGATACACAGCAAGTCACTCTGGGTTCCCTCCATTGGGAAGTGATTTCAACTCTGGTACAAACTTGACCGGACCAATCATAGCGCGGGAGGCGGGACTTTACGATTTTCCAGCGACTCAGTTCTCTAACCATAAACAGTCAGAATGGCAGCCGCAGAGGAGATGGTCTAACAATGCCCTTTCTGATATCTTAAATGAGCTGCACATGTCCTTAATGGAGTAGTACACCCACAGAATGATGTTCCTTCATTTTCTACTCAACCTCATGCTGAGCAAGACTCTGGAGCACTTTTTTAATATCTCAAATGCAGCCGGAGATCAGACAGGTTTTCGTTTTCGTCCAACTTTCATATAATGGAGTTCAACGGGGCTCAAACCAAAAAAGTCCAAAATAGTCCACAAAAACTTGTCAATATTCCTCCATAGCCTACTGCTCCTCCAACGTAATCCAAGTGTCCTGAGTGGGTAGCATCCATTATTTACTCCAAACGACATCATTTAGTATCTTTTTATAGCCTAAACAGTAGTACATAGGTGCAGCAAAGTGTACGCCTGCGCGTTCACGACACAACAGAACCCACGACGTTCAGCGCCTACTCTGCCGATAATGCAAGCATAGAAGAAGAAATTTGCTGTTTACATTGTGCTAAGAGCGAACGAGCTGTGGACAAACTGGGACAAACACAAGAGGGGTTGGATATTGATTTAAAACAAAGAAAGAAAGAAAAAGAGAACGCAAAATCTTATCGAGGCTTCCGTAGTGTCGTGAACTCGCAGGAGCGCGTTTTGCGGAGACTAAAAACTGTCTTTAGATGTGAGCTAGTGTAAGATGGTGATAGGAGTCTTCTCCAAATCTTTTTGAAGTCCTCTAATGTGAGGGAGGTATTATTGATTTAAATCAGTGTCTCTTAACTCCAGTCCTCAGGACACGCTGCCCTGCATGTCGTGGAGGTAACCCTAATTTCACACACCTGATTCAAATGGCTCGTTAACAGGCTTGCAAAGAACTTGATGAGGAAGTTCATAAATCTGAATCAGGTGTGTTGGTGTGGGAACACATTGAAGACATGCAGGGCGTTGGGTCCTGAGGTCCGGAGTTGAGAAAGACCATTTTAAATCATATTTACACTTCTGATAGACTTTCTTTTATTATTTCTCAGTGTATCAAAAGACTTTGTGACTTTTCCTGGTTTATAGATTCTCTGAAAGGTTTATTTGTTGCAGCTTAGTCTAACATTTTTATCTGTTGATCCAAATCCATTTTCTAAAGTATGTGACTGTAAAATCCAAAGGTATACAGACATTTGCTCTCTTCTGCAAGTTTGAACTCTTTGTTTTGTAGGACATTGTCTCTACATTTTTAAACACTTCAAACTTTTGAGATAGTAAATTTGGATAAAAATAAACAGGACATTGTGTTTCAATTGACTGTATTTATTACTGTGGCAGTTGACAGTCCTGTCACCGTACCTCTGAGAGATGATGCGCTCTGGCTACTTGACCATTGAAATATTCCTTTGGCTGAATGGATAGCACGCATGACTCTCACCCATGAGTCTGGGTATCAAATCCCACCTGGGACTTTTGTTTTGTACCTTGCCATATTAAGTTTGCTGACAGAACAGATACTCTGTACCAAAAATCTGTATAATCTATGGTGAAAACTGGCAGCTGTGGTTGCCATTTTTTTCACCATAAGATTTATGGGGACAATGTAGAGGATCACAGTATGCCATTTTGGAAAATAAATTTCACAGTGTACAGCTGTTACTTATTTACGTTATTTTCTTACAATAATAATGATAGTTAAAATGGTACAAAAAATATTGTTGTTGTTGTTTTAAGTATTCATGTAATTTAAAACAAAAAACTGAAATTAAGAAAACTATTTCTTTCTTGTTCTTTTTCTGTCTTTTCTATTTGTGTGTGTGTGTGTGTGTTCCTGTACTTGCTACATTGTGAGGACTGTTTTGCGTCTTTAACCAACAAAGTGAGGACATTTTGGCCGTTCCTCACAAAAAAAAACAAAAAACAAAGAAAAAAACATTTTTGAGGGTCAAAATTTGGTGTTAGAGTTTAGGTTATAATTAGGTTTAGGTTAGGATTAGGACAAGGGTTAGGTTTAAGCAATCAGTTGTGGTCATTAGGGTTAGGGGCTAGGGAATGCATTATGTCAATTAATGTCCTCACTAAGATAGAAGTACAAGGATATGTGTGTGTGGGGGTGTGTGTGCGTGTGTGTGTGCATGTTTGTGTTTGAACCTGAATTACAATAATGGGACCATGCCTACGAATCAAGCACTTTAGTTATCGATTATCATACACACCAGTGAGTGCCAAGACTGCATGCTTATGAGCACGGTGGTGCAGTTTTACATCATTCTGCCATCATTAATGTAGAGGAAGAGCACATAAAATTACCCAGCTGTTGCCCAAAAATATGATTAAAAGCTTTGTAGTATCAGGTTTAGCAGAATAGATTAAAATTTACAATTAAAGAAGAAATTAGTGCAGTTTTATCTGCTAACACATTAAGCTAATTTGCAGAGTCAGGAGGATTTGAAACTTCCACCTGAGGTGGAATTTGTGCTGAATCAGGGGATTTAAGTACAATTGTGTCGTGAAACCATTTTTGATGATCATTTTCATTTTGTAGCTCTCAGGTGGTGCTGTTATGCTGGCTGTCCCTCTGAGCCTGATAGCACTCTTAAAGTCCCAAGTAAGTACCACATCTGCTTCTTGTCCAGACGCAGTGCCAAATTATGGGCTTTCTTTCCCTCATTGTATTTGCTCTCTGTGCATATTATAAATCTGTGAAGTTCCACAGCCAGATTCTTCACAAAATGGTCAAATTCCCCAACAAAATAAAATGACTGGGATGTCTCACTTCTCCCTTTTTACATACAGTATATTTAATAAGTGCATATATACCTTGCCATATTTTCTAACAGAACAAATCAGAACAGATTTCTACATTTTTGCTATTAAAATGAAAACAATACATTTCCCATTTTCACACCATATCATTTCTAAAGCTATTTCAAAAGCCTTAAAACCAGTATAACAGCTGATCAAAGGAAAATACAGTAAATGTTAGAGAATTTTTTGTTGCCTAAAATAGCACAAATGAAGAAGAAAGAATAAAATTTTCAAAAACTTGATTCAGCGTATGAACTGAGTTGATCTGTTTATTTTATATTTGTAAGTGTACTTTATTAATCCCAATCATGAAATAATCCTCTGTATTTGACACATCTGTAGATTCACAGGAGCGGTGGGTTGCCATGTTTCAGCACCTGGGGAGCAGTTTGAGGATAAGGGCCTTGCTTAGGGGCCCACGGTGATTCCCCTCTGTACCTCACATTTATTTATTGGTACTTTGTTATTTTGTGATATAGAATATGAGAATAAATGGTAACCGTATGCCTTTTTTGACTGTCTGATGTGTAGAACTTAGAGGACTTGCATCTATGTTTTGACTCATTTCATTGTCCCAGTATCTAACAAAAACCAGAAAAGCATGCAGAAGATTTACAAGAGCCTTGTAGACCACGTATATTTTTGTTCTTATATCTTTGAACACTTTTATATCTAAATTGAGAGCACTTGAAATTGCCTCTTTAAATTGTAACTGTTTTTCATTTGTTTATAACTCCTGCTGCCTCTTGGTCAGGACTCCCTTGAAAAATAGGTTTTTAATCTCAACAGGACTTTCCTGGATAAGTTTAAATAAAAAATAAAATAATAATAAAAGTAAGCAAAGTGATAGTCCAACAAGATTAATAAGTTATCTTTTTTAACTTAACCTATTCAATGATACAGATTGTTTTAAAATCTCAAGCACATATGATAATGTAAAACATGCTATCATGGTTCTTATAGGTGCAATCTTGCTTAAAGGACACTTGTAAGTTTAAAGAAAAAATCACAAAGTTTGGATGGAGGGAAATGTATATATATGTATATATATATATATATATATATATATATATATAAACTAAATAGCACAGGTGCTGGATGTGTTGCATTAGACATGTTGCTCCTTTTCTGAATTAGTCATGGGTTTTGGCAGACTTTGATTGGTTTACATGCAAGGAAATTTGTATGCGTGTGTGTGTATGCGTGTATGTGCGTGTGTGCGCTGCGCACGTGTGTGCATGTTCTGCCCACCTGCAGTTCTGCAATAGACAGTGTACCTTGCAATCATCTGTTCCTGAACAAACACCCATTTCCTGTGCCCAACTGAGATACAAGCTGGCCACACAAGTGCACACACACACACAGGCACGTACACGCACGCACACACACACACACACGCATACACCCACTCATTGCTCACAAATACTCATATGCATCAAAACAAGCAAACAACTTGAATTTGGATGACAGTGGCTACAATGAAAAACTATATCTGATTTAGCTTTTACAGATTTCTGCACCGTTAGCCTCACTAACTTCAATTTTTCATTCATGTCTGACTGTGTTGTTTTAAGATTATAGGTGGTAAATATTTATCATTGATTATTTTAAATATAGTGAGAGGTTTTTATTAATAAGTTGTGTGTGACTGAGTTGGGAAGTAACCGAGGCACAGCTGCAAGTGCAGCTAAACAAACACTCATACATAAAAGATGAGTTTCTCTTCACCCGTCTCTTCCTTACAAACACACACACACACACACACACACACACACACACACACACACACACACACACACACACACACACCCTCACACCACTGTATCTGTAAGAGTTTACTTGAGTTTATTGACAAATGTCTTTTTGTAGGATTTCATTTACCAACTTTTTGTGAACCCAGTAACTGGACAAACAAGTTCTTCTGAACCACTTGTTATTTCAAACCTGTATGGATCTGTGGACCTGTGGCTTTATTCCTCTCCTCTCCTCTCCTCTCCTCTCCTCTCCTCTCCTCTCCTCTCCTCTCCTCTCCTCTCCTCTCCTCTCCTCTCCTCTCCTCTCCTCTCCTCTCCTCTCCTCTCCTCTCCTCTCTGTCTCGGTCTCTGTGTTTTTATCATCTCCACTCAGCTATGAATCTGTGGCCGTGGATGAAATGGGTTATACTGTCTCCTCAAGGCTCGGCTTAGCCTGTTTGTAATAAATGAACAGAGCTGCATATTATGACTGTGCATGCTAGCAGGTCACACTGAATCAATGGCATATGTTAAGTGAAAGGAAAGTAAATCTCATTGCTATCTCAGTCTCACAGCTGTATGTGTCTCTTTCCTTTCCTTTTTGGTGCACCTCACTCTCCCTCATCCCCCTCCTCATTTCCCTCACCCAGAGGCAATGAGTGACTTGAAGGGCAGAGGGTGGAAACACACATTAACCACAGAGAGCAAGTGAGTGACAGCTGAAGAGGAGAGGGGGGGAAGTGGAGGAATATACCATGTAAAAGAGATGGGAGGGAAAAGATTGTCTCCGATATTGATCTGGTAATCCTCGTTGTGCTCAATGCCGATTTTAATCTTCCCCCTACTCAAGATGAGGAGACACAAGCAAAGGGCGAGAGAAAGGCAGAGAGGACTACATGAAAGGAGGGTGTGAGGATAGAGGTCGGGTTGCTGCATGAGGAGGAGCAGTGCCATCCAGTGGTGCAGAGAAGTGCTGCAAAGCTGCGTTTCCCTTTAGGACTTGTGATAGATGACATCTTTCACTGTGTGCTCATCTGTTGGCTGCTTCATAAATACTGAGAATAACTCATTCACAAAGGCAAAATATAAAGAACAAACCCTGAGATATCAGCTCGTTTGAGCGATCAGCCCATATACTTTCAGCTCAACTCATTTGTACTGAGTATTGTTGCATATTTTCTTGTTCTGGTCTTTTCCCACAGTTTTTCTATTTTCTATTATTTACAAGCAAACAAATCTTGTGGTTGAACAGAAAGTCTGAGATGGAACCAAATGAAACAATGTGTGCAGCTTTCATCAGAAGTTTCCTTTTGACAAGTTCCTGAAAATAAGTACCACCACTGCTCTGGAGGAGACACTAAATTTAGGAATTGATTTCAGTGCTGCCAGTGACAGTAACATTTGCCCAACAAACTGCAACTACCATGTTACTAATGTAGAAAAGTTGAAAATAATTCATGCTACCAGCAAAGAGGAAGGAAAAAATTGCAGGCTTTGCTCTTCAGCATAATTTCACACTTATTCGTGAAAGTTAGTTATATGACTTAAGTTTTTTATGCTTTGTTTTTTTATTTTAGCAATCTCTGCTCAATAAAAATATGGTTTTGACAGATGTTGAAAAAATGGTTTTTCAGACTCGGATTCAGAATATGAACCCAATCCCAGGGATCAAAGGTCATAACTGACCCAACCTTCTTCTGTGTAAATTCAATATGAAAATCTGGTTTTATGGATTTTTTTTCCAAATCTTTGGTTTAAGTTTCTCTCAGCTGCCTAATGTCCTTGACTTGCCTACCAACAGCATGAAGACTAGGATCAGTATCACTTCCGTGTCTATAAACTGCAGTGGAAACTGAAAGAAGAACCATGATCTTAAATGGTCCATTAACTGGAATCCCTAAAACCACTTTCCAAATTTTTGCTCAGCATCTAAAAATAAAAGCTATTTCAACTTCACATACCATCAACTGTCCAGTCAGTGTTATAAATTGACACATAGCCAAGTTTCAGTGATTCATCTTATCAGCATTCAGTCTGTTTAGGGCCTGTTTGCATGCTCACCGTTACATACAAATTCATTTTCTGCCTGCCTCTCTATCTCAACCTTCTTTCCCTCCAGCTACATTTTGATGATCTGAAGATCCATTTATCAACAGGGTTGAGTGTCCATGCAGATAGCCCCAGCAGACTTCCCCCCTCCCTATGAGCCAATGCACAGCAAAGACTTTCAAAAAAAGACAGGGAAGAAGAGATGTATGACAAAGAAAGAAAGGGAATCAAGGTTTTCATTGACCTTTCTCTGGTTTATGATTCAGAGGACTTGATTTCCCCTGTGTTGTTAATGACAAGCCACCTCCGACTTTGCTGCGCTGGAGAGAGCTCAGAAAGGGAGGGGGAAACAGAAGACAAGCAACTGTCTTGTAACAAGGCTTCAGACACTTTTAATCTCTACAGTAGGTTTTAAGTTACATAACATCATATTCATCGCTCAGAGAATCACACTGCCTCCGGTCTCACTGACTACCATCTCTTAGATGCAAGACAAAATATGCACTCAGACGTGAGAATGTGACTCATCAGACCGAGCCACCTTGTTTTTACCACCTTGAGCTGTAAATTAGAAAATACCATAGCAGGACATATGATATACTGCTGCACTACATCTCCAACATTTAGTTAGCAGAAACATTTAGGTGCTCGCTCATCAAAGTTAGGAGGGAAACCCAAGTTGCCATGGGAATGATGGACATTCTTTGTTGATTGGCACTCTGACCCCCCTCATTACAGAGTACTTCCAGCTCCTGGATGGGTGTTTATGATGTGCTGTAATTCTCGACTCATGTAATTCTCCATCAGATGAAGCGGACATTTAAATGTTCCCCCTTCAACTTCTTAAATACTGCTTTCAAGTTGTCATCATGCTGAAGGGCCAGCCGCTGTCCCAGTCTCACTTCTCTAAAAAACTAAATGTTTTTCTTAAAGAATGTGCCTGTATCCTCACTTCTGACTTTTTCCAGATTCTTTAAATATAAACATCTAACAGTTTTTTATTTATAGGATAAACCCCTTGAGATGAACCATCTCGTTTTCAAGGGGGTCCCCAATATGTTCCACCAAAAAGGCAAAACGGATGAACAAGACAACTGCAGCAGAACAAATATTTGACAGTGTATGTATACACACACAAACATACAGACAAAACACGAAGAAGAGAAAAACAAAACAATAATAATAATAATAATAATAATGAAATGAATAAATAGCAGTAAGTAATTCCCAGCAAAAGTGCAGACACAAAACCAATCAGACCATTCACACAATCAGACAAGGATCTCTAAAATGAAAACAGATGCTCACTTACAAATTAATACAATATCATATCAAACGGTATAAAAAGAAAAAAGAGATGACAAAACTAATAAATAAGAGTCAAAAACAAGTGCATACATTTTGATGGTGGCGAGCAAGGCAATTTTTAAACACATACACAGATGTTATGGAACGGATAGAAGATGGAAGATTGTTCCAATCAGAGGGTGCTTTATATCTAAATGAAAATTTTCCAATATCCTTATGAATTGGAGGCACAACAAAAAACACTTGTGTTGCATGTCTTAAACTATAAGAAGAGCTAAAAGGAATTAAGCATTGTTTTAAGTATTTCGGACAACTAAGATTAAGTATGTGAAAATAAATAATAACCAATGAAATTGTCGCCTGGAGTAAACCAGGACTTTGTTGTTGATGCAACTGACAATGATGAGTTCTGAAAGGACAGCGTAGAACAAACCTGCACAGACTGTTATATACAACAGTAAGTGGCTGCAGATTAGTGGCTGTAGTGTTTTGATAAATTATGTCACTATAATCAAGAATTGGCAGTAATAATTGTATAACAATCCTTTTTCTTACTGAAAAACTGAAACAATTAATAGACTGATTAAGTAATTTTAAGCAATATGTAATTTCATTAGTGATAGAATGCATGTGATAAGAAAAAGAAAGAGAAGAGTCGAGCCAAAGACCTAAATATTTATACTGTTCAACTTGTGCAATTGGCGTAGTATCCAAACATGTAAGATTAAGCTTGTTGACAGTTGTGTTGCGTTTTTTCTGAAATAACATTGAATAAGATTTTGTTTGATTGAGAATAAGTTTATTGGCTTGAAGCCATAATTGTACCTTATCAAAATTATGTTTAAGAGTTTGCTGAATATCAATAATATTTGGTTTTAAATAGTAAATAATTGTATCATCCGCATAAAGTTGAATATTACATCCTGTACAAACAAAAGGGAAGATCATTAATAAAGATTGAAAACAAAAGCGGACCAAGAGTAGAACCTTGTGGCACACCTCTCTCTACAATTTGATAATCTGAAAAACTACCTTTTAAAGAAACACAATGTTGACGGTAATGAAGATATGAGCGAAACCAAAAAAGAGAGGGCCTGTCAATCTCCACTGCATGATGCCGCTACTACTGTTTGGATAGTATGCTAATGAGAAGTGTGGCTAAAAATATCAAATTTAGTTTAATCTATCTTTCTTCAAATGTTTCGGAGTCTATCAGTGCTTTTTGCTTAACCAACATTGTGTTGCATTGCCATATTTTTAAACAATTATAAAGTGGTCTAGAGTGTCAAACTTTTACTGTAAAGCTATTTGGCCTTACAGCAAAAGAAACTTCAAATACTGAGAAAGACACCTTTAAAGCTTTATAAAGACCTATATCATGTGGGTTTTTTTGTATGTATTTCAATAATAAAAAAAATAACATACAATAATACACCCCTCGGTTACAGCTAAAGATACATTTCAACAATTAAAGCAAAGATACATGCTATTAAAAGGACTTTTAAAAAAATGGAGAAATGTATGAGTGGAATCATGTACCAAATTACAAATCAAAAATAAATAGGACTACTAAATCTAAGTTAACATTATGGCCTCATCTATATAAGCATGAAATCTAATTATTATGTCTATATACGTACACATAATATGAGTATTAGGATATGTCTATGGATGTTTAACATTAAATTTTATGTATCTATTTATGTATATTTGTCTATAGATATGTGTACTGTACATATATATATATATATATATATATATTTTTTTTTTTTTTTTTTTTTTTATGGCATTTGTATACATGGAAGTCATGCATCTTCATGTATATATTATGAGTCTGTATGATTGATTTTGAATGGATCCCAGGAAGAATAGCAACAGTTGTTGGCTGCAGCTCATGGGGATCCAAACCAAAAAGAGATATGAGAGGTAGTGTCACATTCTTTCAATTTATCAATGGTGGATTTGAAAATGTTCAGAAGAATATGTTCTTATGTTATTTTGCAACCAAACCCAAATCTAATCTACACATCCATTTGAACAACAAGTTGCAACAGATAAGGAAAAACACCAAGTGGAGTGAATACTTTTTAAAGGCACTGCAACCCATCAACACAATACAAGTGTGGCAAGGAGGGCCCGGGCGGGGATCCCTTTGGGATGTCCCTTTGGCTGAATGGTCACCGCGCATGGCTTTCACCCGGGAGTCTGGGGTTCAAAGCCCGCCCTCTGTTGCATACCTTGCCACATTCGGCCCTCCTTGCCACATTCTGGCATTGTTGGGCAGGATGCCAGTAAATGCCAGTAAACAGTCCATGGATTCATAATTGTGCAGAGCACAAGGACATGCTTGTGAAAAGAGGGGGAGAGATGTGACAGTGTGGTCCTGTCACTATGCCTCCGACTGATCATGTGCGCTGGCTACTTGGCCACAGGGATGTCCCTCTGGCTGAATGCTCAGCATGCATGACTTTCACCCAGGAGTCTGGGGTTCAAAGCCCGCCCGGGCCCTCTGTTGCGTACCTTGCCACACAAGCATTCGTATTGGAGCAGAGGGCAGAGGCAGCCAAGTTGCAGCAGAGTAGGTGGATAATGACAGAGCTGCTGGGATATTTTGTGGTAAAACAGCTTCTTCAGGTAGATCATGATTCTGCTAGAAGCCTGCAGCTGAGCTTGACAGAAGAAGCCGTTAAGAAAGAAATCCACCTAAACTGAAAAAGGGTGGGCCATAAAAAATTCACAGCATTTACAATCAGAATCTAGGCTGAACAAGTGACTTATGGACACATTAAAGGTTACATTTTTCAAACTTGTATGTGCACGACCAGTAAACAAACAGCACTTTTTCTGGAGATGGCTGCGGTTTGCAGTCTTTATTGTTTTTACTGAGACGGAAAATGAAAGTAGGTTGTATACGGTGGACACTGTTAACTATTATTCACTGATGTGGCTCATATGGCTTACCATATCAGATATTTTTTTCTTTTTACTCTTGTTTTTTAGGGGTCACCTAACATAGACCAGCCCGGATCTTTTTTCTGTCCCTAAATCTCTGCAGCATTTACAAGCTGGATACTTTGGTGGTTCCTTCATCACTGTTCTCACCGTGGAGGAGGAGACCCCAGAAAACCTTTGCATTTGTGGCAGTTGACGGTCCTCTATGCCTCCAAGTAATCATGCGTCCTGGCTACTTGGCCACAGGGATGTCCCTTTGGCTGACTGGCTAGCGCGTATGACTCTTGCCCGGTAGTCTGGGGATCAAATTCCACCTGGGCCCTTCGTTGCTTACCTTGCCACACATTAAAGGAGTACAGTGCAAGTTCCAGCTTTTTTCCAGAAGTTCGCCCCCTCTGGCAACAAGTGGAAGTGACGCTAATGTCGTGCACACGCATGTCCTGCTTCGACTGCTTTGGTCTCTAATTTAACCCACATTACAATCAATCTGAGCCCAGAGTTAGAGACACGATGTCTACTGAAGTAATAAAGTTATTGATTTGCAAGTTGTCTACGGTTTGATCGTTGAGTAAACTGACGGACTGTATGCTAACGGTAGCAACAGGCTAACGCTGGCTTGTAGTTCAAATATCTAAATTCACAGGCTGAGACCACTATTACCTGATTAAATTACCGCATCAACTAAATTGAACAAGTAGGTAGAGTGTATTTCTTCCCCAGGAACAGGCTGTCATACTGCCACATTTACATGTAAAAACTTAGCATTGCAATATTATGCATCCTTATTTCCGTCATACATCACATTTACCTTGTTAGTTGGAAGAAGGCCAACTGTGGGTCCCGTTTAATTCCCAGACTGGAAACGAGCTCCCTCCAATTAAAAAAAAAAGAAAGAAAAAAAAGCTGCTCAGTTGTTTACTCCCATCTTACTCCGGTGCCGGTGTTGTGCTGAAAAAAGCCCCCCCCTGCCGTGGGGACCGGTCAGACTCCAGTTTGGTTCTCTTTGTCTCACAAGACAAAACCTTTCTTATTTGTCTTACTGGAGTCTGAGTTGGAGTTTGAGAGGCACCTGCTCTCCATCTTTTAGCAGCAGTCAGTGTTGTCTCAATGCGCAGACCTATGGTGGCAGAAAATACCACACCGGCACATCCAGATGAACAAGAACGTGCAGCTCGTCTCCCCCACAAGCGCCCCCTTGAGGCTTTGTACCTGAATTTCTCACACTGAGCATTCAGAAACAGAATTAGAGACAACCGCAGTGAACAAAGATCAGTTGATTCTACACATCAGTCAATTGTAAGAGCATGTGGAGAAAAGAAAAGAATAGTATTTAACATTTAAACTTGCGCAATGCACCTTTAAAGCAGCATGCACATGGCTGTTGAGTTGCAGTTTGTTTGTTCATTAACAACTTTAGTACAGGTTGAAATGTTTCAGTAACTGTTAATTATCTTGAGAATGTGTAAAGATGTCAATGATTCTGAGGCCGCCTGCAGAAAATGCCTGAAATATATTGGCCATTCAGGTGGTGTTCATATGAGATTAAAGCATAGTGCTTGTCTTCAAAGGAAGCTAAAAATCAGATACTGTCTGTGATCTCATTCTGTCCGTTGATACATAAAGATGATGAATGCTGAAATGAACAATGAACCACCAAAGAAAAAGCTCAATCATCTCATTATCATGACAATCTGACTCATATGAAAAAGTCTATTCCCATAAACAAGACATGAACTACTTGTTCTCCTACACCTGGGACAGAATGAGTAATCGCAACAGTCCTGGTATTATACCAGGACTATAACCACAGCAGATGCAAATGCATGTGATGTATATCTTGCATGTATTCATTTTAGTTTTCAGTTAAAAGTAAAATTCAAAATTTCATTCTCTCTCCCAGGTGTTACGCTGTGGATTGTAAAACTTTGGCTTGTATTTACAGTTACACAATCTGAAAATGTGATGATTAATGTGCAGAGCTGGGAGGTTAAAAAAAGAAACTAGAAAAACCAGAGCCTTTTTTTTCTTTAACTGAGCAGCTAAAGTGAAGCAGGTGCCCTCTTTCTGCAGAGGCTGTGCTTTAATGACGCCATCTTGCTTATAATGAATGTCTCCGAGATGTTAGTAAAATAAGGTATCAGATTTCACAGTGGAAAATGTTTGTTTTGTTGCTCTCAGTCTGAATGCATCATGACAGTGGTGTTGTGTGCTTTAGAAAGAAAACACTTTTACATATGGCATTATAACAAATTAAATAAGATATGCCAAGAATGTAATAACAAATAAGTGTTGTTCTGAAGTGACATTTTATAAGTTTTCATGAGTGACGTTTGTTGCTAAGCCATTAAGCACAATTTTGATTTTGTAAACAGTTGTTGCTATCATTGTTTTTTTTCTTTCAAACTTCCCTCATAAAAATGAGTCATGCTTTTATGAGTCATGAGGAATGCAGTCAGTACAGCAACCTTTACTGTTTTCTTCAAGTGTGGTAATTTTCTGAGATTGTTTTCATTTTTTCACGTTTAATGTGTTTCTTTTTCTCAGTAGTTTTCTTTTGGTTTCTTTTTTTCTAGCCAAAATAGGTTAAATGTGTAAATTATATTTTAAAAACATCTATAAATTGAATGTCATAGAAAAGCGCAAAACACTTGAATTAGGGAATTCATGAAGATGATGATGATAGTTATGGTAAGGGTGATGGTAATAATGATGATTATGACAATAATAAAGGTTATTGGTTTGTTTCTTGGGGGGTTGTTTGTTTCTAACTTGTCATTTCTATCTGGAAGTTTAATCCTAAGTACTTGTTTTGTTAGTATGATACAGTATTTTTTGTTTGTTTGTTTGTTTGTTTTGTTGTTAAAATGTCACAATTATAATTAGGGTTAGGCATTAAAGTTTAGAACTTCACCCTTCAGTCAGGTGACATTTGCATGAAAAATGTGGTATGTATTTTCAAATGAATGAATTTGACCAAAGAAATAATAATGAGCAATAAACAATAAAACAATATCAGAATCAACCTAAAATATTGCAGTTTTCCCTTTTAATCCAATGAGTTGTGACTAACCACACTATTCCCAGAAATATGTTCCCTTTGCAGACGACTTGAGCCAATAAAACAGTATGACAGCACACTGAATGTTTGCTCTTTTTTTTCACTTGTCCTGTCCAGCATCATAGCAGCAGAATGGTGATCTGGTTGCTTAATTGTGTTGAACAGATTTGCTTTGCCAATGGGAGCTTTATGAACACAAGGCTCCCCTTGATATCCCGTTTATTCATTTATATCTTTAATTAAACATTTGTTCATAACAGCATTCCATACCATACTGCTGGGCTTGACAAGGGAGAAATGAAAGTTAACAGAAGCAATAATAGAAAGTGTAACAGAGAGAAAGGAGTGGGGAAGAGAGAAAGAGAGAGAGAGAGAGAAAGAGGAGAAAAAACATGAATCCACATCCACAGTTCACTGGTGCATCTGTACAGAAACCCCTAAACAACATTCCAAGGTCTCTGCTGGAAAACAAAACTATCAATTCTCCTCAGGGGGACCTGCAGGTGGCTTAAGCATCATCAGATCATACAAACACGCAGAACTACGCAGAGAAGAGGTAATGTCTGCTTTTAAAAAGCCCACACTGCTTTCTTTCTTGCATGTATCCTGTTTGTCCCATTTCCTATGATCCCATGCAGTGGATTGACTTGAGTGGTGAACTTTCCTCCATAATTACAATACAGGTTAGATTTACGGGAAAAAACAAACAAAAAAAATCATCAACAATAGGTAGTGAACACTTTGTTAACTGATTTTTTACACAATGCACAACAATACAGTATGAAAACAAGTAGGTTTTCATACTGTAAAGAAAACTGACACAGCAAGTGTTCATAGAGGCTTTTGCTGATATTTGAAATTTGTTTTTAGTGTGTAAAATCTAAAATAAATAAATCGACTGTGATCTGATAGCTTATATTGCCATGTGCTGATGATACTTAAATTTACATTACACAATAATAATGTTTTTATGATACTGTATAAATTAAATGTATACACATTACATTGTTTTCAGTCTAAAAATCTAAAGAATTTGTTCTGTTTGAGTTCAGTAACGTTTAATTAAAGTTTGAACGCTGGATTTTGTTTGTTTTCTCCAGTAACTGACTGAAACCTTCAGGTTAGTATACAGTATAACTTTGTTCACTTTACTGATACAGGGTTGGATCCCATTCTGCCCTTAGATCTGCTTTAATGATTTGTGGCATAGATTTAATGAGGTGCTGGAACCATTCCTCAGAGACTTTCATCCATATTGACGTGATATCATCACACAGTCGCTGCAGATTTGTCTGTTGCAGATGATGCAAAGATCCTGTTTCACCACAACCCAAAGATGTTCTGTTGGATGGAGGTCACTGGAGTACGATGAAACTTCTTTCATGTTCAGCAGTTTGAGATTATGTGTGCTGTAAGTCATGGTGCATTACCTTGCTGGAAGTAGCCATCAGAAGATGGGTGCACTGCGGTCATAAAGGGATGGACATGGTGGGCAACAACACTCAATTTAGCTGTCATGTTTAAACAACTGGTATTGAGAGGCCCAAAGTGGCAGGAAAATATCCCCCACACCATTGCACCCCCACCTCCGGCCTAAACAAAGCAGGATGGACATGTGCTTGAATGCCGTTTATTCCAAATTCTGACCATGAAATCTGAATATTGCAGCAGAAATCCAGACTCGTCAGACAACATTTTTACCAATCTACTATAGTCCCATTTTGGTGAGACCACGTTCAGTCATGTTCCACTTTCACTCCTTATGCGCCGTTTCCGTGTTAACCATGTTTACATGCAAGCTGCACGGTGGTGTGGCGGTTAGCCCTGTTGCATCACAGCAAGAAGGCTCCTGGTTCGAGCTTTGACTGAGGGGTTTGAGAGAAAGGTTGAGATGAACCTTTCTGTGTGGAATTTGCATGTTCTCTGTACAGGCATGGGTTCCCTCCCATAGTCCAAAGACACGCATGTTAGGTAAACTAGTCACTCTAAATTGTCCTTAGGAGCAGAGGTTGCGCTAGACTTTTTCGTTGTCCGTCATTTTGACTGACAGGGTCATAAAAATCCAGTCATAATCTATTTCTTACCCGTCACTTTAATAAAAAATATATACATATAATAATGACATATTCGGTAGCATTTTTCCATTAAATGCTTGGTTGCTCAGTTGGTGCCGAAGACTGATTACTTTTTTGTCCCTCATCTTCCACTGCATCAGTCTTCCTTTTTTCACCTGTTTTGTCAACACTATCTTCATTTCTGGGCTTTTTGAAGAAGCTTCGGACACTCAGCTGCCATGACATTTTTCCAAGTGAACCCAACAGGCCATGCATCAAGAGAGACAATATGCCAACTCGCCATCTAGTGGTCAGGAGTGTAAATTGCAATCTGTCAAAATGACTGACGGCCTTCAGATTTTTCTGTCACCGTTTAAAAAAAACGGTCAATGACGGAAAATATTCGGTTAACGCAACCCCTGCTTAGGAGTGAGTGTAAATGGTTGTTTATTTTTCTGTGTTGGCTCTTACCCTCCATCTCACTTATAGCTGGAATAGACTCCAACCCTCTGCACTGAAATAAACAAGTCTAGAAAATGGATGGATGGATTTCTACAGGCCAAATGCATTGAGTCGCTGTCATGTGACTGGTTGATTAGCTATTTGTGTTAACAAGTAATTGAAAAGGTGTCTGATAAAATGGGCTATAAATGTAAATCAGTGAATAAAACATCTAAGCAGTTCACACCAGTTAATGATTAAAATATCACATCAATAGATCTATCTACTGGTCATGGTGTCAGTTATTGTTAGCTACTCATTTACAGCTACTCCCAGTTTTAGTCAGCATTAAGCATTTACTTTTAGACTTCAGAGGTGTAAACCCAAACAGTAAGAGTGACGCCTGTTCCTCAGATGGTTTAGAGTTTACACACACACACACATACGCATACACGCTACATTTAACTGAACTCACCCTGATTAAATCCCATGATCCAGATAAAGCAAACTAAATAATAAAACTGCTGTATGATAAATATCCAGATCCATGAAAGGATGTGATATGTGAACCATGAAAAATAAAGAAGCCAGGTTTGCCAGAGCTGTTGACAGACTCATCCAAAGACTTCTGCTTTTAGCACAAATAAAAAGAGACATGTCTCATGTTTAGTTTAAATTCTTAGCACATGCACAGTCAATTTAGTCTTCAGTTCACTTGAAACAAGAGCACATTCTTCCAGTTATTCAGAGGGGGATGCAACCACACAGATACCAGCTGGCAAATTGGAAATAAAACATTTGCATTTAACAAGAAAGTTTGAGATGCTGTTCAATGCGCTTGTGCCAATCAATAGCAAAACAAAACAAACAAACAAAAAACAATATCTAGAAAATAATGTATAATATATTTTGAGCTGCTTCATCTACTTCAGTGGGGAGCAGTGGGTGGGGGTGGAGGACCTTACTCAGGTGTCCACAGTGGTTCCCCTGAATGTTGTGTTGGAGACTTGAACCCCGGTCCTCCGCGCCAAAGTTCGTGACATCACCATACCCACTGTCCCAAAAAAACAGAAACATTAACAGTCATCCTCAAAATGTATTCATAGGCTCTCATTCAAGATGAAAACATCAGCTGTCAATTAAATAAGTTGAAATTGTTTTCTCTCCTCTCTCTCTCTCTCTCCTCCTCTTCCTCAGTCCTTTCTTTCTGTTCCACTAGCTTTCATTTCTCCCTTGTCAGGCCCAGCAGTATGGTATGGAATGCTGTTATAAACAAATGTTTAATTAAAGAAATTAAATGAATAAACAGGATATCAAGGGGAGCCTTGTGTTCATAAAGCTCCGTTTGGCAAAGCAAAACTGTTCAACACAATAAAGCAACCAGATTTCCATTCTGCTTGCTTTGATGCTGGACAGGACAAGTAAAAAAAAGAAAAAAAAGAAAAAAAAAAGAAAAAAGTTGAAAATGACGAAAGTAATAATACAAATTTTATGAAAATCATGACACTGTTTTTGAATTGTGGTTGAAAAGAAATATTAAAAACAAATGAAAAATAAAACAAGCAAAGAAGAATGATGGGGTCCCTGAACTAAAATTTTGTTGAGCAACACTGAAGCAATCACTGCAACAAGTGTTTTCTGTAACTGTCAGTGAGAGTTCCTCTGTTGACAGGTACTTTGGTCCACTGTTGATGAGCGATGCGTCCTAATTTGTCTGGGACAGTTTAGTTTGTTTGCTTTTCAAAAAATATTCTTTTCAACCACAATTTTTTTAAAAAGCCTTTTCTTTAATAGGAGGCTATGGATGATTTTGTGGATGACGACAAGCATGTCAACCAGCTGCACGTGGATTTTAAAGGGGAAACTCAGTAACTTTTTTACCTCAATAAATGCTTTTCGGAATCCCTGTGGGGCTAAACAAAGTGTTTACGGAGCGATTCAATGTTTCCCCCCCTCCCGCCGGTGCCTCTGGCCTGCGAGCAGCTCTAAGTAACTTTGCCTGCGCCGACCCGAGCAGAACTTGCGACAACAGAAACCACAGTACGGTACTCAGGTCCCCTATCTACCGAGCTGCTTCCAGCTCTGATTTGAACCAGACTACCAGCGCTAATTCGAAGAAAACATTTCTTTAGCTTCACACCACCTAAACACAGCTCCTGGCTCTCATAACCAACTCTTTGCTGGACCAGAGTGATTCACGTTGCTTGCGCTGCCTGGGCGCCGGGTGAAGCATCACTGCTTCAGGCTCAATAATCACTTGTCACGTCCGCAAAAAGTAAATAAAAGTTCGTATTCTTACCTGCTACTCGCCAACACCAGAGAAAAATATAATCCACGGCATATTTACCCGCAAATCGCGGGGAAAACGTCCCGTTTCAGAAAATACAGGACTTTGCTTTGAGCAGAGGGAGACGAGGTGCTGACTCTTGGGGCTACCAACGCAGCAAAGTAGCATCAACAAGCTAGTAAACGCTTAGAAATATATCCAGCGATCAAAATAGAGGAAAGACAGGTAGAGAAGCCGTCTGTGTGCTGTGGGGGTGTAAGAGGGGGTTGAACGCGACAGTGAAAGGACGCCACTAGGGGGAGCCCCAAGCTGAAGTTACTGAGTTCTGCTTTAATGTCTTCCTCTTTGTCCAGGCAACATTACTTGCAGCTCTGTTGCTCTTTGCACATACAACTCTTAACCTATCCAATCTCCTGGGATGGCATCTATTACCATGACAACACAAGCTCCAGCGGGACATATCTAATCTACCCAGAAGCTCCCACAACTCCACTGTGTGTCTACTGTGACATGGACTCTGAGTAAACAATCCTGATTTCATCAGCATGTTTCAAGGTTTTATCATTATTGAAGAATTTGATAGGTTTATTCACCTTTTCCAATCAGAGCATGTTTTTGCAGCATGTGCAACAGTTTGTCTGAGGATGAAATCTGTTTTAGTGTTCTAGGGTTGGATTCTGTTATGATGAGGGTCTTTATTATTCTGGCCACTGAGACATTTATTTATGACTGTGCTATATGCTGCTGTACTACAGAATGAAATTTGAACCAATCACATCCATACATCACATTCATCTTGCAGCATTGATGATACTCCAAAAAGATCAAGCATTAAAAGTACCAGTGAGCTGATGCTCATTGGTTGTGATGTAATATTCCTTTAGTTACTTTATGTATTATTCTTTTTATTACTTGACCCTCTGTCATCATTACAGTATCATAGACAGCCCAGTACGTTGGTATGATTTGTAATTGAAGTTGTAGTTAGATGAAAGCTTGGTATTACATGTGAGTAAACTTCTAGCTTCGCTGCCAGCCACTCGTTCTCCCTTTTTCAGGTATTTTGGAGGACGATTAATGGGACTGAAACCACTTCAAGCCCTGGACGCACTATAAGGCTGGCTCTGTGGCTGAGTGAAACTAAACATGGCACCTGTACTTGGTTTGGATTTTCATTTGATCAGTTGCAAGTAAATAATTTTGTCTGTGACTTACAAATGAGTGAAAAGATGCAAAAAAGAAAGACAAAGAACCTTAATAGAGGATGTCAAATAAAGCAGACATTTGTGAATCTTCGGAGTCTGGATTACGTCTTCAATCTTTTACGAGGAAGGAGAATGAGCTGTGTGGACACGGAGGTCTGGGAGGCAAAAAGGCTTTTGCTTTGTTCTCCTCCCTCTCTATCAACTTTGAGAGGGCCGGTTATCAGCTTCATCTGGACAATTTCACTGGTGGAACAGCATGTGATTGTCATTGTGTGGGTCTCAATTTAGGAGATTGAATGTTGACACAAAAGAAAGACCTTACTCCATCCAACACTTTTCTTTTATTAAATGCCTCATTTATAACCTGTTTGGCCTCTTCAGAGAAGCAGCAGAGTATTAAAACAGGACTTTAAATCATTTCTGTGCAAATAAATCTTGTCATGCTATTTGAGAGAAAATACAATTTTGTGTACTAGCAGGAAAAAAAAACTATAATAAGAACAAATATTGATTTTCGTGATTTTATTTAGTGAAAAAAATGTTAAGTCACTGATATCCAGAGACCTTTGTACAGAATGCAGTCAATAATTATGCACAAGAGTGTTTCATCAGTAAGGGACGATACAAAAGCTGCTAAAAGACAGTTTTCATGTCTATGTAAGAAAACAGCACCTTTAACACACATGGCTCCCGCAAAAAGCCTTTTTACTTATTTTGAGAACAGTTAACACAGAAAGACTTAAAGCTGCACTGTGAAATTTTGACAGGTACAAGTGATGATCTATGTTTATCCTCATCTGTTGCTTTTTTTATATTTCAATCCTTCATCTTTTCTTCACCCATCAGAGCATTTACTCAAATGATTCTTTCGTTTGTTGGTTTTTCCTATATTTTCTCACATTTGCTCGTTTCTCATTATGTACATCTTTTTCCTTTTGATTTGCCTCATCTCCTCAAAGATATGAACAGAAAAGGTGGGAAAGAGATGGGGAGCTGAGGAGGTGTAAAACTATGATGTGAGAGGAGTATTTAGTGTTTCTGACTTAATGGATTTAAAATGCATCAGTGCCTGCAGAGATGCAGGAATGACTTACAGGGAGCAGACTTAAGATTTGAAATGCAAGTCAAAATAAAGAGATTCACAATGCACTTTTACTTGGAATAAAATATCTGATAGACCATTTCCTGCTCTCCCATTGAAATCGGGGTTTTTACTAACTCTAAAAATATAGTTATAGTCTGAGTGTTACCATTACCATTGCTGCTAACGTTAGCATTACTGTTGTGGTGATTACTGAATTTGTTATAATCAACAGCATCTTCATTGTAAATTAAATTCTATTTAACTTCATCAATATGATGTACACTTGGACATATTCATCATCATTATGACTACGTGTAATATGTATTGTTGGAAGTGACCAAATCTTGTTTTGAATTCTAATTCTCTTTTGTAAATTTCCCCCTTTTTTTTTCTCTTTGTCCCGTTTTCTTCCAGTTTATTTTGTGTACCACATCACAATGCACTGTAAATATTGTCAGAATTTGCAATAAAAAAACAAACGAAATTATAAACAAACAAAACAGGGTTTTTCAGCCCTTCAGGGAAATATATTTTTTTATATTTTTAAAGCACCATTTGTTTTCATATGAGCTGGGTGCAATGGCTATTTTGTTGTACATTCAGTTACTTATTAAAGTTGTAAAAAGTAACTACAGTCATCCAGTAGAATATCACAGTAGCAACCTTGTGCCAATAGAAGCGTTTCTCTTTGTGGTGAATAACTTTGTCACGTGATGCGAGCTCAGTGTGTTAAAAACTAAAAAACTGGTTGCAGACGTGAGCAGGTCGAGACCACAGTGGCCCCTCTTTCCATCCGTGGTGTGATTGTGAGCATTATGCTCAGGGTATTTTATTGGTCTGTGGTGACCAGCTCCATTATTTATGTTGTTTTGTGCTGGGGCAGCAGACTGAAGCTGGCTGACTCCAGTAAAATCAACAAACTTATTCATGAAGCCAATCGTATTTTGGGCATGGAGCTGGATGATCTAACGATGGCGTCAGAGAGGAGGATGGAAATCACTCCTTCCTATGGCCATCAACTCCATAACTCATTACTGGAGAGTATACCTGTAATTATAATCTCTATAAATATGGTAAAGACTGAAAAGATTATATCTAATCCAATTGTTGTTGTGTTTATTGTACTGTATTATTTACATTTATATTTAGTGCATTATTCCACTAGTCATCTTCATTTTCACAATAACTCTTCATTTCATTCTGTGTTTCACCGCGATTAACTGTTTTAAGGAGCACTATAATACAGTTATTTCCTTAGAGTATAAAATTAATACTTCTTCAGCTTTCTTCCTCTACAGGACAGTTTAACAAAGATCAGCTGATTGAAGTCCATTATGCTTTGATGAAGTCCAAAATAACTGTAAAAAACGATATGGGTAGATGATGAGAACTCGGCTTATCTCCATGGCATGCATGCACCACTAGGTGCAGCAGTGCAGTCACATTTAAAAAGGGTCATGTGAATTAGCATATGTGGAAAGAGCTGGAAATACAAGATTATTTCAAGATTATTGCCATGAAGATCAGACCAGATCAGCATCCATGTACACGTTTGCCTAATTAGCAGTAGATCAGGTACATTATGTTGGATGTGGGAGTAAATGTGTTGTTCACATGACCAAATTACTGACAAAAATAGAAGAAAAAACTTTTAAAAAGGGGAGTAAAATGAACTTTTTAAAAATCTGTTGAATCTACTTAAACATGTTGCTCTTTGACACAGCACTTAGGATGCATATAGGCTGGTGGTGTTTGGTGTTTCATTGAAGGATGATTAGTTCAGAGCAAAACAAGCTGACCAAATTTAAAGGGCAATCTAAAGGGGGTCAGCATTCACAGGAAGTCAGACAAACTAGCAACGAGGTCAGATGGGTTTAGCCGAGAATGAAAAACATAAAATGGGTGGTGTTAAAGCACAACAGAAGCAATAGCAGGAAACACAGACTGCCACTTAGTATGGCTAAATTCACTCACTGGTGAGTAATCAGGTGCAGGTCACGTAATCAGGAAAGCTGCAGCTAAAAGGAGTATGTTTGGAGAAAGGAACAAAGTGAAAGATTAAGCCTGATGTAAATGTAAGAAGAGAGTGAACAGGAACACATGAATTAGACTGGTTCTGGGAGTCTCTCCAGTACAGAAGGCTATAATGATGATGAGATATTTCACATAGGTGGTTCAAAGCTCATTGGAAATGTGAATGTTGCAGAAATAAATGATTTTACTATAACATTTGATATAAAGTTAGTCACCAAAGCCGATAATTAAATGTTAGTCATTTAATCCTTCAGGTGTATGCTATTAACATAAAAGCTGCAAGTTTACCTGACACATGGTGTCACTGTTGTCCTAAATAACCTCATTAGGTTCTAAGGCGGATTCATGGCCTATCCTAAGTATTTCTGAGGGTTGGCATGCTTTGGAAATCCCCATCCCCCACACCTTTCATGTAATAGTAAGGAGCTGTTTGCATCACCTTTTAGCTGAAAAAAAGGTGTGGTCTCAATGGGGAAGCTGTCACTTCACATGTGCAATGTGAGGTCAAGTGCTGTTATGCCGCATGCACAAGAATACGAAACTTTGTCAAGGCGGAGTCTTTGAGCAAAGGTGAGCAAAGGATCCTGAGTTTATCAATAAACATGAGAAAGTCATTGAAATGTTTTAAAGCAGCGTTCCTCAATGAAAGATTGAATGAGATTTGAACCATCATTCTGCAACAGCAGTCCTAGTCTCATGGGAGAGGGATCAGTTTAGGAAACCTTTGTCGAGAGCAACAACACAGAACTATACATACAAGTATCACAACATTTACTCTGCAAAAGAGAAGCATTTTATGAACATCGCTCAAAAAGAACATTGACTTCTCTGGGCCGAGAGGCGTCTGGGATCACACAGTAGAAATGAGCATTATTCAGTTTACACTTTTTTTGTCAAACACATGAATTTCACATGCTCTGGAGAAAGGTAACCATCCACACTATTAGCAGGAGCAAGTCCAAAAGCCAGACTCTGAAATGAGGGATTGGGTCTGCTATCTTTGTGTGGCAAGGTACACAAGTAGGGCCCAGGAAGGATTTGATCCTACAGACTGCCAAGTGAGAGTCATGCATGCCTACCAGTCAGCTAAAGGGAAATCCCTGTGGCCAAGTAGCCAGGGGGCATGATCTATCGGAGGCAGAGTGACAGGACCCCACACTGTCAAGACTACAATATACTTCTCCGACTGCGTAATGTGTTATCCAACTGTGTAACGGCGGAGACCCCTCCGGCCTTCATAGTTCTCCGTCGTGATGCCGGATACGCAGTGCAATAAGTCTTGCGTAGGGGTCACTACTCATATGATGCTTATGGTCGGTAACCTCAGTGGTTATTTTGCTCCCGGGTACAGTGAGCAATGGCGCCCGAGAGAGAAAGACTGTTGTTGTTACTGCAGCTGAATAACACTGAAACAGAGATACTTTTGATGCAAATTAAAGGCGATGGAGAGATTTTGGTATTTCCTCACTTCTTCTGCCAAGCGTTCTTCGGTTGGACTCGTCTCTGTGTCTTCGTAGGCTTGCCGGTTTTAAAATGACGCTGCTAGAGTTTACGTTGTGATAGACCAATCACAGCCCTTGCCGTCTCCGTCGTCCCTTGACGGAGTGACGGACACTTAAAAAGTATTTCGTGCAGCTGGAGACGACAGAGAGGCTCTCCGACAGGCTCTCTGTTGACGTAGAGAGCTCTCCGTAACCTACGTAAAGCACTTTACGGACGAATATAGATTAGACTTCACGTCTGCAAAACTTATCCACACTTCTGTAGCACTGTAGTATCATTAATGCCAACATGTTCGTTGAGATTTAAAAGCTATAACGACTGCAGTCAGGATTATTGCCTCCGCCAAGGAGGTAGTGATTTCTGTAGCATTGGTTAGTTTGTCTATCTGTCAGCAAATTTACGGGAAAAGTACTGGACAGATTGACATGAAATTTTCCCCAGACATGTGCCTCAGCCCAAGGACGACCCCATTAAATTTTGGTGGTGATCCAGATCACCTTCTGGTTTCAGGAATTTTTTAAAGGATTCTTAAAGGAATAGTTCAACCTCAGAATGATTTAACTTTATTTTCCACTTACCCTGATGGTGAGCAAAACTCTGGACCACTTTTTTAATATGTCAAATGCAGCGGGAGATCAGGACGACTTCTCGTTTCCCCCCAATGGAGGTTTCCAGGGTCCGAGCCAAATAGGTCCATAAAAGTCCACAAAAAATTGTCAATATTCCTCCATAGTGCTCGTCCCATGTAATCCAAGTGCCCTGAGTGGGTAGCGTCCAGAATTTACTCGAAACGACGTCATTTACTATATTTTTAGAGCCTAAAAGGGATTACTGTTTACATCCATGAAGCAGTCACGAAACTACAGAAGCCTCGGCGTTCAGAGCCTACTCTGCCGATTATGCAAGCTTAGAAGAAGAAATTCACTGTTTACATTGTGGGGAGAGCGTGAGAGCTCTAGACAAACCGGGACAAACACAGGAGGGGTTGGATATTGGTCTTAAAGAAAGAAAAAGAGAACGCGCGATCTCTTCTGCCGTGGCTTCCGTAGTTTCGTGAACGTGCATTGGTGTGCTTACTGGGCATGCGATGTAGTCTTGTTTAGACTCTAAAAATATACTAAATGGCGTAGTTTCAAGTAAATTCTGGACGCTACCCACTCAGGGCACTTGGACTACATGGGACGAGCAGTATGGAGGAATATTGACAATTTTTTGTGGACTTTTATGGACCTTTTTGGCTCGGACCCTGGCGAACTCCATTGGGGGGGAACGAGAAGCCGTCCTGATCTCCAGCTGCATTTGACATATAAAAAAAGTGGTCCGGAGTCTTGCTCACCATCAGGGTAAGTGGAAAATAAAGTTAAATCATTCTGAGGGTGAACTATTCCTTTAATCATGGTGAGCGCTGCTTGGTGGAGGTCTGCGCTGTCAGTGCTTTTCTAGTTGGAACTGACATCCCTTCCAGGAACACAATAAACAGAACGCTGTTAAAAAAAACAAACAAAAACAAAAAACAGAGAATTAGAGACACACAACATTTAGTTTGCTCCCTGCTCAGAAACTAAAACTGCATATTCAACCTCAGACACAGACAGCATTATCACACACACAGCACGCTTTTTCAATAGTTTCTTCCTGAAACAGTGAGGCTCTTGGCCAACACAAAATAATCTGGTACAGTGAAATAAGTGAAAAATAATGTATGAATGTAGATATGTATGAGCTCATCACCTCATTGCAGAGTACTTACATTGTCTCCTGGGTCAGTGCAATACAAAGTGGTCTCAGTTTACCCTCTTTTTGGGGTGTTTATGCACATTTTTAAGTGTGTGTGTGTTTGTGGGGGGGGGGTCATGTATTTTCATCAAATTATGAGTCTTTTTTTGTCCTTTTTTTTAATCCAACTCTGAATGTCTGCACAAGAGTTCCTGTGTGTATACAAATGGAAATAAACTTCTTGATCTCTTGACAACATACACATGCAAAAAACATTTTCCCAGGCTCACTCATGTAGCCTATTTTATAACAAGAGATGTAAAACCACATTTTTCACACATTAAATAGGCAGGCTGCAGGGGAGAAGAGTACATGTGCTGGAATGATCCTCCACAGCCCTGACCCATCCCCAACAAAGATGATGAACAGTATTGTTGCTAACCTTAGCGCATACAGTATTTGCAGGAGGAATGTGACAAAATAACATTTAAAATACTTCATTTTTCAGTGTTATCAATGCAACAAAGCCTTAAATTGTTGTAAGAAGGAACACATTATAAAATGGTAAATATTTTCCTATTTAAAGGGTAACACTAACCTGAACATTTACATTTTTATTAGCCTTTTCCATATCTATACATTTTATTTATTATGGGAGTGTATAAGAGGTCAAAAGTCACAGTAAACATTTGTTTATTTTGAGGCTCCCTCTTTTGGTTCCTTACATTAAGTACAGTAGTGTGATTTTCCATGGAACCTGCATGGATACAGAAAGTACTTCAATTATTGCCGTTTTTATGTGCACTGAAGTAAATGATTTATTTCAGTTTATTCTTGGAGGTGGCTTGTAATTAGTTTGTGTTTTACTGCCAGACAATGTGTTTATACAAAAGATCCTGACTTGCGCCGGTTTTCAGGAACATTTATGATGGAAACAACCCCAAGCTGCGTCTTTAAGATAAAACAAACACAAACGCAGCTGGGTTACAGACCCCCTCCTTCCTCTGCCTTTATAGGACACGAAGTAGTTTCAGGAAAACAGCGCCTGAGCATTTTCTTCTCTCTCTCTCTCCCTCGCTGGGTGGAAGAAACAGGACAGCCGTGTCCGTGCCAAGGAGAAGGCGTAGACTTCCTCCTAACATTTCCTTCGCCATCTCCGCTTTCAAGCCTCCAACTTTTGAGGAATCCTTGCTCCGTCAGGAGTTTTGCTCTGTTTTTTTGTCCTTTACGTTCGTGCTTAGATCCAGAATAACAGAAAGGATCCCCCCCTCTCTTTTTTATTGGGATATCTTCCGCAGACATGGACTGGGGGACAGATCTTTGGGTAAGTTGACAGCTGACTCTAAGACTCTTCTGGGATAAGTCTTTACGCAAAAAATGACCCCAGAAACACCAAGTGTTTGCTGTCTAGTTGTTTTTTCCTCTGGTTACTTAGTGGTGATCATCTTAAGTGTACTGTAAGTCTTTCTGTAAAGTCTACAGCCAGAGGATTTCGCAACCCCTGCATACCTCATCACAGGAACGGGTTTATTGCGCTTTCGTAGTAATAGAAAGGAAGTGCACGCTCATTTGTACACCGCGGGCGAAAGGTGGACTTCACTCCACTTTTCTTTATCATTCCTGCTCCTTCAAGCTCTAAACACGAAGTTTACTTAGTGACAACACTTCTCGGGAAGCTTTGATGCTCCTGGCCGTCTGGTAAATAATTGGTAAAAGTACCTTGTGTTGCTGCGACTGATTCTCTGTTTCGGTCATGATAGGCTCAACATTACTCACCGACAGCAACATCTATGTGGAGACAGAGGACAAAGGCTCTAAAACTTTACTATCGAGAAAATATTTCTAAATCTCAAAGTGCTTTCTTCCCATTTGTTTTGTGCGTTCGACTCAAAGAAAACAATGCGATGCAGAAAGTCAGGAAGTCCTCCCATTCAAGAAGATAAATTCTTGTTTATCAGGGTTTCTTCATAGTTCTTCGTCAGTCATCTAGTCATGGAGAAAAAATGGTTTCAGCTCTTCATCCATAACAATCAGGTTCAAGAAGATGAACTTAACCGAGATTATTTGTTTTGCTAGCTATTAATGAAGAAAGAGAAATTCTCCTAACAGCCTGATAAGAATATCTTACACTTCAGCACAGATTGGGTGCGACTGTTGAGTTGTGTTTGATAGTATCACAGACTGGCTTTTTGACAATTTGCATGTTGGAAAAAAACAAAAAATTCTGTCAAGAGTGTTAGATTGCAGTACTTAAAAGAGGAATGGAGCAGGCTCATTAACTGAAAATGAAAGAGACATCATTTCTTAATTTTCTCTTATTTTCTATATAAGCATTCAGTGAAACATTAGAGACCCACACCAACTTTTAGCAGTTTGGATGCCTGTTTGCTAAACTGGCATCCATCTTTCATCCTACCAGTAGTACTGTGAGCTCACTCCAGCCAGTAAAAGACAGTCTTGTCTTCTCTCTTGTTCTGTCCCTTCCTCTCTTCCTTTTCCTCTCTTCCTCCGGTCATGTTTCTTTGTCGAATCCAACAAAATGCGCGTTCAAAACACCCGCTGTGTTCATATCTGGTTCATATCCGTTTGCTAGTAAGCCCACATGATGCAGTGTGCAACCAATAGTCGGGCACAACGTCACAGCCGCGTCCAGGATGGACGTAGTGCGGTTGATTTGCTTCGGGACGCCTGGGCAGTGACGGCTTGAAAATAAGGTGAATGTTGGTGTACCATCAACACGAATCAGAAATGTTGAACAAGCTTTTTGGTGGACCGGCTATTTGATAGCTAAGTTTATCTTTCTGTGATCCTCAAGATTTTAACATTTAGCCGCTCATTTTAAGTCATTTGCTGAAACAAGTTTCTACATCAAAACTTTGTATACATCTTTTTTGTTTGGAAATATCAGCGTTTTTGTCAGATTGAAACTAATAGGGGATTATCACGCTTCCGCGTTCCGGTTTCCGGAAGTTGAAACATCTGAAGCTTCCTCTTCCGGGCCAGGAATGGCTCAATGTTGCTGCTCTGTTCCATTGTGTACATTTAATAAACAACGCCAGCCGTACCTAAGTTTTCATGGATTCCCGACTGAAAAGACACTAAGGAAGAAGTGGATGAAAGCGATTTGTCGGAGGAAG
Organism: Atherinomorus stipes; assembly: GCA_023101725.1. Classification (NCBI taxonomy): domain Eukaryota; kingdom Metazoa; phylum Chordata; class Actinopteri; order Atheriniformes; family Atherinidae; genus Atherinomorus; species Atherinomorus stipes. The sequence continues at coordinate 523,071 of JALJCO010009510.1, read as the reverse complement.
GACCGAAATTTAAAATAAAACAAGGTTGCACGTATGTCTGTAGTCGGCACTTCAATGATGCAGACTACACTACACTAGCGTAGCAAGCTCGCGTAGCTGACGTTACCAACTTTTCGCTTGAAAACAACAAGCGTCTGAAAACTGGTCTGTACCTCCCCGTTTCCAGTGGAACAGCTGGGAACTGACAAAAAAGAGCGCTTTCAGATGCTTGTGTGTTTTCAGCCGCACAAATTAGGCACGTCATCAGCTGGCTAATCTAGCCTCAACCGACTGTGCAGACTCCGGCTACAAACAAACGTGTGTCGTTTATTTAAAGTTTGTCCTTCACCGCCGAATCGGTCGTTTTATCCACTTCTTCCTTAGCATCACTTCAGTCTGAATGAAAACTTCATTGGCGTTTATCAATTACAAAGTTTAACAGAGAGAGCTGGCATCTACTGTTAGCAGGCTAGCATTAGCCAGCTTATGACGTGCCTAACTTTTCCTGAAAACACACAAGCATCTGAAAGCGTCTCCTTTCTTGCGTCCCCAGTTGTTCCACTGGAAACGGGAGGACAGACCCGATTTTCAGATGTTTGTGTGTTTTAACCCATGTCACTCAGTACGCTAGCTGGCTAATCTAGCATGCTGTTCCGGTGGTGCCCCACCGGCACAAACAAACGTGTGTTTATTATAAATGGGCCCTTCACCCAGCAACTCGCTTATCCACTTCTTCCTTAGTGCACTTCAGTCTAAATAAAACTAAGATGTTTGAGTATCCAATTTAAACAGAAACAAGCAGAACGGCTGCGTTAACATGCCGGAAAGAAGTGCCAAACCGGGAACTCCGAAGCGGAAATCCCTTATTACCTCACCAAAGCTTTGGAAACTGTAAAATCTTCCAAACATTACAGTTTAGGTTGGCAGACTTTATGTTTATTTCAGCTGCAAGGATTTTGTACTTGTAAATGTACTATAATTTTGGTTTAGTTTCTCTCTGCATACACTGGGACCTACTGTAGGAGTTTCAGATTTTGTGTTTGGTATAAAAGGAATGGAAATGATCAATCACTGTCAGTAGGGATGCTCGATATTGGCTTTTTTTCCGATTTCCGATTTACCAATATTGTCCAACTCTTCATTTCCAATATCCAAAATCAACCAATACTGATCTATGCAGATAACTGTAAGGTTGTATTTCTCAGTTGAGAGATACAACTACGCTACAGTATATTCTGCTCCTAGAGCACATATCCCAAAATGTCCTTAACTCAGCCAGAGGAGTTCATTTTGGACATCTGGCTGCCATATATCAGATACTAGCAGGTATTAGCCAACATGTAATTCTAATGTTTCTGACAACTTGGCAACTTAAACAACAACTTAAAACCAGACATATTATTAAAAGTTTTTAGTCACGTGACCTGCGGAGCCGGCGGGCAAAAGATGAGCGGTGCAGCAGAGTCTGAGCTGACAGACTACAGAATAATTGTTTAAATCACCTGTCAGTCACAGAGAAAGAAAGATACAGAAATAAGTTGGAAGTGTCGGACAGTTGTGACCCGTATAGAGAAATGACTGCTGTATACGAGCCATGAAACATCACCATGTCCCTGCCCAGCCTGCATTCAGTGATATTTATATCTGTCTGGTTGAGAAGCCGTCACCGTACAACGCTGCCAGAATAAAGGTGTATAAGAGCACCGACAGTTCTCACTAAAAACTACTATTCAATCAGAAATAACAGAAGTAGAATAATTTCCTCTCATTTTAACTTATTACACACTCAGCGCTCCATCCTTTCTAAAACTATGAAGAGGTAAATAAAAAGCAAAACAACCGTCTAGTATTTTCCAGCAGGATAACTTGTGTGTTTCTCTGCCTTGTTCTTAGCCTGCAGGTGGCGAGCTACAGTGTTTTGTGCCCGCCAAGGGGGGGCGTTCCCTACAGACCATGACGTCACAAAACTATCAATAAGCAGCTTCAAAGCAAGTTAGTCTGTAGCAGCAGCAGCAGCTGCACCGTAGTCAAATGACTCTAAAAGGAATGCTGGGGTATAAAGTTCTTCCAGAATAACAGGGACTTTTCTACATGCTGGACTGGTGCTAACGGAACAAGATTTACAAAAAAAAATCTCTTGAGATTCTGTTTCTAGAAATATTGGTAACTGATACAGATGGGGTGGCAGTGGCTCAAGTGGTAGAGCGGGTCATCCCCCAGTCATCTGTCGTTGTGTCCTTGGGCAAGATACTTAATTTTCCTTGCCTTCAGTGAGGGTATTGCTTGTGTAAAAATACAGCTGGGAAAAAAAGTATTGAACACGTCAACATTTTTCTCAGAAAATATATTTCAAGTAGAGCTATTGACATGAAATTTTCACCAGATGTTGGCAACAACCCAAGTAATGCACGGATGCAAAGAAATTCAAACGGTTATGTTCATAAATTATGTTTAATATAGCGAAATGACACAGGGAACAAGTATTAAATATGCTTACTGAAATTTGTTTAATACTTAGTGCAAAAACCTTTGTTAGTGATTCCAGCCTCCAGATGCCTCCTGTATGGAGAAACCAGTGGAATATGTTGCTCGGGTGTGATTTTGGTCCTTTCTGATTATTGTTCTGACTCCTCTCTCTGAAATCTTGCGAGGAGCACCTGTCCGTGGCTGGTTTATGATGATGCCATGTTCTTTCCACTTGCGGATGATGGCCCCAGTGGTGCTCACTGGAACTTTCAGAAGTTTAGAAATGCACCTGGAACCAGTGTCTTCAGTGTGTTTGCAATAATAAGGTTGTGTAGGTCTTTAGACAGATCTTTGCTTTTACCCATCATGGAATGCTTCTTGTCTGACACCTTGGTGATGAGAAACCTTTTTGAAGGCATCAGTCAGGACTAAACCAGCTGATATTTCTTTGCACTGATAGGGGACAGAATTACTTTCTAAATACTGACAGACTCCAGCTGCTTTCCTGGCGTTCTGTATCTTGTTGCCCCTCCATTTCTTGATGTGTTCGATACTTATTCCCTGTCATTCCACTATATTACACAACTTAATTTATGGACATAAATGTTAGGATTTTTTTTTGTATGTGTGCATTACTTGGGTTGTTGCTGACATCTGGTGAAAATTTCATGTCAATAGCTCTGCTAGAAATATATTTTCTGAGAAAAATGTTGACCTGTTCAATACTTTTTTTTTCCTAGCTGTATTCTTATTCCTGGGAACCTTTTTGTCCTGCATCACTCTGGGACTGAGAAACCACACTTTACAACTTTGTGTTCCAGCCTGAGCATCACATGACAACTGGACTTCATTGAATGTTTTCATGTCACACACCAGCAACTGGATATCAACACACTGGCTGTTTAGGATGTGCACCATGGTCGATTCAACATAAGCAACAGTATTGGAGAAAGGAAATAAATAAGAGATAAGATAAATCAACATCAGACAACAGACTGACTTTTACTGGCTGCAGAGAGCTCAGAGAAGAGTCAGGATGCTAGATAGATGCTAAATTAGCCTTCACTAGAGTCTGCTTCCCCAGTGTGGGGTCTACCAAAATGATTGTATTAAAGTCGACAAGGCAGGTTTATTTTTATAGCACAGTTCATGCACAAGACAATTCAAATTGCTTTTCATTGAACCTTAAAAGCATTGTGGTGCAAAAGAGGCATTAAAAAGTACATTAAAGTCGAACTTAAAAAAATTAAATAAAAAAGAATAAGAAAGATTTTTTAAAAAGCCATGATACTTACATCTTGTTTACTTAAAAGTCCAATCACTTAAGGGTTTTTTTCTCGTCTTTTATGAGTCAGATTATTAGAGGTGCAGAGTCTTTCACATTATGAATTGCCATATTGATGATTTTAGAGGATGATTCTACAGTTTGAGTTTTAAGGGCAGTTCATACAAAAGACAACCTTGAAGCAAGTGAAGATACAATGCAGTGCATAAACAAAGTGATCATGACTTCATATATATAACGAAGCAAAGCTACAATGCCAGATATTTCAAAGCAGGAGAGGGAAGGTAAATCAACAGAGGCATTAAAGATGAGCAATTTGAGATGGCAGTTCCCATCTCTGTAACTTTCAGAGGTATTACGAATGGTTACTTCTTCTTCTGAATTTCAGTATCTGTCTTGCATCAGACTGGCGGGTAACTTTTCATACACATTTACTTGACACCACATACAGTATACTTTGTGAGAAATACAAACTGCACTTTAAGTTGAGAGCTAATAAAGGTAATTTCATAGCCAAGCAGGGTTTACTGATCTATATTTTTATTAAGTGTAACAGGGGCTTCTTGTGGCTAGTTGGCTCTCTTTGTGTTTTGTTTTTTTCTGTCCTCAAATCTCAGTCACACCCTTCCCGTGCTCATCACTTCTGTCTCAAAAAACCTCAAACAAAAGTCACATGCATGCACTTGCAGTACTATATGAGCATGTTTTGATGGCAGGCCATCAAATTCTGAGTTTAATGTTGGTTAAATGGTCTGTGTTTGAAGGAGCTTGCACATCTTTGCTACACTTGCTGCTCAGGCACTTTCACAGGCACTTTGCTTCTTAGTGGTACTGGTGCTGTATTTACATGAAACAGGGGTGAAACCTCACTGCTACTCATACCTCAAAGGATAAGATTGTAACATCAACCTACTTTTCATGCCATTCCTGGTCCAGACGGAAAGCTACAGTGTATAGGTACAACATTAAAGGTACGGTATGTAAGAATTACTGACATCTAGTGGTAAAGATGGGTCTTTAAGGCATAACAGTGTTCTAACTCCTATTAAACAAAGCTGGTACAGCAGTTTTAAAGTTCAGAGGGTTCTCACATCACTTACATTGTTTTGTCCAGGTAGGGACACCGTAGTAAAAATGGCAGCACAAATATGGAAGCCTCCATGTATTAGGGCTGTGCGATATACTGATATATCGCGATATGATATTTACACGAGAGAGAGATGATATTTACACATATAGTTATATCGCGGTATTAGTTGTGCAAAGTTTTTGCTTTACTTTTTCGTAACAACCCGGCTGCACCTTGATTGACTACAAAAGGGGTCACCTGATTATTTGATAAGGGTAGGAAAAATATTGATACCTTGAAATATCGCGATATTTTTACATGCAATACCATATCTATATTTAAAAACGCGGTTTTGATCTATTTTACTAATGAAATCTCGTGAGATGTCTTTGTTTTGTTTTGAAATCGATTCATAAATTTCATCATACTGTTACAAAATGTCGCAGTATTTCGTGAAATCTCATGAGATTTCGTAACAAAGCGATGATGTCTCGCGAGATTTCTTTAGTAAAATGGATCGATAAAAACTGTCTGGAAGACAATCCTCCCCAAGACTTTTACAAAGAAACCATAAAAACCAGCTAGCTATCTTGAATTACTTTGATTTAACAAATATTTCAAAGCAGTGTTTTGTCAATTCCATCTCTGCAGTGGAGCGATACCTTTACGCCAAAATTGTTTCAATACTAAGAACAAGGTGTTTGATAGGAAATGAAACTTTCAGACAAATAAGGGTAAAAATACCGGAGAGTGTGTGTGTGTGTGTATATTATATATCGTCATCTAAAATAAATATATCGTGATATGATATTTGGTCCATATCGCCCAGCCCTACCATGTATGTGCACCCATAGCAAGTAAATATAAATGATTCATTCTAAGAATATAAACATATCTAAACATGAAATAAAAATATTCCCTGAAATAAAAAATTCCCTTCTGGGATAAAGTATTTTTCATTTCCCTTTCCTTTAATTTAATTTCATATCACAGTTATTTAAGCTATTACTCATCAACAGAAACACAGTTTTGGATTTTTTTTTTTTTTTTCTGCCATTGACCTTGTTTTGTTTTTTTTTTTTTTTTACACACTGTACCTTTAAAAGTGGAAGTGGAGATTCTCACTACTTGTATTTTTTTTTTTTTTTTTTTTTAAACCAAGTTTGTTGCCTTTTTTTTTTCTTGTAAAAGACAACTTACTGATCAGATGGGAAAATGTATTTCTTAAACTGTTTCTGCAGAGCTTTTTAAACTAGACTGGTTACATCCACTTTTGTACATTGCTACTCTAACTAGTGGTGACTAATCTTAGTTACAACTAGATGGGGCAGTCAGTCCTGTTGTTGATGAGCTACAGTGATCCCACATTAGCTGAGATCAGAAAATATTTCTCCTTTTTGTTTTTCGTCATAGCACAGGGTGGGACTAGCCTGACTGGTTCCAGGCTTTGGAGAGGCCCCTGGGACCGTCAGTCACAGGGTGGAGGTACACTGAGCTAACGATTATCTCATTCCCAAACGCTGTCAGTCTAACTATTAGCATTTCCTCCTCTCACACAAACATGCATGTGTTGTTGGGTGTTGCAACAGAGGTGAGATGTAGCAGATGAAGACTGTATCTCTATGACATGCATGGTGTTATCCCTCCCATCTACACCAGCCCTTGCAGTTTGTTCCTCAGCTAACCGATTTCCCTGATTGCTTTCCTTCCTGGTACAAACAATCTATGTCACACCATTGCCCTCTTGTGTTTTCTAATTCTGTGCCTTCCTCCTCTGCTGTCTCCTCCTGACTCTCACATATCCAGGACATCACTAACTGTGTTACCACATGATCTCTTTTTAGATTCTTCTTCCTCTGAGGACTAAGTATCTGTGCTTTCAGCTCTGTCACACCTTGGGGCCTCAGTACATATATGCACACTTGAACACACACACATGGACAACCAAATTTAGATCTTTTGTGTTGCACAAAAGGAAACCTCCCTAAGGTTGTATGCAACCAGTCTCTGTGTTTACTATATAGTTTTTATGGTCACGTTTGTCTTCAGGGAGCTCTTTATTCTGGGCCATTATACAGTAGACAAAAGCCTGCGGGGAAAGGGAGGACAAATGTTACCTGTCTAACAGGTTTCTGTATGCATGTGAAAACGGAGAGAGGAATGTTAAAGGAAGAGTACTGCAGTTTTTTTTCCCTCCTTCCCTTGTTTGTTTCATTACTTCACCTCTGTACTTGTGTATGTTTGTGCACAGGACCAATTAACGTCTGTATGTGGTAAATTGACAGTCTGATTGTGAATGGCAATTTCTTAGAGTTAAAATTATTAACTGTCTTACAGAAAATGAAATATTTGGATTAATAACTAAGCAATTTCTGTTGTCTGGGTCTCTTTTCTCTTAAGCAGGTTGCAAAAAAATCTGATTTGACCTCCAGACCTGTGATTACTTTGTTTTCTATTTTCTTAAAAATAACTGAATATTGTGATCATTAACAAGTAAAATTTAGCATTTCAAGAAGTTGTTTTAGACATCCAGGGACGCCCCCAAGGGGTGGCCAGGGGTGGCCAGTGCCCCCCTGAACAAAAGCTGGCCACCCCTGCAAAATGAGATTTTTTTCATTCATATCAATTTTCTATGTACTATTAATATGGTGCAGCAGGCTTTGCTTATATTTGTCAAAATGTTTATAGGCTAATAAAAATAAAATGAATAAAAATATTACACTAGACCTACCACTTTCTGCCATTGGTGTTTTGCTGTAGTCCCCCACAGGTCTGTTACGCCTAATCAACTCAGCCTTTCTTATGCAAATTCATCTCGGAAGGTGCCACCCGGGAACTGCCCCGACCAGTTTCTAATGCCCCTTTCACATCAACACCTACTTACCCTCATTAGGCCGACACCACACTACCCCCGTTTAGTTTGTTCATATTACAATTGAACAGCTCTGGTGTTCAGTGTGAGTGAGGTCATCATAGTGAAGTTTTGTGAAGTCATTTGTTTGCGACACACACACTGAACTGCTTATTACAAGTAAAAAAGTCCTGACCGCTCTTAAAATAAGTAAAAAAGAAATAAATAAATAAACAAAAAACCCACAAGATTTTATTTTGCTTGTAATAAGCCAAAAAAAATTCTGCCAATGGAACAAGTGAAATTTTCTTTCTTTTCTTTCTTGAAATAAGATGCATTTGTCTTAAAACAAGTTCCTATATCTCACTGAAATGTTTCTCTTTAGGTGGTTTTGTCTTATTTTGAGTGTGATGAGATATTTTGATTAGAAATTAGAAAAATATACTTGGTAAGATTTGAGTTTTTACAGTGTATTGTTGAAGTTTGCTGCAGATAATGCCAGAGGCCCATTCATTCTGCTCCCTTCACTCCATTATATGGATATACGCAGATCTACAACTAATATAAATAGTGTCCAAAGGAGTCAGAGTGACTCAGAAATGTTACTGATTAGTAAATGCACGTAGGCTACTCTGTATAAATTCCAGAAATAAAGTCCAGGTTGGAAGAAACAAAACTTATCCTTTAATAACCCTTGCCCCCTCATTCTCGCCCCCTTGCCCCACTCACCCCTTAGACATCCTATCTGCTTACATTCAGAAAATAAGATCAGAGTCAACTGAGGAAGAAATAATGATTGGTTTAATAATAAGACATGTACATTGATATTGGAGACCAAATTTGAAAAAGGACTAGACTGAACCAAGAGATATTTTATACAAATACACTTTCATAGATGGATATAGATATGTTTTTAGTAATAGATTAATTATTTATGCAGCATTTCAAGCAAGAAAGCCACAACAGTAAATTGGTATAGCTGAAATTCTTATCAGTTGATGGCTTTTTCTGACATTTTTAAACTCTCTTTACAGTAACTTTTTGCATTGGCCTTCACATCTTTGACACTCACTCAACAAAGGCATGAACACTAAAAAACATCCAGCAACTCAGGCCCAGATTATGACCTTTCATAAATCTACTTAACAGCAGAAGTCTTCCACCTGAGGTTTGTTCTCACAGACGGAAATGCTCTGAGGCATCCTCCTAAAGAAGCAGAATATGATGATAAAAAGTATGCTGTGCAGATAAGGATGCCAGACAAGGCTGTTGCCCCTTTTGACTTTGTCAACTTTTGGAGTTGAGATCTAAATTGCATGTGGCCGTTCTGCAGTATGTACTAATGGGTGGAAAGTAATTCAGGCCAGCAGATGAGCATAAAGCAGCAACTGTGATCAGCATGCAAGCTCGTTCAGCGTACATTATCACAAAAATTACCTGCTGCATTCACATATGGGCTCATTCAAAGATTTTCAGGGCCATTAGGGAGCTGGCACAGTAAAGTCCAGCCTGTCTGGTGTGGACATTTTCATTCTAATGCAGCTTTTTTTCAAATGCCTTGAAGGATAAAGAGTCAGAACTACTGTATATTTCACAAAATCAGGGGTTTAACAATAGAAAAGGGGGGGGGGGGGGGAAAAAAAAAGGCGAAAAAAGATTATATAAAAGGGGGTGGCATTATACAGTATTTCAAGGTTTCTAGACAAAATAAAAAAAAAAAATTAAATTTTTAGGGGAAAAATCCTTTTTTTTTTTTTCAAAATAATTTTGTGGGTGGTTGGATTGATATGATTCTATTTTCCAGTCTGACATTTAGCACTGTTCCTAAAAGACAGTGCATGTCATTGTTAGGGATGTCATGATTACAGATTTTCTTGGTATATGATTATTGTCAAAGAAATAATCACGATTTTACAGTTATGATGATTATTTTATCTTCATTTCCAAACACCATAAATGTGTAAAATCACATGAAACACCCCTCACAAGTCTTGACATTTTAATTAGATTTGTCAAAACTGATGCGTTAATACAAAGAGATCATATCAACTCAATTTCTTTTATTTGTTTTTACACATGAATGCATAAACAACAAAGTTATTACTCATGTGGTATTCAAACTCTGAATTTGGTATTATCTTAGAGGAGCAGATTCTGGGAATGTACAGTAGGTACCTTAAGTGGTGAACAGCCCCACTCCCTCCTTTTTCTCCTTTTTCATTCCTTTTAATCTAACTTTTTTTTTTTTTTTTTTCCTCCTCTGCTGATCTTCCGTCATCGCTCATACATATCTTAGATGTAAAATGAAGATAATGATGAATATTCTCATTTATTTATTATTGCTTTTATTAAAAAAATCAATTATTAAATTAAAAAATTATTATTTCCCCACTCATTGTAGCTATTCTTATAGTCAAATGCTCTTGTGTGTGGGGGGGAGTGTCAGCCCAGTGCAATCTGAAGCTATCACTCACACGTGTCAGCCTCGAGGTGTTTCTCAGCAAGTGTATGTTAACAAGTGTTGCTCTGTGTTGTTTCTCTCTCAGGACCAGTATGATGTCATCGACAAGCACACACAGTCTGGCCTTGACCTGGTGGAGCGTTACATAAAGTTTGTAAAGGAGCGGACAGAGATAGAGCAGAACTATGCCAAGCAGCTCAGGTGTGCTCTGTTTACTGCCTGCTGATTGATTTCATCTAAGTTTGTGATTCTCACACGACTATTTTACATTGTCTTGCAGGAGTCTGACAAAGAAGTATGCTAAAAGAGGAAACAAGGAAGAACAGGACTGCAAGTGAGAAAGCGCATTAAAATCTAAATGCCTAACCTGTTTGGAATTTTCTCTTATGACAGCTCTCTCCTTTTGTACGACATACTAATCCAGTCAAAATGATAAAATCACTGAATTTGAGACAGCTTGGTGACAGCTGCGGATTTTTTCTGCTACAACGGCCTAATAATTACTAGCAGACTCAATCCGCTATGGCAGGTGTCGGCCAGCATCCTGCAGGTGTTAGGAGTTTCCCTGCTGCAACACACCTGACTCCAGTAGGTGGGTAATTAGCAGACTTGTGCAAAGCTTAAAGGGAAAGTTCAGGATTTTTGACACAGGGCCTCATTTTCGAATGAGCCAGGGTCCTACTTATCACTGCAGACAGTTTCATCTTATTTCATCTCATATTCTTGTTACTGGTGGTCTCTGATGCTAATGCTAGCATAAGTCAATAGGAATCTGCTAGCCTGTCATTAATAACAACAGAACACCCGAGGCAAATCAGTTATAACACAAGACTAACTGTGTTAATGCCGTGTAAACAAAATAATGTTACAAATAAAACTTACCTTGAATCACAAATTACACATTTCATTTTGAGGAACTAGTTTCTCACCAGCAATGGAATGATTGCTTCCGGGTGGTCAGACAGAAGAGCGATGCAGTAACCCCCTGTCCTTTCCCCAAATTGTTGCCGCTGAGACATTTTACTATCAAAATGTAACGCAATACAAGGTAAGTTTTATTTTTAAAGGAGTGATGACATAGCAGTTAAAAACTAGTTTATGTTGTTGGCATTACTGCATATGTAAATACTCCAAAGAAAAAAACGGCATTTTTTACAGCAGAGTATTGTTTTGAAACGCCAGACCTCACTTCCTCAGTAATACAGTTGGGTCCGGTGATGATATGGAGCTTTACCCGGAGACCACGTTGACTTCATTTTGATTGGCTACACCTTATTTGGCTATGACCTTATTTGGAGAATCTAGGTCACGCTGCGATCAGAGTTTGCTAAAGGCTAACTGCTAGCAACAATCCAGACAGTGAGCTACGTTTATCAGACAAGACAGCATTTAGAAAATAAATAAACTTACAGGTAATGACAAGGTTGTGGCCCCCTCCCCTCAGTGTTGCTGCAGAAGTTTTCTTTTAAATCCATTTGTTTGAAAATCCAGACCTGACTGCACAGAAGTTACTACTAGCTCCATACGAAGCTGAATCAGACAGGGAGGGGAGGGGGGAGCGGACGGTGCATAGGCCGTTAGGAGAGAGAGAGGGGGGCGCTGTTTACTTGATAGTGTGCTCTTATTGGAGCAATTAAATTACGTAGAATGATAGAACTACGTAGAATGATAGCCTGCTGTCTGATTCAACTGTTTCTGAGCAGAGAGACAAAGCTGACAGACCATAAACAGGAACTTTGATTCTCACTCTGGACATTCACATGGCCTCATCAGTGCACAATAGATCATATTATACCCCCAAAACCCCAGAAAAGTGAAATTTGATGTCATGGCACCTTTAACAATATTTTGTTGACATGGCATTTACACAGATCGTCTTGTGTTATAACCGATTTGCCTCGGGTGTTCTGTGGAGTGGATACGATTGTTATTAGTGACGAGCTAGCAGATTCCTATTGACTTATGCTAGCATTAGCATCGGGGACCACCTGTAACAAGAATATGAGATGAAAAAAAAGATGAAACTGTCTCCAGTGGTAAGTAGGACCCTGGCTCATTCGAAAATGAGCCAGGGTCCTGAACTTCCCCTTTAAAGGTCCCATATTATGCAAAATGCACTTTTTCAAGTTTTTAACACATAATTATAACTTGCTGGAGTCTATGGAGACCCCCTGAAGTGTGTGCAGATGCGTACTCTCTGTATTTCTCCCTCCCCTGCATTTCTGTGAAAGAGTCCTCCAGCAAGCCGTTTCTGAAACGGTCTCTTTGTGACGTACGAAGAAGACCTGGCCTGCCTACTAGGCCCTCCCACTGTCACTGGTACAGCCCTCTTGCTCTCAACACCCCCCCCCCCCCCCCCGCGCGCAGCCCCCCACCCCCCTCCGAGCTACAACCGTCCTTGCTCCGCATTGAGCAACTGAGATGCCGGTGCGGGAGAGGGACAGCATGCTAGCTGCTCTGTTTCATGCTGCAAGAAACAAGTCTTTTTGCAGTATCAGCTGAATAAGTGTGGACTCGATGGATATATCTTTTATTTTTCCTGGAAATCCTCCTGAAACGGTCTGAAAAGAGTTCATGCATGTGCTGAGTGAGCATTTTACACCGGAGTCTTTCAGCAGCCTGTTTCAGCTCCAGTCCGGCTTTGCCACTAAACTGTGGCTGAAACTTGGAGTCATACCAACTCTCTGTGAGCCGCCCTTCAACATCGGAGGAGGTAAGTTGTCAGGTTTAACCGTGTTTTTAAATCATTTTAGCGACATGTCGGCAAAACACAGCCAGCGTTAGCTTTTAGCCGAGTTACATCAGCTGTTAGCCATGTAGCTGTGTGAGCAGGAAACTTTCTCTCATTATACCACGAACGCGTTGTACGGAGAGGCCACAGCAGCCTTTCTCTTTCTTTTTTACATGAATACTGTTACTGTGGGGCATTTAGTGAAAAGGCTTTTAAAGTTTACACGCTGTTTGCAACCGTGAACGGAGGAGGAGCGGTGGGGGGGGGGGGGGGGGGGGTACGGCAGAATGTAAACGAGCTAATGTTCCCGGCTCGTTTGCACACGTTGTTGCAGCTTGTAATGCAAAGATAGCGGAGATCACGCAACAACAGCTGCCGCAAATCAGCGCTCATTAACGGGACAGAGATGCAGGCTCAGAGTGCACACACATGCAGCCTGCTTGTTCTGGACCCCCACCGATAACGGCACGGACACGGTGTGCAAGACTGCCAGCTAAAGCTATTTATGTACTTTACTGACTTAGACAATATACTGTAATATGGCACTGTTGCATGACTTTTAGTTTTGTGTTCATGTAACTTTAGTTTATTCAAACGATATGCATCATAAGATGTGTACATTAGTCTTTTTTCTTTCTAATAATAGTATTTATAAAGTAGAAGGTTCATTTCTGATCACTTTGATTTCTTCCTCAGGTGAGCACACCACTACTGAGTGCAGGAAAAAGAGATGCTGCCTCCCAGACTGATCTGACATTACAGCCACGCTTCATAAGTGCAGGTTTGTAGCTGTGTGGAATTATTTTTATTTACTGGTAATGAAACTTTACTCTTTACTTTCACTGTAACTCGTACTGTTTTTACTGAGGTGTTTTGATATATCATGCGTAGATTAACTAGTGAAATATAATTAACAGCTGTCCAGGCCTCTGTGTCCTGCAAACATGGTTGGACAGCCACACTTCCTCGTGTAACCACTAACCCACTTTTTAACTTCAACTCCAATAGAGACCAGCAAAAAGACCTTGTGAGGAAATGGAGGAGGGAGAGGATCCATTTGAGGGCACATCTTCAATGGCAGAGTCACGAGAGGAGGATGTCACCTATGATCCTGCAAACTCTGCCTCAGTGTCACTTTCATCAGACATGTAAGTTGCTCTAGTGTCCCTACATTCATGCCGTACATGATGAGACTTCATTAGAAAAACAAGCAGTGAATATTCTGGCAGCTACAGTCCTTAATTTTTTCCTCCTTTTTTTTCTTCCTTTCTTTATGTTGTATCAAACATCCCACACAAGACAAATATGTATATTACGTGTGGGGAGGGATGTAACGATACAAAAATTTCATATCACGGTTATTGTGACCAAAATGATGACAGTTATGAAATACGCCACCAGCATCTTCAAAAATATCCAAAATGGATCTAGACGTCTGCTTTGTCCTTTTATAAGGGGGAGAAATCTCCAGAACTGTCCACATGGGTGCATTTGTTGCTTTCCACCATGTTTTCGTATATTAAATAATGCAAACTGGGACTGCTGCTGCTTTTCCAGACAATAAGAAACATAACAGTTTTTCAAAGTGCAGTAATCAGTCACGGGTTTAACGATAACTGAAATTTGAAACGGTATTACTAATCGCTGGGAATTTTATGGGAACACTGAACTTTCTGCAGTGGTGAACATCAGTGAAGCATCTTTCTTCAGACTCGAAAAGGTTGGAGGAAAACAAAACGTTTATCCTCACAGAAGAACATGGAGGAAAACAAAATGTTTATCCTCACAGAAGAACATGGAGGAAAACAAAATGTTTATCCTCACAGAAGAACGTGGAGGAAAACAAAATGTATATCCTCACAGAAAAACAGGGCAAATGGCAGTAAATATAGCAGATTTTATTTACCATCATTTTTTTTCTTTCCAGATCTTCAGAGCTGTGCAGCTGCATGCCCGTATGTTCACTGAGCCGGCGATTGTCCACCAGTGGACGTCTTCACAGAGTGACATCCTACAACGTCTCAGCATGGAGGGAAAGACCACTGTTGGTGGTGACACGAGGGCTGACTCTGCAGGTATTTTTATGATCCCCCATGTTCTGCTGCAGTTACTAAAGAATGGAAAAAACTGGACGCAAATGTTTTTGTTTTTCTGATGAAAGAACAGTCTCCGCTTTCTTGTGATAGTTCTGGTGTTTACTTCGGCATAGCACACAGTATCTGTGGCTCTCCAAAAATCAGTGAAAATATTTAGAAATCTTGGCAACATGGAGCTCTCTGCTCTGAAAACGTCTGACAGTTAATGAGTTAAGTGCACCAAATTTATTTGTATTCATCTATTCGTTTTTTGCCTTAAATTTTGGGGCAAATGAAATAAATCCTGGGCCACTATTTTTGTGGTCACTGAATAGGTCTGTATTTGACACAGGCATTGACATTAGACAGGCTTCTTGATTATTTTTACACAGATTCTTTCACAATTTGAGATGGAAAACACAGTGATTATTTGAACTGGATTACATTTTATGTTCTGGTTATTATACTGCAGTGTGAAATGAAGTGTTGCATTTGATGGTCATAAAATTGTTTTGAGAGCCGTCATCTGCACTCAAACCAAATTACAAAACTAATAACTAGTTTTGTTTTGTTTTTTTTTAAGTATTCAGTTAATTGAAGTATTCCAGTAACTGAGAGTAATTTGGTGACATGTTTTCTCCTCTTATTTAGGAACATCCTCATTGTTCAAATTGGAGAAAGTCATGTTGAACAAGTGAATCCTGAAAGCTGGAAAAAATGAGTCCCCCCCCCACCAGTGGAGGTGTTCCAGTGTCATCCTTCGTTTTGCACTAAAGAATGTGGTTTTTCCTTGGAATGCTGTGCAGGTAAAGATAATGGAGCAAGCTCTGATAAATCTTAGCATGTGCACATTGTCAGTATAACATTTTCTTTATATCTCTAGACTCTACCTGGGGGGTCTGTACGACCATGAGAATGCTGACCTGCTACAAGCCAAAAATCCTGCAGGAGAACCAGTCTTCAGAGGGCAAGAAGAGAGGGTGTGTGGATAAACCAGTGAAGACTGAGCCACTTTTTGTAAGTTTGAAATGCTTTATTTTGTTTCCAAATACAGAAATGCAAAGTTTGTTATTTACATCATTTACAAAACAGAAATCATTTACAGAATCTAAAGAAAACGCTGTAAAGTGAAATCAAGAGAACTTTCAAAATGTTTGTGTCCCATGTGCACACAAACAAAATGTAACCCCCCCCCTCTTTGTACCTTTTGAAAAATCTTTGTGGACCCAGTGTCTTACACGGCGATGAAGATTCCCATCCTGAGAGACCTGCGAGCAGAGTGTGCGACCAGATGGGGGGGGTCATCGCAAGCTGTGCGTCTCGCTTCAATCAAGAGGGGGAAGCTTGAATCCTTCATGTCGGCCCTCTGGAACCGGAAATTCACCACACATGCTGGAACAACTACCAGTGCTCTCTGTCCAAGGAAGCCCCGACACCATCGGACAAAGCTTCGGTTCACATGTACCTGAATCACCTGGGGAGCAAAAACAAGTGTCATAAAACATTTCTTATTTTACATTTTTACATGCAGGTGTTGAAGCCCAAAGGCAACTTTTAGCAAACACTTTTGAACTGTAATCTCCTGAAATATTTATATATTCATAGTTTTCTGATTGATTTATTTATTTTACCATGTGAATGTTTTCTACTTTTATATAACTGTTGAACTTTTTCGTACTCCTTTATGTTGAGGAAAAAGAACACTGATGCTGCTTTTGTCTTTTACAAATAAATGTATTATTCAATAAATTTGTTTTATTTCAAAGATCATATGTGAATGCAAACAAAGCTATAATGTCTGAACAAGATGGTTTATAAGTTTAGCTATAACTATACTAGTTTGTGGTATGACTGTTATGCCCACTGAAATATGTCTTGATAGCATGAAGTCACAAATTCATTTTTAATTGGGGGACATTGAGAGATTGTTCAGATAAACCTGCCAACTTACTTCTCTATGGGCTACATGCTCAACTCCACTACTTCCTGAAATTATTATTGCTCCTCTGTTTCTTGTCTCTCATTACTGGACAAACTGATTAATCCAAGTTTGCCTGATCTCAGCTACCATGACAACGATGGTCAGACACCTGGATTAATCAGTTTGTCCAATAATGAAAGACGGGAAAAGTAGCAGTAAATTCAGGAAGTAGTGATGTGCATAAAGCCCGTTCTTTGATCTGTAAACGGCCATGATCTGCTCTGTAATGTAGCATTCCTGATGTAAAGAGCAGGGATTCAGCTAACAGGCTCTAAAAGGTGGTCCAACATACAGGTCATATGGTCCTCTACCTGCTGCATCTGTCTCAGAACCTATAGGGTAACATTTATAAGGTAAGTGTTGATGTGGAGAACAAAATCATGCAAGTCAAATTGTGGCCAAAACTTTATTAGCTGTGGTATTTCCTGACAGACATTCTCCTGCTCTTTAGGCATCGTTGCACAATTTCCACATGAGCAGCACCTAAAATGCACACCATAAAATATGAAATATTGAACAGGATTATTCCTGGATTATATTAGGTTACTTATTAACATTTAAAAAGAAACCATCTTGAATTAGCAACTGTAGTTGAGACTGAAGAATGTTGAGGAAATAGTGTTTGCAGTGATCATAAAACAGATGCAAGCTGCAATAATTACTGTAAAATAACTATTACAGGATGTATGGACAAATTGTAGTTTGCTTTTCTTCCAAAAACATCAAACAGCAGAATGGCCTGAATTCTGATAAATGAGTAGCAGTGGATGATTACAGCTAGATAATTATTGATTAAAAACATAGTGATGGTGAACTGTAGTGTCATAACTCAAACTGTGGGTAATGCAGTGTGACGAAGGTTCGTAGCTCAATCAGAATTGTGTTTTATTCTCCAGCATTAGATTTGCTGCTTCTCTGAGAAACACTTGGCGTTTTCAGGTTTTGTACTTTTAAGTGGGCATAACAAAGAGCCGAATATATACACAATTTTTACTTTGTATTCTTTTTTTTAACGAAAAAACGAGGCAATATCGCGTTGTACTGGCGTTTTAAACTTTTACCCATTCAATAGACAACAAAAGAACACTATTCTCCGTCGGGGGAAAAACGTTTAAAAACATCAAACCTTACCGTTCAGAAACTGCATTTTCACTTCTTCCTCTTCTTGCTGCTCCTCTCCTTCAGCTTCAGATTCGGGATCAAATATATCCGTTTGGAGTCTTTGTTTTGGGCAATCGGACTATTTTTAGCAGCCATTATAACAGACGCTGGTTGTCATGGTTGCGGGCTGGTGGGGGCGCGGCCTTCGAGCGGGAGGGGGCGTGGAAAGCAGCAGCAGCTCATTACATATTAAGTAGGGCACCAAAACAGCTTGGCCAGCAGAGGGCTGAATAAGGGGGTTTCTGGTGCATGCTGTCTGCCTAATCTGAGAGGGATTTTCCTGCACAAATGGCAAATACATGTTCTGGGGGCCTTATTGTTAATATATTTACTTTCAAATTGCACCATAATATTGGACCTTTAATGTGAAGCTCTGCACTATTCACGCGGGGTGTTGCAGCAGGGAAACTCCTAAAACCTGCAGGATAGACCAGAGTTGCCCACCCTTTCGCTATGGTTTGCTGTGGCAACAAAAAATTAACACTAGAAGTTCAGGTGGTTTTCCCTTTTGTGCGGTTTTATTAAAGGAATTTAAACATGAAATTAAATAAGTGGTGTTAGAGTTCATGCCTTCATTCCTATAGAAAATGGACATAAAAAAATACATTTTAGTCTTACCAACTTTCAACCTTCAGTTGGAGAAAAATGGGTTATTTCAGACATGGGTTTTTTTTGTTTGTTAACTTGTTTTTCTACTCGAAATAATTCAGATTTTCAGCTTGAATCTGCTTTCTGTAATTGTATCACAATGTGATTTCCATAGCATATCGGCACTTAAGCATGGCTGCTGTGTAAGTAATACATTAACCGTGATTCAGTGTGACAGCCCACCTGTTTTAGATAAAAATTAGTGTGCCTACTAATCCTTTTTAATTTTCATGAATTACTCCAGTGTGCAGTAAACGCTCCTGCATGCAGCTGTGTGTAACCTTAATCAGCTGTAAAAACAGCTGTGAAATACAAACACATTAGCACATTTATTTTTTTTTCCTCCAAAGGCCAAATTAGATTAATCAGTCGTGAGTTTCAATATTCGAACCTGTTGGAGAAATGTCTGACACTGTACTGTAATGTTTAAAGTGAACATTGTTATTAATGCTATAAGGAAAAGGGCAAATGTTTATTTTCCATCATACAGGAAAAAGCCCATTTGACCCATTTAAATGTTACTCATACTGTGGCTTGGAAGCTTCCTTCTATTGACGAGAGATTTGTTTTGGCAGCAGTAGATGGTGAGAGACAGTTAGTGGGTGTCTGCCGTCAAAAACTTGACAGCTGGTAACTGATATATGGGATGCTAGACTTGTTTTCTTTCTGCAGGGTGGCATAAGGATTAAAATGCAAATCAAAATAAAAAATCAAACAGCTGGTTTGATGCACTTTTCTCATTGATGTTCATATTTTAGAGCAGAGCTACTCAATTCAGTCCTACAAGGATTACAATCCTGTAGGTTTTCAATGTGTCTGTTCTAACACACCTGGGTCAGATTAATGAGTCCTTGTGCAGAGCTTGATTGGCTATTGGCTCTTTATTTGAGTGAGGTGTGTTGGAGCAGGAAGAGATTGAAAACCTACACCACCTTCTGTGGTTTAGAGTCAAGACAAATGGATTTGAAAATTGGAAACAAGTGATGAGTTTAGCCAATAATGATAAATATGTATTTATGGAGTATTTAAAATTTCCCAAACCAGAAGGAGAGCAGAAAAAAGCCATCATTTTCGTCCATAGGTCAATAAGTTAACAAGCAAGCAATGACAGTGTTGTAGCAAGCTGGTCAGCCAGTCATGCTGACTTTATCCAGGTGTGAGTTGCCTGGTGCTTCATTGGGAGGATTGAATTTTACGCTTAACTCACTCTCCTCTTCATTTGTGATGTTCTTCCAACAAATTGCCACATGAATGCAATACATATTCTCAAATAGCTATTGTAGCCTTTTAGTGTGTGTGTCTAATTTTTCAGGTCTGCAGGTTTGTGCAGGGTGTAAAAAAATGAAAAGCTAAAGTGAAAGCAGGACCAAGCAAAAGGTCATTTGCTGTGTTGATGGGAGAGGTTTGATGATTCATCCATCAAATCTGGATTTTTGTCAGTTGGCTCATTTTTTCCCTTCTCTCTTGTGGCAGATTTAGCAACCATGCATCATTCCAGGAGATCCTGAATGAGCTGAACGATTACGCTGGGCAACGGGAGCTCATTGCAGAAAACATGATGACCAACATCTGTGCGGAGCTCGCCAAGTACCTCCAGGACATCAAACAGGAACGCAAAATGGTGAGACGGGGAGGGAGGAACGGGGAAAATTGGCAAATTGCACTTTGAGATTGCTGGGGTACAGCGTGTCATCATCTGAAACTGCTGCACATTTACTGTACCCTTCCCCTCCCCCAGCATCTGTCTGACGCAAAGAAGGCCCAGCAGAATCTAGAGAGCACTTTTAAACACCTAGAAAGCGTGAGTGGCATGTTTACAAAATCTTATCTTTGTTAGATTAATCAAATAATCCCATGTGATATCTTATCAAGCAGGTGCTTTTTCTGACCAAGAGTTATCTTACAGGTTTCACAGCTAATAGATTATCCAGACACTATTTAGAAGAAAGAAAACTCACTTCTTAAGAAATGATTTATGAAATGTCTTGAGTTTTATATGTTTAAAGGTAAAAGGTATCACCACCCTGTTGACTTTAATTATAGACCTGTTTATTAATGTGTTTTAGATATTTTAGAAGTTAATTAAAAACAACAACAAAAAAAAAAACATATCCTGAAAAACCTCTCAAGTCCCCAACAAATCCAAAATGGGAATTAAAATATAGCTCTTAGCTCATAACTTTAATAAATTAAGAGTAATTATTAGAGGATTCCTAATTAACAATATAACCGTTAACAATAATTCCTTTAAAATGAGCTGTTGGAAAGCTGTAACCTGAAGAGCCACAATAGTTATCCAAAAAAAAACAACAGAAAAAAAAAAAAACATGGAATTGATTGAAAAAAAAAATATTAACAAGTTTTGTGAAAAACGTTAAAGGATAACTGTCATTTCTTTCAACCTGGAATTTGTATGTGCATTTACTCACCATTAACATTTCTGTATCACTCTGACTCCCTCAGACTTTTTAGATTAGTTGTGATCCGCGTATATCCACATAATGAGAGTGAATGGGGCAAAATGAATGGGCCTCTCTATAAGGCATTATCTGCAGCAATTTCACCAATACCTTAAGATTATTGAACAAACAAACAAGTACTATTGTCTTGTTTGTTCAGAGTTAGCTTGTTGTTGCTTGCTAGCTGTTGCTCTCTGCGCTGTGCTGCAGTGGCACATGTTCGTGGGCGTGCATGTGGAGAAGACCCTTAATAACTATAGAAAGCTAAATCCGAACTCACAGGACAATATTACTCATTTGTTCGTCCATTCGTCTTAAGGTGTTGGTGAAATTGTGGAGTCTTGCTGCAGATAATGCCTTATGTAGGCCCCGTAGGCCCATTCATTCTGCCCCATTCACTCCCATTGTATGGATATACGCAGGTCGCAACTAATCTAAATGGCACCCAAAGGAATCAGAGTGATGCTGAAATGTTGCTGGAGAGTAAATGCACGTCCTAGAAATAAGGTCCAGGTTGAAAAAAAAAATGTTTTCCTTTAAAACAGACAAATTTGTAGCAACCTTTAGCTTCTTATTTAATGCTTTTGAAGATGAGCTGTCATAAAGTTGTTTATTGTTGGTGACGTTGTTCATGTCTCATGTTGAAAAGTGGAACTATGATATTTTAACGATTTGAGCCAGACTTATTTGTAGTTATGTCAACAGATTCTGAGACATAATTAACATTATTTTGTATGTAAACTTTGTAAATGTTGGTACCATCAGTTGCTGGAAGGATGCCTCTGTATGTACAACAGTAACTGAACATGTGCCAATGACCAGCAAAGTACATTTTTTAATTTAAATTCCTTTTTTTGTGATTTTGATTGGGGAAATAATTCTGTGGTATTTGATTTATTGATGATGCTAGTGCTGAAGTCTGATAGAGTTTGTATGTCGTTATGCCTGCAGACAAAAAAGCGCTTTGCCAAGGAGTGGGCTGAGGCCGACAAAGCCACACAACAAGCAGAGAAAACGGAGAACGACGTTAATGCCACCAAACTAGATGTTGAAAAAGTAAACAGTGACTCATGTTCACATAAATAACCAATGTTTTATTTATTCTATTTAATTTTTTTGCCTCTGGTTCTTAAGATGTTTTTCTACCAAAAAATCCTTGACCTTTAATTTGCCCATCTCCCTTTCACCTCCTTTCTTCCATTCTTCCATTTATTCCTGTATCCCCTCTACCATCGGGGTTTGCATCATCTTCCTCTTTCTGGATCATTTTTATCTTCCTTTTTTTTCCTGACATTCCTTCTGTCTTTGCTCTGAAGGCCAAGCAGCATGCCCATGCCCGCACACACACAGCGGAGGAGTGCAGGAACGACTATGCGGCACAACTCCAGAAATACAACAAGGAACAGAACTGTTTCTACTACTCTGAGATTCCACAAATTTTCAACGTGAGATGAAGATCATCATAAAAACACAGTCATACTGCACCACAAGTGGGCAGAACTCACAATCAGTGCCTGCTCATGGGACAAGTTCCTGCAAACACCCTCTTATAGTGTGTTTTATGTGACAGTACAGTTTGGAGACACTTCCACGACCACTGTAATGTGGAAGCTAATGGAGGCTGCTGTATGTGTGTGCTAAACAGAAACTGCAGGACATGGATGAGCGGAGGATCCAGAGGCTGGCAGAGGGCTACATCCAGTTTTCAGACATTGAGAAGAAGGTGTTGCCCATCATTTCCAAATGTCTGGAGGGGATTTCTGCAGCAGGGGCAAAAATCAATAAAAAGCAGGCAAGTGTCTGATGACATTTTTTAAATCTATTATTTCTTTTCATTAATGTATCCAGTACACCGCTGAAGGCAGATTTTGTTTAGGATCCAAATTTAGAAAATCACTGACTTCTGAATTAGTATAACTGTTCACCACACGTTGAAATACTATTTACGCCTCAGAGTAGTAACTCTGGAATTTATATACTATATACATCTGCTCGAGTGTAATTGTAAAATTTGCATACATGTGAATAAAAGTAATAGATAAAAGTCAGTAATCCAATCCAATACATGAACATATGTTTATCTTGTTTTGCTCGTCAGCAACATTTTTTCCCCAGTAAGGTGTTCTTCTCTACCTCACAAAATGATGCCCAGTTTCAACATGACAGTTTTTTTGGGGGGGGGGGTGGGGAATACATTACTGTGTTAGTCAGACCAAAACTGGACTTTAAAAATAAATGTAATAGTGATACTCCAGTTTTTAGAACTTGAGTTTCATATGATTTCAGTCGGATTAACACGTTCATGTGTTTGGGGGATAAATCACTCCGAATTATACGCAGTCAGCAGACTCAAACTAGCCCAGGCACTCTTACACATGCTCTGCACTTCTGTGCTTTGACATAGAAATAACAGTTAAGTGTACAGTAACAACAAATTGTACAGCCCTGTACAAGTTTGCTTATTAGATGTAGTCCGTGCAGTGACAACTTTTTATGTAAAAAAAAAAATCAGACGAAAAATTGCAGCCTCCAAAAACCCAGAATCCGTGATTCTCTGTTAGCCACCTGTGGGTACTGTGAACTCTCTCGCAGAGATACCTTTGTTATAAATGATAAATGAATGTATGGATGTTTTGTTTTATTTTGAACAGGTGGTGTGACGACACAAGAACATCAACAGACAAATAAGAAAAATAAACAAACAAAACAGAGAACAATCAAACGACAATATTCAAAACCACTGATAATACTGATGACTACTGATAATAATAATGCCTGTCCCTAATTAATTTATTGTGGCTTTGATGAGAATATACTGTATTTGTTTGTGTTTTCCTGCAGGATTCAATACTTTTCATAGAGCAACACAAATCTGGCTTTGAACGACCTGCAGATGTGGAGTTTGAAGACTACACCCAGGGAATCAAACCAGCGAGCTCAGACTCCAGTCTCAACCCACCGAAAGTGCGCGCCAAGCTCTGGCCTTTCAGCAAGAAACACAAGGTAAGGTTGGATGCGATGCACACTTAATTTGCCTCTCTATGTATTTGCATGAAAAGTGTGACAAATATACACAGCCTCTCTTATGTCTGCTCTACTCCACTTTAGCCACATTGATCCTCTGTGTTAAGCCATTTAAATGATGGTTAAGCAATCTGGGTTTGTATCTTATTGTCAGGTTAAAATGATCTTGGTATTTTTGTGGGTTTTTATTGCAGCTGAGAGGATTCTATTGCCATTCTCTTCTGAAATGCTTACTTGCTCCTGTTTTGCAAAATTGAAAATGAAAGTCAGTATATGCACAGAAGAGCAACAACAATCAACATGAAATTACTTAATGATAACCAGAGTTTTTTATTTGACACGGGTCAGTAGTCAGTGGAGCTGATAATTTAAAGTTAAGTCTATTGGCTTAAATGCAGTATAATTACTATGTTTCTTTGGCATTTGATGATGGGAAAATAGAGTTTTTATTTACATGATCTTGAAACCAAAGTTAGAAAAACCTTTAATGTGTATAGATAATGCACATCTTCCACAGGTGTTGCTGTTTCCATAAGCCCACAACACTGAATGCAGGGGTGGATTTTTTTTTAGCAGTCAGTTAAGGGAGACTGGGGTGGCAAATAGTTGAATGCAATCTCCAATTTTGCCACTAGATCTCACTAAGTGCACACTTTGATTAGGTAAAATCAACTCTTGAAGCAGAGGAGTAAACAGTTGTGTTTTAATGGTGGTTTTCAAAAAAAGGTAATTCTTTGAAAATATTTTATTCTTTCCAACCCCTCCCCCATCCCTTCCTTTTTTTCTTTTTTTTAAATTTTATTTTATTTTATTTTATTTTATTTTATTTTATTTTATTTTATTTTATTTTATTTTATTTTATTTTATTTTCATTTTTATTTTATTTTATTTTTAGCCAAGGTACATTTTTAGTGAGTATTTTTAGACCCAAAGAACTATGACTCAATGAGTAGTGGAATAAGGCAGATTTATAAACAAATGAAGAAGGTTTTATAAACATGGTTATCAAGAACCAGACATGATATTCCTAAAACAAATTCAAGGCATTATTTTTAGTGTTATATTATTGCTACTGCTAGCTGTTGAAGAGCCTTTATTTTGTTGGTTTGAGAGGGCTGTTGTCCTGACAACCTTTGGTTAATTCAAGCCCTAACAAAGATTTAAAAGGTCCTGTGTCAAATTGTCAGTGGTTTAATCCGTATGAAGACCAGGGTCCGGCTTGCTGCTTATCTCTCTCCTGCTGGCTTTTTTCAAAGTGCAAAATGTCTCTCACACTGTCTCATAATAATGCTTCATAACAAATACACATGCACACACATTCCTCTCATATCTTACCCACCACTCTGTTTCCCTGAGGGGCCAATTCTAATTCCAGTCTGCTGCACAGACATGCCCCGAAACACCTCTTGCTCTCTGCATCTCTGTCCACAAAAATGACAAAAGTTTCTTTTTTCTTTTTTTCCCTCTCGTCTCCAGTATCATTTTCTTCCTCTTTTTGCTCCTCTTCCTTTGCCCGGATTCTTCCCCCCCTTGTTTTTTCCCCTTCCCTTCTTCAGTTTAACCCTCCATCTTTTTCTCCCCCTTCCCCTTTCCCACCTGGTAGCCTTTCCCTTTCCCTCCCCCTCTCCAAGCTGCAGCGCTCCCCTCTGTCTCTCTGTCTGAGGGAGTTTAATCAAACTGTCAAACCCAGGATTTCTACCTTAATACACAGAGCTTGCTTGGTGAGTGATGCTACCATGTTGGCTAACTTCACTGCAGATCTCAGCTTGCTGTTGTGTGTCCACAGTCTTGTTTTGTAAATTGTTGACTGGTGCCATTCACACACGTAAGCCATTGTTCATTTGTAGAAGTGGTAATAGCTGTTGTTGTAAATGTTTCCCATGACGTGTTTTTAGTATCGTCTCATACTGGATCTCCATTTCTCTCTGTTTAGATATCACATGCTGAAAGACACATGGTAACACTTATCATTTACGTAGAGAAAAGGCAAAGAAGGTGCTTGGATAATTCTGGTGCTGGTTTCTTTTCAAGGGGAGTAGTATTTAAAGAGTAACTCCACTCTAAATGTTAAGCAGAAATCTCTGTATACAAAAAGTATTGACACAAAGCTGCTAGCTGTACAGCTAAAACATGAAGCCAACAGTCAGGTGCTAAAAACTGCAGTTTCTGAAATGGCCACGAGAGGCTGGATTTAAAAGGCTTCGTCTGCAGTCACTGATGTTAAAATGCACAACTTTACAGCAGAAATGAACCACTTTAAGTCCTGGCACAGAAATGTTTTGGCACCTGTACTTGATGTCCTCATTTATAAATGCAATCTCTGCAGAAGAATAATTTTCATGTGTCTTACCCATTTCAATTGTATCTGTGCTTAAAATGATATATTTTCGATGGCTGGAGGGTTTTGCTCTTTCAGTTGTGGTTGTGTTTGCACCTAAACTTTGCTGACTCCAACACACTTGTTTTCACTGTATTCTGTAGAAAGAGCTGAGGGTCACCACACATTGGCAGTGAAGCAGAGTTACCAGGATGGAGTTACTATTTAATTAACCTAATTAGATTTAACTTTCTTATAGCACAGGATGTTAATCTTTTTTTCTACTCTGGGGTGTATGATCACTTTGTCAACTGAAAATAGCTCATGTTTACTCTGTGATGGCATACAAATATACAAAATGATGTCAAATTCTCAAAGTTGAGACCAATATCAAGTGTTTGTGGCCAAATTTGGTCCTCCTGCTGTGTTTAGTATGAATATCAATGCTAAGCTTTTAACTAATATGAACTGATCATTATTGCAATGCTCAAAGGTCAAAAGATTTTTTTAAAAATGCAACTGATACATCTTTACAGAAAACAGGAAAGTAGCTCCCCCCTCATCTCTGAATAATCACAGAGTAAGCTGTGTCAGCAGTTATGCTGGAATTGCTTTCCTCTGTAGGAATAGTTTCCATGTCATTGATATTCTGATGTTACAGTGCTTTTCCTCCGAGTTTCTCAAATGAGACAAACTCACCCCCCTTCTTTTTGTGTGATTTAAAGAAATCCAACATTTTTTATGCGATCTTATAGCAGAACGTGTGCAGTTTTTTAATGAAGGATACAGACTTAAATCTCTTATGTATGATTAAAACTGTTATCACATTCAATCATGTTCTAATCCAGGTAGCTGAAATGACTGACTACAGTGTTCTTTATGAACAGCACAAGCAAATTTTAGAATCTCATCATGTCTAAAAACAAAGAAGATCGAGGATTTAAAAAAAATAAACTCTTTTGATGTCACTATCTGAAAAAGGCTTGGCTAGTTTTGCTTTTAAAAAGTACCATATTACATAAATCCACTAATACTAAAGGTATATAGGTATGACATCACAGGTGAACAAATCTTTGTTGATTCTGACTGAGTTGATCATTCAGTTAATACCAAACCATCATAAACCTGGAAATCAACTGGAAATCCTCTGGGGTAATCAATACAGGGTGTCTTGGGATGTATTATATTTCTGACCAGTTCCTCACTCTGTCAGTAACAATATAACAATCCTTTGTGGTTTAATATCTTTCTTTTTAACTAAGCTGTATTTGCAGCAACCTGTCTGTGTGTGTACACGTTTCATTAGAATGTGAATGACAGAGTGAGAAATGGGGAAGAGTGGCAACTGGTGGTGAGCATAACTGCATGATGCTCGGGATACTTACTGTTTGTTTATCCATCATACATGTTTATGTAGCCGCCTGCTGCAGAAGACTTCTCTCACCTTCCTCCCGAGCAAAGAAAAAAGAGGCTGCAGGCGAAGATTGATGATATTACCAAAGACCTGCAAAAGGAGCAAGACCAAAGGTGAAAACATCGGCTACAATATCTCTCACATCTCTGGAAAAATAGTTAGGATGCCTCATAGTTAAAAAAAAAAAAAAAAAAAAAAGCTTATTACTCAAACAGACTTTGAAAATGACAATTTTACTGCAGTTTTCACCGTTAGCTTGATGCACAGAGCCAACAGAGTGAGCAATGTGCATAGGGAATAGGTATAATTTAGACAATAGTGTGAGTCATACTTATAAGGAAAGGGTTGTTCTTCATTACAGATAAAAAAAAAAAAGAAGAACATAACTGGCTTGATGTCAGATCCATCTTGTGCCACTTCTTTCTGCTCAGCATTCGCATCTGACCTCATAAATGCCATACAGCTATTCAGCGTGTCCTCTCAACCTCTAAACACCTCTTATCCTTCCCATCCTTATCAGTAGCAGCACACAAGAGAGAAACTTCCTTAATCAGCACAGACATTTCCCAAACAATAACATTTTTCTCCCTCTGTTTGACCCCAGTGACGCACTGGAGAAGATGAAGGGTGTGTATGAGCAGAATCCACAGATGGGAGACCCGTCCAGCTTGGAGCCCCAGATCTCAGAAACTGCACAGAAAATAGGCCGCCTGAGGGGGGAGCTTGCCAAATATGAGGTTATTACACATGTTTTGTGGACTCATACTTGCCAATACTGTAAAGCATTTAAGCAGATTTTAAAGCTGTTTTAACCTTCTTGTTCTTAACAGTCGTGGTTGTCAGAAGCAGTAGGAGGAGAGGAATCTTCCAACACCATCAACAATAACACTCAGCATGGGTAAGGCCTGTATTTAAAGGAATTATTCTATCATTTTAGTTAGGGGAGAAGGTTGTTTTATTTTCAGTTTATCTGGACTCTGAATACAAAACTGACAGCAGCTGGTTATCCAGCTCGTGGCGGGCCATTATGAGCTGTGAGACCTGGTTGGCCATAAATGTGGATGAGCCTGGGTGCTTATCTGTTAGCATTCCTAAGGGAAGGCAGCTGCACTTTTTTTTCTTGCTCTTGAAGACATTTTGTTTCTCATCTAAAAGTAAGAGAAAAGTTAAAGAGCATCTACTTATGAAAGTTATGTTGGATAGATTTCTGTAGATGTCTTGATTCAGCTCCTAGAACTGAACAGTAATCTCTTTTTACATTTGACACACTGGGGACAGTCACTTCACGAGCTGTGAAGGAAGGTGGATCAAACGTTATCACACTTTGATCTGTCAGAACTAAACTTGGGGTGTATTATTTAATCCTCCCCACCCCCCAAAAAAAGAAAAAAAAATTTTTTTTTTTTTTTCCTTTTTTCCTTTTTTCTTCAACAACATTTTTTTTATCTTTTTTTTTTTTTTTTTTTTTTTATATCTTCTTTTTTTTATTTTTTTTCTCCTTTTTTTTTTTAAATTTATTTTTTTACTTCTAATATTTTCTGTTACTAAATTTTAATTTTGTAAAGTTTTATTTATTATTAGTTTCTTGTTATTTGAATTACTGTTGTGAATTTAGCCTTTTCTTTAATTGAAGTGTGAATAGTGAATAATTTTGAGGACGACTGTACAGTATGTACAGTATGACTCTGTTGTGAAGTTGGTTTCTTTAAATGTCCGTTTTAAATGGAAATTAAATGTGGAAATGTTGTTTTTTTCCCCCTTTGCGTTGGTATTTCTCCAGTGTTGTAACAGCAGACGAGAGTCGAAACATCTATACAGAGTTTGATGATGATTTTGATGACATAGAAGCTCCTCTTGGCCAGTGCACCGCTCTGTACACTTTTGAAGGTACATTTATGATCAACCCTGAACTACTTTCAATGTAAAACTGCTTGTGGTCTTTAATTCATCGCTTTCCTGTGTGTGTTTGTGTGCAGGCAACAGTGAGGGCACCATTTCCATTACAGAGGGAGAGTTGTTGAGTGTAATGGAGGAGGATAAAGGGGACGGATGGATGAGAGTCCTCAGGGCCAGTGGAGAGGAGGGTTATATACCTTCATCCTATGTCAAAATCACATCTTAACTTCCACCTCAGAGCTTGTTCTGGAGGTTAAGAGCTTGAGGTGAATACAAAGTCATATAAAATAATTGGAGCTGCTCTCTACAGCTTTTATCTCAGACAGCGACATGTGGTAGAATGAATGTGTGTGATTATTGAGACTGATTGCAGTATCATACAGTCCCCATCTCTGCTCTCTGTAGCATCAGACACTTTCTCAAAATGCAGATTGTCAGTGGTCTGATCCTCATTGATTTTAAACCATGAAAAAAGACAACTTTTGAATGTATACCTGAAATTTGCTGTTTACGTGACAACTCTTGTAACTCCATGTCAGCATCATAGTAGCCACATTTGTTAATGGCAGTACATATGTACAGTATATCCGCCCACTTGACTTTTTCTGCAGTCAGTTGTAAAAACCTGCTGAACTTCTCTTTGTTACTTAATCTTTTCTGCTTCAACCACTTTTCTAAAAGAATGTGATTTTATCGGTTTTAACTGGATGAAAACCACTACACTGTACGGAGTGCATAAAATATATCACTCAGTTAACAGTGACGGTAAAAGCTTGGTTTCACTTTTTTGTCTGCCTTAAATTCAGAGCAGCCCATATAAGGTGAGGGAACATATGTTGTATTGCTTCCAGTTTATCAAGACCATTAAAAGTTCCAAAGGGTGATGGAGACAATAAAATTGTCTTGTTGAAGCTGATGCGACACTTTAACACAAATTCTGTTTGTGTTGGGTTCTCTGTAGAGAAACATGATCTAGTGTATCATAAGAAGACAGTTTCAGTCTGGAGAGTAGGTCAGACTGCTGAAGCCTTATGTTAACTGCAATTTACTTTCCAAATCCTTCTATAATCGACATATTGGGAATGCTCTGTGCCTTCCATCACTTCCAATAATGAAACTCATGTAAACAGAAATATTGCAGACAACCTGTCTTTAATGTTTGCTTTTGGTAATGTTAGAACTGTGAAGACAGACTTGAAACAATGTGAACATCCTTGGGCTCCATATCATATGCTTTCGGTTCTTTACCGCAACGTTTGAAAGGAAATTTGCTTTTTTTTTTTCTCTTAAGCACAAAAGAAATTTAACACCAGTAGAGAAAAATTAAAAGTAAAAATATAGTTATTTAAAAACTCATGTAAATCGCTTGTTTTTGAGGTCACAGCCTTTGTGCTGCTTGGGTGGAGATGACTTTACATTGGCTCTATAGTAAAATATAAACACTCTACAGTAAAATCTGGGCTCAAGCAGCCGGCACCTTTCCACAGTGGTGGTTGAACTCTGTGGGACGCTTTGTGTTTAATGGTCAACTGGGTTCTTTTTAAAATTCTCATTGTTTTCAGATGGATAAAAGATATATTTTTCAGACCTTGTATTGTTATCAGTGGCCATGATGACCAGAAACTCTATTTAAGAAAAAAAAAAGAAAAAAAAAAGTTAAAATTTGTATTTTTCATGTTCAAACTTTTCTTTAAACTTTTTCAGCAACATCAGAGCTTAACTTATTTAAGTTGGAATTAAAGAGGGAAAAAAGGTGCATTAGATATCAATCAGCTTTCTCAGTTTTATGTCTGGGGGCATCTCAATATCCTTAACAAAAAAAAGATATATATATATATTTCCTACTTGAAATCCAGATGGTCTGTTCAGCCCAAGGTCAGATGAATCCATTTTGCTAGGAAAGAATTCAAAGCTCGGAAATGAGGGATTTGAGATTTATCTTCTGACTGGAATTTTTAAAAGTCTGAATGACATGTTTGTAGCTCTCTCATTGAGCCACATAAGGTTTACTCATCTGTTTCTCTACAACTCACACTTGTAAATGTTTTCTTAACATTAACAGATGAGCCTTTTTTTATTAAAAGAAATGTATTTACATGTATTAAGAAAGAAAAAAACAGATGCATATGTCTTGTTTCTTTACAATGTCGTGATAAACCACACCTGCAAAACTGAGAAGAGCATCTTTGTTTTTATTGCATTACAAACACTGAAATAAAACACACCAGCAAGCCACTTGCAACAGGAGTCCAATGATGAAGCTGCTGTAGGCTAAAAGCCCAGTTTGTATAATGTCTGGGTTGATTCTTTTAGATTTCAAGTACAAAACAAGTTTTAAAGTGGAAAAAAAAAACACTGATGTTCAGAAATTTGGATTTTGTAAACAATGGCTAGTGTTTGGGTAATAAAGTTTGCCTTTCCTGAAAAAGGAAAATTAATCCAAATCCCTTTCACAGCAATGATCACACCTATTCCAGTAAAAAAAAAATCCTTTTTACAAGTTCAACAGCCTCACATCTCAGCAAATAAAAGAAAATGTACTTTTCCTCCATTTAATCTCACAGCTGAAATCCCTCTGATAAGCAAGCACACCGAGGCTCAGCTGAAACATTTTCCTCCATGTTTGCCTTTTTTCTTTTTAAATTTTCCTCTAGTGAGGACAGTTCTGATGTGAGCTTCCACCTGGTGAGACAGACTCAGGTCAATGTATCTAGTTGTTGTGGAGTGAGCTCCACAGGTTCCAGTTTATCAGAGAGGACACAAAGAATCTTGTCAAACTTCTCGTATCGCTCCTTTCTGTCAGCAAGTGCCCCCTGTTGACCCCAGAACAGCCGCAAGGCAAACTCCGTCTGGAAAGCCTCCAGCAGCTCAGGGACCGGCTCCCAGCCTCCTGCAACAGACAGAGACATTTTCATCAGAACTGATTTAACAACATATGATGCAACTACTCAAGTCTAACAATGGATATTGATCTGGAGTAGGGCTGGGTGATATGGTCTATAACTGTTATTGTAATATTTTTGTAGCTTTATCCCAATACACAAATTATAATCACACATACACACATATATGTATATATATATATATATATATATATATATATATAAATATAAATATAAAGAGAGCTCTTCAAAAACATGCTGAATTCGACATTATCATGCATAAAAAGACACCAGTTAAAATAAAATAGGCAGTATTTTAAAAAACTTCTATTAGGTCATTGTGAGCATTTGTCGACTATTGTCAAAATTTCTTTTCCTTTTTGAAAAAACAAATGGCTAATTTCTGAACATTTGGCCTTTTTTTTCTGTTCGTGTTGTGAGCAATTGTCTGTAATGTAAACATCCTGCAGATCGTCAGCCCTCACAGCTGTAAGAACGTCATGTCCATCAGGACGCATGCACAGCTGAACAATGAGTGTCATTATTTCTGAGGTGTATTACAGCTTAAAATGAATGTCTCATGTTCAGCTTCTCTCTCTTAACGCTAAAACTAGCTTGCTAGCTAACTGCATATTTTGCTTCTTTCCCCATCTGTCCTGAAAAAACATGCATGGGTGTAGGGGTTTCTGGATGGGTGGGGGGGGGCACTGTTGGTCTGCTGTGAGTGCAAGAAGCTACAATATGAAGAAAATCCAATGTAGACTGTTTAAAACACTGTTGTGACAAATTTGTACTCAATGTTCGCAATTTAGACATTTCATGTATTACACGTAAAACTTTTCGGGATACATCAAGGATATCTGATATATTGCCCCATTCGTTATTTGGAGTAATACCTAAATTTTCTAAGAAGAAAGTGCTGACCAAGAAAACAATGGTACTAAAAATTGACAATGTACCATCAACAGTTGTATTTTTAATAGTGGTTTTAATATTTTATATTTGTTTCAAGTCTCAATATGTAACCAATTAGGTTTCAAAGCTGATGCTGTGTAGATGAATTGCATGTACCTGCGAGCAGAGAGCGTGTGTGGTGCTGATAATCTTGGGCGTGCAAGGCAGCACTGCGAGCTGACTGGAGGACATCGTACAGCAGCTGGCAGCCCCGCTCACTGTTTTCCACTGGATCCTCACCCTCCATCGCCATTAGCAGCGGAACAAGATGTGGCACAGCTATGGGATCTTGGACTACAGAATCTAAAGAATATGAAAATCATCAGACTTAATACAATATCGTCATACCCTGATGCAAGAATCGGTCTTGAACATGCACACACACCTACACACAGCAAACATGCCAGCTAGGACATACTATAACATCTATACTCTAGATTAAGATACTAATGCAGGCAAAGGCAATAGTCTAGCACCTTTATATATATATATATATATATATATATATATATACACACACACATATACATATATATATATATATATATATATACACATATACACACACACACAACTCACAAAAAGTTAGGGATATTTGGGGTTTTTGTATGTCTGAATGAACTTAAAATCCACTGCGACTTGTCCAAGTGAACTGAATTAGACTTTCTCTAAACTTTTAGATGCACATGTACATTGTTCAATGGTTAAATATGAACATTTTATATTTTCCTGAAATTATAACCGAAAGTCGAATATCTCTAACTTTTTGTGAGTAGTGTGTATATACATATATATGTATATATATATATATATATATATATATATATATATATATATATATATATATATATATACACACACACACACATATATATATATATATATATACATACACATACACACACATATACATATATACACACACACACAGTATATATAAATAAATAAAACAACCAAGACTGTGCAAGTGTATGCATGAAGTGAGCTCATTAGGCTTAATTATTTTGTCTAATTTGTGGATTCTTGCCTCTTGGCTCCATCTTCCTGTCTGTCATGCATAAATTGATGTCTGTAAAATATTTTGAAAGTTTAATCCATTCCTAAAATACATGTGGTGGGAGAAGACTGCTGGAGGAGCTATAAGTGAGGATGCAGAAATGTATTTAAATGTTTTGGATTCTGCTGTCTAAAGGAGGCATCACAGGTTAATCCTATAGTCTAAATCTAATTAAAATCAAAACATGTAAATTAGAACAGATACCTTTCGTGCTTGTCTGACAAAGCTGACGTGTCATGTCAGATCTAACAGGCATAGATTTAAAATGACAACTTCAAAGCAAAGACTAATTTTATTAAATGCCTGTCAGCACAGTTCCTCTGTCCTCCCGTCTGTCTTTCCCTCCCTTATCTGATGGGAGGAATCAAGCAGCAATTAAAATTAGGAAATAAGCTGAGGAGATTATAAGCTTCTAGCATCCATTTAGGTATCGTTTAATGTGTTTAGACACCTCAAAAACCAGTGTTATTTAAATGAGCACATATTGTTTGTTATGTACATTTATACTTAAAGAATTTAAGCTTCACATACTGAAAAAGAACTTGATGTGAAAATGTATGCAACCTGCTGACTATGATGTTCAGCCAAAATGAGCTCTACTCCTGACAAACCTGCTATCAACTGCATCAGACCGTATTGATGGTGCAGGACCTGCCAGATTACCAATTCTGGCAGATGTTCGCTGATGCTCAATTTGGTGAATTAAGATCTATTACACAGTCATTAGCCTGTTTGTTAAATACGCTGCTATAGGCAGCAATTACTTAGTCTGTGAAGACTGCCTTCTGTTTTTGCATTTCATCATTTATGATCTGCATATTCTTAAAAAGCCATCCCCACAAAGCTTACACTACACTAAAGTGACAAAGTCCAGCGCAAAAAAAAAGCATGAATCAATTCTTTGCCTTATTTTCATATTTTCTATTTGAATAGCATCAGCCACATATTCATCCCTTCCTGCTCTTAGACGAATAGGTATGCAGCCATCGGCCTGATAAATCCAATGTTCTTTTCTCTAAAACACCACGACTCACCATCTCCCTCATTCAGGGACTTCATGAAGGGTTTCAGTTTCTTTTCAAATAAAACTGCACTCTCTGTATGGTTCCTCCTCAGCGCTCGCCACGTCATCTCCAGGCGCACTATCTAAACATACAGAGCATACATGCAGTATGTGTTCAAGAGAAACTCATTTAACATTTGCAAAATGAATCTGAGAGATAAGTTCACACCTGAGGCATTTCCAGCGCTTTCATCACAGCTGAGAAGGAGAAAAGGTTGTGGACGTGTTCTTTCAGGGCCTGAGCCAACAAAATTACTTTGTGTAAAACTGTTGCTCTCTGGCTCACGGTCCCCGTGCAGCCCAAGATGTCTACTGCCACTCCTAGTGCTATTAGATGATGCCTGGAAAATTACACAGGTGTGTGAGCGCACAGAAAACTAAAACCAGTGATTCCAAAACAAAAGTCACCCGAAAATTATAGTGTTCCTCTTACTCCTGACAATCCTCACAACTGTAAACCAGACAAGTCCTCCTGATTTTTTTTTTCAAACAGCTTACAGTTTCAGAGTAGATATCTCAAAGGATAATTACAAATCGTGTTTTTTTTTTTTGTAATATAAAAGAGCTCATTTATCTACTCAGTTTACTTTAAAAGTATCAAGTGAATGATTGACAGTACCTCTCTAACAAATCCAGTCTTAACTGGTGCCCATGTGGCAGAGTGACAAGCTCCAGCCCTGAATTTACTCCCATAATCCTTCTCTGCTCATCAGTCACCTCCATGATGCGTGCTACCTGCAATGCAATAATGACAAACCCAAAGTTTATCAGGTGTTGCCGCTAAATCATGAAATTTCCATTTGCAAATGCAACTGAATAAGAGTAGGTCCTTGTGATACCTTGGAATCAATACTGAGCATGTGCAGAGCCATGGTGTTGGCGTCTGATCGGTTGAAGAACTCTTTGACTGTGAGCAGGACACTGGGCTCCAGAGGCCGGTTGTTCTCTGGCAAGAGCAGTGACTTAAACTGGTCCAACTGGAAGCACGATGCCGTTTCAACCTGCGATGAAGCCAAAAAGTGTATTAGTACAAAGAAGTCCCTCTCTGCAGCAAGCACAAGTTCCAGCACTTGGAGTGAAATTTCTGATACTTTAAATAGATGGTTCATGAAATGATTTCCAAAAAGGTATGAGGCAACCAAAGGAAGTCACACAGCTGGCATGTAGCACTAGTCTTCAACTTTAGGTTTTAGTTGCCGGAGCAACTTACACTTCTGAAAAATATGGTACTCAAAGCTTTGCAAAGTATTCCTTTATCTTTTTGTCCCTCTACAAAAGTATATATATAAAAAAACATTTAACTTTCTTATATTAATTATGTCAGATACCAGAGTAGTCCAAATCTGCAAAGGATGACCATCCATCCCCTCGTTCAGGCAAAACATAGCTGCATTTTGTTTTATGGCACTGCATCACACCAGCAATTGTACAGTATATTAACACATTAACCGCTTTGAACTCACACCGTCTGATTCAACAAAGAAACACAAAGGGACATTCGTGGCAGAAGTGATGAAAAGAGAGAGAGAGAGAGAAAAAGAGAGAAAGAGATAAAACAAGAGATATCTCCTGGCTGTGAAGAGCTCAGAGAAGAGAGAAGATTCAAGAGAGAGGGCTTGAATTAGAGAGCACCAAAGTGTGAAAGTCTGCCAAAGCTCAGCAGTGCTGCTTTAAGTTCTCAGCTGCTTTCAGGGGAGAGGTAGGGCTGAACCGGTGGGTGGGTGGGTGGGTGGCGGGGTGCCAGTCCATCCAAGAAAACAAAAGAAAAAATATATACAACTTTATGTAATTCAACACATACTTGATTGAACTTGTGAAATCCCCCAGTGTTATCATTTAAGCTTTCAATACATAAAGTTGAAACTATAAACCTGGAAAACATATCTACTCAGAACTGAAGCAAATGAGACCACAAACTGTAAAGAAAATGTTATTTATACAAACTTGTGGTCGTTCAAAATGCCAGTCCTCCGCTTCCTCTGCTGCCTTCCTCTGGAGCTCTTTGTTAAACAGCAGCTGTGATGATGCTCCATTCTCCTGGGCTTCCAGTAACCCAAAGGAAGTCTCTGTGAGGCGTGCACGGCTCTGCCACTTCTCCTCTGCGCGCAGTCTGTCCACATGGCCTTTCCGCCGCGACTGTGGCACCTGAACACAACAAGTTAATTTAATCTCCCCACTGAGGATTTTCCAGTTCAGGGTTTGTGTGTCTTTTATTCCCTCAATAGAGTCATGATGGAAAATAGCAGTGGACAAAGAAAATTTCTTACTTGTACAACCAGCTCCTCATAGAAAGAAGAGGGGTCTGTGGGGCGTGAGGGCATGGTGTTGGGGAAAACAGCAGAGACTCTAAGAGGTTTAGGAGGAGCTCTGGGGTGCAGCTGCCCATCTGAACCTCGCAAAGTTACACCACCACCTACAGGCAGAGAGTGGGAATTCAGAGCGATGAGTTGTTGAAGAAAACTGGGCATGTGCTCATGTGTGCAACTTACCTGGATGGGAAGGACGTGTGTGACGTGGTCGAGGACTCAGCAGAGGTTCACTGCCTGTGCGAAACACTGGGGAAATGGGTTCAGGGCAAGTGTCCTCCGACTGAGTGTTCTGTGTGACACCTGGATGGAAGAACAGTTACAGAAAGGTCACTTCTTACATTACCCTTGAATTGGTAAAAGATTTGGCCATTACAGAATTATGTAACTGGTACAGTATTAGTATTTCCATCACTGGTGTATCTTTGTCTCATTTCTAATCTGGTTTTCAAGTTTGGTATGTCTGTGCAGCAA
The DNA here is from genome assembly GCA_023101725.1 of Atherinomorus stipes. Lineage (NCBI taxonomy): Eukaryota > Metazoa > Chordata > Actinopteri > Atheriniformes > Atherinidae > Atherinomorus > Atherinomorus stipes. The sequence continues at coordinate 484,518 of JALJCO010009510.1, read as the reverse complement.
TCTTTAATAAATACTTCTGTCAAAAGCTCACAATATCCAATTGAATGGTCCGACTTCTACCTCCAGAGTTTCCTTAATGCAAATGCACCAACAGCACCAAATTGAAATAATTTGTTAAGACAATGGGGTTCACGCACAGCTCCACTACTTCCTCAACTTAAGCCAACTCCTTTGTCTCCTGTCTTTCATTATTGGATTATTTGATTAATCCAGGCCAGTGCCTGGTCTCAGTAACCACGAGGACAATGGCCAGACACACCTGGATTAATCAGTTAGTCCAATAATGAAAGACAGGAGACAAAGGCGCTGGGTTAAGTTCAGGAAGTAGTACAGTTGTGCATACAGCCCATTGATAGTTTTCAGTCACATGACCTGCTGGAAGCCCTGGCGGGCAAAAAATGACGGGGCGCAGTGGACTGAGCAGACAGATTACAGAATATTTGTTTAAATCACCTGTCAGTCACTAAGAAGGAAAGATACAGAAGTTGGAAGTGTTGGACTCTTGTGACCTGTCTAGAGAAGCGGCTGCTGTACACGAGCCGTGAAACATCGCCACGTCCCTGCCCAGCCTGCATTCAGTGATATTTACATCTGACTGGTTGAGAAGCCGTCACCGTACACTGCTGCCAGAATGAAGGTATATAAGAGCACTGACAGTTCTTACTAAAAACTACTATTCAAACAGAAATAACATAAATAGAATAATTTCCTCATTTTAACTTGTTACAACTTCAGGTTTAGAAAAGATGTAGTGCTATGAAGACGTAAAAAAAAGGCTCATAGCACCGGTATGCAGGAAAAACAAAGAATATTCTAAATATCAGCGTTACATCTAGTCTTTGTGCTATTCAGGAGAATATGAGTGTAAAAGGATTTCCACATCCCTCCTTAAGGAGTTTATTTGCGTTACCGCATCCCTCCGTTTTAGCTAGTAGCCAACATCAGCTCATTTGGATGACGGCGGGTCGCCTCGATATGACAACAAATCACGGCAACACGTATACATGAGGTTTTATTCATGGTTAAAACTACAAAAACTATATATGGATGAATGTAGGTGTGGGCATTACTGACTGCTGATGTAGTGTTTGCTGTTAATACGTGTGGGTTAGTGGCTGGTGGAGGGGCTGCCATGGTTTACTGTACCCGGGACCGAGGTATGTTTGATAGAGCTGCCACAGACTTCTCCTCTCAGGGTGTCTTTATAGGACGGACTGTGGTAAAAGCCAGGTAAAAACACAACCCCAGCCCCCCAGCACCCGATCGCAAAACAAATGTCTGGTATTTTCCAGCAGCATAACTGTGTGTTTCTCTGGCTCTTTCTCAGCCTGCAGGTGGCGAGCTAAAGTGTATTTGCCTGCCAGGGGGGCGTTCCCTACAGACGGTGATTGCCCTGCATGGCCCTACATCCATTGCACATGGATGTAGCACTTCTTTCTTTTATTGCATCAAGGAGATGTGTCATCTAAGCCCCCAACTGGGACACTGGGGGCCATTTTGATAGATGACCACAACTTCTTGATCCAACCCCAAATAATGGATAACTTCCTGCTGAACACCTGCAGAACAGAAGGATAGAGCCCAGGGGTGTCCTTTACTCAGTGCAGGGCTGTCACTTGTTTTAACCTTCAGAGCTGTGATGTGAATGTTCAGCATTACAGTTTGACAACACTGTCAAGTTCAACCAAAAAATTCCTGATTATTGCAAAAGCCCAAAGATTTTTTTGTTTCATACATTTTTGTATGCAACATCACTTGCATAAATTAACCACAAGCGTGCAGCAGCAAATGTGCCTGCAAGGACGTGGAAGCCACAAGAAAAAGTAACAAGTGGGCCACAGGGTTTGGCAAACTCATTTTTCCTCAATTATCTCTTTAACATTTTAACAGCTCCCTTTGGTGCCACAAAAGTTTCTACACATCTTCAGTTCACAAATAATGTTTCACTACCCAAGGCCTGTAAACATACTTTGATGGGTAAAATCAGTGAAGTTCCCTTCTGCAACATTAAACCCAAGTTAGCATCTCATTTCCAGTTAATGTAGCTGCCATTGCCTGGTGGCACTGGTGAATTAATACAATTAATTTGCATTTCCTGTGTAGTTTACATTATCAGAACACTCATGCCAGTCTCTCTCACAGACTAAATCTGGTGTATTGTACTACACTGAGAGCCATAAGCCATAAATAAATAAAAAACGTTAAAAATTAATTTAATCATCCTTTTGTTAATAATGTAACTTAAAACACATTGAGGGAAAAATAAATACTTTAAGATGATCACAGCGGCTACAGTGGAAATAGAGTTGCATACAGTATAAGGTCATCTGACTACATACCAAGAGTACAACAGTAAAAGGTCCAGCAGACAAAACAGAGCTGAGATTGAACACAGCTGCATCCGTTGTACAAAAAAAGCGAGTACACACAAGATACATACATATGTAGGACACAACTTCCCAATTTACCAGTTCGGAGGTTGCTGTCAGACTGTGCAGACTGAAGTGACGGCCTCCGTCCCACATTCTCCAAGTCAGCAGGCTGGCTTCCACTCCTGCAACATTCAGCAGCATGTTTATCTGCATCCGTTTGACCACATGCATACAGTATGTGTATAAATGTGCACTAAACTCCACCTGCGCTAACCTTAGCAGTGGATTGATGACTTGCAATGTGTCACCATGTGTGGAGCTGAAGCTGCGTCTTTTGTTGTGGTCATTTTGTTTTTCTCCCCCTGCACCGCCACTGCTGCTCTTAAGCTTTTCGTGTCGCTCGATGATGACACGCAGAGGAAGGGTCCGTGTGACTGGGCAAGAGATAGTAGCACCTGAAGCCTTGGATATATGTCGATGCCCGCCCACATAGAATCGGATCAGAGCGGGAACGCTGTCAAAGCGATCCTCCTCAAACTGGAACAGCTCCCGAGAGTAGCCCTGTCAGACAGACGGAGGCACAAGCATAATGAATCTAACAGAACCTTAGAAACAAAAGGAGGCCTAAAAGGTTGCTACTGTAGCTTGCAGCTTAGCAGAGCAGTTTAGTCATGCAGCTGTTAAAATATTGAACCACAGTCACAGCAAGAACATTTAAAATAAAACATCCCTGCAGAAACATTTTCAAACCACTCTTGCAGAATCACCAATATATTCTAGTATTGATGATTTGCCTCCTAAATATATACCGAACACTCAGCAGCATCCTTAAATCGCTACACTTCTCTGCTCACATCCCAAACATGACAGAAAATTGTGAAAGAGTGCACTTGAAGTGAATGAGTAGCCTAAATATGCTTATCAAAGAGACTGCCCCCCCCCCAAAAAAAAGAAAATTGGGTAATCTTGAACTGTAACTGCTGTGTGTGATTGAGAAGTTTTCAGCTGGAAAATGAAATTTTCCATCTGAAAACTATTACATAGTGGAATGTGTTGAGAACAAAATAAGGATTGATAGAAATTAAAATCATTAATCCCTGGAAGTCTGGATTCAAATTCATATTCAAATAAAAGTGGAATTGACCAGGGCATCAGTCAACCCTGGATAGTCTGTGGTGCAACATGTCAGCAATGAATGAAACAAAACACGATGTCCCAGAAGTGCTCAACTGGATTCAGGTCTGGTGAACAAGCAGGACCAGTCCATAGCACCACTTCCTGCATCATGCAGAGACACTCATTCCAACCTCAGGGAGACAGTTTGAGCAGAAACATGCACATTAGTGGCTGGCTGGAGGCCATTTTGGAATGCTCTCGCAGTGCTCCTCCTGTTCCTCCTTGCACAAAGAGATAGCGGTCCTGATGCTGGGTTGTTGCCCTCCTACAGCCCCTGTCCATGTCTCCTGGTATCCCCTATGCTCTCGACACCACCAACACTCTTTTGCCACGGCGTGCAAGGGCACAATGACCTTCTCAGCCTGTTCTATCTGAGCACCCTCTGTGTACATCGCCTCATGTTACCTCTTGTGGTGAGGGCACTGGCAAAATGCAAATGTGACCACAGATCATCCAGAAAGGATGAAGACAGGGAAATGGTTTGTGGCCACCATCTGCTGCACCTTTCCTTTATAGGGGTTGTCTTGCTAATTGCCTCTCATTTCCACCTGTTAACTGTTCCATTTGTACAACAGGTGAGATTGATCCACAATCAGTATTACGCTCCTTCAGGACTTACCGATATCCCAGAGGCGTTACTGACTTTGGGTTACATAGTAATGATTATGTCTTCCCTTTATTTATTTTTTTATTTTTTTGAGCAGTGTACATGCTATACATAATCAGACGAAGCATATATTATGCCTGACAGAAAATCTAAGCCATAATCATGAAAGATGTTGATTCAGTTTTTGGAACTTGCTCAAGTCATGCTTAAGTAGAATGAACGAACGAACGAGTACTATTGTCCTGTGAGTTCAGTTTTGTGGATTGCAGTTTGTTGGTGTCTAGTTAGCGAGCTGCTTTCCTCAGCTGCACTGCGGCAGCACCAAGGGGCAAACTCCGCTAGAGAACAGTGAGCTCACTGCCGCACTGCACAAAAATTGAAATTCTTTCTTCATCCGCTAGGGGCTGGCTGCAAAACAGAGCAAATCCCCATAGACTCCATGTTAAAAAGGCCAACTTCACAGCAGAAATAAACATGTTTACAGCCTGGTTCAAAAAATCGTTTTAATTTTAATAAGTCAAGTTTACCTTCTTGTCAGCTGTGAGGGAGGTGAATTTTTTTTATAACTCAACCGTTTAGATGTTATTCAATCTTGAAATTACACTTAATTAGGGGTGTGTCCTTTTGATTGACATGCGGCAGACCAGAAGCCCGGCCTGCTGACCGATGGCTCCTAGTTAGCTCCTTGTTTGCTCTCTGTAAGGTCTCAGTTTGTAGCAGAGTGGCAAAACGGCGGTTTTTAGTCAGATAATAGCAAGTCCAAACGTCTTACCTTCACCCCGCCGCTTAGGGGGCTAATCTTCATTAGCTCCTGTTAGTTTCGAGTTAGCTCGGTTAGCATTTAGCCCAGAGTACGTTGGCTGTCAATCATTTGCCCCGCAGCCGCGCTGTGCCCATTTTAGTATTTTCCGGGAGTGACGACACACGTGACATGGCAAGATGGCGACGGTGGGACACACCCAACTGGCTTCACTTTTCTCAATTCAGACCAGACCGGATACTTTGTCCATCTCTATTAACGGTCTCTGGGCAGCACGCATCGGGCGCACATGGCCTGTAGAGTGCTAACGGAGAGTTATCTCTGTACTCACAGGACAATAGTACTCGTTCGCTTGTTCATTTGACTTAAAGTATTGATGAAATAAAGGAGTTTTGCTGCAGATAATGCCTTATAGAGAGGCTGCCCCATCTCTCCCATTACATATGCCGAAGGGCCACTCAATGAAATATCTTTGCAGGAGTCAAAGTGATACAAAAATTTTACTGATGAGTAAATGCACATAAAAACTCCTAGAAATAAGGTCCAGGTTAAAAAAGAAGAAAGTTATCCTTTAATGAGTAAAAAACACATAGACTGTATTAAACATCCCATATACTCTGCAATGGCACACATTTCACACACCTGTTTGGGCCGAAGGACCACTCGTATGATCCTGAAGTGCCAATGGCTGTTATCTGAAAAGCAGCTCAAAACATAGTCCCCAGGGACAGAACTTGAATCACGGACGAGGAAGTCTCCGTTGCTCTCAAACAAAGACTCTGCATTCTGGAGACAAGTAAGAGGGTTAACTTAGTCAGCTGAACATAAATCATCTGTACTGACATCATACTGTATGTGATTTAAGCACACAAGAGCTGGGAAAAACAATTCTGGACGGTGCACTAATTAATTTACCTTGTTGGCAGTTCAGTTTAATGGCGTTAATTACATTAAGTTCAGTTCAATAGAGATCTTGAGTGAGCTGTATCAGTGTGTTTTAGTCGAACTAAAATAAAAGCAGTGCAATGCAAACGAAGGTCAACAACCAGGCAAAGAATTTATTACAGACCTATTCATAATCACATCGTTTTAGATTGTTGTGCTCATTAAATTGATGATTGGGTGTTTAAACCTGGTTCCACCAGCAGTCATAACTTTCAGGTTTTAGGTATCAAAGTTCTTTTTTCATGACAGATTTTTTAAAGGAGTTGTATTTCATTTTGACATGTTTCAACTGTCACTTCAGTCTTCCTCAGAAGCGTCATCTGGGGTCTGTTGCACGAAGCAGGTTTAATTAAAACCCTGAAATTAGGGGAACTGAGTTTTCCGTGACACAAAAGGTAGGTAACTCAACCCAGGGAAAGAGGAATAAGTCTAGCCTGTTTCACGAGGAGGGGTAACTTAAACCCTTGGTCAGTTACCATAGTAACAGACTCTCTGAAACTAACCTGTTTGGGAGCAGGTTAATATGGAGACACCTTGAGTTTCTTGCCGTCTCTGCCCACCATCAGCCACACTCGCCATTTCATTTCCCCATTCAGTCAGTCAGTCAGTCAGCGGTGAGTTTTGGCTGCTGCCGTCTCAAATAAAACATGTTAAAAATAAATCAAGAGTCGGTAGGTTACAGACGTGTCCTTTCGATAAGGATTTAATGGATGAAGATGAAGGATGACTGCACGGTTAAACATTCGGAGATCGTTATCAGACCACAGAGAGAAGTTCTTTCATTTCCCGACAGTTGTCATTTCTGGTGTTACAGTTTCATATCACAGTCAGTTATCTACATACACAAGCTGATCTGTCCACACATGTGTGATATCACCAGCTGTATGTGACAGTTGGGGGTCCTGTCTCTCCGTTTCCGAGAGATGATTTGCCCTGATTATTTGACTTTACAGCTGTCTGAGTAAATGGTCAAGGTGCATGTCTGTCATGCGGTAAACTTGGGTTCAATTCCAGATGGGACTTTTTTCATGTTGCCATACGCTTTCCCCTCAAAGCAGATAGGCTATTGTTTATTACCCTGCGTTTTTTCGCAAATAGATTTTTTTTCCTCTTTCATTGGAGATGCAGGGCATTTGAGAAATGCGATGGTTATATTTCATCTTAATGCTGCCGACAAGAGCGCTTCTCCCCCGTGGGATCTCACCAAAGTTAAATAAATAAAAAGACTGCGATGAAAGTACAGAATGGAATACAAACATCAGCCTCCAAGCTGGGAAGCAGGTGCACAAACCATTCGACCAAACAGGCGTTTATGCATAAAGCCACCAGGAATCATACTGACAGGATCCTAGACTGTCACGTTACCATTAACCAGTTCTACCTTATGACATCATTGTGGCATTTACACACAAATCTTCTCCTACGCCATGTTTTTTTTTTTTTTTTTGTGGCAGCATTTCAAAATCACCATATGAGGCTTTAGAAGTTATAGTTCCATTCAATGGTGAATGCAGCCACGCCCTCGGGTCTACGTTCCCATGGTGACTCGTTGAAGCTGTGCTGCAATGATGCTGGCTTTTTATCATGGCGCACATGTAAAACCCCGGGTTGAACTACCCTGAGTTGATTAAACCAACTCAAACCAGTTGTTCTGGGACCGAAAACTCAGAGTTTCATATCTCCGAGTAGATCAACTCTGAGTTCAGGGTTACACTCAGAGTTTGTTGAACCTGCTTCGTGTACCAGACCCCTGATGTCCAACTTGACGTGTCTTTATCAGCTGATGGAATCCCGAAGGACTCACAGAGGGACATTCATCAACTTATAAAGACGTCATGAGTCATGACGGACGTCATGACGACGCTTCTGAAGACTGAGGTGACTGTCGAAACATGTCAAGGTGCTGTAAACTACAACTCCTTTAAAAAAAATCTCGTCATGAAAAAAGAACTTTGATACTTGAAATTACAGAGAAGACTAAATTAACCTAGTTACGCTTTCAGGTTTTAGCTTGGTTTACACTGAAACCAGGAGCAAATCCAAAGATGATCAACTTAGCTAACAAAAGCTCAAACTCAGCAATGATTATGTACATAACTATGACTGTCAAAACTATGAAAATGCTATGTACAACACTAAATAGTGTGTGATGTTTTTTTGTTGTTGTTTTTTTTATAAGCAGTCTAAACCTTTACACAAAGTCAGCAGCATGGCAACAACACACACAGGCACTGGATGGTACAACAGATTAGATGTCCCTAATTCCAATGAAACGTATTTATTTGACATATTTGGTTAGATTAGCCATCATATCAACAATACTGTAACATAATATTTCTGTTTGCAAAATGGATATTTACATATAAATTACCTTTTTCACATGGGGGTGTGTGTGTGTGTAGATTGTATAGTCTACGGTGTAGATCAGGGGTGCCCAAGTCCAGTCCTCCAGAGCTACTATCCTGCACATTTTGATTGCATCCCCTCTCCAACACACTTGAATCAGAGCAGAGCAGAATGATGTGTGTATAAGGGAGCTAGCCATTTGATTTAGCTGTGTTTGAGAGGGTATACTCTAAAAATTGCAGGATAGTAGCTCTCAAGGACCGGACGTGGGCACCCCTGTTGTAGATGGATTTGCATCCATTAGAGCAGTGCTCTTAAACCCTGGTCCTTAGGACCCACTCCCCTAAATGTTTTAAATGTTTCCTACTCCAGAAATACAGATTCATATCAGTGGACTTCCTTCAAATTTACTGTCATTGAGCCATTCGTTTAAGCCAGAAGTGTTAAGGTACAGAAGCATCTAAAACTTGAAGGGAAGTGGTGTCTGGGTACCAGAATTGAGAGACACTATGTCCAAGGAAACATTTCTTCTTTTTATGTGTACAAACTGCAGGAACTGTGGTCAATTGCAGTTCATTAATCTTATTTTCTAGGGCTTTTTAAGCGCACATGACACGTAAGGCTGTCACAAATATTAAACATCTACCCAATGACAGTCATTTGATATAGTTTGTATTATTTCTTGTAAATCTCATACGTGCTTTATTTGCCTATATAAATACAGATGAGAGAAAGAAAACGTGTTTTCTGCGTGATTGGGCTTCAGGTTGGAGCATTTTAAATAACATCATTGTGCACTATTGTTCTACAGTGTATTAGAGGACTTTTACTGCTAGCCACTAGCCAGTGTTCATTTCAAGGCATCTCACATGTATTAGAACACCAAATTCTAAATAGCAAATTAGAATTTGCTGACATGATGTGAGGGGTAAATTATTTGTCAAACGAGATGTGTGTTTAAGTCAACAAGCAGGCACATTCATCTGTATTTGTTCATTTTATCATCCAAAAACAATGTCTGTGATATCATACCATGTTTGTGGCTGAAAATCCCATTTCATAATGAAGAAACCACAACAGTAAAATTGCACTTCATATTTGTAATTTTTTTAAATTGCAACTTTTCCTTTTCTCAAAATCTTCTATATGATTTTACACTTTACCTACTACTTCTTTTCTTTTGTTTTTAAGCACAACTTTGGGTGAACATACACTCATGTTTACTTGAACACTATTTACCCAACACTATTTAACCTACCCCGTAGTTATCAACTCGATTTCAAAGGAAACTTGGGAGAAACAGCATGATAACATTTTGATTTTAAGCCAAATAAAAAAGGGCGAACCCATTAACTTAGAGAAGTCAAGTCTATGAATTTGTTTTTCTGAGCTTTATGGGCGCTGATACGTACATTGTATTAACTCTGAGCAGAAGCAGATTACAGTCTTTATGCCAAGCTACAGTCTAAGCTACACTTCTAGGAGTTAATATTACGCTGCTACTCCAGTTTCTCCACAACAATGGAACAAAGCACATTTCCCAAACAATAGCAGTTTTGTGTTCCATTTGTTTGTCTGCCTTAAAATATTCCAATAAGAGTAAAAGTGTGAATAGTGTAGTCTAATGTGTACCTCTCGGCTCAACGGTCCATGGTACCATGCGTGGCTCCTCAAATTGTCACTGCTAAGCTTTAGCTCTTCTTCCAGCTCCTTCTTTAGCGAGTCCATCTCTTTCCAACCACCAAACACCTAGAACACAGAGCAGCAGCCCAACAGATACCAGTTACTCTGTTTGCATGTTCTCTCTGCCCACATTTTGTATGAGTGATGTTTTCAGAAGTAAATGTATGAAAAAGGGGAAAAAAGAAGTGATGAAAAGCAAAAAACTGAGGACATTTGGTTAACCTCTTACCTTGAACTGGCTGAGGTATGCACTGATACTCCTCCTCTTGCTGAAAAACAAGAGCAAAGAAGTGTTTTGGGTCTACTACACAAAACAGCAGAGAGCCTCAGTACAAGGATACAAGGCCAAGGTCTGGGTCTGTCATTAACACCAGAAAAACTAACAGACTTTTAATAGCCTGCCTCATTTTCTTCCTTCCTTCCTCCCAGAGCTTCCACCTTCCTGTCTCTGTAAATACAAAGCTCACGCAAGAGGAGTTCAGTTAACTTGCAAACGGACAGAACAAGATAACTCCCAAAGGTCACATGAACAGCAAACTAAAAAATATGCATATAGCCTACATGCCCCTTTCACATAGGCTAGATAGCTAGATAGATAGATAGATAGATAGATAGATAGATAGATAGATAGATAGATAGATAGATAGATAGATAGATAGATAGATAGATAGATACTGGCAGCAATAAACAAGCATCTTTGTTTACCCTGACTGAACCCCGAACAACATAAACATTCAAATAAAACCATCCCCCCCCCCCCCCCTTTGTTTCCACTTAAGCCCCCACGCAACAGAAGATGCTCCTCACTAACAAACTCTCCTATTATTGAGTTTGGATAATCTAAAATCATGGTGTCAAGTTCGGCACAATAACCCATTTATTTGAGTCAGGTGTGTTGAAACAGGGAAACATCTAAACCTGTTGGACTACTGACAGCTTTACTATTTGTTATTCGGTAAAGGGGTTCACATCATATCCGAGGGGCGTTGGTCCAGCCAAAACACCAGAAACACCTGCGCAATGCTTAAGTGCCACTGTTGAGAAATGCCGCGTGTCACCACACAATGCGGTGTTGTTTCAGATTTATTTCAAATTTACTGTAGACTTGTATATATTTCACCTGGACAATCTCATACTTACGAGTTAATACCAATTGCTAGTACAACAACACACCTGTACGTTTAGTCTTAGGAGTGCCTCATAATTGTGCAACAGGTAGACTGCCTTGGCTGGCAAAGCAACAGGCACAAATTCGAAAGTAACCGTGGGCAGTTTGTACTGTATAGTCTTGGCACGTGACGCCAATCTTCGAACTCCGTGCATCCAAAGTAATATGTCCGTCAAGGGGGGAAAAACGCCTCAAAACTCGTGACAGCTCGCTTTAACAGAGGGATTTGTTTTGATAAAAAAAAATATATACCACACTTCAGCTACGACAATCGGCACATTCAGCTTACCTGTCGGTCCGGCTCACAGCTCACTCGTTCCGGGCATAATTTCCCTGTTTGTGGTCAAAAAGAACGCCCCCAAAAACAACAGCTGGGGAGTTTTAATGTTCTGTCTTTCTCTGCTGCGCTCCCTCCCTTCCCCCTTATCCTCTCCTTCCTCTTCTCCCGGGCTGCGCGGAGTTGGACGAGTTCTCACAAGTTTTCCAAAGCTCTCCTTCTCCCCGCCCCGAGCCCCGGTGCTGAAACATCGTTAGCTATCTGTTTGGCATTCCTGAGATACCGATACAGGCTGAGCTCACGCATCACCTGGCCGCAGCCAAGATTATTTTGGTGGGTAGATTGATTGATTGGTAGGTAGCTGTGACGTGGGATTTCTCAGCTGATAATCTCCTCTGACATGTCAGTTCTGGCCTGAGTTGATTGCACAACCTGAAAGGTAATTATGTCCAGAGGAGGGTGTTTCCAGGTCAGTAAAACAATGCTGTAGCTAAGCCCACACATACTCACCGGCCACTTTATTAGGTACACCTTGCTAGCACCTGGCTGGACCCATATTGCCTTCAAAACTGCCTTAAATCCTTCGTGGCATAGATTGAACAAGGTGTTAGAAACATTCCTCAGTGATTTTTCTCCATTTTGACATGACAGCATCACGCAGTTGCTGCAGATTTGTTGGCTGCACATCCATGATGAGAATCTCCCGTTCCACCACATCCCAAAAGTGCTATATTGGATTGAGATCTGACTGTGGAGGCGATTTAAGTACGATGAACTGAGATGATTCACGCTTTATGACATGGCGTGCTATCCTGCTGCTGGAAGTAGCATCAGAGGATGCTACACTGTCATCATAAAGGGATGACATGGTCAGCAGCAATACCCAGGTAGGCTGTGGTGGTTAAACCATGCTACGTTGGTACTAAGGGGCCCAAACTGTGCCAAGAAAATCTCTCCCACACCATTAGACCACCACCAACAACAACCTGAACCGTTGATACAAGGTAGGAAGGATCCATGCTGTTGTTGACACCAAATTCTGAGCCTACCATCCGAATTTTGTAGCAGAAATTGAGACTCATCAGACATGGCAATATTTCTCCATCTTCTATTGTCCAGTGTTGGTGAGTCTGTTTGAATTGTAGCCACAGTTTCCTGTTCTTAGCTGACAGGAGTGATACCTGGTGTGGTCTTCTGCTGCTGTAGCCCATCTGCTTCCAGGTTGGATGTGTTGTGCATTCAGAGATGCTCTTCTGCATACTTCAGTTGTAACAAGTGGTTATTTGAGTTGCTGTTGCCTTTCTATCAGCTCGAACCAGTCTGGCCATTCTCCCCTGACCTCTGGCATCAACAAGGCATTTGTACCCACAGAACTGCTGCTAACTGGATATTTTCTCTTTTTCGAACCATTCTCTGTAAACCCTGGAGATGGTTGTGTGTGAAAATCCCAGTGGATCAGGAGTTTCTAAAGTTACTCAGACCAGCCCGTCTGGCACCAACAATGCCTAAATACAATGAGTTGCTTCCATGTGATTGGCTGATTAGAAATTTGCATTAACAAACAGTTGGACAGGTGCACCTAATAAAGTGGCCGGTGTGTGTATGTGTGTATGTTATGTGGTCAGGTATCACTTTGCATTTTTAGAGCACATTCCATTGCAGGTACATTCTGTTTCTTTAATGACAGACTATCCACTACGTATACTCATAACACACAAGTAAACAGACATGCTTCAGACAAACCAAAGCACATGCATGAATACTTAATAACCCGTGTTTAATACTGTTTACAAGAGTCCTACTAAAATATATCACACTGCAATCAGCTATAATGCAAGTGTTTGTATTCATGTAAAGACGAGAACAATCACACATAACCAATGATAGTAAGAATTTTGAGTTTGCTTTTAATAGTGGAGACAAATCTGTCTCTGAGAGCTGCAAAAGTATCAGAAAGAACCCTCAGCAGATTGGGGTCTAATTCAGCCCTGGGGTCTGATGATCTAAGAGATTTGATCAGGTTATAGATCAAAAGCAATTGAGGTACAGAGAGGACACATCATTTAGTAGTACACATGGACCATTTTGAAAGGAATACTGATTTATAGAAGCCCCAAAATGGGACTCCAGTACATAATAAAATTTCTGTGTTCTGTACATGGAAAAGAACTGACTGCTTCATTCTGAATGAATGACTCCACTTGTTTGGATCCTGCTAAAAGAGCATTGCAACGGATTGAGCCTACTCGGTTGCCCAAAGTTATTTGTTAAGTTGATTTTAAAGGTGATAGCTACAAGTTTAATTCCTCCCCACCAGTAGGTGGCACACTAACACCAAAACAAGTAGCACTGGTAACCATATCCAGAAAGAAAGTGTCAACCTAACACTAACTCCAACTCCAACTCCACTTTATTTATATAGCACTTTAAAAACAACGCAGTTGACCAAAGTTCTTACTTTTTAGACCCATCAAAATTAGCGTTGGTTTGTCCGTCTGTCTGTCAGCAATTTTACGGAAAAAGTACTGGACAGCTTGACCTGAAATTTTCACCAGCCGTGTGTCTCAGCCCAAGGACGCACCCATTAAATTTTGGTGGTGATCGGGATCACCTTCTTGATCCAGGAATGTTTTGAAGGATTCTTTATCATTTTGAGATAGGCCATGTCGGAAAGGCTGATGATGAGGTGTGAGTACCCCCTTGTGGCAGAAGTGAGCATTTGCGCATGATGTCAGGATGCAGAAATGCAACTTATGAGCAGCAGTGAGTACGAGGAGAGCAGACTGTTGGAAAGTTCTAGCCAGTTGAATTTTTTTTTTTTTTTTTTGTTATACTGGTATGATCCCCAAGGGAAAATTAAGGCTCTGCATTTCATCCATCTCTGTACTGTGAGTATCAGAGAGCAGTGGGCTGCTACTTAGGGCGTCCGGGGAGCAGTTGGGGGGTTGGGGACCTTGCTCAGGGATCCACAGTGGTTCACCAGGGGTCGTGTGGGGACTTGAACCCGGGTCCTCTGCGCCAAGGCCCATGACGCTACCACTTGGCTACCCACTCCCCCAAATATGGTGAATATGAATATGGTGAACTCTGTGTGTCTGTGAAGGACTGTAAGTAACTAGTTGTATTTCCGCCTGAACAGGATGATCAGTTAGGGTGGGGTGTTCTCTGTAGTGTACACCCCACTATATGATCCGAAGAAGGAAATCTTGTGCGATTTGTCTTTTGTAATCGTCAAATGTGTGGTCTCTACACCTGTGAAGGTCTCAGGAATCCTGTAGGGTGTGTCTAGCTTAAAGGAATAGTTCACCCACAGAATGATTTAACTTTATTTTCCACTTACCCTCATGGTGAGCAAGACTCTGGAGCACTTTTTTAAAGGAGTCATCACCCGGAAATCCCACTTTTTCATGTTAAAACCTGTGTATTGGGGTAGGAATTGAGTAAAAAAGTGCCAGAAACTCCTGAAAGTGAAAGTGGCTTCGTTTTCCAGCTTGAGCTCTCTCTTCATCCCAGAATCGGCCACAAGAGCGCGCACTCCACAGCACGCGATTTGGACCCGCCTCTGGCGTTGACGTCAACCGCCTCGGCCTGCTAAGCTAGCCTCTTTAGCGCCACCTAAAAGCAGCTGATTACCTGCCACGGAGGAGTTATGACCAGCTGTTATGACGTGAACTAGAGAGGCTGCGAGCGAGCTGCTAAGCTAGCGTCTTTGTTATGAGCTCTGCTTTTCACCGGCTCCTGCGCAGAAGCACGTCCGCCTTACAGATGCTCGTGGTCGGCCTGAGTGTTGCAAGTCACACTGCGACTTCTGCTGTGGCAAAAGCCAGCAGAGGCCCAGCTTTGTGGATGCCTGTCATAGTGTCTGAGCCCCAGACATGAATCCATCCTTATTCAAGGCGCAAAGGCATGGTTAACTGGCTCCCTGTATTGAAAATGCCCGTATAAGCGTTTCTCGCCGAGATATTGCGTTTGGGGGATTTTCGCTGCTGCCAGGAAAGACCCAGAGCTGCTTCCAACCCTCGTGCCCTTCATATTTTTGACACTAGCTACCACCTACACTTGGAATGTCCAAGATCGGATGTTCAGAAATAAAGTTATGAGCTCTGCTTTTTCACCGGCTCCTGCGCAGAAGCATGTCCGCCTTACAGCTGCTCGTGGTCGGCCTGAGTGGACAGAAGGGACAGCACTAGGGAGCAGTGGATTATATTTATCAGTGAGGATGTGCAGTCGGTAAGTGTTGCTGCTTGTGTAACTTATTATCTTTTGTGTAAGAGACCAGTAAACGGTGGTTGACGAGCGGACAAGCTGCTAATGTAGCTACAGAAGCTAATACTGTTTGGTTAACTTCACGTCAGACGTCCGCTCCTTATATTCATCAGAGTCCAGCCCTTTTACTCCGCGGATCCTCTCTATCAACCATACCGTTAAGTTTTTATCAAGTTTTTCTCTGTTGGGACATCATTTCCTTCACCTGCTCTGTCCTGATAAAACTTTGTTTTGGCTTTGACGCTTGCCTCGTGAACGCGCTTACAGACAGCTCTAACTCTCGTACGTGTTCTCGTGACAAACAAAAGTTGGGGATAAAAAAAGAGGTTAAAATGAGCTCATTAAATTTTCGTCCACCCAACTATAATTAAAAATTCATTTGAAGATTATTTAAGAAGGATTGTGTATGTAAAACACTAGGTTATGACACCTTTAATATCTCAAATGCAGCCGGCGATCAGGAAGGCTTCTCTTTTTCTCCCATCTTTCATATAATGGAGTTCGCCGGGGTCCGAGCCAAAAAGGTCCATAAAAGTCCACAAAAACTTGTCAATATTCCTCCATACTGCTAGTCCAATGTAATCCAAGTGTCCTGAGTGGGTATGCGTCCAGAATTAACTCGAAACGACGGCCTTTAGTATATTTTTTAAGCCTAAACAGTTCTACATCGCATCTCTAGCAAGCACGCCGATTCACGTTCACAAAACTACGGAAGCCGCGGCGAGTGAAATTGCGTGTTCTCTTTTTCTTTCTTTTTTTGTTTAAAATCAATATCCAACCCCTCTTGGACCCTCTTGTGTTTGTCCCGGTTCGTCTGCAGTTCTGTCGCTCTTAGCACAATGTAAACAGCGAATTTCTTCTTCTACACTTGCATTATCGGCAGAGCAGGCTCTGAACGCCGAGGCGTCAGTAGTTTTGTGAACGCGCATATGCAAGCTTTGTGAAAGTAGGATGTGCTACTCCTTAGGCTCTAAAAATATACCAAATGATGTAGTTTCAAGTAAATTCTGGATGCTACCCACTCAGGACACTTGGATTACATTGGACGAGCAGTATGGAGGAATATTGACCAGTTTTTGTGGACTTTTATGGACCTTTTTGGCTCGGATCCTGGCGAACTCCATTATATGAAAGATGGGAGAAAAAGAAAAGGTTTCCCGATCGCCGGCTGCATTTCAGATATTAAAAAAGTGCTCCAGAGTCTTGCTCACCATGAGGGTAAGTGGAAAATAAAGTAAAATCATTCTGTGGGTGAACTATTCCTTTAATGTTACGTAGCTTATTTGCTTATTCAGAAGTGTTCCTCCATTCACCATGTGCCTTTTTATGCTATTAAGCTAGCTTTATCTGTTACATGCCAGGTACTGTAACTGTTAGCCTTGAACACATAATGCATGTTTAGTACTAGCAGTAAGGGATTCATTAGTAATAATTAATACC
The DNA here is from genome assembly GCA_023101725.1 of Atherinomorus stipes. NCBI lineage: Eukaryota > Metazoa > Chordata > Actinopteri > Atheriniformes > Atherinidae > Atherinomorus > Atherinomorus stipes. The sequence continues at coordinate 467,478 of JALJCO010009510.1, read as the reverse complement.
TTCAAAGTGTTTATTTGCCAAACGAATGTTCCTCATGGCTTTGTATTTCTTTGTTTATAGACCACACTCACTTCCATCCAGTCATTCACCTTAACTACAGTAGTCCTGGAATTCCTCACCTGTAAGCCTGTCGTCTGTTGCATTACTGTGCTGTTGGGATAAAGAGTGACCAGTAAAAACAGTTAACTGTACAAGCGAGTCCTGTGTGTTCTGACCGACACCCCATGATGAACATCAAACCTCCTTACCAACGCCTAAAACAGTCTTACATCAACGTCACCCTAATAGGCCAAATTTTTGGAATTGTTCCATATAACTCCTTAAAAATGGCCCGAGTGTTTGGTAAAAAATTACAAAAAGGATCTCAATGAGTACTATAATGTTTCGAAAGTTGATCCAGATCCAGAAAAAAATTCAGAATACTATGATTCAGAACACACGAAAATAAGGGAGTCGAACTGCTTGGCGGAGATCTGCAGTCTATGAGTGCTTTTCTAGTTATCATTATGAAATTGTTTTGATGAAAAAGTTGTGTCACCTTTAACTTTACAGACCACATTTTTTGTGTGCAGTAAGAAGCAGTGCTGATTATGTTTGGTTACATTATTAATTGTGTTAATGGTGGTACTCCCAAGTATCACTGGGTAAGATACTCAACCCCTGTATCTTACTATGCCTTCTAATGTGTTCTTCACTTGTTAGCCATTGGGAATAAAATAATCTGTTAAAATAATGTAATGATGACGTATGTCTGTAGTTAAAATGCACTATTGTTTCTCAGTAACTTGACAAACACTTGAAAGAACAACAGTCAGCACTTTGATTACAAATAGAGGCAGTTTGGCTCTTTTCAGCTCACGGGGATAGAACAATATGGCGTAATAATAAATTTAAGAAAAAAACTTGACTCCTGTACTCCTAGAGAGAGGAGAGCACTGTTATGCTTTAGAGGTCATTTTACCGACTTATTTTGTATCCACTTGTCTCCTTAGAGGGAAAAGTGACTCAAAATCAATACTAAGTTGTTCTGAGTGATGGAGGGTTTTTAACTTGAGGGGCGTAGTCTCTATCAGGATTGCAATAATCCTAACCATAGGGTATGGAGCTCACTGAGAGCTTTGATATGTCCTCATCTGTGGGTTTCAGTTCTGTTTTTGGTTTAGTATGTCAGATTTCGCTTTCAAGTGTTATTTTCTCTGTCGGTTTTCAGTTTTAACTTCAGGCTACATTTAAGTTCAATTTGAGTTTTCTATCTTTTAGCTTATTTCCAGTTTTATTTTGTAGTTTATCCCCTTGTGTATTCTAGTAACTTCCTGTTTCCATCTTACACCTGGCCCTCTGCTGCTGATTATCGCAACCGCTCCCTATGTAGGTGTTAGCTCCCTCCTTGTAATACTCCTTGGTCTCTTTGGCTTATTGCTAAAGAGATACTTATCAATACTTAACGATACATCGATACATATCCATTTTCTTCTGGTCTGTCATATTTCTAACTTCCGTCTGTCAGGCTTCTTCTTAGATCATTAGAGTTTGGTTAAGTTGATTCTTGTATATTGTTTATTCTTCCATTGCACCACCTTTACTTTATTTTAATAAATTGTACTTCTTATGTCCGTCTGCCTCCTACCTTAGGGGCCGGCATCCTGCAGGTATTAGGAATTTCCCTGTGGTGTGGCAACACACCTTGTGACTTGTGCAGGGCTTAACACCAAGCTCTGCATAATTACCCATTTATTGGAATCAGGTGTGTTGCAGCAGGGAAACTCCTAATAGCTGCAGGATCCTGGCCCTCGAGAACTGGAGTTGCCCACTGCTGTGTAACCTTGTTATCCTGCTGTTATGTCTTTCCTCCTGTTTATCTGCCATCAGTGGCTTATGACAGTAGAATTTGGTCAAGAATGGACACAGCAGGTGAGTTTATCATTAGTGATGGTGTGATTATAGGATACCATTGGATGTGATGATCCGTCCAGTTTCTCCAGCCAGGGTGCTTTATACACAACTCCACTACTTCCTGAACCTAAGGTAGCTTTGTTTCCTGTATTTTATTTCTGGACAAACTAATTAATCCAGGTGTGTGTGGCCATTATGTCGTGGCTACTGATTATGATTATGATGAACATTCATTAATCTGTCACTTTATTTCACGTATCTATGCTCCTGAAAATGACGCACCGCATAATGTTATTATGCTTGGTAATGCTAACAGAGACAGCTGTGGTGTTGCTGAGAATGAATGACTAATCTGGGAGATATTGTGAAATATAATGTTATTTGCTCTGATCAGGGCAACGTTGGGACCAGAAAATAAAAACAGTTCAGTGAGAAACACAAACGGATCAGGAAGACGGTGTGCTGCAGCCTTTAGTTTCATCTACAGGACATGTGAAGGCTACGTGGTCTGTACAGTACTTAAACAATACCAAAAGCCAAATATGTGATAAAATAGAAAAGTAACAACTTTTGAAAGGGTTTAGTTTTTAAAACTTTGATAAGTCATCACGAGATGTGCGTGTTACTCCAGTGTGGCTTGTCATTAAAGCCAGTTTCCAGAGATGAATAATAGTTTAAATTAATGATCCGATGTAGAAAATAAATAAATGTCAGAATACTTTAAAGATTTCTGGATAACATACCTACAGGTTATCATGACCTTAGGTGACTGTCCAACATTGTAAATCCAGATCTTCACGCTGCTTTCCATGTTGGCAGATAGGAGGTAATTGGGACTTGTCCCCACCGTAATGGCGGCGCTGCAAGATGGCGCAACACACAAAGCGCTCGTTGGATCAGTCTATACCCAAACGCAGCCGCAGACCCAGAGGTGTGTCGCAAAATTGGGTGGAGTTTGTAACAAAAATGGGTGGAGTTTGTAGCGATGTAGGCGGGTGGTCATTAGGGTTAGGGGAGGAGTTAGGGTTAGGTTCCTCTCATTCATACGGTCGGTGGGGTTTGTAGTGGCTCCAGCTGCAGCTACAGTAGGTGCTACACCATTGCTTCACCAAAAGGTTATTACTCGAAGCCTGATTAAACCACTAATTTAGGAACACTGACAACTGCTGGTTACTTGATATACAGTGGGTACGGAAAGTATTCAGACCCCTTTTAACTTTTCACTCTTTGTTTCATTGCAGCCATTTGCTAAAATCAAAAAAGTTAATTTTATTTCTCATTAATGTACACTCAGCACCCCATCTTGACAGAAAAAAACAGAAATGTAGAAATTTTAGCAAATTTATTAAAAGAGAAAAACTGAAATATCACATGGTCATAAGTATTCAGACCCTTCACTCAATACTGAGTAGAAGCACCTTTTGAGCGACTACAGCCATGAATCTTCTTGGGAATGATGCAACAAGTGTTTCACATCTGGATTTTGGATCTTCTGTCAATCTTACTTGCAGCTCCTCTCCAGTTCTGTCAGGTTGGATGGTGAACGGTGGCGTTCAGCCATTTTCAGGTCTCTCCAGAGATGCTCAGTTGGGTTTAAGTCAGAGCTCTGGCTGGGCCAGTCAAGAATGGTCCCAGAGTTGTTCTTAAGCCGCTCCTTTGTTATTTTAGCTGTGTGTGAGGGTCATTGTCTTACTGGAAGGTGAACCTTCGGCCCAGTCTGAGGTCCTGAACACTCTGGAAGAGGTTTTCTTCCAGAATATCTCTGTACTTGGCCACATTCATCTTTCCTTCAACTGCAACCAGTCGTCCTGTCCCTGCAGCTGAAAAACACCCCCATAGCATGATGCTGCCACCACCATGTTTCACTGTTGGGATCATATTGGGCAGGTGATGAGCAGTGCCTGGTTTTCTCCATACATACCGCTTAGAATTAACGCCAAAAAGTTAAATCTTGGTCTCATCAGACCAGAATCTTATTTCTCATAGTCTGGGAGTTCTTCATGTGTTTTTTGGCCAACTCTATGCAGGCTTTAATGTGTCTTGCACTGACTCTACCATAAAGCCCGGACTGGTGGAGGCTGCAGTGATAGTTGACTTTGTGGAACTTTCTCCATCTCCTTACTGCATCTCTGGAGCTCAGCCACAGTGATCTTTGGGTTCTTCTTACCTCTCTCACCAAGGCTCTTTTCCCATGATTGCTCAGTTTGGCTGGATGGGCGGGTCTAGGAAGAGTTCTGGTTGTCCCAAACTTCTTCCATTTAAGGACTATGGAGGCCACCGTGCTCTTAGGAACCTTTAATGCTGCAGAAATTCTTTTGTAACCTTGTCCAGATCTGTGCCTCACCACAATTCTGTCTCTGAGCTCCTTGGACAGTTCCTTCCACCCCATGATTCTCATCTACTCTGACATGCACTGTGAGCTGTAAGGTCTGATATAGACAGGTGTGTGCATTTCCAAATCAAGTCCAATCAGTTTATTTAAACACAGCTGGACTCCAATGAAGGAGTAGAACCATCTCAAGGAGGATCAGAAGAAATGGACAATCTGTGAGTTAAATATGAGTATCACTGCAAAGGGTCTGAAAACTTATGACCATGTGATATTTCAGTTTTTTCTTTTTAATAAATTTGCTAAAATTTCTACATTTCTGTTTTTTTCTGTCAAGATGGGGTGCTGAGTGTACATTAATGAGAAATAAAATTAACTTTTTTGATTTTAGCAAATGGCTGCAATGAAACAAAGTGTGAAAAGTTAAAAGGGGTCTGAATACTTTCCGTACCCACTGTAACAGTCCTGTGATATTACATGTGGTCTACATGCACTGCACACCAGTGGATATGAACATAATGGCGCAAGTGTTATGTCAAATTACCAATATTATGTATCATGAAGTCAGATTAAGTCAATCTGAGTTTAATGTTGTATATCAGTTAAAGTCAGAGTGGGTAATCCTGTTCAGAAACACTTTTTATTATACTGGGTGAAGTGGTCCTTCCATCCTGACAGTAGTCAATATATCATGTATTCATGATATATTGGGGGGCCTTTCATATAAGTCGTTAGAAACTTCTAATGTTAGAAGCTTTTATTTCTCTCCTCGGACTGCAGCTGCATCAGAGGATGTTGCAGTTGGTTTGCTGTACTTTAGCAATCAATCGTCATAATTTCAAACTTATACCAGCTTAACAAGCAAATACTTGAAAAGCGTAGGAAGCCGAAATAGCAGTAAACTTACCACCGACAAAGTGGCTCCTGAATGAAATATCATAAACTGATGTACCGCAGGTCCGATGGGAGGGAGGGAGAGAGGGAAAAAAGTCTGCCCCGAGTCTCCGACCACTGCCAACGTTTTGAAAAGTATCCCAGGAGCATGATACAGGTCAGATATATTTTCTATCCTTGTGTAATGACAAGCTAATTCTAGTTTTTTTTAAAAAGATGAAAACTCAAAGCTGCATCGCTCATATTGAGGAGTATTTTTCTGCCAGCGGGTGGTGTAAACACAGCAAGTCACGTGACGTCTGGTATCGGGTGCTGTTGAGAGCAAGTATTTCACAAGTACAAGCACAGCAAAACAGGCCAGTATCGGATTGCATACCAATACTGGCATCGGTATCGGGACATCCCTAGAAAGAACCATTCATGCCTGTGTGTCTCCTCTCTGTCCCTCCCCTGTCCACCTCCCCACGTGCACTGCTCTGTGTGCTGCTCACTGTAAACAAATAGGGCTAACGGACAGCTCACTGCTGCTGTACAAAAAAACAAAACAAACCAAAACAACAGATGAGGGTCAAGTCTTGGAGGTGTTGACCTTTGCAGTGTGGACTTTTTACACCGCAGAAGGAGTTGGAGGTGAGTGGATTAAAGCTTTTAAAAACGTGGTATGTCAGCTGTTTACTAGCAAGCTAACAAGCTATCCACTTGGTTATTGCCAACCTGCTCATAAAACATCGACGCACACGTCCCCGCCCTCTGAACCGTTTTTCCAACATTGCCCACCCTATCTTTAAGTATCAATATATAAATCCTGATGTGTATATATTTTTGGTGGCTCCCGTTTTGAGGCAGTGCTGTCAATCAATCTCCTGCACCTAAGGAACCTTGGGTCACATGAACCTCAGATCACACAGAACGTTTTCTGCATTCCCCACGGCTTTTTCAGCGACTCGCATCACCCAACAAGGCAGTCATGCATCATTGGTCACGTTAATTCTGAGAAAAAACAAACAAACAATACAGGCCTCGACACAGGGTTAATTTGAATACGTCCTCTTTGCTTCTCATTGCTCGACAAAGGGTTCAGTGTCGGACAGAATGTCATCACTTATCTTCCTTTTTGAGAATTGGAAATGTCATAGAATTGGTTCACTCTTGCAAATAACTTTGTATCTGGCCAGATGAGTCTCTCACTTTCAAACCTCATACTGTAGATAATTTTGTGAAGAAACTAATTGTCCTTTTTCTTTCTAAATAAATTTTGTTTCTCTTTCAAGGCATGGTGTATATGAATGCTTCAGCTCAATTTCTTCATAAAATTTACACCGTTTATCATGATTCTTTGAGATTCATTACAAACTGCAAATCTTTGACCCATTATTGTAAACTATATTCCAGATTGGGATGGCCATCTTTGTCTGTCAGAAGGTTGGGCCATTAGTACATTTTTATTTATAAGGCTATCCTTGGTCTGCTGCCATCGCACATTTGTAGTTTAATCACACAGGGAAGTGTTAATACTTACTCTTTGAGATCAAATGATCACCTGCTGCTCTCTGGTCCATTTGCCCGTACAGAACTGGGAAAAAGGGCTTTTGCTTACGCTGTTCCTTCTGCATGGAACTGTTTGCAGAGACTGGAAATTACCTGAACTTATTTCTTTGAATGCTTTTAGGTCTAGACTAGGCGCAATTGAAACTGTCTCCTTAAATTGTAACTGTTTTTAATTATTTTTATTGTATATCTTTTATAATGTTATGTAACTTATAATTGCTGCCTCTTGGCCAAGACTCCATTGGAAAAGAGGTTTTTAATCTAAATGGGAGTTTTCCTGGTAAAATAAAGGTTAAACAAAAAAAATAAAATTACTGAGAGGGTGCTATTTTTTTAGACTTTTTCCTCTGGGGCCCTGGTGCTCCATTTTAAGACCACCGAGGGACTGTGATCCCTGCAGCCACTTGCTGTATCTCTGTTGTCGTGAGCTGTGGGTTTTAATTCTGTTTATGGTTTAGTTTGATTTCTGGTTCAAGTGTTATTTCCTCTCTGATTTCAATTTTCATTTCAAACTATCTGAATTTTCTGTCTTTTAGCTTCCTGTTTTATTTTGTAGAGTTTGTCCCATTTTGTATTATGTTGTGTTTACTTGGCGTCCTGTCTTACACCGAGCCCTTCGCTGCTAATTATCGCACCTGCTCCTTAGACAGTAGGTCACTCAGAATAAATACTCTCCTCTCATCCGTGGCTTTTGAATAACAATGATGTGAATTGCTGTCCTTGACCATCACAATCAACAGATCACAACCCAGCTAAACACTTCGGATCAACATGTTAAACAGCAATTTCCACACATTTTTTGGAAAAGCAACTTTTCTCCAGTTTCCATGGGAGGTGTCTCTTTTTTTTTTCTTTTTTTTTTTTTTTTTCCAAAGCTGAAATACAAAGCCCTCCTCTCTGGCTTTTTATTCCAGTCCTTGACTCCTTATTAGATGATGACTGATATAAATATTTAAGTCTAAAGGTGTGATGTTCTTTAGTTCCTTTGTCATAAGTTCTGCATGCAGTCATGTTAGGCAATGTTCTATGATTATTTATTCAGGTTCCTTTCAGTCTAATTTCAGAGAGGTCTGATTGATGCAATGGCCTTACAAAGTCTGGCTCAGATTTTATGAGGTACAAGTTAATTATTAACTAGACATGAGCTGAGTATCAGGAGAAAGTTCACCTCCTTCTCAAAGACATGTCTTTGACAGACAGACACACACTGGGTAAGCTTACCTGTGTTTGCTCTCCTGACTGACGGCGTGGTCCTCCTCCAGGGGGCGGAGCTGCGAGCAGGAAGCAGACAGGCGGTGTTTCTTGTCAGCACGCTGGAGACGGGGAAGAACACTCTGGCGAAACAGACCCTTTGGTTTCTCCTGCAGATTATGGCAGAAGGCTGATTAGTGTTGCGTTTTGCAGGCAGGTGACATCACTTTGTGGTGCAAAACTTGCAGCCTTACCAGATCCATAGATGATCCCAATGAGTATTTTCGACTGGTTCTGCGCTTCACGACCTGTACATCTGAGAGGACATAAAAACATTTTATAAGAACTATTTCATACTTTGGATATGTTGTTGCAAATAACTGAAGAAGAGAAGATCCATACCATTCTCACATCTGTTTGTTAAAAATGAAGCTGTAACAAAAGAGAAGCACAACAGTGATAATGCAGTTTATTTATTTATTTTTTATAAGAAAAGATTGTTTGAACAGTTTATTAGAGCACAGGTAAAGCCACTAATACAAACTACTTAAATCCTCTCCCTCTGCCAGATGTGATGTGTTTACCCTCAGTGCTCTGAGGGCTACTTTGTACTCAGCACTTGTACAATAACTAACACGAACTCCCAGGGGATAAGCCTGTAACTATGGGAACACAAAGGGACAGGTTTATTATTTTTGATTGGAACATGGACATCAGCCCCACACAGCGGGACTTACAGTGAGTTGCTAGCTTGAGATGGTAAAAACTGATCTGTCATCTGTTTTTATGCAAGTTGTTGCTGTTAATGTCAGTCTTTAAGTGAGACATTGCAGATGATAAATGCGTATTTCTGTTACCAAAAGAAAGAAAGAAAACAAAAAAGAGTAAGGACAGCACCCTCATTGGAAACTGGCATATACCCAGGTGTTGTATTCAATGCTGATCAGTCAAATAGATTCCCTCATGTGATGCAGTCATGTGATGTGGGACTATGATGGGGATGTTTTTAAGAAGCTCAAGACCTACCTTTTTAGTTTAGCTTTTAACTGAATTTTATCTTCTTTTTTTAACATGATCTTTTTTTCATTTAATTTAGTTTTATTTCATTTTTACAAAGATTTTATTTTCATGAATTCCTTTTATGTGTATTTTTCTTTTCATTTCTCTTATCTATCTTTTATTGTTTTAGGGTTTTTAGATCTTGAAACCCTTAACATTTTTAACTCCAGTGTTTCTTCATGGAATCCTCTGCACCAGAGGCTTTGCCTCCTTGGTACGTGGGGTAGTAGTTGCGATGGATGTCCTTTTCCAGCAATAAACGTAAGCAATCATTTGCTGCATAACATTATCAGTCCAACATTCTTGACAAGAAATTTTGGCCCACTCTTCTTTACGTTGCTTCAGGCCTCTGAGATTTACAGACATTTGTTTGCATGCAGCTCTCTTAAGGTCCCACTACAGCATTTTGATAAGATTTGAGTCTGAACTTTGGGTCACAGCAAAACCTTGATTGTTTTCTTTTTTTAGTCTTTCGATTGTTAATTTGCTTCTGTTCTTTGGCCCATTGTCACGCGACACAATTATAGCTATTAGCTTTAGCTGTTCAACAGATAGCTAAAGCTATTTACAGAATTTACAGAAGATTTCAATGAAATCCTCTGTACATGAAAATTTCAGTCAAAATTTTTTAAAAATTTTCAGACACCATGATTTCATTCACCAATCACTGGTGACTGAAGTCATGGTTGACTGAATGACTGAAATCTTGAGGCTGCAAAACGATACCAAATCATCATGCTTTCCTTCTCTGCTTGTTAGTATTTGGTGTTTGTTTTGATATGCTTGATTTATTGATTTATTGATTTATAGCAAACATGGTGTGGTGCGTAATGAGCAAACATCTCTGCTTTTGTCTTATATGTGAAAAGGACATTGTTCCAGAAGTTTTTTGTTTTGATCAGATGCAACTTTTAAAACCTAGGATGTGCTGCCTTACTGTTTTTACATAGATGTTTTCTCCAAGTAAATATTCCAAACAGGCACAATTGTTCAGTTATTCTAACTGCAGTGCCATGAACTTCAACATTTAATATACTAAGTGAAGACTGTAGAATCTGAGATGAAGCTCTGGGGTATTTGCAATTATTTTGAGCATGCATGGTTTGATTTTTGGATGAACTTGCTGGAATTTCCACTAATGGGAGGATTAGCGACTGTTTTTTGTTATTTTGTTCCGGGGAACTATCACTGGTGAATAATGAACTCCAGTTGTTTGGAAATGGCTTTATAAAGCTTCCCAATTTGATGGCCAGTAACATTGCGTTGAGTCACATCTGAATATTCCCAGAATATTCCCAGATCAGACATTTTGCTTTTAAATAAGTGCTCACACTTGCTGAGGATTAGTGAATAAAGTGCATTTGGTAAACAGCACCCGGCTGCGAAGCAGCCAGGATGCTTTTAGTTTTACACTCATTGCCTTTGCATTTTTGCCTCACAGTAAGGTTCCCAGTTCAAATCTCAGATGAGGTCTGTCCATGTGGAGTTAGTGTGTTCTCCCCATGACAGCTTGGATGTTCTTCAGGTACTCCAGCTGCCTCCCACAGTCCAAAAACATACACGTTTAGCTAGTTAATTGTTGATTCTAAATTGACCCTATAGGAGTGACTGTGAGTGGGGGTGTTTATTTGTTTGTTTGTCACAATGTTTACTGGGATAAGCTTCAGCCCCAACCCCCAACTGTATGATCCTGAACTGGATAAAGCAAGTATGGAAAATAGTCCACAATGTAGTTTTTTTTATCCAAGGTTGTTTTTTTTACCCCATTTTAAGATCCAAGTTATAAGAACCAGATGATGGTGATTATTATTATCATTATTGCTGTAATATCGTCTATCTCAACTTTTTATGTGCTTTCATTTTTTTTTTTATGTCTGTACATTGTGAGAGATTATTACCTTGGGATTCTACTTTACTTTCACATTAGACTTCTTTCAACAGCATTCATTGTTTATAAAAATGCCAAGAAACATTTAACTTGATGAACTGGGTTGTCATACTCTGCCCAAATAGTATCAACAGGTACTGATTTTGTCGAGATGAAAACATTCACAAGGTAGTTATCTTTTGATTAATGCACATTTTAAGCACAGCTTGGATAAACTAGTATTTCACCACCATCTGATGTAAATCAAAGTAACTGAAGAAGGCAGCCTTCGCTTATAACTTCAATGTATTTGCATTGATGGGTTTGACATAGTTGTGTGCTGATGTTGCAGTATGTTTGACATTATTATCTACAGCAGTGGTTCCAAAACTGGGGGTCGGGACTCCCATGGGGGCTGCAGGATGATTTCAGGGGGTTGCCAGATCATTGTAAAAAAAAAAAAAAAAAAAAAAAGTACAGCCTACATTTATCAAATAAATAAAATACATTATTGCAAGGACAATAATCTGTGAAATGAACACTCTGATTTATATATATATATATGTAATATTATTGCGTGAATAACTAAGTTATTACTAATACATATAAAAAAAAACGAATTTGGCATTATCTCAGCAAGAAAAGCTGATTTTGGGCATTTGGGTGCCTTGTCACAGCAGTGAACTGAATCTATCTAAAGATATTAATCCTCCTTATATAAGATGTGTCTAATAGTTTTAAAGCCTTTTATGTAGAATTTTGAAATTGGGCGTCCAGAAGCAAAGCTATTACAGGTGTTATGTTAAAAATCCCAATTTTCAATTCAATTTGGTATAGTGCCAATTCATGACAATGTCACCTCAGGGCACTTAACAGACATAAATTCAAGTTAGATTCATAATAGCCTGGTGAAGGAAACCAACATATTCGATCGAATCTTGACTTGACCCGGTCCAATCCCCCATCCTGAGAAAGCAACGGAGTAGTGGTGACAGTGGGAAGGAAAACACCCTTTTAACAGGGAGGAAAAACCTCTGGCAGAACCCGGCTCAGTTGCAACTGCAAATGTATGCTATCTTGAGAGTTGCAAGTCATTCCGGAAAAAAGTGTCAAATTTTTAATCGATTCGATCTGTTGTGTCAAATTTGTAAACATGTATCCTAGCCTCTTTTTTTTTCCCATTCTTAGGTACAATGCTGAATAAAGTTCAACTTTGAAATTTGTTTAGGGGTCATTTAACTAATCATTACTTGGTGATATGCAATGAGCATTCATTTAAACTACTGACATTTTACCCCGATCCTCTCCAAGATCAGATCAAAAGTACTACTCATTATAAAGTTTCTGTCATGTCAGCTGTTGAACTTCATTCAACTTGCCCTTGTATGCACGTGTGCTTGCATGTGTCTTATGTGTGTCACCAGAGTGTGGGTCCAGTCTTTGTCGATGTCTTGAAAGCTGAGTGAGAATGGTTTTTCTGTGTATATCATCTTCTATCCCTGCATCTTTCAGCTCTCCATCTGTTACGTTTAGCAACCCCTGCAGGAATGCAACAGGACAAGAAAGCCCAGCTGAGATTCATGAGGGTCTAGAGACATCACCAAAAGAAAGACAAGGGTGCTAGCAAGGAGTGACAGATGAATTTTCAATGTTTACACACCTCTAGACCATAGTATTCACTCTCTAGTGTCTTGGTGTACTGGGGCAGGCCGATCTGTCTCAGCCACCAGGCGATAGAGCGATTATTCATGTCTGAACAGCAGTAAAAAAAGAAGATGCAGATTACATACCAGCACAAATACTAAAGCACACATGCTTGTACATGTTTCTGTGCAATGGAGTGTGAGAAAAAAACAAATAAAGGATTTGTCTGACATAAGCTGACTTTAAGACACGCAAGCAGAGATTTTGTGTTGTTTGCTTTGCAGGAGAATGTAGCACCTACCTGTTTTCAGGGTCCACCGTGGCACTCGGGCAATCTTTTTTCAAACTAACTTCTTGACTTCTTTCTTTTCTTACTGTCTAATGCTGTCTTCCTCTTTTATAACTTATCTCATCAAACGTACCCCTGTCATCAGAACAGCCTCTCGCTTTCTGTTTGTGGTTACAGTGGAAGCCCGCTCCCCCTTAAACTTACAGGGTCACTCAAAAGGCCTATCAGATTGTAAAGTTGGCATGCAGCACCTCAAAGACATCAGCAAATCACAGCACAGGAATCTGAATGCACTCTCAGGAGGCGGAGAGAGCAGGTAGAGGCTTGTTGTGAAAAGAGAGGGGGGCTCATAAAGTTTTAGGCAGCTGTCAGCATGTCAAGTCAGGGATAGGTATGTGTGCACACTGGTGTGTTTTCTGAGACAGTTTGGGGGGGATTTTACTGTGTAGGAGTGACACCTAGTGTTAAAGCAGAGAGTGACACAGTCTTTGCAACTATTTCATATGGAAAGGTCAGTTTAGTCATCTGCGCACTTCCCATGTGACGTCTTTTTAGACAAATGTGGGTGACTTTATTTTCCCTTATTTCTTACTAAGCATTTTTTTAAATGAAGTTTGTCAAATTGTTTAAAGCCATGTGCAGTTCCAGTAAAATACATAGTCCTTGCCCAATTACACATTTGATCAAAAATCTGCCGGCCTGCCTTCTTTGATAGCTGTGGCACATTACAGATCACTGATAAGCCATCATGTATAATCAACCATAATCATATTACTCTAACATAGCAGCATCTTTGACCGCCTGGCAGCTGTCTATCAACTGGAGAGTCGGGGGATCAATTCCAGGCTTTCCCAGGCAATGGGCATGACACTGCATCCTGACGTTGTTGTCTGATTTGCCTATTGGGCAGTTGTAGAAAGTAACGAATTACATTTACTCAAGTTATTGTAATTAAGTTAATTATTTTTTTGAGTAATATGTAATTTTTTGAGTATATTTATATATTTTAAATAGCTAACACCGGGCGCGGCCATTTTTAAATCTGAACTCGGAGCTGTGAGAATTATCCGACTTTCCAAGTGGGATATCCGACTTCGAGTTGAAACTTCCTACTCGGAAGTGGGAATTTCTGACTTCCGAGTTCAAATGGAACGCAGCATGAGACTTTCACCAAAACGGCGCTAGCAAGACTTCTGGTTAAGATCGCAGAGTCGGGCAGACGCCTCGAGTGAAACATTTGGTATTCTCTCTTGTAATGTAAAAGTTAATCAAAAGTGTACGATTAGATTCATAACTCGTCCTTTTTTACAGCAAGTAATTGAAAGTAACTAGTAACTTTTACTCAAAGTGAATTTTAAATTAAGTACTTTTTTAGTTTTACCCAAGTACATTTTTGATAAGTACTTTTATTTGAGTAGAATTAAGCAAAGTAAAGATACTTTTACTTTAAGTACAAATTTTCAGTCCTGTTTCCACCTCTGCTATAAATGTGTGTGTGAATGAGTGATTGTGACATGTATTGTAAAGCACTTTGTGTAGTAGGGTATAATAGGGTTCCCACACACCCTGGAAAACCTGGAAAATGATTGACCAATTTTCCAGTCCTGGAAAACCCATGGAAAATGAGAAAAAAAAGTGCAATGTCCTGGAAAAGCTTGATTTGTCCTGGAAAATCATTTTCTTCCCTCTGCTTCTCTCTGCCTTGTGTGTGAACACAAATGGGTTAAACATGTTATGCATGTATGTCTGTTTTCAGCTGCCTTTAATGGGCAACACTGAGCTGTAGCTGTAGCTTCTCTGCTTCATCTAGCTTCTAGCTGGCACAGCGCATCATGTGACACTATCAACCAACCACACTGCATATTACCTCAGAGCGGTTCTCTAGCAAAAACACTGAAAGACCTGCAGGAGAGTCAAGCTACAGCAAAATAACTGAGAATAGTTTTAGAAGAACATTTTTGAAGACATTTAGAAGACGACATTGTTTTGTTTTATGTTGACTTTTTTTGCAGGACAGAATTTGATTTTGATGTTTATATTTTTTATTTATTTTTTGCATTGATTTTGATTTTTAATTGGAGAATGCAGGTGTCATGTGCTCAAAGTAAACGAAGTAAACAGATGACAAAAACTAATTATATAAAAAAAAAAAGATACATAAAAGGACTTAAATGAAACATGCCACCAACTTTCAGTGTGCTTAATACTGTGAGGATTGTGATATGTTCAAGGAAAAACTCAATAATGTTTTCAAATGTTCCTCTTTGAAACTTCATGCTCTGCAGATTCATTTTCATACAGATGAATAAATGTGGCAGAGAAGGAAGAAAACACACAAACTGAACCCACATGGGTAAAGAGATGGTGTTTCCATCCCGGACCGGTCATTAACAAGTGCTGTGGTCTCATTATAGAGCACCTGGACTTCAGTGCTGATAATGGTTAACTGTAAAATAAATACAAAGAACACACAGCTTACACGGGACAACAAAGTGGACCAGAGCCCTGAAGTGACTTTCTCTCTGTATCATGTATATATCTCTCAGACAACTCATATGCAACATGATGATGTGTTGGTTGGTTGCGTATCACGCAAAGTGTTAGGCTCACACTTTTTTTATCAGCTAGTGGCAGCAACAGCAGACGCTTTGCACATGTGCATACTTATGTGTGTGTGAGAGAGAATGTGAGGGTGCGTCAGAGGAAAAAGGAAGTTGCGGGATGAAGTTAAAAGCCTTCAGTACTGTGCAGCTCTGCAGAACACCCACCACGGAAGAAAGGCAGCGCAAGAGCGCCTAAGTCTGAAAATGAGATAATGAAACTAAGGCAGGGAGTTGAATATTTAAAAAGAACAGAATTTCCAGGAGAAATTAGTGAAGGTAAGAAGTGATCATTTATCATCATATTCATCTTACGTCAACATCCAGAAAAAATATGAAATTTCCTTATGAAGCAGTTCTTGTTTTTGCTTTCAGAATAGCTGTTTCATGCTTTTTCGAAAAGGCTGCACGAGTGAGACTGATGAGTGTTTGCTGAAGGCCAACTGATTTGCTGCTAAATGATTGATCGCGTGTGTTTTCTGTGTTAGATTTCCAAGTCAAAGATTAAAAAGTGTGAAGTTTAGCAACAACATCCAACCATTTAATTTATATCACGCAAGCTGTATTATCTTTTTTTCATCTATCCAGCCATCAAATTATCAGAAAACAGAGATGGAACTGTGGAGACAGTGTGCGATGTGGTTGATTGAGTGTCGAGTTCTTCCTGAGAACCACAGAGTCACATGGGAGAGCGCCCAGGTAAATCAGCTATGTTTCACCCACACTTACCACCCTGAATACAAATACCCACCTGAGTCTTCTGGCTCCTCGGTCTAATTAGGAATGTGTGTGGGTGTGATGTGTTCAGGTGTGTGACCTGGCTCAGGCTCTGAGAGATGGCGTGCTGCTCTGCCAGTTGCTCAACAACCTGCTGCCTCAGGCTGTCAACCTGAGGGAGATCAACCTGCGGCCACAGATGTCCCAGGTAAGACACACACACAAATCTTATCCTACTCCCATTTTCATAGGTCATTTCCATAGCAACCACTCAACCAGGATGCATCACTGAAGCCCAGAGGCAGTCTGATAAGAAAATACTGTAATCTACATCTATACTCATCCGGAAGCATGTGGAGAGTTTGCAGCTTGATGAGGATAATGATTATAGCGAATAGGAACAAATAAAGAAATACAATAAAAAAAGAACCAAGTGACGCATTGAAAAATAAACTTTTTTTTTTTTTTTATCAAGTAATGTCATAATTTTAAATAAGTCTTTTTTGCAATAGGTTGACATCATCAAGAGAGTTCATATCCAGTTTGCCACATTAAGTCATTAAAATTTTCTAAAAAAAAAATATATATATATATATATATTTATTATTATCAATAAAAGAGTGATTTTTTTTTTCCATGTAAGATACTGTTCTTTAACTGCCAGAGCACTTCACTTGTACTCCAGGCTTTTTCTCATTTGGGCTACTTATCTTCATCATTGTGAAGCACATTTACATAATACCTACATAGTGCCTCATTTGGCTCACTTCAAACAAAGAACAAAGACTGAGGTTCTACTTTGTAACCCATTACTGACCAATTTACTAACCAGTGGAGTTGAAGAGACAGGAGCAAAAATGAAATATTTCAAAGAAATGACCTGAGGTCATGTAACACATGGCCCCCCCCCCCCCCCCAAAAAAAAAAGGGGGAAAAATTAATCATTTTGAAAGACGCTCTTGGGAAACAAGATTAACATCTCAAAACTTCAGGACACAATAGGCACAAGGATTAAAGAGTGTTTTTTTTATTTTATTTATTTATATTCAGCATACCTTAATAGCCTCTGTGAAGTTTCCAAAATAATAATTGAGCCAATATAAAACATATTAAGTCAGCATCTGAAATGTGATTTCCACAAAGAAGTATCAAATTTATCAAAAATACAATGTTCCTTTTTTGTGTTTTGGAAGAGCAGTTTCCATGGCCAAAAGCAAGTTAGCTTAGTATGGCCTGAAGACAACAAACCATGCAAATCTACATTAAATTTGCAAAGGCTTGCACTGTGAAAAGGTGACAAAAGATATGTATGCTCATATCTTGACTGCTCTATGGGGTTATTTGAAATCTTTACTTGTTTCTCTGACATATATTCCTAATCAAAAGCAAGCCTAACACATACAGTAAACCCATCTGTATATTGACTTTAGTCAAATTCACATTTCAGCTATTTGCAATGCTGGTTGGCGGGTTTTGAAATGTATTTTTATCCCTTTTGCATCAAACAAGGGAAGCTTTCATCCTTTGTTCTTTCACTTTGTCGTAACATAAGCTAAGAGACTGCTGACTGCTGTACATTTACTCTCCACAGAAAGTTTGGCATTAATCTTTTCATCCAACTCTCCAAAAGAAAAAAAAAAAAAAAAAAAGATGTGTTAATTTCAAAAGTCTTATGGATTCTGGTCTCTTTCCCCATTTTTAAAATGACTAAAATCTGTCAAGTTCTCAAGATAGCATTCTGCAGTATGTGCATGTGCAACTCTAGGAAATCCTTTAGAAATATTAAGAAATATCCGCTTATTAGCAGAAAACGGAGTTCACGCTGACGTATACTCTCACATCTGCACCTACACACACACACACATACATTTATACTCTTGGCATCACATGAATCAAGGATCTTCCCCATGATCTTGCAATTGAGTTACTACATATTAAGTTACTGCTGCAAGGACTGTTACAGTAGATGACTCTGTGTCAACGTGAAGTCCTGAGTGATGACGTGGCATGTTCGGCAGTATCAGTCAGAACTTAACATTTCCTCTTTTTACAAATTAGAGTTCCGCATTTCCCACTTCTGAACAGGAAGGCAGACAGCGAGGGGCAGGGAGACAGGCAGACAGACAGGAGAGACAGACAGCTCACTGAGGCAAAGCAGCTTGCTCAGGAAGCTATGCAAAGCAACAAATGTCTGACCACCTCATCAGCCATACTGTGCTTTAAGTGGCTTTTTTTCTTATTCTTGTTTTAAAATGCAGCTCTTCAGGCTGCCTCTTTTAGAAACAGCCGTCATTTTATTTTGGCACTTGCTGTACAAGCACTTACATGCAGTTTGGTAGAGAGTTAGATAACAGTGGGTTATAGAAAGTTTCTGTCTTTAGACTGTCCAATAGCAGTGGCAATTTTAACATGTAGTCATTCATCTTGCAATGTGCTACAGTATATGCATCTTTCTTTTTGATAGCTACATCTCAGTGGTCCCAACAAGATTTTGTTGAATTTATTTTTCAAGATTGTGGAGGATTTGTTGTGTTCATACTGTTGCTTAAGTATTCCAGTCAGCATGTCCATGTGGGGCCCATAAGAATTAAATCTGGACTGTAGATAAGGGTCCCATATGGGTTTGTTCACAGTTCCCATGACTTTCAATTTGGTTTTGAATGGGTTTTAACTGGGACCCATCTTAAGAGATACACAGGACCTTAGGCCCACATTTATACTTCATTGGGCTCATTTTGCCAGCCTTCATGAGCTTCCCCATGTAGGCTGGGGAGCCCATGTTTGAATTTGCTCCGTTTATGCCCATGTCCATGCCCACATAATCAACCTGTATTCCTTGGAGCTCATACAGCAAGTTCACATGGGCTTCACATATGGGGCCCATGTAACTGAAACCACAGAACAGCTCGGATAATTATATGCCAGTATGGTTAATTGGTACAGTACTCTCCTCAGACAGTGAAGGTGAGATGGGGGGATGTTTTTTTTTCTCTTTAATGTGTACATGAATGATTTGTCTTTGATTTCAAATGCAACTGATACAGGTTGTAGGGTTGGTGACTCACTTGTTAATTACCTTATGTATGCAGATAATCTGGTTACTTTTAGTCCATGTAGTGCTGGTCTCTGACAGCTTTTGAGAATATGGACTGAGTATGTTGCTGAATGTGATATAAAATATAATGCCAAAATGACTAAGATTATGATTGTCAAAAGCAGAGAGGACAGATGGTTAAATTTCCCTGATATCTACCTGTCTGGTACTGTCCTCCATGTGTGCAAGAAGGTCACATATCTGTTCCATGTTAAAACAGACAACCTGTCTGATGGCCAGGACATCTACATACAGGCAGCATCGGAAGCCGTATGCTCAAGCAAACATACTGTGTCAGACGTTTAGCATGTGTTCTGTAACTGCGAAGATTGCACTTTTTAGGGTGTATTGTACATCATTGTATACTGCCCACCTGCGGTGTAGATATTTATACAAGACAGCATTAGAAAACTCATGGTGGCGTATAATGACAGCATGAGGCTGCTGCTGAAAGCCTCAAGAACGTCCAGTGCAAGCCACGTTTGTCAGTGTTGGAGTACCTGCTCGGCAGTTTTACGTAGCCTGATGTACAGATGTACATGCAGGGTATCTGAGTCAGAATACGATCTGTTGCTGAGCTAACCCTGTACACAGTTCTGTCAGATTCTCTTCAAGACTGTGGAACCACTGGCGAACCTGTCTGTGTTAGACGTTGAATGTGGCAGAAGGCCTTGTATATTTTGTTGCTGTCACTTTTTTTTCTTATTATTGTTATTAATATTTGTTTTTGTTTTTGTTTGTTGTTTTTGTTTTATGATATGGATTTGTTTGTATGTGTGTGTGTGTGTATATATATATATATATATATATATATATATATATATATGTGTGTGTATATGTGTGTGTATATATATATATATATATATGTGTGTGTGTGTGTGTGTGTGTATATATATAAATATATATACTGTAAACTACAAACTACAAAGAAAAATCATTATCTAAGTAATAATCACTAATTCAGTAATTATTCATAATACGCTGCTGAGGACAATTGACTAAACTTAATGGATCATTTTGGAAGTTTTTAGGAAGTATTCCTTGTCAGGATTCAAAGCAGTTAAACAGAAATTATTCCTTAATTGTTTTTTTTTTTTTATATAAAAATCATCTCAATATATAATTGAACTATTCATTTTTTTTAGTTATGTCATTCTTTGCACTGTTTGCACATGTTGTCGTACATTTTTCTTGGATTGTTTCTTGTTTCTTTGCATTTTATATGTGCTAAATAAAGTATATCTTTTTTTAAAAAAAAGCGTAGTATGTTTTAAGCAAATTTGGGATAATACATCATGTTATTACCTAAACTGAATTAAATCAGTTCTAACTTTAATAACTTAAATTTGATTTCTATTTTTCTTTAGTTCCTGTGCCTGAAGAATATCCGGACATTTCTAGGAGTTTCTCAAGAAAGGTTTCATCTCAGAAAGAACGACCTGTTTGAGGCCTTTGAACTGTTCGATGTACGGGACTTTGGAAAGGTATCACTCCACCTCACTCATCTTTTAGCTTCTTAAAGTGGGTGGGTGGGGGGCCTTGCTCTGGGACCATAGTGGTTCACCTCTGTTGGCACTCTGGGGGGCTTGAACAAGGTCTTTCTGACCCAAGCTCACCTCTGCAACCACTAGAGTACCACTACCCCAATGAAAATATCATTCAATGAGGAAAAATAATAAATAAATAAGGTTTCTGACAGTGCTCTGACTGTATGTTTTGGGTTGTCGTCATAGTGTAAACCGACAACCAATCAGATGTTTCCCTTGTGATTTTATGCAGGATAGGAAACTAAACATTATAACAAGTAACAAAAAAACAATTTTACAACCTTTCCTTCAAGAGCTGGTAAACTGGCATGTAAGTAAAAGCAAAACGTAAAGTTTTGTAAATCAATAACACATTACATTTATTCGAAAGTACATGAAATATTGATTTTTTTTTTTGTATTAATAATTGAAAATTAGTTAATTTTCTCATTTTTCCCATTTTATTTTTGCCAAAATAACAGATTAAAATAGAAACAGGAAAAGTTCTGTAATGTAATATAAAAGGGGGAAAAAAAAACACATCTGTTCGAGCATCTGACAGCTTATTAAATTAGCCAGCAGCATATCAGTTAAAGATTGGATATCAAAAGGGCATCCAAAGGTTAAACCTGTGCTAGTCTGAGGAGTTCAGATTTTATAGTACAAAGCTGTTCTCATTTCCAACTTAATGTTTGATGAGGAACCAATGACACTGGTTATGAACTCTGCTGATACACCCAATGTATCAATATTTGATGAGCAGAGTTGTGGGACTTACGGTGTAACAATGTGGAAAGCATCGGTACAATTATCTGCATGCGTCAAATGAATTTCTTGCCTGTTTTGAATATGCAACCGTGATGTTTCCTCAGCCTTAATCAAGTATTTAAATTGCTTGGTCTTAACCAAGTTTGCTAAATGCAACAAAGTGTTGTTGTAAAGTAAAGGAAGTGAAAGTAAAGGAAACAAAGAGTGGCTGGAAGTCAGAAAAGATTTTTTTCAAAAAAAGACGAAAAAGGGGGAAGTGAAAAAAAGCATTCTCAAGATTGAACTTGAACACAACTTCTGCTTGAGTGTTGAGTTTCTACCTCAGGGACCTTAATGACAATACAGCTTGCTGCTGCATTCAAATTTAAAGTTAAAATTCACCCATTCAAAGGAAGATATTAACAGGGTCATAAGGTGATAGCTACAACTTTTCATCAAAACAACAATTTTTCATGAAACAATTCACCCAAAGAACGCCGAAAGAGTACAATAAAAGTATTCATTTTACCAAAATTATTCATAGCACATGGATAATCATTTTATCATTTTGAAGGGTCTAAAAAGTAAAAATTTACATCTGATTGCCATGCCAACATCAGCATATTTGCTGTTAGCATAAGCTCTGGAGTTGCTAGCTCAATTATTATTAATTATTAATGGAGGTTGTTGCTTAGCTCCTACACATGCAAGTTAAACATTTGCTAGAGTTAATTAATAGTTAGTCGGTTCTGTAAAGTTGCTAACGCTAATTGAATAGGTGCCATCTACTGGTGGGAAGGAATTAAACTTGTAGCTGTCACCTTTAATTAATTCAAACTTCAGCAAAGTATGAATCTATTTATCTTCAAAGCCTAGCGTGTGACACAGTTCACCTCAGCATTTTAAAGAGCATCTGGCAGGTTAAAAGCATGGTTAATTGTTAATTAGCCAGCTTGATGACGTGCCTAACTTTGTGCGGCTGAAAACACACAAGCATCTGAAAACGTCTCCTTTCTTGGCAGTCCCCAGTTGTTCCACTGGAAACGGGGAGGTACAGACCCGATTTTCAGATGTTTGTGTGTTTTAAGACGCACAAAGTTAAGCACGTCAGTAAACGTTAGCTGGCTAATGCTAGCATGCTGTGAAGTGCCGGTGTTGTGCCCGACTGGCGACAAACAAACGTGTGTTTTATTATAAAGTTCGGCCCTTCACCGCGGCAAATCGATCGCTTTGATCCAGCTTTTGATCCAGTATCACTTCAGTCTAGAATGAAAACTTAAATATGTTTGGAGTTTATCCGATTTAAACAGTATAACAGAGCAGGAACGGCTGTCGTTAACATGGCCCGGAAGAGGAAGTGTCAAAACTTGGGAACTTCCGGTAAGCGTGATAATCCCCTATAGCAGCACAGTGCAAGTTAACTGGCCTTAGATGAGCTTTAAACTGGTGGAGCAATGTATTAAATAAACCAAAGTGATCCGAGGAGTGTTTGGGACTCGGGAGATAAGAAGATCTCACCCACCATTCCTGGTTTTATCCGTCTTCTCTTCCTGGATCACACGGCAGCAAAGCGTCTTCCTTACTGGTAAAGCAAGACGAGCTTCACAGTGGTGCCAAAGAGCCTCCGTAACACATTTGTCATGCCCACAAAAAATAAAATAAAAAAGTAAAAAAAATCCCTCCACTACCCCGCGATCCGCCCACACCTGGATAATTTACTGTTCAGTGTTTTTTTTTTCCTCCACAAAGAGGCTGAGGCTTCAGCTGCTGCAGGACGAGTGAAAGGCGGCTCTTCATGTTAGGAAAAGTGGACACGATGTCCAGAGAGACTTGAATCTGAGCATCCTGTGCAAACACATGTATTCACCATGTTGATGTTGCCGAAATCTCAGATAAAACCTGCTGACGTTCCAGCCATAAACTCATCTGAAAGCTGCTGGCTTTCGGACTCGTTTACCCGGAATGGCGTCATGCGTCACGTGGTTCAGAGAGTCACGGTTTTTTGAAGCAATGCATCGCTAGCAGGCTAAACATTTGAAAAACCTTTTCTTCATGTGACACACACTCTTAGACTTTTTAAAAAACAACGTCTTGTGGAATATTCAACCTGAAAGATGCTCTTTAAAGACACTAATTTAAATTTTGAAAAAAGAAACATTCATAAAATGAGGGCTAAGCCAACAATTTAAAATTAAAGCAGAGGATTTCATATTCTAAGTGTGTTTTATTTCATATTTTTATTATAAGCTCAGAATTACATTTAAAAGTTTAAAGTTTTCAAAACTCTACAGGTTTGTGGTTTCATCAGTGTTGCCTTGGATCTGAGTGAGTGGGTTAAAATGGACTGGGATGTAGAGGAAAATTCAAATTTGAAATTCCTTTGGAAAGAATAATGTCCTCTAGGTCTAAGAAGAGAGGGACCTCCTGCTTGTTTTTGGCACACAGTTCAAAAGCCTGTACCTGTAATGTATGAGAGTGCATTTCTTCAGTGCACATGGCTGGGGAACATAATTATCTGTAAAAGCCCTATCAAGACATGACTATACGAATTTATATAAGAATTTGGGGGCTAAACCGTTTTCCTTTTCTTGTAACTGGTAAAATACACCTCATCTTAACTTTATTGTTTATTCAAATTGAGCAAATAATTTCTGTTTCAACATTCAGTTAGTAAATGTGTGCTTCTTTTAATTAGCTTCAATGATCTTTCTTATAAGAAACTTATGATTTCAGTTAGTTCAGTCTGAAGCATGTACACAGTCCAGACTTTTTACTGCAGCTTGCAGACACCCACATACCCCAAACAGGAAGCAGCTTGTCGATTTTCTAATTTGTTGAGGCTGAGTGATAGCATGAATTTTACTGCTCTCTTTCACTTTCAGTGCCATGCAGTTAATCAGACTGAATAAGATGGGATTAAAAACTGAGTTTGACTTTGTGCAAAGAGGAAGTTGTGCATTCAAGGACAAAATGAGTCAACAGGGGGTGGAGCTCTTTCTGTGGTGTTGTTTAACTTTTATTTAGTTTACAGTCTCTAACAGTCACTGAGCTTCTGGTTTTACTTTAGTGCTTCCAGTCAGTCAAACAGAACAGCCATGTTGGGTAATTTAACACGGTGGAAGAAAATTATCTTAATCATTTTAAATAATTCAAAGCAGGAGTTTAACATTCAATCACATAATTTAGTGTAAAAGTTAAATGATATATGTTTATGGTTCATTGGTTTATGAACTTTACCAATAAGTCACAATATGCTTTGCAAAGGAAATAAGGGGAAATAAAGTTCAACTACACAAATTGGCCGTAGTTTTTCTAATGTTTGATTCCTTTTGTGAAATTTTGCTTTTTGGGTAACTGGGAAGTTAAGATGATAGCTTTCTGATAGAAATCAGATCAGTTTGGGGGTAAAAATCTAACAGCCTGCCTTCAAAATTAGTGATCTCGTGACTGGTAAATGCGAGGATGTTTTTATATTTTCAAGGGCGGGAGAGACACAGACCAAGATAAGGGTGGCCCTGTCCAAGCTTCATATTTAAAAAGTTGAATAAAAAAAAAGTGAGGGGTCTGGTAAATGTGAGAATGTTAACATTCAACTAAGAAATATTTTCAACTGCAGTTGGAAATTGGTGAGATGATGTTGTATAAATTCTACATTATGACTGAGAGCATTATGGTGTTGATGTGGAACAACATTATTATTCATTCACATGTAGTCATCTGAGCCACTTCTCAAGGCTACCCTTCTGGCCCTGCCCTCTAACAGGATGTAAATTAGTTTATTTATTTCTTCGCGAACTTCTCCTTCAGACTTCTACTTCTTTTAACATATTTTTCCTTTTTTCTAACTTGAATGACAGACAAAATCTGACAGGGAATATTAAAAATGCTGACTGAGAAATTTATCAATTTTAAATCACCAGAAACCTCACTGGAGGCCATTTCACTTCCTTTTTGCGATGCTAAAAGAGAACAACTGCAGTTCAGAGACTTGGTGGCAAGTTTCGATTAGAAAATGGATGAAATTACATTTTTGAGAGGGAAAGCCCAAAGACTTCAAAATGTGTGGCTGAAAAGTCCAAATTCCCTTTTTGGGAAACCTGAATATTATGAAAGACTAAAAACTTTTCAGATTATGCAGATAAATTAAACAGATATTCTCTTAATCAGAAATGACAATCAGTGTGGTTTGGGCCCCTGTGACAGCTGTGAGTTTGTGTTTGACCACATCTCTCATAAAACTGATTATTTGAGATCACTATGGGGAGTTATTCAGCAGTGTGAAACAGCTCTGGGGCTGCACAGTGATAAGCACTTTTGCTTTACAACAAGCAGTTGCTCACTTCAAATGTCAGCTGAGAACTTTCTGTATGGAGTTTGCATGCTTGCGCAGTTTTTTCTTCCTTCCTCAGTCCAAAAACACGCATGTTAGGTTAACTAGTGATTCCTAATTGACTGCTAGTGTGCACATTTGAGTTTGGTAGCCCTATGACGGACTTGCGGGCTGTTCAGGCCGTATCCTGTCTCTGTATAACAATTGGGATGAGCTCCAGCCTTCCACAACCATGAACAGGACAAAGTGGGTACAGAAAATAAATCAAACAGCTCCTTGTTTGTCCAGCAACATGCACCACTTTTTAAAGCTTACCTTAACCACATGGTTCTTTATGTGTCTCTTTGTGCAACAGGTCATAAACACATTGTCCATCCTGTCTCATTCATCCATTGCTGTACAAAGAGGATTTCAGTAAGTGCACTTTTGCCTCTGTATTTTGGTCTTTGATCCACTAACATTTTAATGTAATTTTAAAATGATATAAATAGATTCTGTTTATATTGTATAGCAGTAACAGACTTCTATGTTTTATTCTGCTTACATTTTGGTATCTGTTAATTAGAAATTGTGGGTTTTTGTCTTATGTAATGATGTATCTGTTTACAACAGAAACCATGTTGATTGTCGTGGTGGTAAACTGCTGTAAGTGGTGGCAGTGTTAAACCACACACATCAGACTTTGCTGGAAAATAAAAAGCTTGTTTTATTAAGTGACATTCACCATGTTTTCTTTAGTAAACTAAGCTGTTTCTATTTGGAAGTTAATATCGAAGATCTTTGAAAAACAAAATTGGTTAACCCCTTTTGGAGGGGCAAAAAACCCCTAAAAATTTTCCCTATTTAACCCCCCCCGGGCCCCCTTTCCCCCTCCTTTTTCTGGGGGGGGGGGTGGGGGTTTTTATTTCTTTCATTTTTTCATCATCAAAGTTTAAAGTCTTACGCATGGAAAAGGGAGTCCTGGAGTTGAGGGTCCATTGGATAGTTGAAACTCAGATTGAGGAGGAGCAGTGTGATTTTTGTCCCAGTTGTGCAACAATGGATCAGCTCTACATGCTCTTCAGGGTCCTGGTGGGGGCATGGGAGTTCGCCCAACTAGTCTACGTGTGTTTGTGGACTTGTAGAAGGCATTTAACCATATCCCCTGAGGACTCCTGTGGAGGGTTCCTGGGAGAATGGAGTACTGGGCATCCTTGTACGAGCTGTCTGGTCCCTGCACGACTGGTGACAGAGCTAGGTCTGCAATTCTGACAGCAAGTCTGATTTGTTTTCTGTGATGCTTGGACTCCATCAAGGCTGCCCTTTGTCATCAACCCTGTTCATAATTTTCATGGACAGAATTTCTAGGCGCAGCCGTGGTGTTGAGGGGGATCTGGTTTGGTGGTCTCAGCTTTGGGTCTTTGCTTTTTGAGGATGATGCGGTCTGTTGGCCTAATCAGGACGTGATTTCAAACTCTCGCTGGGGCGATTCACAGCCAAGTGTGAAGCATGTGGGGTGAGAATCAGCACCTCCAGATCCAAAACCATTTTCCTCACCTGAAAAAGGGTGTTCTCTTTGGGTTGGGAGGACTCTTAGAGATAAGGTGAGCAGCTCGGTCATCTACAGTAGGAGGGTCTCAAAGTAGAGCTGCTGCTCCTGCACATCGAGAGGAGCCAGATGAGGTGGCTCGGGCATCTGGTCAGGATGCCTCCTGGACGCCTCCCTGGTGAGGTGTTCCAGGCACGTCCCACCCGGGGAATACCCAGGACACGCTGGAGGGACTATGACTCTCAGCTGGCCTGAGAACACCCTGGGAGTTCCCCAGATGAGTTGGTAGATATGACCGGGGAGAGAGAAGTCTGGGCCTTCCGACTTAGGTAGCTGGCCCTGCGGCCCCATATAAGCAGCAGGAAAATGGATGGATGGATGCTAAAGGAGTTTCTACTGTTTAAGAGGGGAACTGCTGCCAGAAAATATTACAGCCGAAGAGATGGTGCGCTGGCAGCAAACTATCTGGCCTGAGTACCTGGAACACGGCTTTGTTTGCTGTTGGCATCCTACTCCAAATGTGATTTACACATAATACCGATGTTGTAATTTAAGCCCCTTTCAGACTTGCACTGGAAAGCGGTAATATTGCGGACTCTGTCCTTTATAACGCCTGCATTCAGACATGCGATCCGCTCTTTTACCCTGGAGATGTAGCGGACATGTACCGGCTGGACCCCATGTCACAAGAGCGGAAATGTGGCGGCACATCGTTTTGGCTGAATGCACAAGGAAATGTTCTGGACAGAGTTAAAGCGAGGCTGTGCTGACTTTTCCGCAACATTTCCTGATGTCTGA
Organism: Atherinomorus stipes; assembly: GCA_023101725.1. NCBI lineage: Eukaryota > Metazoa > Chordata > Actinopteri > Atheriniformes > Atherinidae > Atherinomorus > Atherinomorus stipes. The sequence continues at coordinate 439,424 of JALJCO010009510.1, read as the reverse complement.
AAGCACCAGGGACGCGACAAGTCCGCAACGAAGCGCCATGTTTGAAAAGACGACTCCGTTTAAAGAGCGGATGAACTTTACCGCTCACGTTCCGCAATGCAAGTCTGAAAACGGCTATAGAGATAGAAACAGCTTAAAGATGAGACGCTTGTTTCTTGTATATTTTTATATCCCCTACTTCAGGATAACAGATAATGGCACATCCCACATATCTTCATAAAAGAATTGTGGGATGTGCTGCAAAAGCGTTTTGTCAGAATGGCTACTTTTTCCATGTCATGTGCCCCAACCGCTCCACTTTTTTAAAAATGTAATGTACTGGCTATTTTTGATTTAAATATTTTTCAAATATGTACATTTATTTAAAAACTGAAGTTCATGGGTACGGACTTGCCACAAAGTTTTCAAACATATTTGTTTCTTTTATGTTTCTGAAGTTTTCTTCAAGAATGTGTAAATAAAATAAAAAAAAAAATAATATGCACTTTCTCCTCTACAGGCCTTTTCCTTTAGAGGGATGTGTTCCTGACGATGAGATCTACAGCGGCCTGTCTGACCAGATAGAGTAAGCCAGTTTCTTATTAATGTTTATAGTGGTCTTTGAGAGAGTTAGCTTAAAAAAAAATTCAGTTTTCTTGAAATCAGGTTCATTTGTGGAACAGACCATCAGCATACTTCTTGACAGAAAGTAAATACAATCATGCTCAGTTTGCTGCTCAGCTGGAAGCTAACTGTATGACATACGTACACACACTTAGCACTTAGTTCATTTGTGTTTGGCTCCCCACAATGCGTGATGATACCAGGTCTAAATGACCTCATTGGGACTTTTTAAACCAAAGTGGAACATGAGTTTATGTATAATCTATTTCTTCTAGGTTTGCTAGTGTGGGAAGTAAAACCAATGAAGTGTTTTTGTATAAATTTTCTGCTGTTATGATATTTCAATATTTTAGCCTGTAAAATTTCTGTCAAATAAGTTCATTAGAGGGAAAAATATGTTTATTGTCCCACTCGATTGCATCCTATATCTCAATACCACATGAGGTGAAAATGCACCCATGAAGTTCAAGAAAAACAGAACTGTAGTTGAAGACAGGAAAGAAACATAGGTCACATAGGTAACATAGGTTTTATGCATTAACTATTATTGACTGTGGCACCAGAAAAAGGTCCTGGTGAATTCAAGAGTAATAGAATAAAGTTTCTACATTTCAGGAAATATATAAACTGATTCACTGCAAGTGCAGAAATATATTCCATATATTCAGAGTTTCAAATTTTCCAGTACACATTTGAATAAGAAACATATAACTGCAAAGAAATAAGATTGTGAATTATTTTAAAAAGGTTGAAAAGTATAGTCAAAAAGTATAGAAGCCTTTCCTTGTTCGGTTTGTTACCATGGTTATCCGTAAGGGCATTTACTCCATGAATACTGGTAAGCACCCATTTACCAAGCTAAGTGGAATAATGACCAAGCACCTTTCTCAAGGATAATTATAAAGATGTTGTGATATATAAAAATTATCCTAACAATTTTGTTTGGATTTTTTTGGTCACAACTCTCAGTGACACAGTGGATGAAGATGATGACTTATATGATTTCGTGGAGGATGAAGAAAACGAAGGGGATGAGATCTATGAAGACCTGATGAGAACAGAGGAACCTCCTGAGACTGTGAGCAGTTCACAAAACACATCATTGAAATAGATTATATATCTACCAAAATAATTTCTGCAAGAAGATGACTGTTGGAGTAATAAATGTTACTAATGAACAAAACTGGTCTACACAGTAAAAGCTGTAAATCCTTTTAAATACAATAGCCTATCAGGATGCCATACAGGATACACCCATTTTGAAAGTGATAAATATTTCTGACCCTTGAAAAGTCATGGAAAAGTTGTGAAATTCATTTCATTGCATGAAAATGTGTGAATTTTGCATAGCAAAATAATTTTTTTCTATCTTTTTTCCTCTGGTTAGTTTTATTATGTCAGTTAATTTTACAACTCTTTGGTGGTCGGATATAAAAATAGGTTAGACCTGAAAGCAAATAATGTACTTAAAACCATTCAAGGGTGGCTGAAATGATTCAAGTGATCTCGTGCTATTTTGTTCTAAAGAGAAAATTGTCCATCATTTAGACAGTTACTGCAACTTTGAGTACATTTGGCTATAAGTTAGACATTTTTTTCAAAAGAAGGGAAGATACTTAACAGCACTGTGAGTAAACATGCAGAGGATCATGAGAGACAGTGAGTTACCTGTGGAATAAAAATCTAAATAAATGTTGGTGCTATAAATTGTGTTTATATAAGCAGATTTGGTTAAAAGAAGAAGAGCACACAAAAACCAGGAACTGTCTAATGCTGTCTGACATTTTGTTTGTCTTCATTAATGCAGCAGCAGAAAACTGGCGTTGACAAGCGGGAGTGCTGCCTGCAGGAAATCCGACAGACAGAAGAGAAATACACCGATACCCTGGAATCTATCTTGCAGGTGTGCTCACAAACTTGGCCTAACAGAAGATCCATCTGCACATAAAACATCACTCATTATTAAGTAGGAAAAGAAGGCACAGTGTTGTAAAAATGTGCAGTCAGATTGCAGCCATTGGTTTGGGGGAACTCTGGACTTTACACTTGAAGTAGTTTGCCTACTTTGTCTTTTACATATGGAATATGTGTTGTTTATGTTATGATCCGTATGTGATAATTTATTCACTGACAGCTTGCTTTAAAAGAAAGGCCCCTTGGGGGTAGTAAAGCTTACCTTACTTCCAAAGCCATGATACACACATAAGTCGCAGGGAGCTGAAGATGATCCCAACTGTCACTGGGTGAGAAGTTTCTGGATATCTTACAAGGCTAAAACCAAGACAGACACATTTGCAGCACTAAATGAGAAATCAATACTTAACTTTCTTGTATTATTAACCTGCTAACTTGGAACAGACTCTCACACACACACATTTAAGAATAAAAGATTAATAATAAGCCCTTCTTTTATGCAGCACTTTATGAAGCCTCTGGAAAAGTTTCTCCCTCCTCAAGATATTGAAAGTATCTTCATCAACATAAAGGTACAGGAACACAGCTGTTGTGCATACAGATTTACATTCACTTAAAAGCCTTGTTTACATGTTTTTCAACGTGTGTTTTAGGAGTTGGCTATCACCCATCGTAGTTTATTGGAAGAAGTTCGAAGCTCCATCCTAAACTATGGAGCCAAGAATCTCTACCAAGTGTTTGTGAACTACAAGGAGAGGTACACAGAACATACACTCATGTGTCCATGTGTCTTTGCAAACCAGTAAGACTACAAATACATGTATGTGATATATTTTTCATATTTCATCTTCTTACAGGCTGCTACTGTACGGACATTACTGTAGTCAGGTGGAAGCGGCAACAAAACACCTTGACAAGCTGTCAAATACAAAAGAGGATATCAGGATGAAACTGGAGGTGAGGAGGTCAAAACACTCAAAAGGACCCGAAAACCAGAGAGAAAATGCTGTGGGTATAATGTGCTGATTGAGCAACTTTAGTGAAATGAAGAGAAGTTACCTTTTAGAAAAGTTGGGATATATAAGTTGGAATGGTAATGAGTTGGATTAAGGACTCAGGGAACTGGCACTGTGATTTTCTTTGTATCATTTAATGAGCCATACAAAGCATGATTTTGGTGAGTCTTCTTTTCCTGTTGAGCCACTACTGCATAAGGTCAAAGTTTTTACTCGTCAAATGAGAATCTTCTTAGAGTCTCAGCAAAAGATTTGCCCAAAATTGGAAACACACACTTGTGGTTACTAAACATAAATCCAACTGACCAACCTTCCTCTGGGGCTGTTTTAATTACTCCTCATAACATTCACATTAGCTTCACTTGTACTTTTTGCTTTGTGTTGATCAAAAACTGTAAGCAAATAGTTGCAACGTGCACTCAAGTGCAGCTTCGGCTGACTGCCGACGACACACAGGGTGGGGTATATAAATGCAAATGTAAAATGTAAAATAAATGCAGTCAAGTTAGTCACAGTTGAGCGAGTAAACTCACAACAGCAGATCCCATGAGAATATTAGCTAGATCAGGACTTTTAGAGAGAATGCTTTTGTTTTTTATTAATTTCCTGAGAGTACCGTGAAATCATATTTACAGGAAATTGAATTAAAAAGGAAGTCAATCAGAACTATCAGAAATTGTCACTTGTTGTCCAAACTGTTCTTTCAACTGTCATCTGGACATTGAAATTGTAATGTTAGATGTCTGGATGTAGAGAAAATATGTTGTCACAAAGGATCTTCTTGGAGAGTTAACCAAGGAAGACAACAATTTTGCATGCAATGTGTATCAGTTAAACGTTTCCAGCTGGTGCAGCTGGAGATGTGTAGCTGCAGCAGTTGACTGCAGCCGTCTTGGTCCTGGACTTCTTTTTATGTCTTGTGGATATATTACTATGATTTTTTTTTTTTTTTTTTTCCTTCTTTTTCTTTTACAAATATAGTTTTATTAATAAATTTATTTATTTGATTTATATTATTATTTTATATAATATATAAAAAAAAAAAAACATTGATTATGAGATATAGTTTCTTTTTCTTTTTTTTTTTTTGTTATTTTATATAAATATTTTATTCTCTTTTTTTTTTTTTTTTTTTTATTTATATTTTTTTTATCTAAACCTTTTTAGATATTTATGTTTTCTTATATCTATTTGTTGTAGAGTTAAAAATTTTTTTAAATAATTTATTATAATTAAAATTATATTTTTTTTTTATATATCATATAAAAAATTTTTTTTTTTTTTTTTTTATTTTTTTTTTTTTTTTTTCATATATGTAATACCAAAAAAAGAAAAATCTCCAAATCTCCAAAATGCCAAATACCAAATTATGACCAGAATATACTGTACAGTAAATGAGACTAAGACACATATGACCTCAGGCACAAACTCAACCATGCTGTATAAGAAATCAAATTATTGATATGAGACATGAAATAATAAATATCCTATGAGACATAAAGTGGCAAAAATGATTTGCCAAATAAAGTTTCAAGACATGAAACAAAATAATATTAGACACAAAATATAACACAATATGACACTAAATGAGCATATAATTTTGTATTGTAATTTTTCCATTTGTCAGTGAAGCCAATAACATGCTAAGCTAAGATTAATCAAACACATGAACTAACTCAGTGTCAGCGTGTTAACGTTTAACGGCCCCAAAGCACATCAATGAAGTTTTAAGGCATTTTTGTGTATTGTCCTGTATGTTTACATGGAAGTTCAAAATTCTTAGGAAAATTAGCTAACCACTTATCAGAACTTAACCCCTCGACATCATTGTACCTCGCATTGAGGATTTCATAACACATGCTATACACCACCCAGCAGACCTGCTATACAATCTGAGCATTTACCTGAACCATGCCGTTTAGATGATTCTCCACTTTTCGACGTCATGGTTTAGCATTTGTAGCACTAATTAAGAACTGTGTGATGTTCAGTTGTTTCATTGTTTTACAGAGTTTATTTTCTTTTCAAAAGTAGCCTCCAAGGATGGTTTACTAAAGGTGTTTAATCCCCCCCACCCCTTTCTCTCTCTCTCCTCCCCTTTCTCTCTCTCAGGAGTGTTCAAAGAGAGCAAACAGTGGCCGTTTTTCTCTCAGAGATTTACTTATGGTCCCAATGCAAAGAGTCCTCAAATATCACCTGCTGTTACAGGTACCTGTGAGCAACTTCATAGATAAAGACAAGACATCCGCACACCAGAAATAGCTCCCGAGGGGTTTTTAATAGGTGACGTATTAGGTCTGCTCTTCTTCAGGGTCTCCTTCTTCAGATTTTGTCTGAATGAGGGCGGACGCCTGATGCGTCACCTATCAAATACCTCTTGGGAGCTGTTTCTGGTGTGCGGATGTCTTCTCTTTATCTTATATTTCTCTTTTATCCAGCACCCAGTTCTTACTATTTGGGATGTGTGTAACACCACCATTTACTTCTACAGCAACTGCATTGTACACATAACTACATCATGACTGACTGGTTATTTTAATCTGGCAGCTCTAATTTGTTGTGTTTTGACTGTGTTTGCAGGAGCTGGTGAAACACACCACTGACCCACCAGATAAGGACAATCTCCGAACAGCTCTCGATGCCATGAGGGTAAGTGTGTGTGTGGCGTGTGTGTGTGTGTGGGGGGGGGTGTGTGTGTGTGTGGGGGGGGGGGTGGCTTTATATTGTTGTGTGGACAAAAAATTGGCAAAACACTACATTGTGAGGACATTTGTAATTGTGGGGTCATTTTGGCTGGTCCTCACTGAGAAAAAAAAACCTTTTGGAGGGTCAAGATTTGATTTTATTGTTAAGGTTACAATTGGTTTTTGGTTTTGGTTAGGGTTAGGGCAAGGGTTAGGTTAAGGCAATCAGTTGTGGTGGTTAGGGTTAGGGGCTAGGGGAAACATTTTCTCTGTGAATGTCCTCACAAAGATAGAAGTACAAGGATGTGTGTGTGTGAATGAGAGAGAGAGACTGTCTTTGTTAGTCAGCAACTTTTTTCATTTTTTGTCATCCATTCATCTGTGTGTATTTCTGTGTTTCCAGGACCTGGCACAGTGTGTAAATGAAGTGAAACGAGACAACGAGATCATTAAACAAATCACCACCTTTCAAATGTCCATAGAGAGCTTGGTGAGATCACTGTTTTCACTCTTGAGCACTTTCTCTTTGGCAATTTGAGTAGGCCTATGAGTGTAAATCATTTTTTTACGGCAACATATATCAGTTTAGTGTTTACCAATATCACAAATTCTGTCACGGCAGGATTTCAGTATTGCCAATTTTCTCTTTAAATTAAGATAAGAAATTTTTGTTGTTAGAGCAATGCAAATGGAAACCACTCCACTCAGTGATTCAACAAATTATTGGTTTGTTGAATCACTGATAATGTATCGAAGTAGATTGATGTGTTGCACACCTACTTTTAAGTTATCCTCTGGTTATATCAGCTCTCCTCTACTCTCCAGTCTCAGTCTCTGGCTCTCTTTGGTCGCCCCAAGATCGACGGAGAACTGAAGATTTGCAGCTCAGAGAAAAAGTCTAAACAGGACAGGTGTGTGTTTGCGTCATCTCTCTTGTTTTAATATTTGAAGCCCTTTTTTTTGACCCTGTGTTTGCCTCTCTGTCAGGTATGCGTTCCTTTTTGATAAAGCCGTGATTATTTGTAAGAAGAAGAGTGGAGAGACTTTTGAGTTGAAGGAAATCATTGAACTAAATCACTACCAGGTACGCGACGAAGCAACCGGGGAGAAGGACAACAAGAAGGTATTCTACTTTTATTATAGCATCAGTTGTGTCACATCAACACAGCATCCATATGACTGACAGTGTGTTTCTGTGTGTGTGTGTGTGAACAGTGGTCCTATTTATTCCTCTTGCTGGAATGCTCCGGGAGAGGTGGCTATGACTTCTTCTTCAAAACCAGAGAACTGAAGAAGAAATGGCTGGAGCAATTTGAGATGGCGTTGTGAGTTATCACACTTGTCCATGGACAAACATGCACCAGTAGTACAAAACCTTAAACCTTAACATCAAACTACTGTATTTTCCCTCAAGAGTTGCTGAGACCAAAAACAGACTTTCTCAGGCTCATAATTCCATTTTATAGAACTATGTCGGGTGGAGCAGAGCTCTGAAAAGGAGGAGTTTCATAGCTTTGGAGGTGCTATGTAGTAGCAGCTGTTTTGGCAGCTGTTGGTTTCCACCATAGACCATTAATAGAGAGGGACAAACCTTCCGCTCACGTGACCCGTTGGTTTCTGAACAGCTAAAGGTGAAGCCAGTTGGGCATGTCCCACCGTCGCCATCTTGCCGTGTCACGTGTGTCGTCACTCCCAGAAAATACTAAAATGTGCAAAATGGGCAAAGGCAAGGCTGCTCCAAACCGCGGGCTAATTTTGACATCTGATGTACTCTGGGCTAAACGTTAACTGAGCTAACTTGAAACTAACAGGAGCTAACGAAGATTAGCCCCCTAAGCGGTGGTGTAAAGGTAAGACACACTTAGACTTGCTATTAGCTGACTAAAAACCGCCGTTGTGCTACTCTGCTGCAGACTGAGACCTTACTGAGAGCAAACAAGGAGCTAGCTAGGAGCCACCGGTCGGCAGGCTGGGCTTCCAGTCTGCCGCATGTCAATCAAAAGGAAACACCCCTAATTATGTGTAATTTCAAGATTGAATAACATCTAAACGGATGAGTTATAAAAAAAAAAAATCTCCCCCCTCACAGTTACATGAAGGTAAACTTGACCTATTAAACCTAAAATGATTTTTTGAACCAGGCTGTAAACATGTTTATTTCTGCTGTGACAGTTGGCATTTTTAACATGGAGTCTATGGGGGTTTGTTGTGTTTTGCAGCCAGCACCAAGCAGATCAAGGGAGAACTACAAAAAATGAGTAGACTCATAGTTGCCCTCCAGAGGTTGCCACTTGGTTTCCACAGGAGATTCAGATGTTTCTCATGAAGGAGTCAAAGTAATGCCTGGGGCATGCTTTTGGGGGACGGAATGACATGAAAACATGATAAAGAGCTCAAAAAAGTCCATTTTGCATGTTACCGCCCAACATGTGTCGCTATATCTGAAAATCTGAATGGTCAACTAAAAAAGAGAAAACATTCTAGCATGTTTTGGTGATGATAAAATTAGATATGTTAGGTAGAAACATACATTTTCCACATCAAAGGATTCTTGCTTCATTGGGTTTTCAAACACATGAAAAGCAAGCCAGAACCAGAGCCGATTTGGTGTTGCTGATTTCCCAGTCTGGTACAAAATTAATGGATGTTACCTCTTAAGAATTTGTTGTTTGCTTTACTTACATTCTGACTGTACTGTGTTGTTGTGGCTGATAGTGATTCATTGGTCTTTTTCATTTATTCATTTGATGTGTTTAGATGCAAAAACAAGCTTTTTGACATCTATATTCCTCCAGCTTTTGTCTCAAGCTATCATATGTGTTTGTAGGTCAAACATGTGCCCTGAGAACTCCACTGCAAATAACCATGACTTCCAGATGCACTGCTTCGAGGGAACCACCTCCTGTAAGGCCTGCTCAATGCTGTTGAGGTACATTTCTCTCTTTTTTTTCCTAACTTCCTATAGATCATTTTCCTAAAAACGGAAAATGGTAAGAAAGAAAAACACCTTGTCCAGTGAAGTAAGGTTTCTCTATGCCATCTGCAGAGGGACATTTTTCCAGGGCTATCGATGCAGTCGCTGTAAAATGGCAGCACATAAGGAGTGTTTAGGCAGAGTTCCTGTCTGCGGACGCAACTCAGGTCTGTAGACCTTTATTTACATGTTTTCAAATGCAAATTTTGAATAATCTTGGTATCACCTCTGACACTGATTATTCTCTTGAAATTACAGAACATTCTTTCACTATGAAGAAGGTAAGATGACATATTGTAGATTTAATAATTTTCAGATTTCCTTTTTGGTGTTTTGCAAACCTGTTTAATATCTTCTGGTCAGTTTGACTTGAGCAAATTGATAAAACCTTTCTCCATTTTTTCTTTGCTCCTTTAGAGTAATAAACCTCACAGGTCCTCTGGACAGTCTGGTGTTGGTAAGATATTCTGCATATGAGACACTTACCTTCCCATTATGCACTTTTCAATTTACTTTGTAAAACCTATCATGTTTCTCTTGTGTGAGAAAAAAACTCCCAAAGGTATGGTTGAATATGGAAAAATATGACCCCCTCCCTACATCCTTATTTGTAAGGAGATGGTAGCATTAAAAAAAATTCAGACAGACTGAGGAAAATCCGAGTACACTGAAAATGATAATCCAACCACACTTACATTAAGCTGTGATATGAGTCTACAACACTAAAACTACAAATGTTCAATCAATATTCTATAAAAATGTTAATTATATGACTTTGTTTTCAAGTTCATGATTCAAAAGGAAAGAAAAAATCGTAAAAGTGAAATATGTTGTCACAGTCTGCTCACACTCACTTCAATGTCCTCACATTTATTCACATGAATCACAGAACAACTGAGTAAAACTAATCAAGCATCGCTTTTGAAGTTGTAGCCGCAAGAAATTCTGGGACAGAATCCTCTCCTTTCTTTCATTAAGGAGGATCTGGTGTATCCTATGCTTAAGGAGGCAATGAAGGAAGCATTAGAGCTCTTTTCTTTAGTATTTAACAGAATTCAAACAACTCATGGCCACTGCTTAGATACTGAGATACATTTCAGTCAGAAAGGTTTCTGTACAAAATACTCAACCAAACCCCAACAATGAGGTTCATGCATAACATCTTCCACCTTCCTTATGTCTTGCTCTCAGGATTTCCCAAGATGGAGGTGTGTCAGGAATATTATGGATTACCACCACCCCCCGTGGGCTTTGGACAACCTCTTCAGCTCTCCAGCGGAGACATCATCGAGCTGACCCGGGCCGAGCTTGATCTGGCCTGGTGGGAGGTAAAAGCCAATCCAATCAAATTTACTAAGTATTTAGGGCACTGAGTATCGCCTCATTAGTGCCATCTCTGCCATCAAACATGGCGGCATCATGATGAGGAGAGACTGTGACTGATAGAGAGGAGGATGGATGCAGAAAAATACTGAACAATCCGGAGTCAAAGCTATACGATCTTGGGCTGGGCCTGGGTTGAAGTTTTATATTCCAATTACCAGTGTGGACTCAAACCAAGCTGAGTACTTTTGACCTAGTATTCCATCAATTCTTTTTTTTTTGTTTCAAAGTAATTTAAAGGTTGGGTTTGGAGTCGTCCCCCCCCCCCCCCCCCCCCCCGTGTTTGTTTGTAAACACTATTCAAGCTGAGTGCCCCTCCCCTCAGGCTAATGGCCACATTGCTCTTCAGCCTATTCAGCTTCAAGTTTCTCCTTCAAAGCTTGTAAGCGGGTGAAAGCCAAACCGATATTAACCCTGGTTTTCCAAAGTGCACTTTCTAAAGCTCTTTTCATCAGAGTACTTTCTTTTCTTCGCTGGGTCCGCCGCTTTTGTTGTTTTTTTCTTAAAAATTTGAGGGACTGGCGTCTGCTCCACTCGACAAGTTTACCCCAAAGGGCAAACTCCGCTGGAGAACAGTGAACACACTTGCCAAAAAGTTGTAATTCTTTCTTGATCTGCTAGGGGCTGGCTCAAAAACAGAGCAAATCCCCGTAGACTCCTATGTTTAAAAGGCCAACTGTCACAGCAGAAATAAACATGTTTACAGCCTGGTTCAAAAAATCATTTTAGGTTTAATAGGTCAAGTTTACCTTTATGTCAACTGTAAGGGGGGGGGGGATTTTTTTTTATTACTCACCCATGTAGATGTCGTTTAATCTTAAAATCACACATATTTAGGGGCGTATCCTTTTGATTGACATGTGGCAGACCTGATGTTGGCCTGCCGGCCGGTGGCTGACTATTGCCTCCTTGTTTGCTCTCGGTAAGGTCTCAGTCTGCAGCAGAGTAGTACAACGGCGGTTTGTAGTAGGGATGGGACGATACATTTAAACTCCCGATACGATGCACCTCGATATGCCAGGGTCACGAAACGATGCGTCACGATACGATATCAAAAAGGAAAAAAAAGAAAATATTACTGTGTAATTATTAATTACAACTTATTTATTTTTGTTTCAGTTGCACACAGGGAAACACAAGGCCTGACAGGCCAAATACAAACAAGAACTCTCCCTTAGTGTTGCTCTAACCAGGTTAAATTATTTCAGCCTCTCTTAAGTCACAGCCCTGGCTAGGGATGCACCGATGCATCGGCTGGACATCGGTATCGGCCGATGTTTGCCTTGTTAACTGCCATCGGCCATTGGCCAAAAGAAATGATATTCGCCGATGGCAGTGGCCGATTATTATATAGCCTATATATATAATGAGTTACATGTGTCATCAACACTGTGCTTAAGAAAAACTCCTTTTCCCCCTCTTTTTTGGGCGGGTGGGGGGAGACACTGGTAGAAGGCATCCGCACATTTTCCTCAGTAGAGAAACGAAGATGGTGGCGGTCGTGTGGCAATATTTTACAGTTTCAGAAAAAGATCAGCGTTACGCAGTTTGCAGTACATGCTCCACAAATATTTTTTATTGGGCCATGAAAATAATCTTCTCACTGAGTATGTTTTTGTTTATTAGGGTAAAACCACTCAATTTTGTTGGGCAATATACTAAAGCATTCTTTTTAGTGATTATCAGTCCCAGGTTTTTTTAAAGTTTTCAGAAAAGAGCTTGTTATAACTAATGTCAACCACAAAGTGACATTAAAGGTTGTTTCTGTTTATAAATTGGTCTGATTGAATTTGTGTTCATTCAAGGACAGACTATGAGGAGCTGAAAGACTTAAATTTCTGTGGCACAAAGAAAGTAATAAATAAAAATAGAAAACATCGGCCATCGGCCAAGTTGTTACATTAAACATCGGTATCGGTATCGGCCCAGACTTTCACAATCGGTGCATCCCTAGCCCTGGCTTAGGACTGGTTCTTCTTCAGGAAAACTAACATATCAACATGTTCTGGTGTAATCAGTGATCTCTGAGCAGACACGATGTCTCCTGCCGTTGAAAAGACGCGCTCACTGGGCACTGACGTAGCAGGAATGCAAAGGTAGGTTAGACTGTATGCCTTCCTGCCTCACATACATACTCTAAATGATTTATATACTGCACAAATCATGTTGCACTGCTATCTAGTCTTTATTTCGCGGTCCATTTTTTTCAAACTCGATGAATTTCGTCACGTTTTGTATCGCGATATTTCGCCAAACGATATTTCGTCCCATCCCTAGTTTGTAGCAGCTAACAGCAAGTCCAAACATGTCTTAACTTTATCCTGCTGCTCAGGAGGCTAATGTTTGTTAGCTCCTGTTAATTCTGTTTGCATTTAGCCCAGAGTATGTTGGCTGTCAATCATTTTTCCGCTTTGCCCATTTTTGTATTTTCCGGGAGTGATGACACACATGATACGGCAAGGTGGCGACGGTGGGACACGTCCAACTGGCTTCACTGTCCCCTATTCAGACGAGACCGGATACTACGTCCAAATTTGTTTACAGTCTTTGGTTTATCCCTACACAGCACCATCCCCTTAGCTTTATCATTGGCTGGTGATATATACAGAAATCTCCACCCAGAAATGTCCTGAACACACCGAAACAAAGGGAAAAAGTGAAATGCAGAGAGGGGAAGAGGGAGTTGCAAACAAACTCACCACTACATGAGAGTAGAGGCCCAAAGGTGCAGATTGAGATGGATTTCACTTGCACAAGTCTAGCTTTTATTTTCAGGGGGAAACTCTGGACTCTACCTTTAAGTGCTTGTGGGAAATATTTCAAAATAAAAGTATAATCAGGATTTCAAGAACAATATTTGATTTGTCAAGTTTGATTCACAAAAACTTGCAGAAGTCAATCTTGTACCACCATCAAACTTTGTGGCATTGATCTATTCTATAGTTAACTAAAATGGGATCATTCAGGTCTCTGCAAACAAATTTTTATGTCTACTCAAATTAAAGACAAGCAACGTGCAGATGTGTACAAAATCTTTGGTCACACTCCATATTTACAGTTTCTTTTTAGTTCAAAATATCTTTTCATCTCATACAGTTGTTTCAAGCATTTCAAAACTACCTCTTACAGTCAACCGCTTCATATCTGTTCACGTATGTGTGGCCCCACCAGTCTGACAATGTGGTTTGTGTTTGTGTCACTCAGGGAAGAAATCTGACTGCTGGTCAAATGGGATGGTTCCCCTGCCAAAAAGTTCAGCCTTACATCTCTGTGAGTACTATCCATGACCCACAATGAACTGCTAAGAACATGTTTAAGATCTGACCCGAGGGCAGCGGCTTCAGTTTAGTGAAGTCATGGTGAACCTTGTTGCACTGAAGCAAACATTAGCATTATTAGGAAGTGGATAATTGTCACCACCGTAACCACAACCTTACATCTGTCTTCTGTTTGAACTCATCCTTTTCCAGAGGCCAACCCCAGACCTGTCTGACTTCAGCTGGTGAGTATTAACAGGAACTGAGTTGAATCACTTGCTCATCAAGCCACAGCTAGTGTCTTGATCTGTATTTCCTGTATTGCAGCGCTCTGCAAAACTTGGTGGGAAACACCAGAGAGATGAAACAGAAAATAACATTGATCATTACCACATAAGCAGAAGCAGATACAAAGAAAGTGCTGGTGTTCTTAAAAGCAGTGTTTGAGTACTGGTATACCGTGGGAGAGATGAGACGTATAGTACCATATCATAGTTTTAACTGTCAAACCTGCAGAATAATCTGAATGTTTTAATATAAATATTTGTATAGTCCTTATTCTCTGAAAATCTGCAACACAAGCCTTTTTGAAGTGCACATCTCTGAGCAGAATAAACAGTAAACACTCCTTATGCATATGTACCATATTTGTAGAGAGGTCTGTGTATTTCTTTAAGAAATACTGCTCTTGAAAAAGTAGGATAGATTAGTTGCATACAACAGCTTTTTAAGATGTTTATTAGTCATTTATGTACTGCCTATGAATTACAAATAGGGTTGTGAATTGTGCATGGTGGTGTGGTGGTTAACACTGCGGCCTCACGGTAAAAACATTGCTAGTTTAAGCCTTGCCTGGGGAGGGGTTGGAACTGTGGCCCTTCTGTGTGAGCATGTTCTTCCTTGTATGTATGGGTTCTCTCCGGGTCCTCCATCTTCCTCCCACTATCCAAAGACAAGCAAGTTAAGTTGGTTGGGGTAACTGGTCACTCTAAATTCTCCCTACGTGAATGGTTGTTTGTCTCTCTGTGTTGGCCCTGCGGCAGACTGGTGACCTGTCCAGGGTGTACCCTGCCTCTCACCCTAAAATTGCTGGGATAGGTTCCAGCAACCACAAGACTGGACTAAGCAGTGCAGAAAATTAAATGAATAAATGAATAAATAAATAAATGAATAAATAAATGGATGGATGGATTGATTTGACCATATCGTAAAAAAAGTTTATCCACAAGAACAATGTTGAAAGCATAGACCAGGGGCGGCCAAGTCCAGTCTTCGAGAGCCACAATCCTGCAACTTGTAAATGCGTCCCTTCTCCAACACACCTGAATCAGACGAATGGCTGACATGACATGCACATGAGGAAACTCGGGTGTGTTGGAGAAGGGATACATTTAAAAGTTGCAGGATTGTGGCTCTCAAGGACTGGACTTGGCCATCCCTGGCAGGGACTGCGTCACAAAGTCAGAAAAAAAAGGTCATAAAGGGAAGCTACACTTTAATGAATAAGTGTGGTTTGATTCTGGCCAGAACAAAAGAATGGAATGCCTTTTTATTCAAGTGTAAGCTTTAATGTTGTTTAAACTTTGGGGGGGGGGGTTCACTCAAGTTGTGAAAACCCAATTGAAAGAATGATGATATGGCTCTCATTTTGACTCAAGGTTTGCAGGGAACATGGACCGCACTGCTGCCAAAAACCTGCTAATGTCTCGGTCTGATGGAACCTTTCTAGTGCGGCAGAAAGATGGAGGAGAGTTTGCGATCAGCATCAAGTAAGACTTCTTTGATTTGTCTATCATTTTTTATGTTGATTGAAGTTGGCCTTCTGCAGTGGTGAACTTGTTTTGGTTTGAAGGAGATTTTATTCAGTATGTACTCGTCAGTCAAATGTTCTTTCAATAATATTTCAATATATTGTGGCAAGTTACACTACGAGGGCCTAGGCGGGATTTAATCCCACAGACTCCTGGGTCAGAGTCATGCGCGCTTTCCAGTCAGCCAAAGTGATATCCCTGTGGCCAAGTAGTAGCCAGGGTATGTGATCTATCGGAGGCATACAGTAGTGACAGGACCCCACACTGTCAGTATATTATAAAGCTAAAGTGAAGTGCCAAAATGCAAACAAAATCCAATCACTTTACTTAAAGTGCCTCTGGCATGAAATTTGGTTTTTTTTAGGTTTTTGACCAATATGTTTTAGTTTTCCCAGCCTGCCTATGTCCCAGAAGGGGTAAAATTTAGATTTGTGTTTCCTTTTTCCCTGGGTGCGTCTGCCTACATGGTGAAGTTAGCATTCACAAATGGGCTGATTGGCAGTTCGGCCTATTTCACTCCTAGAGCAGCTTGTGACACCATGACTTTCAGCCAATTCCCCCCCTCCCCCAAACTACACTGTCCAAGTTCCTCCCTCCGAGACCTACGACAACAAACCGACATCATAGCATCCTGTTTGCATCAGAACTGCTCTGTACCTGGCATACGAAGGACAACACCAATCTCTTTTTCCTCCCCACTGAAAAACTTGTGGATGATTTCATTTCTGCAGGAATGTGCCGATCGAACTAACAGAAAATCTCCCTGCAGCTCCGTCTCCTCCTCAGGAGGTTATAACGGCTTTCAGCCACCACGAAGAGACATAAAGTTTCTAATAAACGTTTCTCATCATGTTCGTGTCTTTTATCTCTGAGGGAAACTGATGTTTGTGATGATTCCAGTTTATAATTCTTCCTGTTGTGTGTGAGTGTTCGGCAGTGGACTCAAATTTGCAATCAGGCCTTCATCATCATCATCATCACTGTTTCTGTACCGCTCCGGTCAGATGAAGACAGATCTAACGTGCAGAACTAGTGTGATATATCTTTAGTATTAAGTATTAACTGAATTCGGGTCATGGGTGAAGTAAATAATTCAGGGAAACTTGTTGCTGGAATATGATGCTGTTTTCTTCTTAAAGGGACTTGAGGCAAGATTAAGAAACGAAACTCGTGACTGGCGCTTCAGGTAACTGCAGCCACGAGCCAAGCCATCTCGGGAGCGTGCACAAACTGAAGCTATAATGTTGTTTGCTGACGGCAGAAGAATCCATAACTATCGCTTACAGTGTTTGAATTTACCGCGACCGTCTTCTTCCTGTATCAAAACTGCGGATGTAGCGTCATTTGACGTCACATCCACAGGGCAGTGCGGGAAATTCGGACACCTAATAGCAGCGCATTTTGCAGCACACAGCCTGTTCAAGGCAACGGAGAGAAACGTGGGTGGAAACGTTCTTTTTGGTATTTAGCACTTCATCACCCATTAGTATTAAAAAAAATGGACATGTATGTTTGTTTTTTTCAAAATTCCTGCCTCTTGTCCCTTTAAACTCTACTTATACGCACGCATTAGCGTCTGTGTCAGGTTGGTGAATACGTCACCGCCGTACGTCCTTTATGGATCCACAGAGGCTCAATATGAACTTCTTCAAGCCTGACGTGCAGCCGTGTTCAACAGAACACAGCAACTCTTTTTTAACTCCAACATGAGTGTGTGGAGAGGCGCGTGTCTGCAGATTACTGCTGAGTGTATGGGCAAATGTCTCCAGGTATCTCCGTATCACTCCGCCTCCTCTCCGCCAGGGCACCATGACAACAGAAGCACATGGTGACAAGCGTGCCTTCTGGTCCCGCCCACCGAACCTCGGTCATTGTACGCTGGTCCTAACAGTAACGCTAATTCATAGCACCTGCTA
Source organism: Atherinomorus stipes (assembly GCA_023101725.1). Taxonomy (NCBI): domain Eukaryota; kingdom Metazoa; phylum Chordata; class Actinopteri; order Atheriniformes; family Atherinidae; genus Atherinomorus; species Atherinomorus stipes. The sequence goes on along the minus strand of JALJCO010009510.1, from coordinate 421,866 downwards.
TTCTATGACAATTACACTTGTACATTTGTCATCTGTGTGGAGTGAGGAAGCATGTGTGCTCAGATATCACTTCCTCTCACAGGCAGGGAAACACACCCTCCAACAAAAGATTACTGTACAACGGGTCTGTGTGTCAGTGTCATACAAAGATAGTCACAGAAGTGAAAAAGTGAATATTCTTGTTTATTATGGTTCAACCCTTAACCAGGGAAGCCTGGTTAAGGGTTTAATTTTTACTTTTACTTTTTAATATTTGTTGTCACAAATCTCTTTTGTTTAATGTATTGTTTTATGTTAAAATCCTTCTGTCTGCTCTCCAGATTCAACATGGACATTAGACACATTAAAATCACCTCCTCTGAAGGACTTTACCGCATCAATGAGAAGAAAGCATTCAGAGGCTTAATTGTAAGGCCTACCTTCATACTCACACCAAACAGTCAAAAGCAAATATTCACGGGAGGTGGTTTGTGGATGACTTCACTTCCTCTCTTAAACCATATCTAACTTTTCTAATGTTGTGTTCATGCTTCTGTCCTGTGCTAGGAAATGATTCAGTATTACCAGCAGAACTCTCTAAAAGAGTACTTTAAGGATGTGGACACCACGCTGTCTACACCTTTCAAACAGCCAGAGCAGAGCAACTCATCTGTTGGCACACCAAATACAACGCCAGGTACAGAACAGTCCTCCTTTTGACCATCTTAGATTTAGCCGCACATTTAAATGAATGCTGCTGTAATATGTCTAATTGATACCGCTCATACATCTGTGTTGGAGTGTCAGTTGAATCCAGGAGAGACTAGTATTTCATCTCCTGGCGGTGGCCTTATGTACACCGCACAGATTTTAAGAGTGGTGACAATCCTCTCAGCAAACTCTCAAAGTGGTGTAAGATGATTTCCCGCCATGTTTAAGTTTCAAGCCTGTACAAGCTAAATGTGGGCTTTGTCTCACAGGAGGAAGCATGCAGAGCTTCGGTGTTGCGAGGGCCAGATATGATTTCTCAGCCAGGGACCGCTCAGAGCTGTCGCTGAGGGAGGGTGACACTATCAAGATCCTCTCCAAGAAGGGCCACAGTGGCTGGTGGAAGGGAGAAGTTTACGGTCGGGTGAGAATGACAAAACATGTATAAATATGTATGTCTGTTAGGGGTGCAACGATACAAAAAATTCATGGTTCCGTTCGGTTCGATACTTTTTCGATACACACAAAAAAATTTTCATGCCTTTTTTTAGTCCAATGTGCTTTTGTCCACAGCAGCTTACCATCAGGATCAAACCAAAGTAGTTCCAAACACCAGATCCGAGCGTAATCGAACGCAGCACCACTGAGTTTTTCATCACAGAGATCATTGCCAGAACATAAGTTGATGAAATAAATTTAAAATTCTGTATTGCTCGATATTCGATACATGGTGGTCACGGTTCAATACACACCTGTATTGAACAGTTTGATATGAATACATGTATTGTTGCACCCCTAATATCAATACATATATAGATAAATCATAATATTAATCTATGAACTAAACCAGAAGAAAAGTAATTAATGAGCAAAAGTATGATATCAATACTTAATAAAATTGTGTTTGATATTTTCCAATCCAGTTTATTTATAATCACATTTAAGTTAGAACATGCCTCCAAAGTGCTGCACATAAAAAATACTAAGCAACAAAGATAAACTAAGAAAAACAAGTGTTGTTCTGTATAGCTCCACCAGCTGTTATTAAAATGATAAAACAAGTTAAAAAAAAATTAAAACACTGAAATGAAAATTGAATCAGATAAAACATGTAAAAATAAATAAAAGACGCAAAGGGCCACAACATGCATGCGGTGTTTACAGCCAGAGAATAAAAGTGGGCCTTTAGACGGGACTTAAAGCTCTCCACAGTGGGGGCAGTTCGGACCTGAAGGGGGAGTCTGAGGCAGACAACAGAGAAGGCCCTGTCCCTCCTGGTTTTAAGTCTCGTCTGAGGGAACATGAGCTGGGACTGGCCCTTCACACTTCAGATAAATTTGGAGGCAATAGGAAATGTGTTGGGGGGGGGGGGGGGGGGGGGGCAGTCAGTTTAAAGCTTTAAAAACAATATGATTTTCAAATCTATTCCAAAACGTACCGGCAGCCAGCGCAGACGCTAAAATGGGGGTGATACGTTCACATTTCCTGGCCGAGGAGTTCTGGACTAACTGCAGACCTGAAAGTGTGTTATTGCAGGTACCTGAATAAAGAGCGTTGCAGTCGTCCGGACAAGAAGAAATATAGCGTGCACAATTTCTTCAAAGAGAATAGCATAAAAAAAGATTTTGCTTTTGATAAAAGACGGTGATTAAAAACTTAGCTTTAATACACCATTGACCTGTTTAGCAAGTTTAAAATATTTTGTTTATTAATGTCTTACCTAAACTCTACCACTCCTTCATTTTCCAGGTGGGGTTCTTTCCCTCTAACTATGTTGAGGAGGATTACTCCGATTACTGCTGACATGCCCCTACAGGAGATGTGAAGACCCAGTCTGGATTGCATGTGAAGGGGTCTATGTGACCGACTGCATTAACACATATGCATCAGTGTGATTGTGTGCGTGCGTGTGTGTGTGTGTGTGTGTGTTTGTGAAAGGGAAGATGGCATTACTGAGTCTTCAGTGATGTGAATAAAACTTTTGTTTAACTGACCAAATCTGCCTGGTTTATGTTTAACTTACATTTTCAACTTAAACTTGAGCCTTACATCAACAATTTACAAGTGTTTTTGATCTCTTGTCTAACTGAAAATATTCTAACTTTAACAACAACAACAAAAAAGGTACTGGTACTTCTGTCCACGACCACAACAAGTGATAACATTCATCATTTCCAGTACAGACTGGCCAACTGCATGATCAAGGTGTAAAAAAAAAAAAGTGTGTGTACCACAGGTTTTGCTTTTTTTAGATTAAGAGTTTGTAATTTAGCACAGCATATAGCATTAGCTCAAGACTGAGAGCCACAAATTTAAACAAACCAGGGGAATGGCGACATTTAAAAATCTGACATCAAAATAATATTGTGCAGTGAATATTGGGAAAAGTGAAGGTAAAGTTGTAAATAGCGCTGAGGATACATACACAACAAACGATGTTGGGAATATTTCTAAAGTGAAAGGTGATGCAACAGAACGTAAAACAAAGATTACAGGAAAGAATTGTATGAAAACTAGCTGTGAAAAATTTCCCAACTGACCTATACCCTGATGTCAACAATTCATAAAGCTGTACCTCATTCTCCTTAATCATAATAATTATACGTTTATATTAAGGGTGCACGATAAGTATCGGTCCAACAACAGGAAATTATTACATCATTCCGAAAAGTCCGATATCGTGACGACTTGCCCCGATATCATATATGTTATTTTCGTCAGCACAATAGCGCCCTGCTCACGAGACAGGATTTATTGTTGTTTAAAAATGCACCTATTTAATCAAACAAGTCTAACCTGTCAGTCAATATTAGTGTTTACAAATTAAATTTTTCAGATTGTGTTAACATACAATTAATGTTTAAATCTAACTTGTCAGCATCATATTCTGTGCTTTTTTTTTAACTTCTTCATTGTACTTTTTCAGTTTGGAATCCTGATGCATGTAAATGCATCAGTTCAAGGAGCCTTTATTTTCGTATCAGTAAGCAATGCAACTTATTTTAGTTGATGTGCATTTGAGTTATCGAATAGTGTTGTTTGATATATTTTAGACAATGTTTGACCGGTTTACTGATACTTTATTCCAGTGAAAAACTAATATTCCCTTTAAAGAATAAAAAGTCTTTTCGGTTTTGTTAACAGTATTAATATGAGTAGGTATGTATGCGTGTTATCAGTTATCAGCCTTTAAGAGCTGAAATTTATCGGTTATCGATATAGTTTTTTAAAAAAAGGTTATCGTGCATCCCCAATTTATATAGAGCCTTTCATAAAACATAAAGCTGCTGTACATGTCAAAAGATAAAAGAACAGTTAAAATATTTTTAAAAATTATAAAAACAAGATAAAATACAGTACATGAACAACCACTGCTGATGAGCAAGCCAAACCAGTGTGCGTAAGTATATGCTGCTGGTTTTGTGCATAAAGGTAACCAGAGCCTAGTTTAGCTTGAAAGCTGAGACCCTCTTACTATTTAGACAAGGATATTTCTGCCCAAACTGCTGTCACTACAGTTTGTAATATCTCAAGTGAAAAATGTCTTTTATGTTAAATCACTAACATTGATAACATTATGGTCTACAAACAAAATGCTGAGAATAAATACTAAATCACTCTGAGGTAAAAAATATAAGTTAAACTGTCATATTTTGCAGAGGAAGACAATTCAGGTGCCAGAAAGTAAAAATCCTGCCATGTTTTTGGATCCGCCTGGACATTTAGAACAGGTGTTTTCACGGACGAGCTTATCTACCTGCAGAGGAGCTGTGCTAATCAAATACAGCTGGTTAAGTGATTGGTTGGAACTGCCATTACCTTCTGGTCCAGGGATGTCCGCCTCCGTTTTGTATTAATTTTAGCTGACCGACAACAATAACCATCAGACAATTATGTGGGTTTATCACATTTATTTCCAAAATATCAAAACAAAAATAACTGGAGAGCAACAACATATCCTCATAATAATATGTGAGCAAAAATCAACAGCTGAAACTCAGATCTATGCAAGGACAATATGTTTTCTGGTCTGTAGATGGCGCCGTTAACTTCTCCAGATGCTCTGTAGGATCATGGAGGTTTCCAGCCACAAATTCTATTCATCTGTGTGGGTGTTTTTGTAGCAAGGTCTGTCTAAGCATCTTTGACTTTTGGTCCACCTCCTGTCTACTGGTAGTACAACTCCAGGTTCATCCCATCATGGATTTCATCTGAGGAGGCTGGAGTTAAGAAAAACAAGTCATCTGATTTTACATGGAGTAAATATTTTCCTTACAATCTGTTAAAAGCATCAGAACAAAAGATTCTGCTTTTTCTCCTGTGGTCCATCCCCTACCTCACTGCAGACACAAATTCTCAGTACTTAAACAGCAGATGATTAGTTGGCCTTTATGTTAAACGCATGAAAAAAAATAAATAAATAAATAGAAGGAGTCTTCTGAATATCGAATAACTGTCAAAGCACCAGGAAAGGTAGTTCAAAGGATACAGTCACCGAGAGACACGTGGTCTTTGAATATGGTATACCTGTGGAAATAAGTGAAGAGTGTTAGAGCCATATAGATGTCTATTCTGAACATAACATCTGATTAGAATAACTTAGTTATGAGGATTACATTGTTTTATTAAGAAGCATTTGGTTATTTTTTGTACCGTTTCATATGTTTGGTATTTATGTTTTATTTAAGCTCCTTTAGCGTCCTGCATTTAATCAAGGTGAGGTGCACAGTTTTGCTTTTTGAGAGTATGCATGCTCAGTGCATGAAAAAATTAATGGAGGAGAACAAGGAGCAACAGTTTTCTGACCATAAGGATAATGGTTTTTATTTATATTGAACATTTTTTCATAAGTTTGACCATCACTACGAGTTTTATGGATGTGACAGACTATCTTTTTTTTTTTAAAAAAAACTTTGAACTTTGTGATAAACTGAAGTTATTTTTACATCTGATTTTGCTTCAGTTCTTAAGCCAAGATTAACGAGTCAGAAACATCACCTCCTGCAAGAGTGGCAAGTAGGGATGTAACGATTATCAGTAAAATGGTTAACTGTGATAAAATTACCAACGATTAGTAACACCGTTTCAGATTTTAATTATTGTTAAAACTGACTGATTACTACACTTTGAAAAACTCCCAGTGATGCTGCTCATTGGCCGGAAAAGCAGCAGCAGTCCCAGTTTGTGATGTTCAATTTATGAAAACATGGGTGAAGGCAACGTAGGCGCCCACATGGACAGTTCTCTTGAGATTTTTTCCCCTTTAAAAAGGACAAAGTAGACATTTAGACCCATTTTGGATATTTTTAAAGATGCTGGGGGGTATTTCTCTAATACCGCAATAAAAATGATAACCGTATTCATTTTGGTCACAATAACCGTGATATGAAATTTTCATATCGTTACATCCCTAGTGGCGAGGAAAGGGTTTTTTGGCGGGGGGATATTTAGCCACTACAAAGAGCATTTACCTGTTAACAGAAGATGTAACACAAGCATCAGGTGCAGTCAGACAACAAATATACCAGATGAGCATCTTACCATTTCTTCAGTACGATCTTGTCATATCGTGTTCCTGTCTGTGCAGCAATGAGCTTCTTTAGATCCCCAATGGTATCTTCTGAGCTGAGTATGGAAGTTAAGGTGTAATGGAACAGAAAGAAACATGCACAAATACAGTACATGTTCTTCAAGAGCCAAAAAAGCTCTGTTCAAATAAAAATTAAATTGAAATGAAAAACTAGGACTAATCTTAATTAAAATAAGAAGAATAACCTTAAATAGTAGCAATAATGTCGATTTTTGCACCCGCTGCAGCAAAATTTAGTTGGATATTAGTAGTAATATCCAACTTCATGAACAGTTCTTGAGTAAAAGAAAAGTGTTTAACTGTTTAACCATTATTAAATTTTTAAGGTGCAATTATTTACACAAGCTAAGCAAAATCAATGATTAAATACCATTTAATTCATTATTTACAAATACTGCAGACCAATCTGAGACAGCATTTACACATATACATCAAATGACATATCTTGACTGAATGAAAGTGCTAGGTTGTTGCCAGTTGCCACTCACACTTAAGACTTTAGCAGACCTTTGATCAAATAGCCTTTGATAACTACATTAAATTAATTTATTCAAGAATGAAAGTTCCCCTTCATTTCAAAATATAGACCGTTTTCTGGATTTTTCCATATATATATATATATATACACACACACATACATATACATATATATATATATAAGCATTAATCTAATTGCACTTCTGATATGTGGTCTGTAGCTGCTGCTGAGTTAATGTTAGTTGTATAACTATTCTGCACTGTATAACAAATTGAAAGAGATAATGCCTATTATCAGCTTTTCTAGAACAACGATTTGATATTGTATGTGTGCTACATGATAAAGCGGGTGCTTTTGTCTTTTGATTATTAAAAAATTACTCTTTACGAAGCATTCAGCAAAAACTACAATATCATTTCAGGATACTTGCACTTGACCCGGACTTTTTTTGCCCAGGCGATCGTTGCAAACCACCTCGATCATCTTGGATTGCTGTAAAAAAGAAATGGAAACATTAAAAGCCGTTGAATTCCAGATATACTACAGAAAAAATATAGCATGTCTGTCTTGAAACTGAGCAGTAATATGACTGTTTTACCACTAAAGAAAGATACTTTCAAATCGATCAGCCAGGTTTGTTTAGCTAACGTTAGCTTCAGATCCAACAACACTGACGCTGTACTGTTGGCGAACTAGAAAATGCGTTTACTATAAAAACGCACAGACTTAAAGGACCAATATATATCTAAAAAAAAATGCTAGTGGGCTACAATATCTAAACCACGTATTAAATGTATTATACAGACGGGAAATTTCGAAGATATCCCTCTCACGCTGAGATATTCTTGGTGATGCTAAACGTAAAGTAGATTTACTTGCGTCGTTTGCCTCTCAACCAATCAAATAATACGCTGGAGATTGGCAGCACTAATAAACCAATGAGAAGACAGGGAACCCCATGAAAGGCGGGTCAGTTTGGAAAAACAACTTGTGCCGAAAACAAATTGCTAACTGTCGTCAAGTTAGTTGAAGCTCTGTCGCACTCTTGCAATATAGAATTAGAAAACGTTGCTGCAGAAACACATTATGGCAGACGAAGAGAATTTACCTTCTGGATGGGAGAAAAGAATGAGCCGTAGTTCAGGTAATGACATATGAGCCACGTGAGTCTAAATATTTCAGATAGCTATATAAATGAGACTGTAATGAACTTAGCCGTCTAGCTAGCAGCATGAGCATCGTGGTATTAGTTCTGAAACGAGGTGGGAGGAATTTTAAGGTTAAATGATATAAGATGACACTTGCAACGCGTGACTCGGTGTTAAAAGTGTTGTTGTAGAAGTAGCGTTTCACTGTTAATAGTTGCGCCTCTTCATGAGAAGCTAATTCATTCAAACTGGCCCCTGCGGGCCCTGCATGACGTCACCCCGCCCCACTGCTATCTCACCTGCAAACAGCGCGAGATACAGCAGGGATTTGCACATTTTTGTTTGGAGCCCAAAAAGCTTCAAAGGGCGTACACTTGCACAAGTTAAGATCTTTGTAATGTTAACACTTCTTCCATACAGCATACCACCACTTTGCCTTTCGTGCAGATTCATCCCCAACACCCTGTCTCCAAAAAAAACACGTGGCCTGACAAGTTTTTGTCCGATTTCGTTTGAGGATCTGGTATACAACATCACTGGCCAGTTTTAAAGCGTGAAGTGAACTGTTAAATATCTGTAATAGATTTTAAATATATGTTATATGTATTATTGTCTTTTGTCAACCATTCATATTCAAAATATTTAAACAAATTGAAATGTAGTTATTCACTTTTGTTAACCAAGATTTATATGACAAAAAATCCCAAATAGTGCTGCACAACATATTGTTTGAGCATCGCAATTGCAATGTACTTGTGTGCAATAGTCACATTGCAGGTACTGCAAAGTTTTTCTCATCTAATTTCAAGGGTACCTGACACACACTGCACACAGCGATCTGCCAATCACCATCGGTCTTAATCAGTTTGGCAAAGAACAAACCTTTTGTGGTAAAATGCAATTGATATTTGTACATGAGAAAAATGAAACACGTACTCAGATCCTAGCACAATAAAAGTAAGCAGTAAAAGATAAGAATAACTCAAAGGCAAACTCTAAATATTCACAAAGATGTAAGATCGCAGTAGGATAATTGTAAGATAGCAGAACTTCAAGTCATCTCCTTAGAATTCCTCTATTTTTTATATAGCAATATATATTGCACAGTTAGAAAAAAATCCCAGTGTCATTTTTTTCTAGTATGATGTCACCCTAATTGTGTGTTTTCTGTTAATCCACATTTCTGTCTTCAGTTGCCGTCACTGTCAAGTAGCAACTGGATTTTTTCCGTCTGTCTGATTTTTTTCTTTCTTTAGACGCACAATGCAAGTCATATGACATCTGTTGTGGCTCCTTCAGTTGAAGTCTTTTTTTGCAGTTTGTTTCAGTCTGGCTTTCTCTGTAGAGGTCGCTTTTATTCATTTGCCTGCTGGAGCCTGTTATTTCATAATATATCCCTGATTGTGAGATCAGTTGCTCTGGCTCTTATTCAGCAGCCTGCTGTGGCCATCCAGTATAAGCCACAGCAGGTTGCTGACTCAGAGCAGCCTGCTAGGGATTTTTTTCCCCTCTGCATCTTCTGTGTTTTGTCCATCACATTTAAAAAATTAAACTTGTATGGCTCTTGCAGGTAAAGTGTATTACTTCAACCACATTACCAATGCCAGCCAGTGGGAACGTCCAGTGGGTGATGGCCGTGGAGAACCAGATAAGGTTGATTTCATGTTGTATTTCATTGCTTTCAAAATGGTACTGCATCAGCCTGGTGTAGTTCTCTTGTGAAACTGTTTGTGTGTCCAAGCAGAGAGATTCATAAGATAAATATTATTTTAATGTTATTATCTCACACACTTTCCATCAAAGTTAACTATTCCTGTTTTATTTAAGGTTTTTTTTTTTTTGTTTTGCTTTCTATTACTTCATGATCCCAACTAAAATCTAGAAAAATCCTGAGTTTAAATACAGTTTGGCCACACTTAATAAGTCTGCATGAATAAACCTGATGCAGTCCATGTAACTATTGTAAGTATTCATACCTCTTTTTAATGCTGGAGAGGAGCTCTGAAGATTATGTTCTTTATTGTGAATATTATAACATTATATTACTTAATAATTAATTAGTGATATTAAAGATTATGTCTACCATTTGCAAATGAATTATAAATGGGTCGTGGGTTTGTAATTTTCTGACAAGGCTTATAAATATTGTTCGTGATCTATAAAATATTAAAACGAAGCGTGCCATCTCTTTTCTGTCTTTCAGGTACGCTGCTCTCACCTCCTGGTGAAACATAATCAGTCCCGTCGTCCATCTTCCTGGCGAGAACAAAACATTACACGAAGTAAAGATGAGGCTCTGGATCTCATCCAGAGTAAGTAAAGCAGAGCAGAGAGGAAGATGAGATGTGCTGAGTGTGATGGATATGTTTAACACTTTCTGTTTTGTGTGCAGAGTACATAGAGCAGATCAAGTCTGGACAGGAGAAGTTTGAGTCTTTAGCATCTCAGTTCAGCGACTGCAGCTCAGCTAAAATGGGTGGAGATCTTGGACTGTTTGGCAGAGGTATGCACATCATGATGTCTCTTCTGGACTTTTCTGTGTTCAGTTAGTTGTTGAAGCTCAGACTAATCTTAATTCAGCTCTTCTGTCCCTGAACAAATTAAGTGTGTATTTTTTTTTGTATTCTAAAAGCACTTGAAAAATGTTTTGTGCACAACTTTGCTCAGATCCTGAAGTTTCGTAGACTGTGGTGCTGCCATCTTTGGTACGGGGGGCTTTTCATTCAAGAATTCTGGAAATGAGTGTTCTTTTGTACGAGAATGAGAGAACTGCCCTCTGTCACACAGCAGTGAGGACATGGTGGACAGATAGAAGCTGTGTTTCAACTTGTTACGAGGCGCATTCCTATCTCTTGATCAGATTCAGTAACACTGGCCGTGTTTACATGCACCCAAATATAACGATTGCTTTCGGTTTAAAAGCTCTTTTGGAATGAATTTTCTTTCTGTTTCTCAGGGGTAGAATATTCCTTCCCCCAAACCGAACGGGGTGTCATGTAAACGCTGAATAAGAAAATTGTGAGGTTGCTCTCTTGCAGCGCATGCTTCGACGAGACGTCAACATGCAACAAGTGACGTTTCCTCATGCTGACAGGTGGCTGTCATTGGTGGCTGTGAATGTTATTCCTTGGACAGCGACAGAAAGTTTGTTTTTAACTCAAACTCTGTCTGTACAGCTTTTCCTCTTGGTTGTTTCCAGCAGGAGCGCATGAGTATCAGCTGCTGCTTCATTAAAGTCCTGCAGAAACCACGACTGTGACGATAAGCTGTTTGTAGACCTCAGTCTTTAATGAATAACATGATTTACATCATTCTCGCATGTCAGACAGGATTATTCTGAATAAATGTTGGCACGTGTACACACCAGATCGGAATGTATTAGTTCCCATGTAAACAGCTGCCCTAAAATCCACAATCAGAATGATTTCATTCCGAAAGGGAAAAAAAGTCTCCATGTAAACGTACCCAGTGATTTGTGTGTGTATTCCGGTACTTCCTACACTGTGAGGACCGTTTTGCACTTTTAACCAACAAAGGGAGGACATTTTGGCCGGTCCTCACAAAAAAACAAACAAACAAAAAGCCTAAGGAAAAAAAAAACTGTTTTGAGGGTCAAGATTTGATTTTAGAGTTTAGGTTACTATCAGGTTTTGGCTATGGTTAGGGCAAGGTTTAGGTTTAGGCAATCAGTTGTGATGGTTAGGGTATAGGGAATGCACTGTCAATGAATGTCCTATCAAAGGTGGAAGTACAAGGATGTGTGTGTGTTTTTAGAATGCAAAATCCTGGGAAAATATAGGCATATTTACTGCTTTCAACATTGCTCTCCTTTCTTGATTCCCTATCTAGCTAATTAGACGAAAGTTGTCCTGTCTTTGTCTCCTACTCTACAGTTAAATCCTTGCTTTTTTCAGCTTTTGTCAGCCTGAGTGTGATGTTTACTTTAGCTTTCCATTGCATGCCCCAATGCTAGTTAGATTTGCTTTGGTACTGTCAACTTGTCAAGGGTTCCTGTCAAAACCAGGTTGCTTGCCAGGTTTGGAAACCATGGGAAACAATGCCGTTAGACTTGAACAACTGTCATTTTTCTCTTGCTTTGAAAAACAAACTTAAAACAGACAGTATCACAGAATGAAAACGGACAAGACAGAGCAAAAGAAAAGCATTGTTAACTCTGTCAGACTTGAGACTTCATTTTTAATAAAGCTTTTTAACACTTATCATCTTCTGAATAAACTAGAAACGTTAAATGAAAAACATTTGAGAAGCTTAACCTCAAACTTTTTTTTTTCTAAACTTTCTTTTCACATGTTTAGTACTTTTCTGAGAAATATAATGGTTTGCCTTGCTAACATTGGCGCTTGTATATTGCTGCAGGCTATAAAGGTAAAACAATGTATATTTTTCTGCAGCTCACACTGGCTCATAAGACATGTCCACAAATCTATTATGTTATTGGGTCAACTTCTTATTAAGCCCAGATGGAAATCTAGAAAAGGAATGGGAACAGTGAAATAAAATTGTATTTTGTGAGTGTTTCACAGCTGATAGTCTAAAGCTGTGCTGATCTCAGATCTGACATAAAACTTAGAACTGAATAACTCTTCATGATTAATGAGCGAATCCAAAGTTTTTCCCAAAGCTTCTGAAAAAGAAACTATACTGAAAACAGAATGCCATCAAATAACGCAAGTTTCACTGCTGAAGTGATATTCTGTGCATTTGTATTTGGATGTTGATGATGATTCTGTTACTTTTAACACCATATCTGTTTGTTTTAGGTCAAATGCAGAAGCCTTTTGAAGATGCTTCCTTTGCCCTCAAAGTTGGAGACATGAGCGGTCCAGTGTTTACTGATTCTGGGGTCCACATCATTTTACGTACTGGCTGAAAGCAAGATACCACACACTCTGTCCCACTTTCCATGTTAAGCGCATACACAGTCCACCCCAAACAGGCCTGCAATCAATTTCATTACACATGCCTCCCAGTAAATGAAGCTTACGGCCTGTATCGCATTATTTTAGGTGGGATCATTTGTTCCGAAACTAGCGAACAAGACTAGTTTAAATACTCTGAAAATTACTGGGTTTTCCAGATAATTCCTTAAGACCTGAAGCTTTTATTAACTATGACAATGCCATCATATAAAAAACAGTGGTGCCTGTTGAAGTGACCACCTGAAACACATGAGTAAGGTTTAGCTATGTGCAAGGAAAAGCTTAGATGCATGTCTCCAAAAGGACCATTTACTGTATGTTTTCCTGTAACATTTTCCTTTACTACTGTATGCGTGCCAAAGCAGTTCTTTTATCCAAATCACTCTAATAAAAACATGCTCACACAAATGTTTTCATGACATTGCAGATCCCTTCATTTTGAGTTATTTAGAGTCCTCTTCACGCATTCTTGTAATGTTGTTTTATTATGTCATTTGAAAATATCCGGAAACTTAGAACTATTTGTTTTTATAGTTAATTTTGAGAAGTGCATGGTCTGGCCCCCCTGGATATGCAAATATGGCACCAACTAAAGCTTGCAGGTTTTAATAATAGGTCCAACAGCTTTTAAAAGCATCAATGTTCAGATGAACTGATAACACTGCTGTCATTGGAGAATAAATAAAAACATTTTTTATAATATTCTTTTGTATTTTATTTGTTTCATTCATTTTCCCACAAAACTGTGTAGAGGGATGAGAAAACAGAGTTTAGAGTTAATTATTTGATAAATACTCTTCACACATTTCCCAAAGACTTGATGGAAGGAGACTTTGATGCTTGTTAAGTGTCCATTTTGGTTGTTAAGTGAGGTCAATTATGTTTGAGTTAAACATTTTAACACCAACATTACATATGGGATACCTGAATCTATTCTTTATTAGGAAGCTCTGTGACTACGCTGTAAAAACACCATCTCTAGGAGAGGAAATTGCCTCTGCAGGAGGATGATTTGGCGGGCTACTACAGCTATCGTGAATATTTAGAAAGCAATTTTAAAAACTGGAAAGGTTCTCATTCACATGTCATATGATTAGAATATTTTAATATAATTTAATAATCTTGACTGATGTTCTTTTAATTTAATGGTAGTTGTGTGCTGTCAACAGGAAGCTTCCAGAACATTGTTTGCATTCTGCTAGCCGGCTCTAAACTGGTTACATCAGTTCTCTCCCTCTTTTTTTTTTTTTTTTAAACTTTTATTCAATTAAAAAATTTTATATATGTGTGCGAGTGTGTGCATATACAGCGTGGGAAAAAGTATTGAACATGTCAACATTTTTCTCAGAAAATATATTTCTAGTAGAGTTACTGACATGAAATTTTCACCAGAATGCACACATACAAAGAAATCCTAACATTTATATCCATAAATTAAGCTATGTGTAACATAATGAAATGACACAGGGAATAAGTATTAAACGTGTGAAGAAATGGAGGGCAAAAAGATATGGAAAGCCAAGAAAACAGCTGGAGTCTGTCAGTATTTAGAAAGTAATCATGTCCCCTAACAGTGCAAATTCATGTCAGCTGATTCAGTCCTGATTGATGCTTGTCTGACACCTTAGTTTCTCATCACCAATGATACCATGTTAGGTAAAAGCAAAAAGCTGTCTAAAGACCAATGCAACCTTATTATTGCAAAACAAACTGAAGGCATTGGTTCCAGGTGCATTTCTAAACTTCTGAAATTTCCACTGAACACTATTGGGGCCATCATCCGGAAGTGGAAAGAACACAGTATCGTTATAAACCGGCCACAGCCAGGTGTTCCTCGCAAGATTTCAGACAGAGGAGTATAAACAATAATCAGAAAGATTCTCAAACAGTCAAGGGCCACTCATGGACAGCTTCAGAAAGACCTGGAATCAGCAGGTACAGTTGTTTCAGAGAATGCAAGAAGTAATGCACTCAACCACCATAGCCTTCATGCACGCACACCACGCAAGACTCTATTTCTGAAGAAAAAGCATGTCGATGCTCGTTTGAAGTTTGCAACACATCTGGTCAAACCCATGACATTCTGGAAGACGTAGTCTGGCCAGATGAGACCAAAACTGAACTCTTCAGATGTCATAAGACACAACATGTTTGGAGGAGAAATGGCACTGCACTTGAACCCCAAAACACCATAGCAACAGTGAAGGTTGGAGGTGGAAACATCATGGTGTGGGACTGTTTTTCAGCATGTGGTACTGGCAGACTTCATATCATTGAAGGAAGAATGAATGGACAAAAGTAAAGAGACATTTTGGACCAGAATCTGCTGCCATCTGCAGCTGCTGAAGATGAAGATGAAGAGGCTGGATCTTTCAGCAAGACAACCATCCCAAGCACACAGCCAAGGAAACACTCAACTGGTTTAAGAAAAAGAAAATAAAGCTGCTAGAATGGCCCAGACCATCACCCCACTCAAATCCAATTGAAAATCTTTGGAAAGAACTGAAGATCCGAGTTCACAGAAGAGACCCTCAAAACCTTGAAGATTTGAATGCAGTTTGTGTGGAAGAATGGACCAAAATCACACCTGAGCAATGTATTCCACTGGTTTCTCCATACAGGAGGCATCTGGAGGCTGGAATTCACAACAAAGTTTTTTGCACTAAATTTCAGTCAACGTACAGTATTCAATACTTATTCCCCATGTCATTTCACTATATTAAACATAACTTAATTTATGGTAATAAATGTTAAGATTTCTGTGCATGTGTGCATTACTTGGGTTGTTGCCGACATCTGGTAAAAATTCCATGTCAATAGCTCTAGAAATATATTTTCTGAAAAAAATGTTGACGTGTTCAATACTTTTTTCCCTCTGTATACTATATAGGCCTACATATATATATATACATATATATATATATATATATATATATATATATGTGTGTGTATATGTATATATATATATATATATATATATATATATACACACACACGCACACATTTATATGTGTGTGTGTGTGTGTGTGTGCATGTGTGTAGAAAAGCCGCAAACATGGCTAGACAAGGAATTAAAAGGATATATGAAAGAATAAAATCAAGCTAAACTAACATCTAATTTCAAATCAGATTGGCAGGTGTACTTTAAGGAATTTTGTAAATAAATTAAATATAAAGAAAAAGAAATTGTACGATGAAAATAGGGTAAATGAGATAAAAGAATGATGGTAAAAAAGTTTGGAGTACAGTTAACAATTTGATGGGAAAGAATTATCGATCTACTCCATCTTTCTTGGAAAAAGGAGGACATTTTATCATCAAACCAACAGAGATAACAAATTACCTAAATGATTATTTTATTTAAAGAAAAAAAAAAAGATTTAAGAAACAACTTTCTAGACATGGATGATGACTTATTAACACTAATAAAAGATAAAATAATGTCAGGAAAAAAATTTTAATTTAATTTTGATCCTGTAAATGTAAGCTATGTAGAAACATTGCTGAGAAAGTATAAGGATAAACCACCAGGTAATTGAAGGATTAGATGGTAAGCTTTTGAAAATTGTGTCTGCTTTGACTGCACCAATGATCTGTCATATCATTGATCAAAGTTTGCTAGAAAATTATATGTCCTTAGGAATGAAAAAAGGAAAAAATACTGAGAAGGACCCAACTACAGTCACGATATGTCGCCATATTTCCAATCTTTGCCAGAAGTCCCAAGTGGATGTTTCTTCTTTATGTGACTTACTGAAATCTAACCCTAACCCTGACCCTTCCCCTAACCCTAACCACCCCCACTACACCACACACATCTGGGTTGCAACCTGCAGATAGATACTCTTGGCGGTGTTTAACTAACTTCTGCTTGAGACTTCCTGTTTGGATTGGATGTATGGCGGCGCCCTCGTCAGCCATTGTAACTGCAGGAAGGTACTCTTGAAAATAACACCGTTGCCAAAGAATGTAAGGGAATCATTTTCTGGACCTAATAGTCATCCTATAAGTCTGTTGCCTGCGTTAAGTAAAATAATGTTATCTGTGAACAAATTAAAACTTTTTTTCTTTAAAATATTTTTAAAAATGTCCTTAAATAATTTAACCACGTATTGCCAATATGCATATAGGGAAGGTAACTCTACGGCGACTGCCCTAATTCAGGTTGCCCAGTTGATGGAGATAGAACAAAATAAATTAGTTGGAGCTGTTTTGCTTGATTTTACAGCAGTTTTTGATATTATTAAATATCAAAAACTTAATATTAATATTTACTATTATCAAAGAGTAAATTGAGATGTTGTGGTTTTTAACAATCAGCAATGTTATGGTTAAACAGTTATTTAACAAATAGAAAACGGATGGTTTATTTTATGTTTGATAAAAACTCTGTTCTAACAGATATACTAAACCAACCACACAACCTCAGTGAGATGGTGGTGATGGCAGTGAAAAAAATATAAGAAAACAGCTTTATGGAACAATTGAACCTGTCAGTTGATGCGTGAAACTTAAAACCAGGATGATGACAAGAACATTTTCCAACCCGGAAAAAACTTGATGCAGTGGTCCAAATCCTGGAGGAGATGTGCAAAAACTTACATGTTAAGAAAAGTAATATCAATTTTTCAATTATTATTTTTAAATTCTTTAACTTGTTCCTGTCTTTAGGACAGGGGTAGGCAAGCCTGTTCCTCAAAAGCCACAATCCTGCAACTTTTAAATGCATCTCCTCTCCAAGACACCTGAATTACCTCACGCACAAGACATTCAACTCTGCAGAGGCCTGGTAACGAGCCATTCGTTTGATTCAGGTGTGTTGGAGAAGGAACGCATCTAAAGTTGCCGCAATGTTGCTCTTGAGAACTGGGTTTGGCCACCCCTGCCTAAGGAGAAAGAAGATGTTAATCAGATAAAAATCCTTATAAGGAGTGTGAATAATTCTGGACAAACTGATTGTTCAAATTGTAGAGCCATAGGGTTATTTGTACCAACTGTTGAATGACGCAGCTGTTGTGCCACTCCAAACTGATCAAACAAACTTTTAGTCCAAACCAAATTCATCCATTTTATTTTCTGTTTATAATTTTAAAAAAAAAACATTTTAATGTAAATTACACAACTGAAATAATAAATGAGATATAGGAAACATCAGCATATTGTGCGGAAACAGTCTTTAGCTTTCTAGTAAACGAATATGTTTGTACAGGCATGTCACAACTTTGAAATTAATTCCAATCCACTTCCTTATTTATAGACACATAGCAAGCCATTGGTGATCTATTTTATGCCGCCCCTCTGGATTCAGATATATACTTAATCCCCAGTTTGTCTCTGACTCAGTCTGCTGTCTCTTTGTACTTCTCAGTTTTGTTCCAGCTACTCGGAGTGGCACAACAGCTGCGTCATTCAACAGTTGGAGTAGGTACAAACTCTTTTAAATGCATAATAAGCAGTCTTGAATAAAGAAGTGGAATTGTTTATTTGATGTAGCAAACAGGGAGCATCATTTAGGGTTTGTTACAGGTTGTTTTTACAGTGGAAAAGATCCTGAAAAGATTCTGATTCTTCTGAGTTCATAGTTTTACAGGCTTTAATTTGTGGGATTTTGTGAATTTTTTATATCAGAACTTTTCGGTGTAATCCTTCAGCAGCAGAGGTAGATCATACTTTCCAAAGCTCCCTGCTTCCTCTGAGAGCTGCAGTTTGTCTATGTGATGAATGCTCAACAGAACACGTGTCTGATTAAAATCCATATTTACTTGAAAACTTAATTTTCTATTTTAAACATCTTTTACTACAGAATGACTCAATGTGTCTTTTAAAACCGTCTTACAAACTTTTTTGCTCAGCTTTGAAGAAAAAAAAAGGACAATTTAGAAAGTTTCACTTTGTAAATGTCACCCTGCCCTCATGTTTACCTTTTTTCCATTGTCTAATAAGGTTTTAGAAGCCACCTATCTAATATCAAAACTAACAGCACAACAATAATATGCACTGTGCTGAAAAGGTGTAGAATTGCAAGGGGCATGTGTGTTTATAACTTGGTGCACAAAAAACCATTAAACTAATCTGCAAATTGTGCATCTGATAAAAATTCATAGTTTGCTGGAAACTGGGTTCATCATGACCATTAACATCTCCCTTTACTGCTTCATGACCCAATGTTTCTTTTAAAACTGTCTTACAACCTCAGAGATTTTGGAAAAATGTAACACTACTCATCAAAACTATTTTGTTTTGTCTCAGCATTTTTAAGAAATCACAAAAAAAAAAGTTTGAGAAGTTTACATTTTTTGCTTGAAAATGGCACCGCCCCTGTATTTATCTTCCTTCTTTAAATAATAGTTCTTTGTTTATCTTGAAAATATGGACGCAAAATGTGTCGAGGGTAACTGAACATGTGTATCAGGTCATAAAAGGTGTATGAAAGGGTGATAAGGAAGGGTTTAAGTGTCCGTTTGTATTCAGCTGCAGTTTAACAGACTCAGACCTCATATCAGAAGCAAGAGAGCTGCATTTTTTCAGGATTAAGTTTTTTTTTTCGAAGCAGCTGTTCAGTCAGAAACTGAAAGTGAAACCAGGAACATTCTGGATAACAGCAGAACCTCCACAATATTTTACCTGGGGAGTCTGGGGATCAAATCCTGTCCGGGCCCTCTTTGCGTAAATTGCCACATTCAGGCCAGAATATGGCCAGGTATGCAAGGAGTTCCCAGGCTCATGACTCATGATAATCTGTCAGTCAGTCAGTCATTTTCTGTACCGCTTATCCAGTTCAGGGACGCAGGGGTTGCTGGAGCCTATCCCAGCTATTATCAGGCGAGAGGCGGGGTACACTCTGGACAGGTCGCCAGTCTGTCGCAGGGCCAACACAAAGAGACAGACAACCATTCACGCTCACATTCATACCTAGGGGCAATTTAGAGTGATCAATTTACCTAACATGCATGTCTTTGGACTGTGGGAGGAAGCCGGAGTACCCGGAGAGAACCCACGCATACACGGGGAGAACATGCAAACTCCACACAGGAAGGCCACAGTTGGAATTGTTCAAACCCCCTCCCCAGCTGGGAATCGAACCAGCGACCTTCTTACTGTGAGGCTGTGGTGCTAACCACCACACCACCGTGCAGCCTCATGATAATCTGAATATTATTTATTTATTCATTTTTGTAAATGCTTGCTTGTGACTGAATTTGCAAAGTATTGATGGACCTGACAAGGGGAATGGGGAAAAGGGATAAACAGTGAACAGATATTAAAAGAGTGCAGAGAAGAAAGAAGAGGTAAAGACACTCCAGACAACTGCTGCATCTATACAGAATCACAACAGAGAACATCATACGGCCTGTGCAGCAAAACAAAACTTTTAATAATGAGGAGCACCTATAGGACACAAAACAAGCTGAAAGAATCGTGATTCACAGCAATAACTGAAGCATGAAAACCCCCCACACAGAAAAAAACAACGAAAACTGAACAAAAGTAGCTATTGGTGTACAGACCCAAAGGACAGCGACTGTGTCAGCATGCAGAATATGGGGATTTAGGAGTGTTTAAAGATGTGCACGCTTGTGAAACTGCATCTGCACCTCTACAAATGTCAGAGTCAGACCAGAGGGGCCCAAGACCCAGGCAATCAGCAGGAATCCCAGGTTATGATTTCCAGCACACTGAGCTCATCAGTCCAGAAGGTGGCAGGGGAAGGCCTCAGCCCGAGCATCCTATGGCTGCAGGACACCCCACCCCGCCATGTCTTTATCACTTCATGCCTTCATTCACCTCACCTCAGTTCAATTAAAAGATGTTATCTGTAATTTTTAGATTCACTGTATCATCACTGATACCTGCAAACCAGTCACAGGTTTTTGTCTGTGCAGGATTCAGTGTTCATGAGAGAAATCACAGAGAAAACATTGTTTGAGCACATTTATCATCATATTGTTTCAGAATGAGATGATGAACATTCAACTAGCTGTTGCCAACTGTGTTGCCAAGACAAGCACAGCTTTCAATTAGGGGTATTTAACGTGCAGTTTCTGGGATAAAAGCTGGCTTTATGCCATATATTTCCTCATTGCCAGCAAGTTTCAACAAAAACTCAAATGCATTTGATGAGACATTTTGTAGCTGTTTCTAGAATTTAAAAAAGGAAACTTTCACTTTCTATAGAAGTTTTTCATTTTCAAAAAACCCCCCTTGCCTTGTATGAATGTGTGTGAATGTTCCAGTGGTGGTCGGAGGGACCGTAGGCGCAAAATGGCAGCCAGGCTTCCGTCAGTCTGCCCCAGGGCAGCTGTGGCTACGTACATAGCTTACCATCACCAAGTATGAATGAGGAGTGAATGAATAATGGACCTACTGTGAGCGCTTTGAGTTCCTGGATAGGAAAAAAAAGTGCGATATAAATCTAATCCATTATTATTATTATTAACATGAGAAGTCAGTCTACCTGCTAGCAGCTATTTTAAGTCCCAGACAATAAACATGCCATGTGCTTGTTTGTGAATACAGTGAGGCTGACACATATTGAAATAAATAGAATATTGTATCTCTTGATACAGTCTCGTTTCACTGATGTAGTGGCTACAAACAGTAGTTTGTAACAGAGGTCGATGTTATGAGGAGTAAAATATATCTGGTTTAAGAACACAAAAACTTGTGTTAAGTACTGGGTTGTAGCAGTATTTTAAAAAATCTACATCGGGCAAATAACACCAGAGACTTTGGGTTAAAACTGCAGTTCCCCACCAGAGGGCCACCTGTACACACCATCCTCACTATAGGAGCAGCAGAATGGTGGCAATAAACAATAATGACTTCCATAAAGGTTTAGTTTTCCGGTATAACTTAAAATCAATTTGTGCTGCTTCATCTTTGATTTTGCTTTTTAAAATTGTGACTAAAGGAGTGTTTTGCAACTGTTTGATTTTTTTTTTAAGTATGTCAAAAGCCTGTGACATTTTAAGACTGATCAACATATTATTTACTGTGATATTACCTGTCAATTTTGTATCTACTCTGCACCCTGAACTGATGCATTCTCCTTATCTTCAACAGTTCTCCATGATTCCAGCCATGGACTCCTGTTTAACTGCCTCTCTCCTCCTCATCCTCTTTGTGTCCCCTGTCCCCTCCTGCCGGACTGGGAAGGGTCGCGAGTGTGAATCTGCTTCCTTTGTACCAGGCCACAATCTGGTGGGGGAGGGCTTTGATTTCGTCACTCTGCGCCGAAAAGGAGCTTATGTGATTGATGGGAGGACCTACCTAACCCCAAATGGCACCTGTACCCTCTGCTTCAATGGTCATGGGGCCAGTCGCAAGAAGTGGCAGAAAGTAAGAAAAACATAAAAGATATAACTTTCTTAAAATGAATGTGCTAAAATTTTGTGATGAAATTAATGGTGGTGTTCTTCTTTATAGCTGCCAGTTTCTGTGATGGACTGGCGTGCAATCAACCACTGCAGTGTTGATATGTCCAGCAGCTCACACTCCTTTGTTAGGTAAGGTATCACAGGCAGAGGTAAATAACAAGGACACAAACTCACTCTGATATTGTTGCTCAGCATTTTACAAAGTAATATGTAACATGATTTGATTCAAGTAGATCAAAACTTGTTTTTTTTTTTTTCTTTTTTTGTGGTCAAATTTTTACTTTTATTCAAGAAATCTTTATACAAAAGGAGAAAGGAAAAAGAAAACATGAAATTAAAAGTGAGTACATCAGCAAGTAGCACACAAAATAATCAGCAAGATTAAATAAACACAAAACAATAAAATCCTTGAAAATGATCAACAACTGAAACCGATTCCAAAATCATATAAATGAACAACTCCTCTCACCCCGTAGGGACCTGGACACAACACACAAAGCAGCTTTAGTGACTTTCAATCTAACAAAGTCTGAGGTGTATATTATGAATGTACGGACAGATGTACGGAGGATCAGCTTGTGTATGTAGATAATTGACTGTGATGTGAAACTGTGACACCAAAAATGACAACTGTCGGGAAATGAATATTTTGATGTTTTGGAAAAAACCAGAAATCCCATCTACCAAATTATGGCTGGAGGAAATGGTAAGGCTCTCTCATCTGGAAAGAATACGGTTCTCATTAATAAACAAACTGCAACGATTCCATAAAATTTGGCAACCCCATCTGCAATACATTGCTAACTCTGATTGAAGTAGGTTTGTTTTGACCCTCAGTGTGACAAGATATAAGTCCTAAAGAAAGGGAGTGGGTGGGATACGGAGTGTTCCTGTTCATCTGTCATTTTTGTTTTGTTCTATTCTGGTCGGTCTTTTTGTCCTTATTTTTTATGTCCATATAAGAAAAGAGGATCAAACTGTATGACTTATCCCTCAATAAAACTGTTTGACGAAGAAAGTTTTTACAGAACTGCAGCTCTTACTGAGGTTTGACTTTTTTTCCTTCCTTTTTATGAATACATGATGCATTGACTGTCAGGATGGAAGGACCATTTCACCCAGTACACCAAAAAGTGTTTCAAAACAGGATAACCAACTCTGGCTTTAAGAGTTCTTGTCCTTCATTAACTTTTTTGTTATGTCTCTTAATCTTATTCTGTAGTCTTACCCAATACTGTATCTATAATTAAACAGTTCTGATTTTGTTTTCAGAAACAGATATGTGAATTAAAAAAGGTAGACTCTGGAGACTACCCCCATTTCTGAGAGCCCCTCCCCTCAGACTTATAGCCACAATGCTCTTCAGTCCCAAATCTCTCCTTCAAAGCTCAGAAGAGGGTGAAAGCCAAACCTATATTAATTCTGGCTTTCAAGCATGCAGTATCTACAGCTCTTTTCGCCACAAAATACTTCCTTTCCTTTGCTGCATGTGTCATTTAAATGGAGAATTTGAGTGAATCTGGTGTCGGCTCCAGTTGACATTAACAGAAAGAAAAAAAAGTTTGCTCCAATCGACAACTTTATCCCAACAGAGCGCTATGCTCTGTCACTGGCTGGAGACGTTACGCAAATCTCCGCCCAGAAATGTTCCGAACACACCAAAAAAAAAAAAAATGCAGTCAGGGGAGGGGGAGTTGCAAACAAAACTCACTGCAACACGAGAGTAGAAGCCCAAAGGTGCGGATTGAGCCAGATTTCACTCACACAAGTTTAGCATTTCTTTTCAAGGGGAAAACTCTGGACTCTACCTTTAAAAAAGTAAATAAAATTTTCCTTTAAATTTTGTCCACAGCTCACTGATTGAAAATCACATCACACAGGACAGTAATAACTGGAAGGTAAGAGTCTGTTTATTTGCTGCATTAAAAAAAAAAAAAGAAAAAATTACATGAGTCAACAGTTTACTTAAGTTTATATTTACAATTTTTGTCAAAGAACTGCTGATACTGTAAACAAAACAAGGAGGAAATAGTACAGTTTGTTAATTAATTATGTAAACATCATTAATACTATAATGTTATGAAGAAAGATTAACGGTATGTTCAGACCAAATGCGATTTCGGCGTCAAAATCGCATCTGATGCCCAAAGCTGGATGCTGGGTCACTAAAAAGTCAGACGCTTGATTTCCAGCGTCTTGATGCCCTGACGCGCGGCGAGAGATGCCCAGCCAAGTCGCCCAAATCGCGTTTGGTCTGAACACGCCGTAAGGATTATCAAGGACCTAAGCCCCCTGGAATTTTTTTTTAAGCAAACAAGGGAGATTTAAGAGTGGTAAGGATGATTTTTGGGTTTGATGTACAAAGTGATGTTCCTCACAGCACCATTTAGAAAGTTGCTGCTTTCCTAAAAGACTAAAGCCGGGTGTCAAACCTCGCACTTGCCTGAGTGCACTACGCACTGAATTCGGTGCACCGTGTACTTCATCTGTAATGCACACTGTTGTAGCTAAATGCTGACCCGAATAGAGCACTGCACTTACTGAAAGTTACGGACTAGCACTGACCGCTAACGTGAGCTAACTTTACTGAGCCGGTAACGGCGGCCTCAAACAAATGACCAGACCATAATTGTCATACGGGAGTGAACAGCTTGGTAGCTTGCAACAATATACATCAGTACTTATATCTGAATGAATTAATCAATGTTACTTACATCGGTACAATACCGCCTCCGCTGCAGCAGGGGTCACCACCGCTTCATTCTCCGTCATTATTCAGATAGCAAATGGACAGTGCCGCAGATCCGTGGCAGCTGCAGTGTCACATTCGCCTTGGTTCTGCCTCGCGGAGTCATATGTGAGTCCACTTGCACAGCGGGATGGATCCGCAGCTGATCCACGTTCTAATTGGAAATTCTGATGTTAGGCGGAGCACAGGCCGACCTCAAGCTGTCACTGCACCTTCGACCCGGATCCACAGCAGATCTGTTCATGATCTTGTGATTCAGTCGTGGGGCCAGTACGGACTCGTTATATGGCTGTATTTTTAACCTCTGCTCTTCAGGCAACAATATTATGCTAAAGAAGCTACAATAAATGAGACTGTGGAACAATGTATAGTTTTAAAACTTTATATTTATAGAGTTCAATACAGTAACAGTGAACATGAATAGTGACAGTATATTTCTGGAGAGGAGCTCCTTGGGCGACTTCTGTCCACAGCCAAACTGAACCAGCGGATGGCGTTGCGCATCCCTCTTCTGTGGCATCTTTACCTCTGTGGTTCTTCCAGCATCTAAAACCACACAAACACACAGCCCTGCTTGGTTATTGTAATGTTGACAAGTTGTCTCCATTCCCTCTGTACCGATAATACAATAATGAATATTTTTTTCTGGTAATGATGAATAAGCTTTATTTTTCATAGCCCCTCATTGTCTACCAGAAAATAAGTTAAATCCCCAAGTTTCGCAACTCTTAACCACAACTGATGTAGCGTTGACCTACATTCGCTAGTATTTTACCCAAAATAATATTTTCTGGTTTGAAATCAAGTTTCCTCTCAAGTATGTCTTCGAAGATTCTAAACATTTCTTTCCAATATAACTCTATTTTTTTACATGTATAAAAAATATTAATATAATTCGCATTTTCTTCTCCACAGTTTCTCCAACATTTACCATTTGTGTCATTATATATTTTTTTATACTCTCTGGAACCAAGAAGTATCTCATAGTCATTTTCCAAGCAGATTCTCTCCAAAATAAGGACGTAGTTGTTTTATGAATTCCAATACACATCTGTTCCCAATCATTTTCATTTATTTTAATATGTAGCTCCGTCTCCCATTTTTCCTTAACATTGGTTGCCATTTTCTCTTTTTTAATTCGACAGTATTTGGTATAGCTGACTCAAAGTATTTTGATGTTTCTTATTACAATTATTTGCCACATAAACTATCAAGAGATGTACATCATATACATTCTTTCCTAGCTTACTATTCAAATAGCTTCGGACTTGTAAATACTTATAAAATTGATTTTTTTGGGATATCATATTGTTTATTAATTTCTTCAAAGGATTTCATTCGACCATTTTCAAACAATTGATAAAATCTTATAAGCCCCTTTTCAGCCCAGCCATTAAAAATATTATCCATTGCATTTGCAATAAATTCAAGATCTCTAAATTTCCCTCAAATAAACCATTTCTTTGTCATTTATTTTCATACCTTTAAAAATTCTTTGCCACATCTTGATGGTATTTCCTATACAGTAATTATTCTTAATTTCTTCCTTAAGTTCCTTATCCTGAATTTTGAATATAGCAAATTTAATTAAATGTACCCTATTTATTTCTATCTCTTTCCATCTTGGAATATTGGAATCACTTATCCAAGACATTAATGACTTTACCTGAGTTGCTTTAAAATAAGTCTCAAAATCTGGTAATGCTAGGCCTCCTCCGAGCTTTGATAATTTCAAACTTTTAAGTTTAACCTGAGGCTTTTTATCATCCCAAATAAATTTTCTCAGCAGGTTATCCCATTCTTTAAAAATACTTGGTATATAAAATGGCAAAGTTTGAAACAAAAACAAGAATTTAGGCAATGTAATCATTTTAATTGATTGAATTTTCTCAAAGATTGATTGGTTCAGAATCTTCCACCTATCCATTTCCATTTTCATCTGATTTGTCAACTTCCCATAATTAATCTCCATTAATGTGCCCATGTTTTTAGGTATATATACCCCCAAGTATTTTTTATATTCACAATCCCATTTAAATCTAAATTTTTTCATAATTTCATTATCTACCTCACCTATCATCATAGCCTCAGTTTTATGTTCATTTAGTTTATACCCAGAGTGTGCACTGTATTTTTCAATATCTTCCATAAGGTTATTTAATGATTCCCAACGTCCACTATTGTCACCAGCACATCATCTGCATACATTGCTAATTTGTATTCATTTCCTCCTACACTAATCCCAGTTATATTTTTATTTTTTCTAATACTCTCTGCTAATGGTTCTATACATAGAACAAAAATCAACGGAGAAAGACAGTCTCCCCGCCTTACACCCCGATGCAAGCTCAGTGTTCTTGACAATGCTCCATTCACTTTTACTACCGCTTTTGGATTCTTGTACATTACTCTCAATGTATCTATAAACCGGTCATGAAAACTAAAAGCTTTGCATGTTTCGAAAATAAAATTCCACAATAACCGATCGAAGGCTTTTTCAGCATCTAATGTTAACATTAGAGCCTGCTCACCACTTCTCTGTGCCCAGTCCACCAAATTCAGAGTCCTTCTCACGTTATCTGACGCGTTTTTTTTAGCTGGTTAACAGCAAGCCTGAGCACGCCTTACCTTTAGACCACCTATTTTAGTATCTTACCTATTCACTTGTGATTGCTCTGTTAGCATTTAGCTTGGATGTCAATCATTTGCCCCGTGACTCAGAGCGGCCCTATCTTTGCCTATTTCAGTATTTTCTGGGAGTGACAACACAGCAAAATGGCGATGGTGGGAAACGCCCAACTGGCTTCACTTTCAGCTCCTCAGACATAACAGGATACTACCTCCAACAGTCTTTGATAATAATAATACATTTTATTTGTAACGCACTTTACATTTGAATTCAAATCTCAAAGTGCTACAGATAGCCACCCTTTGCTTTTATTAAACAAACATTTCCTGGCATCTTACTCACCACCCTGAGAAACAGGTGTCTTATATAGCCCTGATTTAGGGGGGGAAGTCAGCTTGAGCAACCTGCCAGGTGTCCTGGGTGCACACCACTACATTTACTTGAGTTACCAAGTTTTGAGCTTTCATTTTTCCTGTATTTGATCAGTTTGGCCTAGATGTCGGCAAGTTTGTGTCTGCAGGCCTGAATGTAGGAGGAACGCGCTCTGCTGCATACTACTTCGCTTCCCGAAAGAACAGCGAGGATCGCTACACCTTCAGCACACACAAAGTTGCTTGCACCCATTACAGGTGTTACAACATAATCAAATAAAGTTGAGGTTTTTTTAATCAGATTTGCTCAGCTTGTGTCCTTTAAAATAATGCCAATTTGTCTTTTTGTGTTTAGTTTCCGTGTATCAACCAGGCCACCACTCAACTCTGAGTTCCTTCAGGATGTCACCAGGCTGCCAAGATACTACGACTCTTCCACTCGTGCTCAATATGAGGAGCTCATACACACCTATGGCACACACTACTTTAGACAGGTTAAAATTCACACTCATTTTTAAAATTTCTTTTCTGAATTAAAAAAAAAAAAATACACTCACTTCCTTAAAGGGACTAGAGGTAGGAATTTAAAAACAAACATGAATGTCCATTTTTTTAAATACTAATGGGTGATGAAGCGCTAAATACCAAAAATAACGTTTCCACCCACGTTTCTCTCCATTGCCTTGAACAGGCTGTGTGCTGTAAAATGCGCTGCAATTTGGTGTCCGAATTTTCAGCGCTGCCTTGCGGACGTGACGTCAAATGACGCTGCATCCGCTGATTTGATACAGGAAGAAGACGGTTGCAGTAAATTCAAACACTGTAAGCGATAGTTTTGGATTCTTCTGCCGTCAGCAAACGATTCAGATCAACTGAAAGACACTAAAAAGTGTAACTACAAAGAAAAAGGTTAGTAAACAACGTTATAGCTTCAGTTTGTGCACGCTCCCGTGCCGGCTTGGCTCGTAGCTGCAGTTACCTGAAGCGCCGGTCGCGAGTTACGTTTCTTAATCTTGCCTCAAGTCCCTTTAATCGCTTTCATTCATTGTAAAAAGAAACAAAAGGTTATTTAACAACCATGAACTTAATTTCAGGTTCGTCTTGGGGGACGACTGAGGAGGGTTACAGCTATACGGACCTGTTTGTCCACACTGAACAAGCTTTCCACAGATCAGGTAGCATAGAAACCACAATTGCCTCAAAGAGGGCGATCTGCACAGATTTGCACAGAACCTTCACTTTTGAATCAGCTATCAAATGCACTAATTTCTTCGTAAAAATTCAAAAACCCACATTCAACCCTGCTCAAATTGAAAACTCTTGGCCTGTTTCACTGCTCCCATTCATGTTTAAACTTCTAGAGTGAGCTGTCTTCAGTCAGGTCTCACTGTTCCTTCACAACAACAACCTGTTTGATCCAGAGTAGTCAGGCTTTGGGTAGGGCCACTCAACTTAAACTGCTCTTCTATCTGTTACTGAGTCATAAAGAAAAAGACTTTATCAGCGTAGTAAACAACGTTATAGCTTCAGTTTGTGCACGCTCCCGTGCCGGCTTGGCTTGTGATGCAGTTACCTGCAGCACCAGTTGCATCACTTGCAGGTCTCATTTCTTAATCCTGCCCCTAGATCCTTTGACTAGAGATGCACCGAAAATTCAACCACTGAAAGTTTTCAGCCGAAAATGACCCCAAAGTGCATTTTCGGCCAAAAGACACAAATCACCAAAAACAACACGGCCAAAACTTGTGATGACGTGGCAAACAGCGATCCAGCACGCGACTTATGCACTTTGTGTTTTTATGTGGAAACACATTTAATTTCACAGTCTTTCAGCAGGCCAGTCAGTTTTAAGCCTTTTTATCATTTGTTGTAGTCGTCCTACAGAGAAACATTTAAAGGTTCTATTTCTTTCCCCCCTTTCCCTTCTCCCTCCCCCCTCCCCCCCCCCTAGGCATTATGTAATGTACACATGAGTGGGGTCAAACTAAATATTTTATTTTGAATTTTATTTCATATTGTTCATTGCTTTGATTTTTAGTGAGGTTAGTATGCATCATAGCCAAAAATGCTATGGTTCTAATAATTGACATAATATTTTCTCTGTTTCGGTTTTCGGCTTTGGTTTGCTCCTTTTTAGTTTTTGGTTTCGGTCGATCAAAAATTTTCATTTAGGTGCATCCCTACCTTTAACAGTTTCAATTATCAAAGAAAAAAAAAAAAGAAAGAAAGGGGCTTTGGTTAAAGGCCAGTGTACTATAGAGTAACACCTTCTTTGCAAGTAATAAAGCCTGCAAACATTTTAAATGATAAGAATTGAGACTGTTCTGAAAGCTTTAAAATGTGCATGAACTTTTATAATGATTAGGATAAACAACCTCTCGCCCCTTTGTTTGCAGTTCTCGTCTGCCTACCTACAGAATCCATGTGACAGTTGAGGGCCCATCGCTGTGCCTCCAAGTGATCGTGTGCCCTGGCTACTTGGCCACAGGGTTGTCCCTTTGGCTGAATGGTCAGCGTGCATGACTTTAACCTGGTAGACTGGGGTTCAGACCCTGCCCAGGCCCTCTTTCATCCTGCCACATGTGAAACAAATTTCAGGATAGGACCTTAAAGTGTAAATGCAACGCTCAACCAACCTAACTTTATTTAATAGACTGAGTCCTGGTCTTATCAATAGTTATATACCAAACGTGAAAAACAGAAGCATATAAAAGAAAAACGCTGTGAAGTTTGACGTTTTTAGGACAAGGACGCCGCCATCTTGCAGTACTCTAAGCTCTGACGTCACCCGGTTGGTTAGTCCTGCGGTCCTGAATGAGAGTCCTCTGGTCCGGTCCACAATTATAAAGGTAACAGCTGAATGACGGAGACTGGTGAGCCAAAGGAGAAGAAAAGACAAAAGGGGAACCACTGCTGTATCCTCCTGGATCTAAAAGCAAGTTTACCAAAGTTTAAGCTGAGGACAGAACAGTTAACAACCTCAAGCTGAACCAGAAACCGGTCCTGCTGCTGCTGGCGGCTCTGAAAAGGGAACCTCCCTGACTCCAGATCAGAAGGTGAGAATTTTCTAGAGAAAATGAGGAAAATTATCAGGAGACTTGGAGTCTGGTAAGCTAGAGGTCCACAGACGAAAGCCTGCAGCTGCTCTGAGTGTTTTAATATCACCGCCGGTGACATCCACTCACAGGCCGAACCGGTCAGCAGCATCAGTCTGTGCCGGACATCAGTACGTAGCTCTCCACCTTGATTCCTCTCTGAGCTGCTTATTAAACACATGTCAAACGGCAACACTCATGAATCCTCCCCACAGCCTGATGATGAGCAGGAGACCATCATAAAAACTTTCTAACTGGGACTCCCAGTTTTCCACTGCGGGTCCGGTTAAACCAAACACCGCCCGCTCCCCCATCATCCTACAGCCTGGATGCTTTGCATCTTTCCCATCGTATCCCTGTCTCGCTATAGCATATATTTTATTTTACATTAAACCACTAGTTACTACCGTTAGCTTAGTTAGCATACCTGCTGGGTTACTACCGTTAGCTTAGTTTGCCTACCTGCTGTTTTCCCGGACCCTCCCGTGTGTCCGCCCGGCTCTCCTTCAGGGACAGCACCGCCTTCAAAACGTCCACCTCCTGGTACAATAATCTATACGTGTAATCCAAATTGTTATACAAAATCCTCCACGCATGATCTGGTCCATGTGGACCTCCTGACAGCAGACAGCCTCCAGCATCGCTGAACCGCGCCACTCCTACAGGTGCTGCCAACCCCCCTTCCTGACACCAGGACCGGCGTCTCCTCCTCTCTCTTTAGTCACACGGTGTAATGGCTGGAAAGCATCGGTACAGGATCTGGAAGCTGGACTGGCCTCCCAGTTTCGCTTTCCATCATATTAATCTTCGAAAACATGTTCCAGCTTGTTAATTATAGTGCAGCGTAACTGGCTATTCCTATTGATTTAATGCGCAGTCAGAGGGGAAACCAACCCAGTGACGTCAGAGCTTAGAGTACTGCAAGATGGCGGTGCTCTTGTCCTTAAAATGTCAAACTTCGCAACTTTTTTCTCTTATATGCTTCTTTTTTTCATGTTTGGTATATAATTATTGATAAGACCAGGACTCAGTCTAGTAAATAAAGTTAGGTTGGTTGACCGTTGGATTTCCACTTTAAGACCTGTACAGACTTGTGTTTTCCCCTGAACTGTCCCTTATTACAGCTTTCTAATTAGATATATGCATTATGTTACATCTCATCACCTCTCCTTTTTTCCAGGTCCAAAACTGTTTATCGCTGGGATTTTCTGTCGGTCTGGGGAAGCTGAGTCTATCCAGTGTTCAAAGCTCCTGTCACAAGGTTTTACAGAACCGGGATGCCTACACTAGTTACAGCTCTGGTTTCCACCGACATTACACAGAGATCTCTGGAGGCAGTGGTTGGTTGGGGGAGTTTTCAATTGCTCATAATGACTCTCTGGGCTACTTGAATTGGCTGAGAACCCTGAAGGATCATCCTGATGTTGTCTGGTACTCCCTTCGGGCAATATATAAGCTCATGCCAAGGAAAACACAGAAATTAGGGATGAAGGCTGCGACTGAGCAGTATTTAAAGGACAACGCTGTGAGGCATTCGACCAGTGAGCCCAGGTGTTACACTTCTTACCAGGCTTCCAACTGCTGCCCTAAGCAGCCATCAATTGGGACACTGGAGGTGACCATTGTCCGAGCCTGGAATCTGGCAGGAGATCTAGCTGGCCCCACTGACAGGTTGGTTGAAGAGGGGCAGAGATTGAGATATTTTTGATAAAGCAATGTTAATTAATCTGTTGCCCCTACTTCATTCTTTTTTTCCATTCACAGCTATGCAAAGATGTGGTACGGGACCATCTATCGCAGGACTAATATGATTGAGTCAAATAATCCCAGCTGGAACGCTTATTATAATTTGGGCAAGGTCAGTAAACCTTCTCATTACAGATCTGCTCAAGAGAACACATTGAGCAAAAAGTAATCCAACAATTTGGTTTTACAGATTATGTACTGTATTTGTTTGTTTACCATCTGTGTGTATGTAGAGTGGTCAAATCACAACAGTGAATATTTATTTCTCTTTTTTTTTATACTTGTGTGAAAATTCAGAAAAATGACAAAGACGGAGTATTTGTGGATTCCATGCAACTGATCTCTCTAGAGAAGGCGCCCCAAATGATCCCCAAAAATGTAAGGTGCAAGGAAAAAAAAATAGGAAATGAGGCATTGAAAACAAACAGAAATTTAATATGATTAGTGGCAATGATGATAAAATCCCCCAGTTTATATCACAGTATTCACAAAATTAGCATGTTCGCCTAACTAGTTTGAAAGAGGATTTCAAAGCTATTTTTTGGATGTCTTTTTGCCTAAAGGCAGGTACACACTACAAGAAAATTAGCCCGATTTATGTGCCAATCTCCACCTTACGATCAAAGCCAGCAAAGGTCCGATTGTCAGATGTTAGCAAAAAACATCACATTTGATCTACATTTGAGAGATTGTAGATAATGAACATGTTTGATATTTGCGACTAGAAATCCTGGTGTGTGTGGTGTTCGGAGAAGACCCGAACACGCACAGCGATCACAGCTGTGCAAAATCAAAAACGCTGCACTCATTGGAAAAACACTTGTAGGCTCCCGGAACAACAGCCAATCAAGACGCGAAAGCTAACAGCTGACTAACAGCTGACTAACAGCTGACTGATGGAAAAGGAAGTAAAAACAAAGAGCACACAGCCATAGCTCACAGCCCAGCTCTCCAAGCTATCTAATGTTTGTGGCCACTTTTTTTCACCTCCAACTTGCGGCCATACAGCCCACACCCCGCTAGCCTGGTACACCAGCCTGACTAACGCCATGATACACAGCAAGTCAGTCTGGGCTCCCTCTGCTGGAGACTGATTTCCAATGCGAGGCGGGACTAACAGGAGGAGTTAACCGGAGAGAACCAATCAGAGGTGACAATAGCTGGCGCAGTTCTGCTATGGCGACGCCGGAAGTCAGTGTTTACACGTTGTTTTTCTCTCCCTATTCAATGTAATTTTCTAATTTC
Organism: Atherinomorus stipes; assembly: GCA_023101725.1. Lineage (NCBI taxonomy): Eukaryota > Metazoa > Chordata > Actinopteri > Atheriniformes > Atherinidae > Atherinomorus > Atherinomorus stipes. Next base: position 387,811 of record JALJCO010009510.1, on the reverse strand, counting down.
GGTCAAATTTTTACCAGAGTGGAAATCACTTCCCAATGGAGGGAACCCAGACTGACTTGCCGTGTATCTCATACATGGCGTTGGTCAGGCTGGTGTACCAGGCTAACACCCCGCCGTCTCTATGACTTTTTTCACAATGTATGCATGTTTTTATCCACAATGTAAGAGGTTGAAAAGTACGCTACATTTATTTACGCTAGTCTCGTCAGTGAATTCGTCAGTGAAGTCTCATCACAAAGTCTTGTCAGGAAGTCTTGTTTGATATCACGAGATTTGGGATGTTAACAGTGAAGGAGCCAATTCTCTGCTGATGAATCAGTTAGTGTGGGGTGTTCTCCATAGTGTACACCCCACATTACATGTCTTTTGTAATCGTCAAGTGTGTGGTCTCTACATCTGAGAAGGTCTCAGGAATCCTGTAGTGTGTACCTCGCTTAATGTAGGATTTCTTCCTGAAAGCGAAAATAGGCCCCTTTTTATTTATTCCTCAGGCATTAGTCAACAGTAATGGATCCAAGAAAGCAGGGCTACTCAATTCTGTCCTATGAGGGTTGCAACACTGCAGGTTTTCCACGTCTCCATGCTCCAGGACAAGTTAAAGGTTGAATATGGAATACGGACAGAACTAGGGCTGAACGATATGGACAAAATTTCATATCTCGATATTCATGCCAGACATCTCAATATCGATACGATACGATATGACCACGGGTTCGTTGAAAACCAAGCACTTTGGTGGAAAGTGCAGTTTTGTTTGTGACTTCCAGAGCTTTATATGCAGGACAAGCGCAGGGGAAATCGATATCTTTTATATAGTTGCTTTTGCAATATTAGTATCTTGAATGTCCATATCTTGATATAGATACGATAACGATATATCTTTCAGCCCTAGACAGAACAGCAACATCACGTGTGTCTTGGTTGTAGTTGCAACAGTAGAAAAACTCTACCAGCCGTTGCCAGGCTCGCTGCTGATACGGCAAGTGACCAACAGTTTGAAGCATGTCCAACAAGTAACGCAGAGGAGTTTATAACTGATAGCTATCATTAGCCACGTTAGCAAACAAGTTAGTTTACCAATCAAGAAGAAAAGTCACCATTTCCACGTTTTGATGCCGTGGAAAATGTTTATGTGGGTCTATCTAGTGTAGTCTTCACCTAAATTTACTCCAGTTTTTGCTCTTCTCAGGCCCCTCCTCTTCTGAAACAGATAATATCTCCAGGGCTCCTAAGCAGCTGCTTGACTTGCTGACTCCTCTGTTTCCCCCTGTGCCAGCCTCAACTGTGCCCAGCATACTATTGCCACACAGAGACCGTATTTAGCAACCTGCAATGGCGGCGTGTATTGGCTTGTATATGAAAACACAATGCCATTGTCAAACCTGTTTAAATTTATTTTGTAGTTATTTTTAGGCTAAATATATACATATATATTTTTTAGTTAATGTATTTTCATTCTACACCCCTCAAAACAACTCGTGGGGGTATTATTTTTTGATAAATATAACCTTTGATAAAAATGTTCCATATTCAACCTTTAATGAGTCATTGTGCAGAGCTTGGTTGGTTTTGCTGGATTTTTTTAGTCTACTTTTTCAGAACTTTGCTTTCAGATTCTGTTGATCAGCTATAGCATTTTGCATTGTGAAGCACTGTACAGTTTCTCAGCCTCTGGAGACTGCAGGGTGACAACAACTTAAAAAAAAAAAAAACATTATAAATGTAAATGTGTTATCAAATCAGCCAGAAATGCAGTGTGTTAAGGTCAGAGAAACACAATCTCTTCTTACGTATCTACCATTAAACTCTGTGCTTTCATTACACAAAAACCTAAATAAAATCTACAAATGAACCATTGTGCAAAAAATGGCCCAGTGATATTTCCTCATCCAAATAGTTTATTCTCCTTGTAAAAGGATAAAAGTCTAAAAAAAAAAAAAAAGTTAGTTGTATTATATTGTCATTTAAAATGCTGTGGAAAGTATATTCTAAGTGATGCAGAAAAGATTTAAACATATTAATTAGGCCCACTGATTCTATTATAGTTCTTTTTTTTTTCAACCCAAACTAATAAATTCACCTCTTAAAAAAAAGAGAAAAAAACACCACAGTAAATGTAATTCTAGTCTGTTTATGTTCTTCTCATGAAGGTTGACACCCACCTACAGTTGGAGGTTGAGGTTTGGGACGAGGACTTGTACTATGATGACCGTCTTCTAAGATGTGAGTTCGACGTGACCCAGGGAACACGCACATGGACCTGCACAAATGTGAGAGAAGGCTTTGGCTACGAAATCAAGCTCACCTTGACCTGTGACCGTCATCTGACTGGAGACAAGTGCGACCGTTATACACCGTCTCCACAGTGACTACGTGGATTTGGGGAGTGTTTCTTTTTAGAAGTGTACAGATGCGGGCATGAAAAAGTTCCTCCTTTTTCTGCCAGAAGTGGTGCAGTAACTATCACTGGCTGAACGATTTGTCCCGCGAATACGTCATCATGCACGGTGTCCAAACTTGGCGTGTGGAAACGTCCTTGTTCCGGGCATTCATTTATGCTCTGAAATCGTTTCTCCTAGGCACACAGGCGTTTCTCTGTGCGATTAAATTAGCAGACAAGTCGCTGGTAAGTAGCTGGCAGTCGGCAGAAAGGGGAACTTTTTCATGCCCGGATCTGTATCTTTCAATATGATTAGAAAAAAAATGTCAGACGATCAATGACAATATTCAGCTTGAGCTTTTTATACTTGTTATAGCTTCGCTGCGCAAAGTTTTAAACATAAGGTATGATTTAAAAAATTGTTTCTTTCTTTTAACAGAATACTGTTAAGAATATAAGCAACTCATATTTTTAGCATGAACAGCCATCTCTTGTGTACTATCAGCAGTTAGATGCAATTGTACAATTTTTTGCAACCTCTCATGTAAATACTGCAAAGCTTGTCAGAACATGAACTTCATGTCATGAAGCTGACATTAAGATTTGGAACAGGTGTTAACATGTATCATTTTTATACAGATATATACATGCTTTGTTAACCCTTGCTGGGAAATTCCTTCTCTGCTTGTAACCTATCCCAGTTGCACTAGGAGCAGTTGGCTGCCAGGCCTGATTCCAGTCTAGGGAGCAGTTGGGATGAGGGGGCAGGGTACAGTGGTTCTCCTTTATTCTTATATTCTATTCTCCGAGTCCACCACATTATGCACTAAAGTTGCTTGTATGTGTTTTCTGTTTTCCATCCTCGCAATAATTACAGAGCACAATTAAAGATGCTGTTTTCTATACAAAGAAGCAAAGGTTTTATGAAGAGATGCCATATTTTCTTTTACTTAAAATCCTATACACATCTTTCAATCAATCATAAATTGTGAAATATGTAAAGCATTTAATTGGTACTGCATATCTTTGTGCCTCCCTATGCTACAGTATAATGATACTTTTACGATTTACTGCTGGGGGCCCAGGTCTCGGGCGGTGCGGGCTTTTTCCTCCATGCATAGACGAGGTTGGATCTGCATGACTGCATCACCATAGAGACCTTTTATTCTGCATGATGACACTGTGATGCCGCTTCCTGTTGCACTGACTAGGGTTTTACCTCTTCTCTGCGTAGTTCTGTGTGTTTGTATGATCTTATCATACTTAAGCCACCTGCAGGTCCTCCTGTACGGGATCACTAGTTTTGTTTTCACACCAAAGACCTTGAAATGTTGTTTAGGGGTTTCTGTATAGAGGCATCAGTTGACTGTATAAGTGTATCCTTTTTTCTCTCTCCTCCTCTCTCTCTCTCTCTCTCTCTCTCTCTTTTCCTCCCTTCTTTCTCTCTGTTCCACTTTCTGTCATTGCTTCTGTTGAGTTTCTTTTCTTTTCTTTTCTCTTGTCAAGCTTCTTTTCTTTTCTTTCTTTTTTTTTGTCTTGTCAAGCCCAGCAATATGATGTAAAATGCTGTTATAAACAAATGTTTAATTAAAGAAATAAAATGAATAAACACTAGTTATCAAGGGGGAGCCTTGAGCTCATAAAGCTCCCCGTGGCAAAGCAAATCTGTTAAAACAATAAAGCAACCAGATCATCTTTTTGCGTGCTACGATGCTGGACAGGACAAGTAGGAAAAAAAGAAGAAAAAAAAATAGTTGCCGGATTGTGGCTCTTGAGAACTGGACTTGGCCACCCCTGAGAAAGAAGATTTTTATCTGATAAAGATTTCTGGAGGGAGCGTGAATAATTCTGGACAAACTGTCCCACTGATGATGGTACAGACTGTAGAGCCATAGGGTTATTTGTCATATTTTATTTTCAATTCATTGGAGAACGCAGAGAAAAGATCCCTTTCAAGTAAATGTACAAGCACAGGAAACACAGGACTTGCTTTTTTTTTTTTTTTTCAAACTGATCAAACAAACTTTCAATCAAAACCAAATACATCAGATTTGATTTTCTGTCTATATTTTTATTAAACATTTTGATGTAGATTACACAAGTTCTGTCTTGGCAGCTGATATTGGGATTATGAATGAGATCAAGGAAACATCCGCATATTGTGTGGAAACAGTCTTTAGCTTTCTTTATGAATATGTTTATACAGGCACGTCACAGCTCTTAAATTCATTCCGATCCATTTCCTCATATTTAGACACATAGCAAACCATTGGTGATCGATTTTTATGCCGCCCCTCTGGATTCACATTTATACCCTGTGATCCCAGTTTGTCTCTGACTCAGTCTGCTGTCTCTTTGTACTTCTCAGTTTTATTCCAGCTACTCGGAGTGGCACAACAGCTGCGTCATTCAACATTTGGAGCAGGTACAAATTATTTTAAATGTATCATAAGCAGTCTTGAATAAAGAAGAGGAATAGTTTATTTCATGTAGGATGCAGGGAGCATCATCTAGGGTTTGTAGCAGGTTGTTGTTACAGTGGGAAGGAACCAGAAAAGGAGAATTTATAGTTTTACAGGCTTTTATTTGCAGGATTTTGTGAATTTTTTTTATATCAAAAGTTTATTGAACTTTTCAGTCTGATCTGTCCCTCCTTCAGCAGTACAGGTAGATCATATTTTTCAAAGCTCCCAGCTTGCACTGACAGTTGCAGCTTGTCTATACGATGAATGCTGAAGGAAACACGAGTATGATTAAAATCCATATTTACTTGAAAACTTGGTTAATTTTTAATTATAAACATCTTTTTTTTACTACAGTATGACCTAATGCTTCTTTTAAAGCTGTCATACAACCTTTTTTTCTTTTCTCAGCTTTGAAAAAACATGAAAAATAAATAATTTAAGAAGTTTCACTTAGTAAATGTCACTCTCCTCTTATGTTTACCTTTTCTTAAAAAAAATAGTATGATTGCCTTGAATGCAAAGTGTGTGTCACCTCATATAGTGTCTTAAGGGATTACAGTGAAGGGTTGAAGTATGATTTTGTTTCCAGCTGCAGAATTTTCCTCTCATTCAGGAAACAAGAGCACACCAGTGCTCTGTTAGTGATTAAGTTGTTTTACAGCTGCTGTCTGGCTGGAAATAAAGTGAATATTCAGGACAACAGTACCTGCTCATTATATTGAATAACAGTTTCATTTTCCAATAAGGTTTTATAAGCCATATATCCAATACAAAGGTGTAGAATTGCAAGGGGCATGTGTGTTTATAACTTGATGCACAAATAACCATTAAACTTATCTGCAAAATGTGCAGCTGATTAAAATCCATAGTTTGCTTGAAACTGGGTTTATTTTTAACCATTAACATTTCCTTTTACTGCTTCATGACCCAATGCTTATTTTAAAACTGTCTTACAACCTCAGAGATTTTGGAAAAATTTAACACTGCTCATTAAAACTATTTTGTTTTGTCTCAGCATTTTTAAAGGTAGAGTGCTGAGTTTTACCTCTGAAAATAAACACTCGTGTGAGTGAAATCTGGCTTAATCCGCACCTTTGGGCCTCTACTCTCATGTGGCAGTGAGTTTTGTTTGCAACTCCCCCTCCCCTGACTGTATTTAGTCTTTTCCCTTTGTTTTGATGAGTTCAGGACGTTTCTGTGCAGAGATTTGCAAATTGTCTCCAGCCAATGACAGAGCTAAGGGCATAGCTCTGTTGGGCTAAATTTGTTAATGAGAGCAAACTTTTATTTTTTAAATGTCAACTGAGGCTGACACCAGATTCACTTGAATTCTTGATAAAAATGGCGGATGCAGGAAAGAAAAGGAAGTATTTTGCGGTGAAAAGAGCTTTAGATAGTGCACACTCGAAAACCATGGGTTAATATTGGTTTGGATTTCACCCACTTCCTAACTTTGAAGAAGGTGCTTGGGGCTGAAGAGCTATGGGGCCATTTGCCCGAGGGGAGGGGAGAATTTACTCGAAACTAGGCCATTTAGTATATTTTTAGAGCCTAAACAGTTTTACATTGCATCTCCTGCGAGCACGCTGATGCGCGTTCATGAAACTACGGAAGGCCCGGCAGACGAGATTATGCGTTCTCTTTTTCTTTCTTTCTTTGTTTTAAATCAATATCCAACCCCTCTAGTGTTTGTCACGGTTTGTCTGCAGCTCTGTCGCTCTTAGCACAATGTAAACAGCAAATTTCTTCTTCTACGCTTGTATTATCAGCAGAGTAGGCTCTGAACGGCGAGGCTTCCGTAGTTTCGTGAACGCGCATATGGGCGTTTTGCAGAAGTAAGATGTAGTACTGTTTAGGCTCTAAAAATCAGTGTTGCCAGGTAGGAAATATAGAATTATCGTATCAGAGACTCAAAATTATCGTATTTTGAGGGAAATTATCGTTCACCCGTCATAAGTAAAATAACAACCCCACTGATGCGTGAAATATTGTCACTCTAGTGTTTAAAAGCACTCACAGACACTCGTGACTTCGCTGCGTCAGTACGTAATGGGTTTACGGCATCATAATATCAACTGTAATCTACACAGCTGATATCTATGTGGGGTTTATGAAGTTTCATATTCATTTTCATGACATAACTTTAACAGCGACTACCAAACGTGAGTGGGCCTGACTCGCTTGGCATGATGTCACTGATAGACAGATTATTACAGGCCGGTAAATATTTTAACCACTAAACACAACATTGATACTCAGTCTTACTTGTGAAAAGTAACTCCCAGTTTGCTGCTTTCGATGCTCTGCCGATTACAGCAGAAGATGCTGCGCAGCTCTGACATCGTTCGTCCACAGTAGTTATTAACTGAGCTGTGACTGGTCCAAGATGGTGGCCACATTTCTCGCACTCCATCAGTCAATCTAGCTTCTACTCATTTATTATTTATACTAATATGTCCTCCTCTTCCTTCGTGTTGTTTTGGTTTTGAATCTTGCTCGCCTTCCAGTCTGAGCGTCTCCTAGGGCGGGTGCAGCTACCATGCAGCCAATCAACACATGGACGTCACTCGCATCTCACGCTCAGCAAAGCATGATTGGCTGGTAACATGTCACATGGGAACTGATGCCTTCAGGGTTCACAAAAAAAATTTGCCAGCCGACAGTTTTGCTCACATTGATATGAAATGGTCAAATTATCGTACATTTGCCCTTTTTTAGGATTATTGATCGTACATCATACAGAGGGCCAAATTATCGTTCAAATACGATATTATCATACACCTGGCAACACTGCTAAAAATATACTAAATGATGTTGTTTCAAGTAAATTCTGGACGCTACCCACTCAGGACACTTGGATTACATTGGACAAGCAGTATGGAGGAATATTGACAAGTTTTGGGGACTTTTATGGACTTTTTTGGCTCAGGCATAATTGAACCCCATTATATGAAAGTTGGGGGGAAAACAAGAAGCCTTTCTGATCTCCGACTGCATTTTACATATTAAAAAAATGCTCCAGAGTCTTGCTCACCATGAGGGTAAGTGGAAAATAAAGTTACATCATTCTGTGGGGGTACTATTCCTTTAAGTAGCGTGAACATGTGGAGATTGCAGGAGGCAGCCTTCCAGAAGAAAGCACAGTGAACTGGAGAGTAAACCAGCAGGACTTACAGCCACTTCAGACGTAGCAAGACACTGGCTGCAGTCTGTCTGGGTCTGCTCCATTTACTGCCCGGGCGACTTAGCAGCGAGTCGGCCGGGCGAAGTTTTTACTGTCATCCGCCTCAGATCCAACAGCGTGTTGTTCCAATTTAATAAATAATGTTGACGTATGGCCTTTATTAAAGCTCAAACTACTTTACACTGTTACCGTCCAGTAAAGCAAACAAATGGTTCCAGACTTATAACTTTTTTATGAACTTTTATTCTTTTATGATCAACTTCGCTCTGACAGACCCATACTTTTGGTTAAAGCATCTTTTCACCTGCAAACGTTTTCCTTCCATTTAAGCGGCAAAAGATTGTGAAAGAGGTTAAATTCATGTCTTGCTAATGCCAACGCCATTAAACATCAAAGGAAGGAGTACAGATGTTCCAATAAAGGGCATTGTTCAACCAAAATAAATTGTTTTTATTTACCCAGACACTTAGAAACAATATTTAAGAGCATAGTCATGATGAATGAATGAATGAAATTTATTTATAAAGCACTTTTCATACAAATGTAGCACAAAGTGCTTTACATATTAAAAACAACATTTCAATAAAAAGACAAAATGACGAACAATTACATAGGTGTGTGTCGTCCCCCCCCCCCCCCCCCCCACACACACACACACACACACACACACTCCTGGCTTGGCACTGCTGTGAGGAAACGATATCTTGGGGATCCGTCCACACTGAGCCACCATGGTCTCTGAGGCCACCACCAGGGGGACCCTCCAGGTCCCGGCCACCAGGGGCCCCCACACCACAACCATACAATTGCAGAGCAGGACCCCCTAGCCACCCCAACCAAGAGAGCCCCCACAATGGAGAAAACCCCACAGACCAAAAAGCCGAGCTCTCAGCGTGGAGGACCCCCATGAGGATAACACTGGAGCTGATTTTAAGATACTAAACCAAGTAAAAGTCAATAAGAGCAAATAAAAACTACAAATATAAGATAGATAATAGATAATTAATAAATAAATAAAAATCAATTAATAAAACAGTCAAAAATACAAATAACAAATTAATTGAAAGCTAAGTTAAAAAGGTAGGTCTTGAGCCCCTTCTTAAAAATTTCAACAGTCTCTGCAGCCCTGAGGTTCTCTGGCAGGCTGTTCCACAGACGAGGCCCATAATGGTTGAATGAGGCCTCGCCGTGAGTTTTAGTTCTCACTTTGGGAACAACTAAAAGGCCGGTGCCAGAGGACCTCAGGGTCCGCGAGGGTTCATAATTTAAAAGCAGGTTGGATAAATAAGAAGGCCCAAGACCATTAAGACATTTATAAACTATTAAAAGAACCTTAAAATCAATCCTGAAATGCACGGGGAGCCAATGCAGCGATTTTAAAACTGGTGTAATGTGTTCCCGCCCTCTGGTCCTCGTCAGAACTCGTGCCGCTGAGTTCTGAAGAAGTTGCAAACTTGATATGTTCTTCTTATCCAAGACCAGAGAGCAGGGCATTACAGTAGTCTATTCTACTGGAAATAAAAGCATGCATTAGCACCTCCGTGCTGGCAAGAGAGAGAAATGGGCGGACTCTGGCGATGTTTTTAAGATGATAAAAACCTGTCTTTGTGACATTTTTGATATGTGGAATAAAATTCAGCTCAGAGTCGAAAAGAACACCCAAGTTTCTCACACACTGAGAAGGATTAAAATTCTGTCGTTTTGGTAAAATGATCTCTCTCTTGTCTTCAGGACCGATAATTAAAACTTCAGTTTTGTCCTGGTTGAGCTGTAAGAAGTTCTCTGCCATCCATGACTTTATATCTAAAATACAGTTTAAAAGGGTGTTAACTGGCTCCAGGTCATCAGGAGACACGGCGATGTAAAGCTGGGTATCATCAGCATAGCTGTGAAAGTCAATGCCGTGTCTCCTGATGACGTCCCCAAGTGGCAACATATACAGATTAAAAAGTATCGGGCCTAAAATTGAACCTTGGGGAACCCCACACTCAATGTCACAGATCTTTGAGGAGCATGTATCCAAACTTACTAAAAATTGTCGACCTGTGAGGTAGGAATAAAACCATTTTAAAACAGTTCCTGAGAGGCCCACCAGACACCTGAGTCTGTCTAGTAAAATCTGGTGGTCTACTGTATCAAAGGCGGCACTAAGATCCAGCAGAACCAGAACAGAAAGTTTCCGTGAGTCCAGATTACCTCTAAGATCATTAACAATTTTTAAAAGGGCCATCTCAGTACTGTGGTTCATCCTAAAACCAGATTGATATTTTTCGAAGATATTGTGTTTATTTAAGAACTCATGTAACTGAATAAAAACAACTTTTTTCAATCATTTTACTTAAAAACGGCAAGTTAGATACAGGTCTGTAGTTGTCAAGCATGTTTGGGTCTAAATTGCTCTTCTTCAGAAGGGGCCTCACCACCGCTGTTTTAAAGGCAGTGGGGAAGACACCCGTCTGAAGAGAGCAATTTACAATATTTAAAAGCTCAGACTCAAAGGAACCATAAAACGTCTTTAAAAGCGAGGTGGGAATAGGGTCTGATACCACTGTGTACCATGATACCATGGTACACAGTGGTATTGTGATATTTTAGCTCAAGGTTATCATACCATCAGAATTTCATACCAGCACATGCCTAAAAACAAGTTTTCTGTGTTCTTAAAGCCAGATATATTTTACTCCTCAGAACTTCGACTTCTGTTACAAACTACTGTAGTTTTATACCCACATCAGTGAAACGTGGCTGTATCAAGAAATATGGTCTTTAATTTATTTCATTATATGTCAGCCTCAAACAAGGTTAGGACTTAAAATAGCTGGGAGTGAGCGTCAGGACAGGCGGTGTACACCTGACTTGTACTCTCTCTGTGTTTTATAAGACAGAATGAAGTTCTGGTATGAAGGATATATCGGAAAATGTAATGGTTTTCATACCACTGAATACGTTTTTATACTGTGGTATGCCTTGAAACCGGAAACCGGCCCATCCCTACTTGTGTTAGGCACTAAGTCGAGTATTTAAAAAAAAAATCTACATAGTGCAATGCAACAGATTTTGGGTTAAAACTGCAGTTCCCATTAGAGGGCCACCTGTACACACCATCCTCACTATAGGCAGCAGAATGTTGGCAGTAAACAATAATTACTTCCATAAAAGTTAAATTTTCCTGTGTAACTTAAAATTGATCTGTGCTGCTTCATCTTTGATTTTGCTTTTTTAAATGTTTTGCAACTGGGTGAATCCTTTTTTTTGTATTTGAAATTTTAAGGTTGATCAACATATGTATTTACTGTAATAATAATAATAATAATACATTTTATTTCTGGGCGCCTTTCATGACACTCAAGGTCACCGTACAAAGAAGATCCATAAAATAAGATAAAATACAATGACAGTACATTAAAATGATAAAATACAGTAAGTTAAAAGAATAAGAGACTAATAATTAAAAAGAATCAAAAGGAGAAGCACAATTTAAAAAGATGGGTTTGGAGTTTAGCTCTGAAGAGAGGGAGAGAGTTGGTATTACGGAGATCGGGGGGGTTTAGTGATTATCAGTCCCAGGTTTTTGAAAAGTTTTCAGAAAAGAGCTTGTTATAACTAATGTCAACCACAAAGTGACATTAAAGGTTGTTTCTGTTTCATAAATTGGTCTGATTGAATTTGTGCTCATTCAAGGATAGACTGATGAAGAGCTGAAAGACTTGTAAATTTCTGTGGCACAAAGGAAGTAATAAATAAAAATAGAAAACATCGGCCATCGGCCAAGTTGTTATGTTAAACATCGGTATCGGTATCGGCCAAGACTTTCACAATCGGTGCATCCCTAGTTCCGGACCATTTGGAGTTTATGTAAGGTTTTCTGAGGGAGACCAAGTAGGAGGGAGTTGCAGTAGTCAAGGCGTGAGGTGACTAGACTATGAACGAGAATGGAAGCAGAGTGAGGCGTGAGGGAGGGGCGCAGGCAATTGATATTACAGAGATGAAAGTAGGCTGTCCGAGTGATGTTATTGATATCGGATGTGAAGGAAAGTGTGCTGTCAAGAAGTGACACCCAGACTCTTGACCCGAGGGGAGGGAGAAATGTCAGTGTTATCAATGGAAGCAGTGAAACTGTGAGATTTGGCTAAGGTGGCTTTGGTACCTATGAGAAGCATCTCAGTCTTCTCACTGTTTAATTTCAGAAAGTTGAATGTGAACCAGGATTTTATTTCATTGAGACAGTCCAGAAGGGATGAAGGTGGGAGGGTGGAATCCGGTTTAGAGGAGAGGTAGAGCTGGGTGTCATCCGCGTAGCAGTGAAAGTTGATATGGTGTTTCCGGAAGATAAGACCAAGGGGAAGTATGTAGATGATGAATAACAGAGGCCCCAGGACTGAACCCTGGGGAACACCTGTAGTGACGGGGGAGAGGGAGACAAAAATGACTTAAATTGAACAAACTGAGTGCGGCCTGAGAGATATGATTTAAACCAGTCAAGAGGTGTGTGTGAGATACCAATACTAGAAAGCCTAGGATGGAGTGTGAGATTGTGTCAAATGCAGCACTCAGATCAAGGAGGAGGAGAATGGATAGTAAACCAGAATCTGCTGCCAGAAGGAGATCATTGGTGATTTTGAGTAAAGCTGTTTCAGTGGAGTGCAAGGAACGAAAAGCGGACTGGAACTGTTCATAGAGATTATTCTGGATTAAGTGAGTGTGGATTTGGGAAGCAACAGTTTTTTCCAAAATTTTTGAGAGAAATGAAAGATTAGAGATGGGGCAAAAGTTATTGAGATTATTGGGATCGGCAACAGATTTTTTAAGTACGGGAGTAACTGCTGCTGTTTTGAGGAGTGAGGGGACAATGCCAGTCAGAAGAGAAGAGTGAATTATTTTTGTTATGAGAGGAGCCAAGGTGGACACAGAGTTTTTCACAAGTACAGTTGGGAGGGGGTCTAGCTGACAAATAGATGATGTAGAGTTTTTTATTAATTCAGATATTGCTATGACAGATGGCAAGATGAAAGTAGAAAAAGTCTGTGAGGGGAAGGCAAAAGAAACCAGAGCAATAGAATGAGTGCCAGGAGTCAGCTGATGGTGAATATTTTTTATTTTATCGGAGAAAAATTAAATGAGTTTATCACAGAAAGTTGTAGAATACATGTATGAAGGCAGTGAGTTAGGTGGGTTAGTGAGGTTACTGAAAGGAGAAAACAGGGCTTTGGAGTCGCCAGTATTTGAACTGATTAAACTAGAATAGTGAGCAGATTTAGCTTGAGCAATGCAGTTCCTATAGTGAGTAATGTGATCTGAATACATTTTTTTATGGACATCAAGACCAGTCTGCCCCCCTCCACTTGTCAATTTTGTATCTACTCTGCACCCTGAACTGATACATTCTCCTTATCTTCAACAGTTCTCCATGATTCCAGCCATGGACTCCTGTTTAACTGCCTCTTTCCTCCTCATCCTCTTTCTGTCCCCTGTTCCCTCCTGCCGGATTGGGAAGGGTCGTGAGTGTGAATCTGCTTCCTTTGTACCAGGCCACAATCTGGTGGGGGAGGGCTTTGACGTTGTCACTCTGCACCGAAAAGGAGCTTATGTGATTGATGGGAAGACCTATCTAACCCCAGATGGTACCTGTACACTCTGCTTCAATGGTCATGGAGCCAGTCACAAGAAGTGGCAGAAAGTAAGAAAAACATAAAGATATAATTTTTAAAGAGTAGTAGCTAAAATCTTTGTGATGAAATTAATGGTGGTATTCTTTTTTTATAGCTGCCAGTTTCTGTGATGGACTGGCGTGCAATCAACCACTGCAGTGTTAATATGTACAGCAGCTCACACTCCTCTGTCAGGTAAGGCAGAGGTAAATAACAGACAAGGACACAAACTCGCTCTGCTATTCTCGCTCAGCATTTTACAACATAATACAGAACATGATCTGATACAAGTGGATCAAAAGTTGTTTTCTTTTGTGTACTTATATTCAACTTAGCATGTTTCTTATAGAGAAAATTAAGCTTTCAAGTATTTCCTATAGATTAGTACCTTAGTTATATTTGCCCATTATGTATCTGTCTCATGCAAAATGGTGCAAGTTCTGTTACCAGATGTTTAAGAGTCCTTGTCTTTTATTAACTTTTTGGTTATTAAAACTACTGTCTCCTAATCTTACTCTGTTGTCTTACCCGATATCTATAACCAAACAGCTCTGCTTTTTATTTTAAGAAACAGATGTGTGAATTAAAAAAGCAAATAAAATTTTCTTTAAATTTTATCCACAGCTCACTGATTGAAAATCACATCTCACAGGACAGTAATAACTTGGAGGTAAGACTCAGTTAGTTTTATTTGCTACACATTTAAAAAACAGATGAATAAAATGAAAAATTACACTTTTGATGCAACTGTTTTTTAAGGTTGTATTTAGAATTTTTGTCAAATAATTACTGATACTGTAAAGAAAACAGAGAGGAAATAATACGTCGTGAAAATGTGAAAACGTTGTCAATGGCCTAAGCCCACTATAGATTTGGTGGAAATCTTCCTGTGTGAAATTTCTATGGTCCATTAAGCAGATTTAAGAAGATATCAAAAAGAAGTAAGGATGATTTTCAAGTTTGATGTACAACATGAACAGCAATGTTCCCTAGAGCAGCATTTACAAAGTTGCTGTTTTCCTAAAAGACTATTGCTCTGTTTGGTAAAGATTTGGTTGTTGGTGGTGGTCATCTCCTGTCATAGTTTGAGCCTGTTCTGTAGCTTCTAGTACAGAAAAGCTGTTCATCATTAAAAAACTGAATATTCTGAACTGGACTAATTAGGAAGGAAGGAAGGAAGGAAGGAAGGAAGGAAGGAAGGAAGGAAGGAAGGAAGGAAGGAAGAAGAAAGGAAGAAAGAAAGAAAAGACAGAAAGACAGAAAGAAAGAAAGAAAGAAAGAAAGAAAGAAAAAATCCTCACAAACTGAACAAAAGCATCCCGAACTGCCCACACCTGCACAAACTTTCCCAATTTCTTTGTAAGTTTGTAGAACTCAAACTCTACCTTGAGATGGGCTGCCAAGACCCTCTTGAGCACCAACATAACATCCTCAGATCCCACTCCTGTTATGCGATTTTTCTAGTTTTCCAAATCGCCAACTTGGACTCCCCTGAAACAAAATTCAATAATGTACAATAGGGGTGTCAACGTCTACATGTGTAAATGGGTACACGGATCATCAGTCATAACCATTTAGAAAAAAATCAAGAATTGTATACACAATTGTATAAAAAAAAAAAAAAAAAAAAAAAAGAATTGTATACACGTAATTTTTCCTCCTCCCCCTTCTCTTTCATTTCTCCAATACTGTATTTTTAGAGGTGGTAGTGTTGCCTAAAAGCTTCAGATCATAACTAACTATCCACATACGTACATAATAGATGCATGGGGTGCAATGTTCCGTTGATATTTTTGTATATATAAATAAACGCAGCCACAGCCTGTCGCATCGCTTCAAGTGTACTTGGGGATGCGGTGGCGGCGAACAGCAAATAGAGCACCGGTGCTGCTTTGTGGTGCTATAGCAACTCTATTCAAGCCGTCAGAGATTCCGTCCATAAACTGTGCAGCTGGGAGTTACATATATTTCTTTATATGGATTAATGAAGACGGACATCGTCAGAGATGCTTTTAGTGATCAGAAGTGCTGATCAGATGCCAACTGCATCAGTGCAGTGGAAATGTATTGGGTGAGTTGGAATGCAAGTTAGGAGAGCTATCTTAAGTTGTTGCTAACTGGGTCTTATGTATATTTTTTCAGAAAAGTTATGAGCGTGAATCTGATCAGACACTTGCTGTTTACATAAAGTTGATCACCAGAACTTACTTCTCTAAGCTAAAACATTTCCTTGAGATGCCATATTTTCAGGTCATCCCAGCCAGCTGTGAAACATCGATCGACATCCCTGCTTGTGATAGCTTTCTTTCTCCAGTGTATGAAGACAGGTTATTATGTAACAGGTAGATGTAGGAAAAATCTGGTCAGCCAGTGTCAGCTGTTTGAAAACTTCTGCAGGGACTCTGTTCGGATCGCACCCAATTAAAGAGATTTTTTTCGTCGAATCGTTTCAGTTCTCAGGGATTAGAATTATAAATATCCAAAACCTTACTTTGGCCTTACTTTTGGCCGTCAGTTTGACGGCGGGAGTACGGTGTGTGAGTGACGTTACCACCTGCAACCTAAAGATTATTAATCTTTGATGTGTAACCATGTACACTACCGTTAGTAGTCCTGATTACACTTGCAGAGAAAATTGTAAAAGTTGCCACCCTTAATGTAGAAACATACTTAATTTTGCAGAGTACGGTGGACCATAAACACACGCACACGAAAGCAGGGTTGACAGTTTGGATATAAAAAAGAATGGCTCTTAAATGAATGGCTCACAACTGAGATCTACGGTGGCCCAGAAGGGTCATAACAAAACAAAAGCCACAACACAATTAACCACAACACTACATAATTAATTGCAACACAACACAATTAGCCACCACAACACAACAAAATTAACCGCAACACAACAAATTATCTACAACCAGGGGTTAAAGTGGGCTGGAGCCCACTGGAGTCCAGCTCCGCCACCTCGGGTCTGAGCTCCGTCACTTTGGGGTTCGGCTTCAGCTCAGCTTCACCACCTAGTCATTTAAATCGGACTGGCAGTAGCGCCACACATCATTTTCACATGCACAGTCTGCATGGCTTTCTCATAATCACTGAGATGCTCAACAGTCAGAGCACAATATCCTCCTCATCATTCCGCTAGTCCTCTCTATTGACTGGTCACAAGGTGCGTTGGGCCAAGCAGTAAAGGACAGCGCACCCACGTGGGACTGATGGCAAAGTCAATACCGGTTATATTGTTATTGTCAGCGCCACGTCAAATTTCTTAATTGAAGTAGCGTTGCCGCCTCCAGCAGCATGGTGATGGTTGGAGCCTACTGGATTTATACTTGTGCGGCATCTGTGTCCAGTCAGGCCTGCGTAGCTGAGGCACAGAGGCAATGTGTTTTTTACTTGAGCGTGGGGTTAACAGCGTCAGGTTGCAGTTTCTTTTTCCAGATCTGTGGCCAACAATAGGGTTTTTATCGACCGGGAAACTCCACAGAGCGGAGTTTGTTTGTCTCTTTTTAAAGTGACCTTCAACCCGACGTCTTTTCTTTTTTTTTAGTTTAAAATGTTTTTTTTGCTGGATGCAGAAATGTAATTTCGTTTTCTCATTTTTATGTTAAATGCAACACATTTAACTTTAAATTTTTATTTAATTATCAATGTTAAAAGTCAGTTGATGCTCCAGTGTTTTCTTTATTGTAGGAAACGGGTTTAAAAGGCTGTTTGGCTGAAACAGGTTGCCGACCGGCTTATTTAAGACTTTTACATTTTTGCGGCTCCAGACAGATTTGTTTTTCGTTTTTTTGGTCCAATATGGCTCTTTGAACATTTTGGGTTGCCGACCCCTGTCTTCGATCAATATCCAACCCCTCCTGTGTTTGTCCCGGTTTGTCTAGCGCTCTGGCGCTCTTAGCACAATGTAAACAGTGAATTTCTTCTTCTATGCTTGCATTATTGGCAGAGTAGGCTCTGAACGCCGAGGCTTCCGTAGTTTTGTGACCGCGCATGTCACAAAACATATGGACATATCCAAAATGGGACGAGCAGTATGTAGGAATATTGACAATTTTTTGTGGACTTTTATGGACCTTTTTGGCTCGGACCCTGGCGAACTCCATTGGGGGGGAACGAGAAATCGCCCTGATCTCCAGCTTCATTTGACAAATTAAAAAAGTGGTCCAGAGTCTTGCTCACCATCAGGGTAAGTGGAAAATAAAGTTAAATCATTCTGAGGGTGAACTATTCCTTTAAGTCATAACTGAAATTATTCACAGTCACAGTGCAAATGAAGGCAGTAATGCTGCTTCAAAAGTTGGGGCTCACCTCATATGATGTCATATCATTGGTCAAACTAAAGCCAGGATCAAACTACACGACTTTTTCCGTCGTTCACGATGGTCATATGTCAGATTAACAGAAATTGTGTCATAAAATCGTACGGTGTCGTGTTACTCGCGAGTGGTCACACTACAAGGATTGCACCAGACAGACAACCGTCTGATCGTCGCGGGGTGTCGCAAAAGACAACACGAAACGGGAGGCGGGACAAGCAGCTGTCAATCAGTCACTTGGTTTCGAGTCTCTGAATTGACTGTTTGGGTCACTTATGAAATGGAAAGTGGAAGGAGACATCAGTTCCCTCCATTATTGTGACCAACATGAACTGTTTGTGCGTATTCTGCTCGAGCGGGTTTCCATTTGTAACTAAACAGGATTAAATCCACGATGCGCACAGAAAGACTCGCTGCTCATCTTTGAAAAAGGGTTTTGAAAGAGAGAAACTGGGCTCTGATCAGCGCCGTTGCTTCCACCAGGTGCATCACGCACCGCGCGCAGGACGCCCAGTGCCAAGCGAAGCCAAAACCATCAGGCTGACCACAGTCTGCTGCCACGAGAAAAAAGCCCAGCCGACCCAGTGACGCTACTTTTAAAAAAAACTGCCATAAAGTGAAATTAAGTGTGCTGTTCTATACGAACGCATACGGGTGCGTCCTCACGTCATTCACTGAACTCCATCAGTTCAGAGCGCACGCTGGAAACCATGGCAACCACATGAAACCACACACGCATGATAAACTGAGAGCTGCGCAGCAGCAGCATCGTTGTGTCTATTCTGCACCCAGTAGGTGTTCAGATGGTTAATTAGCTTTGATGATCACGCGTAATGTGGATAGTTACGGCTGAGTGCACGAGCGCGCGCATGGGTGTCATATTTGCTCATCTCATTGAGCGCAATGTCTGTTAATTTGCGGTGTTTTTATTTAAACAAAGTGATTTTTCTGTGACTTTGTCACTGATTTATCTGAGAGCGTCACATTCGTGCACGTTTAGACCTGCTGTGAACTCCTGTTGACTTTTACTATTACTGATAGAACACATACATCGTGTGGTTATGTTTCGAGTTAATAAAGTAACGTTTTATTCAAGAGAGATACACCCTTTTGAATGTTCGTGGAGGTTTAACACTGTTGAACATAAATTTGACACACCCAGTCTTGCTTTTCTTTTCTTTTGTTCTGGAGTAAACTGATGCCACAGCTCCATAAATCTCTCCACCTCTCCACCGGAGCGGGACTGCGTCTCTCCTCCTTTCCTCCACTGTTGTTTGTGTACCGGCGCACCTGAGCGTCACTCTGGTGGAGGCGAAAGGCGCACTGTCCTCCTATTGGTCAATATGAAGGGACATGTCGTGGGACGTGTCACACTAGACGGACAAAACCAAAAATTTCTGACACGCCAGTCTTTCTGCGTCGTGGTCGTGGAGCGTCGCAGACGCCAAATCGCCAATCGCTGATTGTGTCACATTACACGGAGCGAAGACACGACGTCCTGCGACCCGACGACGCAGAATCGTGCACGACAGTGAGCGACTGTCTGCGACGCCTCCGTCGGGCCAAAATCGGGCTAAATTCGTGTAGTTTGGACCAGGCTTAATGGAGTGACTGTTCCCTCAGAAGAACCTCGATGTGAGAATGAACAACCCGCTGCATCTCATGTAGTCCGGTATCGCCACAGTAGGCTGGAATATAGCTGCTGTGGACACATGCGTCAGCGTCAGGAGCGTTTGTGTACATACCTGCTGCCGTACGCGAGGAGCACGCGGCGGCCGAAATGCTCGATACTGGAGGTCTCCGCGGTCTGGAGTCCTGTTATTTACAATCTTTGATGGAGACACGGAGACAAACACTTGTGCTGCAACAGCTTAAGGTAAACTGTTGTTTGCGGAAATGCAGGAAATGCGCGGTGTCCTTTCAGTCTAAGAGCGCTGTAGTCCTCCTATAGTCAACATGTTTGCATCTGGCGTCGCCATCCTTTACGTGCGGGTATTCTGGATTGTAAAAACTTTATTGTCCAGCACATAGTGACAGAGCTCACGACAAAAACACCACGGAGACATAAAACACATACTAGTGAGACGTGTCTATTCTACTTTGTTTGTTTGTTTTCCAAGTTTAATTGGTGTAAATGAGAGTTTTACCGGAACAGATTCAAAATGACAATGACGTCATTGATCGGATCGGTGAATGAAGAGATAAGGACCGATCAGAAAATTTGAAAAATATGTGAAATATTGGCCAATCCGATCAAACCGATCTGATCGGTGGAAAGCCTACTTATTATAGTTTGAAAAGTAACCTTTCTCTTGTATCTACGGTAATTATCATTCAAAAGCTGGATAAATAACCCAAAACTACCTACAACGTTAGTAGGTACATTCACGTCACTTAACGTCAACTTTATATTCCTCGTTCATGTCATCCAAATAAAATTACACGAGTTGATCCAGAAATTATTCATGAAAGCTTTCACATGGTCATTCATCCTCAAATAAAAGTGAAATCCACATTTGTACTACTTACATTTGTCCGCTGACCACCACGATCCATAAACAAGCTGGGACTGTAGGTACTCTTAGTCTTTTTGGTGACTCAAAACCAAGTGTTAAGGGCTATTTTGTGACCATTATCACGTCCTCTGCAGAGGGGCGGGACAGTGGTTTCTTTTTTTTTCTCCTCTCCCCACCTGTCCCAATGTATATCTTTTTCACTCTGCAAACAGGTGCGCTGCTTGTGTGGCTGCACCCTCAGTCTGCCCGGTTCTGTTTGTATTGTGTCTACTGTCTGTGTAGTCTTGGACGGGTTGTACTGGAAAAAGAATTTCATTGCACTGGGACGCCGGTACAATGACAATAAAGTTTTTCTGATTCTGATTCTGATAAGAAATTGGACACCCCTTAAATACAGATACATCTTCAAACTGCAGGGGGCAGCATTATGCCAAAGCGGCGTTCAGTCTGTCAATTCAGAAGAAGAAAAAGAAGCATTTACTTTATTTTTACATTTATTTGCACTGTTAATCCTGTCTGTTTAATCATAAGCCACAAACACAGCCACCATGGACATATTCAGCTGTCACTGCATTCCACGGCTTATTGAAAGGTAAACACCAGCTATAACGAAAGTTACGTAGGTAACTGTGGTTCTGTGAATTCCTGGATGACTGCAAGTCAGCTGGCCTGCACGTCACCTGATTGACTTTGTTGTCATTAGGACTTGACCTGCGAGGAGCCCGAGGAGACATCTCCAATTTGTTTACTGCCACTGGCAGTCATGAAGGAATGAAGCAGAACTGTCGTTAGATAACTCTGCAGCTACGGAAGATGAAGTGAACAATGGAGCAATAACTAAATTGCTACAGTCTACTTTCTGTTATTTGTAGGTTTCAGACCTGGTATGCTTTTCACCAGGAGTTTTACAGTACAGTTTCTGCAGGAGAAAAAACTCACAGGAAGCTGCTGTGTCTCTATGATCATGTGACCATTTGCTTTCATGTACATGCAGACAAGACCCACTAACCTGGGGGGTCTTGTACTATAAACCGAGACCCCCAGCTTTCAAATGTGCCAGGTTTCACTTCTTTAGTGACCAAAAACACCACCAAGAATGCGCCCACAGTGAAGAGCGCAGCAGAAAGCGAAGCTGCCACACACATGCACATGTGGTTAGAAAGCACTCCTTCCCCCAACCAGGTAAACAACAACATCCGCACTTATTTGTGTCCTTACTTTTTAGAAATTAGCCCAATCCAAATAGCTTATAAACACACAGTAACTGCAAGTAGAAGTTTCCACTTACAGTACTGGCCCAGTCCAGAACACCTCCTTGAAGCGCTTCCTTCTCTTCTCTGCTGAGCCTGGGATACACACATCCTCCTCACTGTCCCTCTGAGTAATTACCTCCAACAACTCTTTAGTGGTGCATTGTTGTTTTGCGGCATATTTTTTTTAACATTTATACTGAAGAAAGTGCACAAAACAAAGCTTTCTCCACTTTTGTGCATGCGAGCGTATGTGTAAGGAGTTTTCAGGCTTGGTTATGCAGGGACACAGCGAAGCCATCTTACTGTCCAGATAAACAAGTAGCACATGGCCGTGACAGGAATGCCATTGGCTATAAATATTTTGTAACGTGTAACGAGGATGCTCAGGTAAATGTAATGGAAAAGTATTGATTTTTTTTTTAATGCAGTGAAGTAAAAGTAAAAGTTATCAGAAATAGAAGTAGTAAAGTGAAGTATAAATATAAAAAAAATACTACTTAAGTAAAGCAACGAAATATTTTTTACTCCCTTACGACACAACACTGAATATGCCCATCTCTAACTGTAATCAGATTACAGGATAAACAAATAGTAATTAGCTAGATTACTTTTTACTTAAAAAAGTAATCAGTTACAGATGCGGGCATGAAGAAGTTCCTCCTTTTTCTGCCAGAAGTTGTGCAGTAATAGTGCACCATTACTGCACTATCACTGGCTGAACGATTTGTCCCGCAAATACGTCATCACGTACGGTGTCAAAATTTGGTGTGTGGAAACGTCCTTGTTCCTGGCATTCATTTATGCTCTTAAATTGTTTCCCCTGGGCAAACAGGCATTTTCTGTGTGATTGAATAAGCAGACAAGTCGCTGGTAAAGTGGCTGGTAAGTGGCTGGCAGCCAGCTGAAAGGGGAACTTTTTCATGCCCAGATCTGTACTGGCATCACTGGTCCACACACAAAATGCATAGTTTCCGACCTCCCCCTGCTGCCTGCTGATGCAACTCCAACCTAGTAGGCATGCACGAGAAAAGGCAGACGCACATTGATGTGATGATCCAATGTTGCTGCAATCATGCGTCACTTTTAACTTGTGTGATCTTTACAAGGCCTCCACATGAAAAATAAGGAGCAGCAAAGTCATGTCTGAATGATTCGTCCCCATCTTGCTATTGTTTATCTCTGAGTGGTCACTGATTGATAAGCTGGTTGTGGCGCAATGTCACTTCTGTGCCGAACTCAGTTCTTCAACCCCTAAGGAGCCTACACCAATCTAAGAACCGAAGATTCAAGAATTAGACCGCACACTTTAAAAAATAAAAAAAAAAGAATGTAAAAAAATATCCGGGGAAGGGGAACCTTAAAGGATAGGCTAGTGTGACCGAGACGGGGTATTAGCTAAATATTTATGCTTTTAAGCACTTACACGGCCTAGTGTAGATGTGGCCTAATAACTGTCTTTACTGTAGACGTGACCAGGGGTGAGCTTAAAATCTTCCAAGAGTATTTTCCAAATCTTCTCAAAGTCTTATGTAAGGGAGCCATCAATCGGATAAATTAATTGTTGGTATGTAAATAATCATGATTATCATTTGCCCCATACTTGTCAAGCCTTAGTGCACACTACAGCATTTACATGAGTTACCAAGTTTTGAGTTTTCATTTTTCCTGTATTTGATCAGTTTGGCCTAGATGTAGGCAAGTTTGTGTCTGCAGGCCTGAATGTAGGAGGAACGCGCTCTGCTGCATACTACTTTGCTTCACGAAAGACCAGAGAGGATCGCTACACCTTCTTGACAGACAAGGTTGCTTGTACCCATTACAGGTGTTACTACAGTAATCAAATAAAGTTCTTTTAAAAAAAATCTGATTTGCACAGCTCGTGTCTTTTAAAATAATGCTAATTTGTCTTTTTGTGTTTAGTTTCCGTGTATCATCCAGGCCACTACTCAACTCAGAGTTCCTTCAGGATGTCACCAGGCTGCCAAGATACTACGACTCTTCCACTCGTGCTCAATATGAGGAGCTCATACACACCTATGGCACACACTACTTTAGACAGGTTAAAATTCACACTCATTTTTTAAATTCCTCTTCTTCATTTGAAAAAAAAAAAACACTCACTTCCTTAAAATTAAAAAAAATTAACAACTATAAACTTAATTTCAGGTTCGTCTTGGGGGACGACTGAGGCGAGTTACAGCTATACGGACCTGTTTGGCCACATTGAACCAGCTTTCTACAGATCAGGTAGCATATGGAGCACAATTGCCTCAAAGAGGGCGATCTGCACAGAGCCTTTATTTTCAGTCAGCTATCAAAAGCACTAATTTCACCGTAAAAATAGAAAAAACCCACACTTAACCCTCGCAGGTTGAAAGCTACCGGCAGGTTTCACTGCTCCCATTCATGTCTAACTAACGAGCGAGCCATCATCTGTCAGGTCTCACTGTTCCTTCACGACAACAACCTGTTTGATCCATGTAGATTGGTTTCCGAGCAAAGTCACAGATAGGATGTGCGCGCAACCAGGGGGCAAGAAAACACAGGAAAAGTGTTATTGGACTACAAGAAGACGTGTGTTTACATGTAAGGCAGATGAGGCCATGATATGACGTGAAAGTGTCGGGAAAATATAATGTTTGAGTCCTGGTATTTGTTCGGTTGCAAAAATCAGTTTACGTTTATGCATGTAAACAGTTGAAAATGGTGATAACAGGACAGTAGGAGTGACTGTCTTCTGGAAATCCTCCTGGATAACTTCTGCTGGTTCAGACTACATGATTTATTTAGTCTTTAACCATGGTGACCATGTCTGATTAAACCACCGTGGTGGCAGAAATTATTTTTGTGATGTATTCGGGAGACACAGCTGTGATCAGTCATTGACCAGTTCACGGCTAAATCACAACACTGTAAGCTGTAAACACGGTAGATGTGTGTGACAGCCATCTTCTGTTCAGACGGGAATATGAAAAGAAGAAAAAAACTGATTGTGGAGCCATTTACAAACATCCACGTCACATAACAACGCATCCCGGAGATTTAATATGAAGTACTGGGTCATAAATCAGATGGCGTTTGAGTTTATACCGTTAGCTTGTTAGCAGTTAGCTAGTCTGTCTACTGTCTACCAGGATTTCATGAGGTCCAACACTAATAATATACATGTTAAAATGCTGTTAAAATATACAAATAAAAATGGCGTGGTAGACACGATGAATGAGGGAGATGCGATGACACTGTAGTAACACAGTTCCTGTGAGACGGTTTGCAGTAGACTTAAAACCATGCGAGTTAAGGAATTTACAAATTCATCTTATTACGATCTGCCAATGTAACAATTAATCACTTAAGCCAAAAAAAAAAGCAGCAT
This sequence comes from Atherinomorus stipes, assembly GCA_023101725.1. Classification (NCBI taxonomy): domain Eukaryota; kingdom Metazoa; phylum Chordata; class Actinopteri; order Atheriniformes; family Atherinidae; genus Atherinomorus; species Atherinomorus stipes. The sequence continues at coordinate 362,670 of JALJCO010009510.1, read as the reverse complement.
AGTGAAGGGTACACTCTGGAGGAAAGCGGGGAAGATCTGACCAGCCTGACGGATTATATTGATCAGTGCTACAACTGGTGTTACGGGGTACCTGGTTTTTTTGTGTTAACTGGTGATTTTTGCAGATGTTGCCTTCAGGAGTACTCAGCCTGTTTTCCGAACACGCAGATTCGACAATCCACATGAGCGCAGTCTGCTTCACTTTGCTGTTCAATAGAGTTCAACAACATATGTCATCAATCCTTTTAAAGTGAAATACAAAGGTAAAAACAAAACTTGTGTAAAACCACCCTTTATACTCCAGAGGGGTGAAAAACAGCTAGGAGAGGTCCTGACCGTAGGCTGATGTTGAAAAGAGAAAGGACACATGGCCTGGGTCTAGACATATACTTTGTCCTTTTTAAAGGGGGAGAAATCTTTAGAGCACTGTCCACATGGGTGCCCTCGTTGCCTTCTATCATGTTTTCATGAATTAAACATTGCAAACTGGGAGCGCTGCTGCTTTTCCAGGCAATGAGCAGCATCCCTGTGAGTTTTTCAAAGTGCAGTAGTCAGTCATGATTTTAACGATAACTAAAACTTGAAACAGTATTGTTAATTGTTAGGAATTTTATCACAGTTAATCATTTTACCAGTAATCATTACATTCTTACCTGTCACTATGCCTCCAAGTGATCATTCGCCTTGGCTACTTGGCCACAGGGTTGTCCCTTTGGCTGAATGGTCAGCGTGCATGACTTATCTGGTAGCCTGGGGTTCAGACCCTGCCCAGGCCCTCTTTCATCCTGTCACACATGAAACAAATTTCAGGATAGGACATTAGGATCTGTAAATGACCTGTGTTTTCCTCTTAGCAGTCACTCATTGCAGCTTTCTAATTAGATATATTCATTATGTTACATCTCATCACCTCTCCTTTTTTCCAGGTCCAAAACTGTTTATCGCTGGGATTCTCTGTTGGTCTGGGGAAGCTGAGCCTATCCAGTGTTCACAGCTCCTGTCACAAGGTTTTCCAGAACCGGGATGTCTACACTCGTTACAGCTCTGGTTTCTACCAACATTACACAGAGATCTCAGGAGGCAGTGGTTGGTTGGGGGAGTTTTCAATTGCCCATAATAACTCTCTGGGCTACTTGAATTGGCTGAGAACCCTGAAGGATCATCCTGATGTTGTCTGGTACTCACTTCGGGCAATATATAAGCTCATGCCAAGGAAAACACAGAGATTAGGGATGAAGGCTGCGACTGAGCAGTATTTGAGGGTTAACGCTGTGAAGCATTTGACCAGGGTGCCCAGGTGTAACTTATTCTGGCTACATGCTAACCAGGCTTCCAACTGCTGCCCTAAGCAGCCATCAGTTGGGACACTGGAGGTGACCATTGTCCGAGCCTGGAATCTGGCAGGAGATCTAGCTGGCCCCACTGACAGGTTGGTTGAAGAGGGGCAGAGACTGGGATATTTTTGATAAAGCAATGTTAATTAATCTGTTGCCCCTACTTCATTCTTTTTTTCCATTCACAGCTATGCACAGATGTGGTACGGGAACATCTATCGCAGGACTAAAATGATTGAGTCAAATAATCCCAGATGGAACGCTTATTATAATTTGGGCAAGGTCAGTAAACCTTCTCATTGCAGATCTGCTCAAGAGAACATATCAAGTAAAAGCTAATCCCACAATTTGGTTTTACAGATTATTTATGTACTTTATTTGTTTGTTTACCATCTGTGTGTATGTAGAGTGGTTAAATCACAACAGTGAATATTTAAACTTTATTTTACTTTACTTTATTTATACGATATTTATACTTTTGTGAAAATTCTGAAAAATGACAGACGGTGTAGATGTGGATTCCATGCAACTCTCTAGAGAGGTCTCTCTAGAGAAGGCGCACCTAATGATCCCCAACAATTTATGGTGCCAGGCAAACTATAAATGAGGCATTATAAAGCAAATAACAATTTAATATAATAATGGGGGCAATGATGATAAAATCCCCCAATTATATCACAGTATTCACAAAATTGTTAGCATGTTTGCCTAACTAGCTTAAACTAGTTTGAAAAGGCATTTCAAAGCTATCTTTTGGATGTCTTGCCTAATGTTGAACTTCTTGCTAAAAAGGCAGGGTAGGGGAACCTGGAATAACGGTTCGAGCAAGCTAAATTTGAAAAAATATACACCCCCCAAAACCATGCCTCCAGAGCATAGTTGTCGGCGAACATAACCGAGAACAACCGAGTTGCTAGCTTGTTAGCTTCCCAGTAAACATCAGAGGAACTATGTTTCCTAAAAGTGATAATTATCTCACCTCCAACTTCTTCTGCGGCGTGAAACATCCTCACTGCAAACACCAACACCTCCATCACTTGATCCACATTCGTTTTTTTTTTCTTTTTAAGAGCAAACAGCGGTATAGATAAGAGCAGCGAGCCACCATGTTGGTCTCGGTTCGTCTGCATTGTGAGACGCTCACGTCAAGTAGAGAACACACGCGTGCGAGGAGGGTGGGGGTGCGACTAACTGCAGTCGAGTTCGATGGACATAATAATCATCAAATCAATCAGCACGGGCCGTTCGCAACCCCATCCAATGAAATTGATTTCATTGGAAGGGGTTTTTCCAGTCCTGTGCGTTCCACAGGTGATTAATTTTTTTAATTTTTGTGTCAGAACATTTAATTAATTCTCTGCAATCAAGGTGTGAAGAAGACTTTAAACAATATGGTAAAAAATGCTCCTGGAAAACATCATCCACCCTGCCTTTAAAGTGAAAAATGTCCCCTTCTTTGTTTATTCCTCAGGCATTAGTGAACAGTAATGGATCCACTAAAGCAGGGCTATTCAATTTGGTCCTACAAGGGCTGCAGTACAGCAGATTTTCCATGTATATGCTCCAATACAAGTTAATGAGTCATTGTGCAGAGCTTGGTTGGCTTTGCTGGATTTTTTAAGTCTACTTTTTAAGAACATTGGGCCTCATGCAACAACATGTTTGTATTGATTTCGTAACTTTCTCTTACTTTCTCTCTTACCGTGGACTTCTATGAGTGCGCCACATCAGATTCAACAAACGTTCTCAACTTCAGATAACTGCGTAAGTGATCCTCGTAAACATGATGAATTCCACCTGTGCCTAAGTGAGCGCGCGTTCATGAGAATTGCAAATCTGCATAATTAAAGCCCCGATAATTCCATATAAGGACACGACTTCCCACGCTTGTCAGGTGTTCATTCAGAAAAATGGCATAAAGACAGAGGAGAGAAACTACACATTCGGAGATGGAGGTTCTGCTGACTGAGATCTGAGCAGCAGAGTTGAAGGAGGTAAAAGCCGAGCAGTGGAGAATAAATCACAAGAGCGGTAAATGCTGTGTCTGTTGGTTGCACTGTTACAGAAGTAAAAATAAAACTTATTTGATCCAAAAATTATATAGACGTCTAACAAAAGCAACACAGTCTAGCCTACTGATGGAGGCCAATAGGTGCAATACTATATTATGCAAGTGTTTAATATGAGTTTCCATCAACCAAAGCAGCGCAGGTACTCTTGTAGCATTCTACAAAATCTCCTTTTAATACATACACACGCACACGTACTCTGCATCCCAGCTGGATAAAAAAGCCGACGTGTAGCTGGACCATATCTGTCATCCTTTCATCAGCCTCTCCATCTCAAAGCCGAGGCATCATGAACTGACTGCATGTCTGACCACTAGAAGAGTTGTAGCAACTGTTGCTGAACCTCCTTTCTGAACTTTCCGTAATTTTCTGTTTGAGATGTTATTGCAATTTTACAGCAGCTTGATCTCACTTGGAGCTCACTGACTGCACTTTCTATTGATAAAATTACAACAAATTAAATCATCGTCCCCTCACCGACATGCCGGCTGCAAGTGAAATGCTCAGTTTGTGCATGAAAATGTAATTTATATTTGCAGAATGGTAGCCGGTGCAGAAAGTAGTCGAATTTATATTGGATTTTAAAATTCACAATAGCTTCAAAGTAACGATTAATACAGTCCTTTATTGAAAAACTAGGTTTGGATAACATCAGACTGATTGCACAAGACTCCTGCGTCTAGTCTGAAGCAGTCGTAAAATTTGTGCCTGACAGATGATTCGAAATACGAGAAAATTGGTGAATTTTCTCCTAAATCACTCGTACAAACCGTTTAAGAACGAATTTTTTCGTACGAATGCTTCTTGCATGAGGCCCATTGCTTTCAGATTCTGTTGATCTTATGTAGCATTATGCATTGTGAAGCACAGTTTCTCAACCTCAGGAGACTGCAGGGGGACATCTCCAAAAATATATACAATAAATGTTACTGTCTTATCAAATGAGTCAGAAGTGCAGAGTTTTAAGGTCAGAAAGTTTTATAGAGCTGCTTTACTTATCTGTTTACCATTCAACTATGTGCCTTTATTACACAAAAACCTAAATGAAATATAGAAATCAACCAATGTGCAAAAGATGGCCCAATAATATTTCCTCTACCCCCATTTATTTTTTGTTAAGTAAAAAAAAAAAATCTAAAACAGTGTTTGCTGTAGGCTATTATATCATGCGTCATTGACATAAGATAAAATGCTGTTAAAAATATATTCTAAGTGCTGAGTAGAAAACATATTAATTGGGCCCACTGATTCTTTTTCTCTTATTATTTTTAAACCAAAACTTATAATTAATCTCTTAGAGAAAAAAACACCACAGTAAATGTAATTCTATTCTGTTTATGTTCTTCTCATGAAGGTGGACACCCACCTGCAGTTGAAGGTTGAGGTTTGGGACGAGGACTTGTACTATGATGACCGTCTTCTAAAATGCGAGTTCGACGTGACCCAGGGAGCACACTCATGGAATTGCAGAAATGTGAGAGAAGGCTTCGGCTTTGAAATCGAGTTCACCTTGACCTGTGACCGTCATCTGACTGGAGACAAGTGTGACCGTTACACACCATCTCCACAGTGACTACATTGATTTGGGGGAGTATTTCTTTCCAAAAGAAAGTGTATCTTTCAATTTGATGAAAAAAAAAATGTCAGATCAGTGACTATGTGTTCAGCTTGATCTTTTACAGTATATTATAGCTTCGCTGAGCAAAGTTTTAAACATGTGATGCATGTATCATAAAAAATTGTTTCTTGCTTTTAAGAGAATACTGTGAAGAATATCAGCAACTCATATTGTTAGCATGAAAAGCCATCTCTGGTGCACTCTAAGTTGTTTGCAAGTGCAGTTAAAATTGTACCAAATCAATTTTTTTGCAACCTTCTCATGTAAATCAAGCTTTTCAGAACATGAACTTCATGTCATAAAGCTGACATTACAGTGGTTCTCCTTTATTCTTATTATATTCTATTCTCCTTGGCCACAACATTATGCGCTTCAGTTGGTTGTGTTTTCTGTTTTCCATCCTCGCAATAATACCAGAACACAATTAAAGATGCTGTTTTCTACACAAAGAACCAAAGGTTTTGTGAAGAAATGCCATATTTTTTTTCTTTAAAATGCTATTGTCTTTTCATCAATCATTAATTGTGAAATGTGTAAAGCATTTAATTGAAGTTAATTTAAACCTTCATTTCAAATAATATGTTTGCATACATTTCAACATTTCAAATACAACAAGAAAATACAGCAGTAAAAGAAATTACTTTCGTGTTATCACTGTTTTTCAGCAGTAAACGGCAAAAAAAAAGCATGAAAATAGTGACCATCCCACCCCTGTGAAAGTGCAAGAAATGGTTTGGTCCTCATGAACTGCCTCAGCGTTTTAGGGCCCGGTCTCATGGGTTTCCTCAAATGAACTAGACTTGAACAACCTGGATTCTCCCAGCAGGGAAGTGCGATGTCTGTCACTAATAGACAATCTATGCACATACATGAAACGTAGCAGTTGATGTCTGTGCAAATGTTCTTTGAGACCCTGCGTGTACGTACATACAAGGACATTACATTTTTACTTCTCTCCACCATATGCTCCATTCTACATAACTTAGACCTGTTGTCCTTAAAAGTGGACACTTAGCTTCCACTTAGTGGTTGCATTTATCACAATGCACTACTCTGTCAAGCCACAAGAGGGCGCACACATCAGTGAAAAGCTGAAAGAGCACTTTTCAGAAAAAAAGTAAAAAATCTAAGAAATAACAATGATGTTTGTGTTAAAATGTGTATATTTGAAGAAAGTAATGTCTATAATTCTGTGTGGTATGCATATTTAGAAAATATGTATAGCAAGTACTTTCCAAAACAAAGTTAAATGTCAAGTACTCGTATGAGGACATTGGGACGAACTTTACAATATATTACCACATATGCAGAGTAAAAGATAGTTCACCTAGTGGAATATTTAGGACGGACTGAGTATGTTTGTGCATCAACTCTAAGTTTTTGAATAATATTAGATGTTAGTTACTTCCAGTAAAGCTATATTGGATCATCAAGGCCCTCCAAAAAGCTGCCTAGTGGCAAATTTGTGAAACCTCTTGGAAGACGTACATCAGCATCATCAGAGATGATGGAAAGGTGGCTTAGAAAGGTGATTTGACAAAAAAACAATTCTGATGCCATCAGCTGTTCATGCTGAACAATCTGAAGACATCTGCAGCAGTGGTCCCACAGAGATGAACAACACGAGTATCATGTCACCATGTTGTATACTAGTAAGTGCTAGTACTGGTGGGCAGCGTTGACTTGGTAGATGGGGTGATGAGTTCTTACTGAATGAAAGTTCAAACTTAATGGACAATTCAGATTATGATTCTCGTCTTGGACCTTGCTAATCTAGTAGTTGGTTCTTGTGTCGCCAAAACAACATTTACAGTTTTACACCAGGACTCTCGTACATTTCCTTGAATTCTGCATGATGGTGTCTCAGGTAACTTTGTTGTAACAGTGATGATGTAACTCAAGAACAGGAAATGGACCATAAAACAAATAACAATAATAATAAAAGCATCTTTCATGCCACATTTTGCACAATATTTGCAAAATACCTTCCTGAGTTTCTAGAAACAAGGGAAGAAACTCTTCTTCAACTGTGGGTCCTTAGTGGAACGTCAGGTCCCAAATCCAATAATAGTTGCAAAAATGGAAAAATAAAATGAGAATACATCTGGATATCCAAATTTTGGGGGGAAAAGTACTCACTTTTGCTCCCCTTGTCATACATAAATGAAAAATATGCTTGTACTTTTCATCAAAGAGTCTAAAGAGGGTTGAAATACATAAGTTCATTTTCATTTGCAGTCTGAGTCAAATAAATCTGTCAAATGTGAGAACTTCTGTAATTCTTCATCAGGATATTGAGATGTCTCCATTACATTTGTCGTGTTTGCAGCTTTCCTGAGCTTCTCAATCTGAATAATCTAATGCGCTGTGATGTAAAGGACTGTGCAGGAACGTCTAGTGTGCAGGGTGAAAGGTGATATTTTCTTGAAGCGCAATCACAACTTAATTGCTTTGTAACATTTTACACTTAGTGTTTGTCGTTTTGTGTAAGTAAACAGGAGTTTCATTCATTGTTCCACTCTAATGACTTTGTAATTTTATCTATTAACATTGACCCACTGTCCACTTATGAGGACATAGTATTTCTCAGAAACTACTTATTGTACAAGAACCAAATTTATTTATATAGTTATTATGCCCATGCTCTCCTCAAATATCATGAAATAAATAAAAATGCCCCAAAAAATAAAGCTCAGGTCTCAGGAGGTTAAATGTTTAAATGAAGAACGCCCCCTCGTCAGTGCAGCAGAGCATGCTGACCAAGAGAGAGCCAGCATGAAGGGAGTGCCGGCGAGAGACAAACAACCACTGCCAGAGATCCAAAGAAGTAAGCAGCGCCCCAAGAACTCAATGTCTGATTTTTAAAAAAGAACAGAAAAAAAGGAGAAAGAGACATGACAAACGAAGCGTGATCCCGTTTTTCAAGAAAGGTTTGTCGCCTGAATTTTTCAAATTAACTTGTTGAATGAAATAAGCTAGCTATCTGCAGACTATTATTACTTGGTCAATCATACTCAAGTTTGAAGCAGGATCAGATCATTGATGATGTTGGTACTGCTGTGCACCTTAAATGGAAAATGATTGCAATGTTTTTCTTTTTTTTTATCCCTTTTTTTTTCTTTTAAAAAAGAATTAAATCAGAACTCTCCAGCATTTGGAATGAGCCTATTGTGTGTCTGTAACTAACACAGAAGCCAAGCACATAAGCCAGAAAGCTCACAGAGTTGAGAATTTACATTTACATAACCAGACCAGGAAATGGAGAACTATGGAGTTTTGCCAGCACTTAAAGGTTGAATATGGAACATTTTTTTTTTAAAAGCTATATTTTTTAAAAAATAATACCACCACAGGTCATTTGGGGGTGTACAGAATGAAAATACATTTCCCAGAAAAATTATATTTAGCCTAAAAATAATTATAAAATAAATTTTTACGGGTTCGATAATGGCATTTTATTTATGTCTATAAGCCAATACACGCCGCCATTGCAGGTTGCCAAATGCGATCTCTGTGTGGAAACAATATTTTGGTCATCGTCAGGCCTGTTCAGGGGAAAACCGTGGAGACGACCAGTGAAGCAGCTGCTTCAGAGCCCTGGAGATATTATCTGTTTCTGAGGAGGAGTTACCTGAGAAGAGCAAAACCTGGAGTAAATTTAGGTGAAGACTTCACTAAATGGACCCACATAAACGTTTTCCACGGAGTCAAAACACAGAAATGGCGACTTTCCTCCGGGATCGGTAAGCTAGCTTGTTTGCTAACATGGCTAACGTTAGCTGTCAGTTATAAACTCCTCTGCTTTACTTGTTGGACATGCTGCAGACTGTTGGTCACTTGCGTATCGGCAGTGAGCCTGGCATCCTAACGGCTGGAGTTGTTTTTCTGCCGTTGCAACTACAACCTAGACACACGTGATGTCGCTGTTCTGTCCGTATTCCATATTTAACCTTTAAGTGCTATTAATTGTTTAGCAAGATATTTATATTAAATAACTGTCCTTGTCCCTCCTTAATCATATTTAAACAGATGATCCACAAGCAGCAGCTCTGCCTCTTCAACCCCCCATCCCCCTTTCCTGTCCCAGTGACCAAGGTGAGCAATGTTGTGTTCAGGGACATACCAGTTGGCATCATCAGAGCCGGATTAACGCAAAGGCAAACTAGGTACGTGCCTACAGTATCGGGCCCGATTGGCACGGGGGGGCCAGACAGGGGGAGAAAGAAATAAGAATACAAATATGCTAATGTTTTATCTACAATTTATTTCAGTGTTGATATAACAAATTTATTAACTAGAAATAGTCTTAATTCAAGACTATTTTAGTTAAGAATTTTTTCAAGACTCTTGAAAATAATGATGTTTAACTTAATATTAGTTACATCCGGGACTCAGCGGCTGTCAGCAATCAGATTAAGCGGGACAATAAAGCTAGCAGGCAGGTCGTTTGAGTAGGCTACACTCAAGATGCTTTCAGGTGCAGCAAAACGTAAAAATAAGAAAATGAAGAGGAACAAATGAAGAAACTGCGGGGGACTTTACAGAAGTTTCTGTCGGGCAGCCTTCCGACAGCTGTGAACCTGCAGCAGAGGGCGAGCCAGGCCGGGAGACAGATGCGGTGGAAGAGACACTTTGGTGCGGCTGGTGCCGTCAACACCAGTTGCTTCGCCGCCAACAACACCTGCAGCTTCGCCGCTGTCTACATCAGCAGTGGTTCAACATAAGGATCAAGGTGTTTAATAATCTTTATCCAATGGTTTTGTGATAAAATCTGCTTTTAGAACGCAGTCTAGTAAAACACACCATCCAGAGAAACGTCCAGACCAGTGGAGAGAACTGCTGAACAGTCCAGACCAGGAGCCGAGCTGCTGTGTGTTGAATACCCGAAAATGGAAATGAGGTGATGCTTGTCCATAAAAATAAACATCTTTACCACTATAGCACACTTTCTCTTACTATAAGTGTTACTGTTTTTTTTTTTTTTCTTTTTTTTTTTTTTTTTTTTTTTTTTTTTTTTTCTTTTTTTTTTTTTTTTTTTTCTTTTTTTTTTTTTTTTTTTTTCTTTTTTTTTTTTTTTTTTTTCTTTTTTTTTCTTCTTTTTTTTTTTTCCCTTTTCCCCCTTTGCCCCCCCCCCCCCCCCCCCCCCCCCCCCCCCCCCCCCCCGAAATCTTAATCTTAATTAAATCTTACTGCAAGTTTTTAATGATCTTTGTATATTTGACGACTTATTTAACTTTTCAATTTAATCAACATATTTAAGATTTTCTACAAAATGCAATAGCTTAAAATATTTATCTTATTTGCTCTGTTTACATAGGTAACTGACACCTATTGGTTATTTACTGGTACTACTGCATCAACAATGACACTCCCAATGGCTAAGGATAATTTAATAGCATTATTAAATTCGGTCAGATTTTTACATTCAGATGGAATTACAGACATCCATAAATTTTGAACATTCTCATGCAGGTTAATTTATTTGAGCAGCTTGAGCTGTGACATAAATAAATGTACCTGTCTGCAATCTACTGAGCTGCTGATAATTGATGCAATTAGATGATGTAATTTCTTGGTATATTATATCAATGTGACAGTTGTTACATGCTTTGCTAAGATTCTTCAGAGCCAGGGCCCTCTCAGGTTTGGCCAGAAAGAAGTATAAACATGGAAGAAGAAGGGAAAGACTGACAGTGTAAGTAATGAGAATGAATAAAAGAGAGGTACGTGGGCAGAAAAGGTGAGGAAAGAGATGCTGAAGGACAAGTTTTTGAGAACTTGTCCTCTCAGTCAGATGACCAACTCTTCCGTGTTAGAATAATTTTCCTTTGTTGGAATTTTACAATAAAAAGATACATTGAAACTATAAATAATACTCTTTATATTAGTTTTAAATCTTGCATCAATTTTTTTGGGGGGAGGGCCCAATATGAATGTCTGTCATGAGGCTCCAAATTCCTGGCGGCGCCCCTGCACCCTGGACAGGTTGCCAGTCTGTCACAGGGCCAACACAGAGAGCCATTCACGCTCACATTCACTCCTATAGGGCCAATTGAGAGTGATCAATTAAAGACACACAACATTACTTTTAGACCTTCAAAATATGCGTTTCTGACTCGTTTTGATGGCACACCAACATTCATTATGCGCATTTTTGAACTGTCACTGCCCAGAGGTGTCCCGAGGTTCAGAAACTGCACTATCAAAGTTTTGTATCCAGGACGCGGCCGTGATGTTGCAGCTGTCCCTCCAATCAGCATCCTTCCTGCTGTACCTTTCCACACGGCCATTATTTTTTTAAATCTTCCCTGAATCTCATACCCACACGATTCAAGTAAGTAGAAGGGAAATTACACAACAGAAATGTTTGAAATGAGTGTACACGTTTGATTTTTCCTGTCGATCAGGTTGTGGAAAGGTTTAAACACTAGATTGAATTAAAAATGTATTCCAATCAAAGCCAATCTGGTATTAATGAGGTGTCACGTGATGCATTTTATGTTGATTGGACATTCGAAATATAAACTTTGGTCACAGCCTGAAATCTTGAGCTTGAAAAAAGCTTTTAATTAGAATGTGTCTTTATTTTCTTGCATTCATTATTCCCTTGGTTCAAATTATTTCACTCTGTGGCAGTAAAGCCTATGAACAGAATGATGTCACCATGTTTGACTGTATGGACCAGCTTTCCATCACACATGCAGATGGGAACTGCAGCAAAACGTTTAATGCATTCAGTCTTATATGTTTTATCAAAGGAACAGATTTGCACATTGTGGTTTAAGAGCCATACAGGTTGATTTTGGCAAATTTACAACAGACTGCTCTGTGCTTTTTAATAATGAATGACTTCATTGGTTGATGACTGTCTGTCCTCTCTACCAATAAAACTCTGTCTGGTGAAGTACTTAAGCTTATCAAGTCTTAACAAACAAACTTTGGATCTGTGTGATAATGAAATGAAAAATACTTTATTTATATATATATACTTATTATATATTACTTATATATTATATATATAATGTACTATAATAATAATATTTAGATTATATATTATATATTTATATATATTTATTTTAATGATAAGGTGGATGTGCTCTTCGTCACTGAAAATGTGAAGAAAGTATTTGTGTACTCTTCTTCAGATCTGTGCTCTCTAGGCAAAGCAAGGCAGGTCCATTTGTACAGCACCGGAACATTCAATTAAAATTCAAGCGGTCCAGTTTGGAAAACATGTCTTGAAGCAGTGGTTCAAAAGATCAAAATATCTTGGTATTTTATGTAATATACTGTATATCTAAGTAGTCTAGTAGTTGTGTCAACATCTGCATGTAATGAATACCTGAGTTTTGTTTTTTTTTTTTTTTTTTAATTCAGCACAATTGATAAAAGATAATTTGTCAATGTTACTATATTGATATAAAGGCACAATTCAAAGTCATTTACGTTCAAAACAGAAAAGAGTAAAAGAAGCATTATAAATAGAGGAATTCCAAAAAGATAGAAATTAAATAAAGCAATCCAAGATGTGTTCATTTTAGCAGAAATCTCATCTTTAGATATTAGAATCTACAGGCTTCCCTGTTCTCAGTATCTTTCACCCTCTTCAACTTTTCGGTCTAAATACTTTGTGTGTTTCTGTTAATCAGTATAATTTTTTATAGTTTGTTTTATGTTTTTTGGCTTTGTCAACATAATACATAATATCAACCTGTATTAAATTTCATTATCATTTGTACAGCCCCCCCCCCCCCCCCCCCCACCACCACCACCGCCACCGAAAAAAGGCAGGACCCTTGAAAGGTTACTATTTAACACATTTTACAATGACACTTCACTGACCTCTTCATTCTCGAAGGTAAAAGGATTTTCTCACTATTTGCTCTGTGGTAGAAGCAAATGAAAGCTCATAGATGTGTGGCAGCATCCTAAGCACCCTATAGTCTGAACAAATAGAGTTAATACCACAGTCTCAAGGTAACTGGAGGTTTAGTTTAAGAATACTAATGTTTTCTGAGCTGAGATACTCTGTGAGTTGCATTCATAACATCTGTGTGTTGCAGCCACCTTCTAGAAAATAAAGGGGACTTCTCACATACTAACGGAGTCTGATAAATAATTTAAGAATAGAGAGAAACTTGAAATTAGATGCATTGAAGTTTGAAAAGCTCTCTTTTATATATATACACACACACACACACACACACAATATATATATATATATATATAATATATTTACAATTGTATACCCTCCCATTAAAGAAAAGGCTATATAAACATTTACAAAATTATGATTTAGTGAAATAAAATATATATTTTTGAATTGTGGTTTAAAATAATGATAAAAACAAACAAACAAACAAGACCAATAAGAGCACCTTGTTCATTAAGAGTGGGTCAAAATACCTGTCAACGGGTACAGAAGTTTTTTTTATATATATATATATTACAGAAAACACATGATTGCAATGATTGACTGAAAGTATTGCTCAACAAAATTTGAAACAAGCATAACGGAGCCCCATTATGCTTATTGCTTATTTAATTTTTTTGTGTGTTTATTTATTAATATTTCTTTCGAGCCACAATTCAAAATCAATGTCATAATTTTCATAGAATTATCTATTGTTACCTTTGTCAATTTCAACTTATTTCACTGAATGAAGAAATGATCCCATTTCATAATGAAGAAATAAAAACTTTGCTGTTACTGTAACAGGGTTTTGGCGGAACAACATCATGAACTTGAACACATGAAAACCATTCTGTCTGCAGTTCCTGATCGCAGCACAATCTCATCGTGGGAAATTCCCTAAAACAAGTCGTATTTGTCTAAAAACTTTAAATGAAATTAAAATTCAGTACTGTATCAGATCTATTCAACAAACACGTTTAGAAATCTTTTTAGGAATTCTAGTTTTAAAAAAATCATGTCTGGTTATGTATCATCAAAACAATCTGTGTGAAAACAATCTTCCCAGTGAATGTCCTCACAGTTCATAGTGATCCCTGCAGGTGTGATTGGTCATTACAATGTTCCAGAGTTTTAAACAGCACACATTTACATGTGTGTTGCAGCAGTAAAGGTTAATAAGAATGCTTCCTCCAACATTCATCCATTACTGTTGGTTACTTTTGCCTCAAACGTGAGATTTTCCTCTGTGAATGAGTTATGTACTGATATTACATGCTGCACTCCAGGAAACAAGTGATGCTGAAGATGTCAGAAAAAGGAAAACTGGGGGAAAATTTGGTATCTTTTCCCCAAGTTATTTATTACATTTTTAAATATAATTTTAATGTTGCAATGTTAAAATGTTGTTTTTGCAATACTGCAAGTGTTGGTTTGTATTTTCTCATTTTTTGCTAAGAACAACTCTATTGACAAATTTGCTGATTGTTCATTGTTTGACTGGATATGTTAAGTTTTGTGTTCAGAATTGTTTTTGTTTTTTCAAATCTATATTTAGTCCTTTGCGAGAACCTGTTTATCTCAAACTCAGTAGCACCCCTGAACTCAATGCATAACAAAAGCCATTTTGATAAAGACCAGATTAAACATTAACTAGCTTAACATTAAGGTCATGAGGATTATTTTTAAGAAGTTGTGTGACTGATTAATTTGTGTTTAGGTCACCTAGTCGAAAGGTAAATGACCTTTTGGAGCATTACTATCGAAAACATAAAGAGAGATTTGCATCTTATCAATAAGAATCCACATAAAATATTAGGTTTGAGCGTGTTATACAAGTAAGTTTGAATCAGTTTATTCTACCTTTTGTCTTGTTTCTGATATTTCATTACAATTGCATGAAAACAACAGTGCACCATTCAAATAATATGCACCAGTAAATTAATGTGTAGTGTGTAGTAATCAGTTTATGTTAAACATTCTTTTCCTAATCTTAAAGGAATAGGTCACCCACAGAATGATTTAACTTTATTTTCCACTTACCCTCATGGTGAGCAAGACTCTGGAGCACTTTTTTAATATGTCAAATGTAGCCGAAGATCAGGACGACTTCTCATTTTCCCCCAACTTTCATATCATGGAGTTCGCCAGGGTCCGAGCCAAAAAGATCCATAAAAGTCCACAAAAAATTGTCAATATTCCACCATACTGTTCGTCCCATGTAATCCAAGTGTCCTGAGTGGGTAACGTCCAGAATTTACTCGAAACGACGTTATTTACTATATTTTTAGAGCCTAAAAAGGAGTATAGTTTACTTCCGCGAAGCGCGCACATGCGTGGTCACGAAACTACGGAAGCCTCGGCGTTCAGAGCCTACTCTGCCAATAATGCAAGTGTAGAAGAAGAGTGTCTGAGTGTCTTGAGTATTATTTCATCAGCTATGGCAAACAGTCTTCTGGCCTCCATACGTCCTGTGTATGGCCTTTACACTTCCTTCAACCCAGTGCTGATCTATACCATCTTTGGTACAACCAAGCACATATCCATAGGTAAGTGGGAACATATGAGTGAGCAACAGGTGGGAATAAACTGATTCATCTCTTTGTCTTTGTGCCTGGGTGTCCAGGAACATTTGCTTTGCTCGGCATCATGATTGGGAGTGTGACAGAAAGATTGGCACCGGACAGTGACTTTCCAGGAAATGTGACGAACGGGACAGGAAGTGTAGACATTGACAAAAGAGACGCATACAGAATTAATCCTCATGACCAATGTTAAGCAGAAGACAGATACAGATAGCATGCTCCCTCACGGTATTGGCAGGAATCTTTCAGGTGTGTGTTTCTGTTTTACAAAAATCTCAGAATTTTAAGTAATTCATCTGTTTTTAAGTCACTTTTTTCTACTTTTAAGTAACTCCCTCTTTAATTTCCCATCTGCAGATCCTGTTGGGCATAGTGAAGTTTGGTTTTGTGGTCACCTACCTGTCTGAGCCACTTGTTCGAGGCTACACAACGGGATCAGCATGTTATGTGGTTGTCTCTCAGCTAAAGTATCTGTTTGGAATCAAACCAGCAGCTTTAGTGGACCTCTCACTCTCATTTATGTATGTCATTTCCTCATCTCACGTTATGTTTATTTGATCAGGGACAATGCATCAGTGACATTAGTCAACAAAAGAAAAGATGACGTATGCCAGGTTTTTTTTTTTTTTTTTTTTTTTTTTTACTTGTCCTGTCCAGCATCGAAGCAAGCAGAATGGAAATCTGATTGCTTTATTCTGTTGAACAGTTTTGCTTTACCAAGCGGAGCTTTATGAACATAAGGCTCCACTTGATATCATGTTTATTCATTTTATTTCTTTATTTAAACATTTGTCTGTTACACCATTCCATTTCATACTGCTGGGCCTGACAAGGGAGAAATGAAAGTTAACAGAGGTAATGATAGAAAGTGAAACAGAGAGAAAGGAGTAAGGAAGAGGAAGAGAGAGAGGAGAGAAAACATGAATCCACTTACACAGTTCACTGGTACATCTGTACAGCGATCCCTAAACAACCAAGGTCTCTGTTGGAAAACAAAACAAGCAATCCCCTACAGGAGGACCTGCAGGTGGCTTAAATATCCTCAGATCATACAAACACACGCAGAACTACGCAGAGAAGAGGTACAACCTAGTCAGCGCAATGGGAAGTAGAGAAGAGGTACAACCTAGTCCTCTCAATGGAAAGCAGTGTCACAGTGTCAACATGCATAATAAAGGGTGCTCCGTGGTGATACAGTCATGCAGATGCAGCCTCGTCTCTGCAAGGTGGAGGAAGCCCGCAAGGCTCACGACCCAGGCCCCCAGCAGCCACCCAGAGGCCCAAATCCCAGCTACCCCCCCCAAAGAGCGGACATGCATCCCTAAAGAGCGGCAAAAGGCGGCCCCAGCCGGAGCGCCCCGCAGTCTGGGGGCCCAGGCCCCAGCGGACCAAGACCAGCAGCTGCTGACCCCACCGGGCGCCGGGCGTCCCCCGGAGCGGAGACAGCGCCGGGCCCAGGGCCCAAGCGCCCAGGAGCAGCCACCCCCCCCCCCCCCCCGACCCGGGCGGCCCAACTGAAACCCAGGAGGACCGGACCCCCCAGACGACACCCCCCCAGGGCAGGCCAGCCCCCACCCCAACGTCCGTGCCTCACACACCTGACACCAGGGCGCCACCACCTCTACCACCCCCTACCCCGCCACCACGCTCACACACACACTCCCCACACACATACCCCAACACTAGGGCTGGAAGATATACCGTCACCGCATCCACATCGAGACACGGGCACCCAACACATCAAACACCGCAAGAGCAACCACACAAAAGATACAGATCCCCCCGCGCCCGCCCCGCATACAAAGCCCCGGAAGCCACAAACAAAACCGCACCCCCCACCAAAGCGCCCGGTCCCCAACCAACCCGCAGCCACACCGCACCACACCGAGATGCCCGGCACGAACACCGAGATACGAAACCCCGCCCACACCGCCCAGCCCTACCCAACACCTCCATGTACCCCCCCCCCACACACACACATACACCCACCCACTCCGCTCTCCGACCTTACATACCCACACTCACTCCTCCCTCCACCCCCAACACTCTCCTCCCTCTACCGTCCACACCTACCCCCACCTCCTCATACCCTCTAACACACACCTGCACTCCCCCCACATAACTGCACCAACCCCTCCCCTACCCCCCACACATACGCCCCCACCTCCCAATACCCCCAATACCCCATACAGTCCCCCCCTTACATGTCCAGCCCCGCCCATCCCTCTGACCTATCACACTCCCGCCCTTCCTTCCTTCAGCCCCTCACGACCATCCCTACTAGACACTCACGAGCATGCCACTCCTTCCTCCATCCCCCCTTTCCTCCAACCACTTACCCACATCTCCTCCCTCTTCCAGCCCAAGTTCCTCCCTCCCACATTTCCTCTTTCACACTCTCATTCATTATTCTCACATACCCACCTCGCTCTTGCCCATGCCCTCGTGCCTCCTGAGTGGTAGCTCGGGCCGGGGAAGGAGCCGTGAGCTCCAAGCCCCCAACACGCCCCCCCCCCCCCCCATCCCCCACCCCCGGACGCAGCAGGCCAGGCAAAAATTCTATTTTCCATCCGTAGTCCCTGGACAGGTTGGTGTTACACAAGCAAAAGTATTACACACTATAAAGATTAACATGATGCAAAAGTATACATTATACACTAAAATTATTAAAATGATACAGACTTTTTGTCACCCATTAAAATTAGTTCTCATTAAAAATAAACAAATCATAATGATAGTAATAATCTAAACATTTAGAATGAAATAATAAAACATCTAGACTCAGTTTAGAGTTACTTACACTGAATGCCTTTTGAACATGACCATTCTGTGGATGGGTGTGGCCAAATGAGACCATAACTTTAAGGTGTCGATGACTTTGAGACAGAACTTTCAAATCAGTGATTATGTACCAAAAAAAGTAAATAAATAAATTCAATTGATAATTCAAAGAAAAGGTGCAAAGCTCTAATTAATGTGTGTGTGTGTGGGGGGGGGGAGGAGCTAACAAGAACCTATTATCCTTCAAATTCCAGAGCTGAAGCCAGTTTGGAGCATGTAGATGTCAGTGGCTCAAAATTGACAGCCAAAATAGGGAAGCCTGAAATATAAATCCCATCATTTTCTGATAAAAGTGAATGAACGATTGAGGTAGCAAGAAAAATGTGGATCCTGGCGGTTTGAATAGCTGGATCTAGGGGTGGGGAACATTACCCACTTGGCGAGTAAGGGTGACCTGGTGTGCGAGGTTGAGTGGTTCCAGGTAGATATCATTGACTCACCTCAATGCACAGCCATGGCTCTGGAATTAATGTCCTCAATATTGCTTTTTAGTACCTCAATAATTATGCACATTTTAACAGTCACATCTGAGTTTAGTTACATGATATAGATGATATAGAATGATATAGAATACTGATGATATGATATAGAATACTCAGTAACTCTGCATCATACTTGATTTCCAGGATTCCTCCCACTGATGATGTCATCCCTTCTTCATTGCCTTTGTCACAGACTCTCGTGAATATCTGCAAACTGCTGCCTCAGACCAGGATACCAGAGCTGGTGATCACTCTGGTGGCATTTGCTGTTCTCATTGTGGTCAAAAAAGTCAATGAATACTACAAAGAGAAGCTGCCTTGGCCAATCCCGATAGAGCTTATAGTTGTAAGTCCTTTGCTTTTCTCTCTGTTCTTTCATTTCTCACTCAAACACCCCAAGTGTAGTTTTTTAATTAAACAGCAGAGCGCGCAATGACCAAACGTGCCAAACAGGGATTCTTGAAACTTAAAAAAAGAACAAGAACAAGAAGACAGAGCACTTTTATCCAGAGTGTCTGAAAAGCACTGACTCTTTACATGTACTGATACTAAACTAACATTTAATTTATTTAATCCAAACAGATCATAGCAGCAACAATCATCATCCACTCATCCCTACTGTGATCTCCGCAATAAATATGACATCGATGTGGTTGGAGAGATTTCCAGTGGGTGAGTTCATTAGTGGCTTTAAATTTTACAGAGTTGTTGATATGAAACTTTTGGAAAAAGACACACACAAAAGCAAACAAGATCCCAACGTGTGTTTTAGAAATGTCTAAAAGCCTCATGGAAAGTTGAAAATCCCTAACTGAGCAGATACAGAGCAGGAGAAATGGGAGTTTACTTAATTTGAAAGCAGATTATTGCATCTAAAAGCAGCTTGCCTTGTGTTTGCTTTCAAATTGAGATTCAAGGAATTCTGTTTTGAAATTCCACAAATCAGAAACTGCAGATTAAAGTGCTGATGACACGACATTAACTTCAAGTAATTTTGCAATACAACAATACAATAACACAAAATAAGTAGTTCTGTGCAGGGCAGGGCGATATGGCCAAAAATATTTATCACGATATAAATTATAAAATTTGCAATAACGATATAACTGGCAATTTGATTGACATGAGACAAAATACTTGAAAATTGCACAACTTTATCTGTGCAAATGAAAATTAAAAATTGCTTTTCACTTTGATAAACTGCTGTTTCTGATGTCAATTAAAGTAATAACTTTCTATAAAATCAACAGTGCAGACGTAGCAAATTCCTTGCTAACGGTTAGTTTAAAAAAAAACATTTCCAATGGAAATGAGCTTCATATCTTGAGCATAACCCTGTAAAGAAGAAGTGGAGAACTTTGGCTCCCGTCTTGCATTTATTCCATGTTTCCTTGTTCTAGCACACTTCATTCAAAATAATTAGTCTCTGAGCACAACGTGATCATATTTATTTGAGCATAGCGTTCATCTTATTGGCCTATGAGAAGTACTGAGTGATCAGACATTCAAGGTGGGTGGGGGTAACACAGACAAGCTGGAAGTGGAAAACTGTCACTTCCATATTTCTGCTGATGCGAAGTTAAACGGGTAGCTTTAATAAACAGCTGATCGAGGTGGTGAGAAAGGACAAAATATTTACAGCACGTGGCGTTTAGATACACAGACACCATTGCATGCACAACCCCGCCCGCCTGCAACAAACGAAAACTTTCAAAGTCATCCCCCTGCATTAATAATCATCCTGTCGCAGATGAAGCTTCATGCAGAGGATGAAACGACCAAAACAAACCTTTTTCTTGTGGCCTTGATAACAAGAAGAAAGTTCTTGCTTCTCATGGAGGATGGAATAAGCTTTAAAGCAGAACTCAGTAACTTCAGCTCGGGGCTCCCCCTAGTGGCGTCCTTTCACTGTCGTGTTCAACCCCCCCTTACACCCCCACAGCACACAGACGGCTTCTCTACCTGTCTTTCCTCTATTTTGATTCCTGGATATATTTCTAAGCTTTTACTAGCTTGTTGATGCTACTTTGCTGCGTTGGTAGCAGCACCACGTCTCCCTCTACTCAAAGCAAAGACCTGTCTCTTCTGAAACGGGACGTTTTACCCGCGATTTGCGGGTAAAAATGCCGTGGATTATATTTTTCACTGGTGTTGGCAGGCAGCAGGTAAGAATACAAACTTTTATTTACTTTTTGCGGACGTGACAAGTGATTATTGAGCCTGAAGCAGTGATGCTTCACCCGGCGCCCAGGCAGCGCAAGCTACGTGAATCACTCTGGTCCAGCAAAGAGTTGGTTATGAGAGCCAGGAGCCGTGTTTAGGTGGTGTGAAGCTAAATAAATGTTTTCTTCGAATTAGCGCTGGTAGTCTGGTTCAAATCAGAGCTGGAAGCAGCTCGGTAGATAGGGGACCTGAGTACCGTACAGCGGTTTCTGTTGTCGCAAGTTCTGCTCGGGTCGGCGCAGGCAAAGTTGTATTTAGCTGCTCGCAGGCCAGAGGCCCCGGCGGGAGGGGGGGAAACATTGAATCGCTCCGTAAACACTTTGTTTAGCCCCACGGGGATTCCGAAAAGCATTTATTGAGGTAAAAAAGTTACTGAGTTCTCCTTTAAGTCAATGTGCTGCTTTTACTTTCCTCCTCCTCGGTTGCTGCCAGACTGGCTGCATGTGCATTTGACAGTATCAACAGCAGTGCTCATGTGCATTTCACCCATATTCTATCGTGATATTTTAATTCTTTATCATTTCCTATTGTTACACCGGTATTACCGTGAATGGTATGATATAGTATGCCAGCCTGCGTTCTGTGCAGTTAGAAGTCAATCATACTAATATTTGCGTAAATATCCGATGTTAAAAAGACGCAGTATACTAGCCCTTAGCATTTAGCCTCTTCATGACACAACGTCACAAGATGAAGTGGTGGTCGGCTCATTGATTTACATGTGTAATCAAAAAATGGAAAACATTAAAGATGCCCCAGAACAGCTGGATTGGAACTGGTTTGTGTGGTGTGATCACCGGCCAGTTCAGAAGAGTGCGATGATGCTGAGGAATATGGGGACATCAGACCTTACAGGTTAGAACGGGACTTTGAACTGTAAGTCAGCTTTCAAGACCTTCTCACAGAGCCTGGTCCACTCGGTTCAGCTCCAGCATGCAAGAGACCCACACTGAGCCGACTGAGAACTGTAAGGAGCAACTTAGAACAACACCAAGCAGACTTACAACTGTTAAAGAGCTGCCTAGACCTGCACTGAGCAGGCCAAGCACGGTACGAGGCAGAGTCAGGAGTGACAGTGGCAACCGCAGCTGACTATTAGCTCGCGGCTAACCGCTAGCATGCGGCTAACTCACAGCAAATAATTTGCCTTTAAAAACGAGAAGATCACAACTTACATGGTTCCAGTCATGTTTTAAATAGTTCCCGATTATAAAGATGGGGATGGAGGGAAGGATGCATCTTTGGAAGCAGACAAAAAGGTCCTCTGATGTCCGAGAAGACCCCTGAAGACCCGAGGAGGAACTGTCTCTGTTCACAGCTGGACATCACAGCTTTATGAAGCAAACCCTGATGAATGAAGAATAATCCAGCAGACGTGACTGCAGCTCCATGTGTTAAAAGTCTCATGTCCAGTAAACAGTCTGCAGATGTAAGAATTTTACTGGCAAGGACTGCAGGAGGCTTCTACAGTTAGACACCAGTTGGAGCAACCAGTATTTTATCCTCCTCTAATGTATATAAGATCTGTAGGAAACATAAATAAACTAACACCGTCCTTATGAGCTTTTAAATATTAACTGGCAATACAACAGAAGACTGAGCCATTACTGTCCGTCTGTTAAACTGGAAAAGGAACTTAAAAACTTCAATAAACCCATTAAAATCCATATTGACAGTAGTATAGAGTTTCTCCTCGTAATGTCAAGTCCGATTTCGGCGAACAGCGCCACTGTCTGGTCAGATGTGCTGAAATGCTGCAAGGTTTCCTAACAGCTCATTCATGCAGGTGCGCCTGTTTCTGTTACATAGATCATGAGGAATGTTTTTGTCCATAAAACGAGGAGAAAAATGTCAAAATCATGTCATCAGCACTTTAAATGTGTTTGTGTGCAGGTGATAAAAACCTAAATCATTCCTTTTTTTCCTCCTGTCCCAGGCTCAAGCCCCCTCGCACCCCAGATGTCACTTTGTTCTCAGAGGTTGTAGGTGATGCTTTTGCTATAGCGGTAGTGGGATATGCCATCAACATGTCAGTGGCCAAAACACTTGCTCTCAAATATGGCTACAAGGTGGATAGTAACCAGGTGAGAAAACACAAATACTCACTTAAAGTGCCCGTGGTATGAAATTTGCGTTTTTTGTGGTTTTTGATCATATATTTTAGTTTCCCCAGCCTTCCTATCTTCCCTAAGGGGTTAAATTATAGACTGGCGTTTCCTTTTTCCCTGGGTGTGTCTGCCTGCATGGCAAAGTTAGCATTCACAAATGGGCTGATTGGCAGTTCGGCCTAGCGCAGCTTGTGACGCCATGACTTCCAGTCAATTACCCCCCTCCCCCGAACTACACTGTCCAAGTCCCTCCCTCCGAGAACTACGACAACAAACCGACATCATGGCGTCCCGTTCGCATCAGAGCTGCTCTGTACCTGGTGTACGAAGGACAATAGCAATCGTTTTGTCCTCCCCACTGAAAAACTTGTGGATGATTTCATTTCTGCAGGAATGTGCCGACCGAACTAACAGAAAATCTCCCTGCAGCTCCGTCTCCTCCTCAGGAGGTTATAACGGCTTCCAGCCACCACGAAGAAACACGAAGTTTCTAATAAACGTTTCTCACCATGTTCGTGTCTTTATCTCTGAGGGAAACTGATGTTTGTGATGATTCCAGTTTATAATTCTCCCCTTGTGCGCACGTCTTCGGCTGCATACATAGGCAATCAGGCCTTCATCATTATCATCATCATCGTCACTGTTTCTGTACCGCTCCGGTCAGACGAAGACAGATCTAACGAGCAGAACTAGTGTAATATATCTTTAGTATTAACTATTAACTGAATTCGGGTCATGGGTGAAGTAAATAATTCAGGGAAACTTGTTGCTGGAATATGATGCTGTTTTCTTCTTAAACATTATTCATACTCACTGCATGTCACAGCACCATTCTCCCTTCAACTCCGTCCAAAACAACGTGCCACAACATTTCAACTCTTGTGACATGTAGTAGGGCTGGACAATTATGGAAAAAATTATAATCACGATTCTATTGACTGATATTTAGATCTGATTTTAGATAATAACATAGACTGTCTCTTTTTAACTGAAACCTGGCTTGGCACTGATGCACCAGTTATCCTCACTGAGGCTTCCCCTCCAGATTTTAAGTTTTTATTTTCTATCAGGGGAGGTAAGAGAGGCGGTGGAACAGCATCAATTGCTCAACAGTCACTATCAGCACAACCAATAACCCTGACAAACTATTCTTCATTTGAGCATCATTCCTTTGTTTTTAGCAACCCGCCCATTTTATCCATAACAGTTTATAGACCACCAAATCCTCCTTCCTGTTTTATTCAAGAGTTCTCTGAGTTTTTAGCCAACATATACATAAAATACAACAAAATTTTGATAACTGGCGATTTTAACCTGCACACTGATAATTTTAGAGATACCCATACCAGTGAATTTTTAAATGTTTTAAACAATATGGGGTTTCAACAGCACGTCACGCAGCCGACTCACAACAGGGGACACAGCCTGGACCTGGTCATAACCTATGGCCTGTCCACTGGTGTGTCCTCTGTTGTTGACTTGGCTGTGTCGGACCACTACTGTGTATTTTTTAACATCGCCAGTTTTAACCAGCGGGAGGCCTCAGTGAGAACTGTGAGGAAGCGATATATTACT
This sequence comes from Atherinomorus stipes, assembly GCA_023101725.1. NCBI lineage: Eukaryota > Metazoa > Chordata > Actinopteri > Atheriniformes > Atherinidae > Atherinomorus > Atherinomorus stipes. The sequence continues at coordinate 337,923 of JALJCO010009510.1, read as the reverse complement.
CCTGAAGTGGCTGCAAAATTTATTAACGTTTTAAATGAATCTCCTGCTCAGATTTTACCTTCATCGTGTGATTTTATTGTTGATCATTTTAACAAAAGACTGGCATCAGCCCTTGACACAGTGGCTCCATTGAAAACAAAAACATTAAAAACAAAATCCAAAACACCATGGAGAAATGAAGAAATTAGAAATCTAAAGAGAAGGGTCAGGAGAGCAGAAAGGAGATGGAGGAAAACTAAACTAACAATACATTATGAAATCCTACGTGAACAACTCAAAACTTACAATAATACAGTCAAACAGGCAAGAACACTCTACTACTCAAACCTCATTACTGTTAACAAGAACAACCCCAAATTCCTTTTTAAAACCATTGATCTTTTAATAAACACAGATTTTAACAGGTCCTCCATGCCACCATCAGATGCGGCATGTGAGAGCTTTGCATGCCATTTCAGGAGTAAAATTAATGCTATTAGATCAAACTTTTTATCACAACAAAATGTCAGTTTTAACAGATCTGAAGCATTGGTTCTACCTGAGGAAACACTGGAAAGTTTTGTCCTGGTTGATGCGAAGATGCTTGGTCGAGTTTTCTCCCAGCTGAACCCAACAACCTGCCTTTTAGACCCCATTCCCACATCGCTTTTAAAGACGTTTTATGGTTTCTTTGAGTCTGAGCTTTTAAATATTGTAAATTGCTCTCTTCAGATGGGTGTCTTCCCATCTGCCTGTAAAACGGCGGTGGTGAGGCCCCTTCTGAAGAAGAGCAATTTAGATCCCAACATCTTTGATAATTACAGACCTGTATCCAACTTACCGTTTTTAAGTAAAATCATTGAAAAAGTTGTTTTTATTCAATTACACGAGTTTTTAAATAAACACAACATTTTAGAAAAGTATCAATCTGGTTTTAGGACAAACCACAGTACTGAGACGGCCCTTTTAAAGATTGTTAACGACCTTAGATGCAACTTGGACTCTAAAAAACTTTCTGTCCTCATTCTACTGGATCTTAGTGCTGCATTCGATACAGTAGACCACCAGATTCTATTAAACAGACTGAGAAGTCTGGTGGGCCTCTCAGGTACTGTTTTAAAATGGTTTTACTCCTATCTCTCAGATCGACAATTTTTAGTAAGTATGGATACATGCTCCTCAGAAATCCATAAAATGAAGTGTGGGGTTCCCCAAGGATCAATTTTAGGCCCGATACTTTTTAACCTGTACATGTTGCCACTTGGGGACGTCATCAGGAGACACGGCATTGACTTTCACAGCTATGCTGATGATACTCAACTTTACATCGCCGTGTCTCCTGATGACCTGGAGCCAGTTAACACCCTTTTAAACTGTATTTTAGATATAAAGTCATGGATGGCAGAGAACTTCTTACAGCTCAACCAGGACAAAACTGAAGTTTTAATCATCGGTCCTGAAGACAAGAGAGAGATCATTTTACCTAAATTACAGAATTTTAATCCTTCTCAATGTGTGAGAAACTTGGGTGTTCTTTTCGACTCTGAGCTGAATTTTATTCCACACATCAGAAATGTCACAAAGACAGGTTTTTATCATCTTAAAAATATCGCCAGAGTCCGCCCATTTCTCTCTCTTGCCAGCACGGAGGTGCTGATGCATGCTTTTATTTCCAGTAGAATAGACTACTGTAATGCCCTGCTCTCTGGTCTTCCTAAAAAGTCTGTTTCCAGCTTACAGTTATTGCAGAACTCGGCAGCACGAGTTCTGACGAGGACCAGAGGGCGGGAACACATAACACCAGTTTTAAAATCGCTGCATTGGCTCCCCGTGCGTTTCAGGATCGACTTTAAGGTTCTCTTAGTGGTTTATAAATGTCTTAATGGTCTTGGGCCCTCTTATTTATCTGACCTGCTTTTAAACTATGTACCCTCGCGGACCCTGAGGTCCTCTGGTACCGGCCTTTTAATTGTTCCCCAGGTGAGAACTAAAACTCACGGCGAGGCCTCATTCCACCACTACGGTCCTCGTCTGTGGAATAGCCTGCCAGAGAACCTCAGGGCTGCAGAGACTGTTGATGTTTTTAAGAAGAGGCTCAAGACCTACCTTTTTAACTTAGCTTTTTGATTTTATTTCATTTTACTTATTTTACTCTATTATTTATTTATTTTTTATGTTATCTTTAAGTTATTTTAGATTTTATTGACTTGTTTAGCATATAATTTTATGAATACCTATTTATTTTTCTATGTTGCTCTTATCTGTTCTCTTGTTTTATCTGTTTTAACATTTTAACACCAGTGTTTCCTCATGGGGATCCTTCACTCTGGGAGCTTTGCCTACATGGTCTGGAGGGAGCTGGTGGGGGGCTGCCCTTGTCCTGGTGGCTGGGGCCCCGCACTGCAGCCCTATCACTGTGGTGTGGACCCCGGCCTGCCCTGATCTGGTTGGCTCCTGCAGGAGTGCCCTCTAGGACCGTGTCTGGCTCCTGGAGTGAACGGATCCCCAAGATATCGCTTCCTCACAGTAGGTCAAGCCAGATGTTTATTAGTCTTAGTGTGGGTGGGTGTGGGGTGTGTGTGTGTGTGTTTGTGTGTGTGTGTGCAAATGTTTATAGTTTTGTGTGCTGTGTTTTGTGCTTGGGTGTGTGAAGGGCTGTTTTTATTTTAAAAATGTGTTTGTTTTTATTTTCTTGAAAAGCACTTTGGGTTGCCTTTGGCAGGAAAAGCGCTTTATAAATAAAGTTTGATTTGATTTGATTTGATATTGAAATCACGATTAATATACACGATTATTCATTGATTTTATAAAAAGTGTTTATTAAACCACCAAAACTCAACCTCAAATATAACTTAAAAAAAAAAATAAAACCGGAAATAAATTAGAAACAAGTAAAGGAGTAAAATAAGAATAATTGTCAGGTTCAAACAACCTAGAAAATCAGTAAACACACAAAGGAAGGGACTCAAGAAGAGAGCAGACCAGAAGCGTGTTCAGTTACAAGCCTCCCACCTACTCTGAGACACCCTTCGGCTGCTTCCTCTTTTATTTCATTAGGGCGGTCCCTGGTTACATCAGAGGTGCAGCTTCTAAAGGGTGGGGACACACCAGCTGCAACTCAGTACATTTTCACAACAGTACACACGTAATTAATTTGCATAACATTCTGTTCGATCTTGTGACAGTTATCTTGTGGAGGCAGGAGGTGGCTTCAGCTAATAGGACAAGTATCAGCTGCATTATCACTGCTTCTCCTTCTGATTGGGTGAGCTTCCTGCTAAATAGATGATTAGAGTATACAAATAAGCCTTGTACATACTGTACAAGGCATAACAGAGTACATGATAACTCTGAACAGAGTACATGATAACTATACAGATATATGCATATTTCTAACAATAATATATTAATATAATAATTGGAATAAAAATGAATACTCAGTCTACATGCCTTCCTGTTCTATACTCCCTTCAGTTTGCCTCCTATAACTCCACCATTCTGTTCACTTCAGGATTAATCGTTTTTATTCGATTACAGTGTTTTATGATCGTGAAAAGGCAAAATTGAAATCACGATCAAAATTCGATTCATTGTCCAGCCCTAACATGAAAACCAGCAGGTACATGTCTGTTACATCTCTGAGGTAAAAGACCGGAACGCATGTCTGAATGCAGGCGTTAAGGACAGAGTCCACAATATTACCACTTTCCAGTGCAAGTCTGAAAGGGGCTTATGTGATATGCGTGCATCATACTCTACACACTAATAAATAAAAATGAATCCCCCAAACCACTTACACTGTAAAACATTTAATTTAAAAATATGACCTAAAGGGCTGCCTTAGAATTTTGAGTTGAATAGAATGTTCTTTGTATGTTTAAAATGTGTTTGATTAAGTATTTTGATTTATAACAACAAGATACCAGAAGCTTGTTAATTTGACATAAAATAATACATTGGGACAACAAAAATCTCAAAATGCAATTTACAGTGTCCTGTGTTCTCTTGTTCATTCATTGTGTACTGATTAATCTTTTTCCTGCCAAATGACTCAAAATGACCTGTCTTTTCTCTTTTTTTTTTTATTTACATGCATGCAGCCACATGTTGTTTTTTTTTGTTTGTTTTTTTTTTTTCTCTTTCATCATTGTACTCCCACATATTACTACATTCCAGTGTTTATGAGGCTTGTGACTAGGTTCTTTTTTTTTTTATCAATGTCAAAGATTGTCCATAACATCCACTCGTACTTGTAATCAAAATGTGTTTGTGTTGCTGTTTTTCTTCTTCCAGGAGCTGATTGCTCTGGGTCTTAGCAACACCTTTGGTAGCTTCTTCCAGTGTTTCTCGGTAACTTGCTCAATGGCTCGGAGCACTGTCCAGGAGAGCACAGGGGGCAAGACACAAGTAAGCACAAATGCTGATGATCAAGCAGCACAAATGCAGTTCTGCTAAAGATGTAGTAATTGATAAGATGCTTCTTTATCTATTTAGTAATACAGTGCAATATTTAAAGCTTTCCACTTTTCCCTGAAATTTTTGCTGCAGTTTAACGGATTAGATCTGATTTCTACATGGGTTTTAAAATAATTTTATATATTGTGTGTCCTTTTCCTTTTTTTTTTTTTTTTTCAGGTTGCAGGTTTAGTCTCCTCTGTCATCGTCTTGATCACAGTTTTGAAAATAGGTCCCTTTTTTTGAGGATCTTCCCAAGGTAACTGGCTGTCCTTTTCAAACCATATTTTTTAATCAATCATTTGAATCAACTGACAATTTTCTAACATTTTGGTTACGTGTGAGTTTGTCTCTGTGTTTATTCCTCAGGCCATCTTATCCACAATAGTGTTTGTGAATTTGAAAGGAATGTTTAAGCAATTTGTAGACGTGCCTGTGCTGTGGAAAATCAACAAAGTTGACTTGGTGAGACGTATATAATTTTATATATACATATATATATATATATATATATATATATATATATATATATATATCACAGGGAGTGCAGAATTATTCGGCAAATGAGTATTTGACCACATCATCCTCTTCATCCATGTTGTCTTACTCCAAGCTGTATAGGCCCAAAGCCTACTACCAATTAAGCATATCAGGTGATGTGCATCTCTGTAATGAGAAGGGGTGTGGTCTAATGACATCAACACCCTATATCAGGTTTATTAGGCAAACATAATTATTAGGCAGCTTAACAATAAACAAATATATACCCATTTTAATTATTTATTTTCACAATGGAAACCAATATAACAGCTCAACATTCACAAATATACATTTCTGACATTCAAAAGCAAAACAAATCAGTGACCAATATAGCAACCTTTCCTTGCAAGGACACTCAAAAGCCTGCCATCCATGGATCCTGTCAGTGTTTTGATCTGTTCACCATCAACATTGCGTGCAGTAGCAACCACAGCCTCCCAGACACTGTTCAGAGAGGTGAACTGTTTTCCCTCCTTGTAAATCTCACATTTGATGAGGGACCACAGGTTCTATGGGGTTCAGATCAAGGGAACAAGGAGGCCATGTCATTAGTTTTCTTCTTTTAGACCCTTTCTTGCCAATCTCGCTGTGGAATCCTTGGATGCGTGTGATGGAGCATCGTCCTGCATGAAAATCATGTTTTTCTTGAATGATGCGGACTTCTTCCTGTACCACTGCTTGAAGAAAGTGTCTTTCAGAAACTGTCAGTAGGACTGGGAGTTGAGCTTGACTCTATCCTCAACCCGAAAAGGCCCCACAAGCTCATCTTTGATGACACTAGCCCATACCAGTACCCCACCTCCACCTTGCTGGCGTCTGAGTCAGACTGGAGCTCTCTGCCCTTTACCGATCCAGCCATGGGCCCATCCATCTGGCCCATCAAGACTCACTCTCATCAGTCCATAAAACCTTTGAAAAATCAGTCTTGAGATATTTCTTGGCCCAGTCTTGACGTTTCAGCTTGTGTGTCTTGTTCAGTGGTGGTCGTTTTTCAGCCTTTCTTATCTTGGCCATTTATCTTGGACACTCCAGTGATGTTGCAGCTCTGAAATATGGCAAAACTGCTGGCAAGTGGCATCTTGGCAGCTGCACACTTGACTTTTCTCAGTTCATGTGCAGTAATTTACATTATGCGCCTTGGTTTGTCCACACGTTTCTTGCGACCCTGTTGACTATTTTGAATGAAACGCTTGATTGTTCCATGATCACGCTTCAAAAGCTTGGCAATTTTAAGAGTGCTGCATCTCTCTGCAAGATATCTCACTATTTTTTACTTTTCAGAGCCTGTCAAGTCCCTCTTCTGACCCATTTTGCCAAATGAAAGGAAGCTGCCTAATAATTATGTTTGCCTAATACACCTGATATAGGGTGTTGATGTCATTAGACCACACCCCTTCTCATTAAGAAGATGCACATCACCTGATATGCTTAATTGGTAGTAGGCTTTGGGCCTATACAGCTTGGAGTAAGACAACATGCATACAGAGGATGAAGTGGTCAAAATACTCATTTGCCTAAATATTCTGCACTCCCTGTATGTATGCATGTATATATATAAACATATATATATATATATATATATATATATATATATATATATATATATATATATATATAAAAACATATATATGTATATATATATATATATATATATATATATATATATATATATATATATATATATATATATATATATATATATATATATATATATATATATATATATATATATATATATATATATATACACATATATATATATATATACACATATATATATATAGATATAGATATATATATACATACATACATACATACATACATACATACATACATACATACATATATATACACACACATATATAAATATATTTATATACATAAAGATATATAGATATAGATATATTTTATGATTTATATATGATGATTTACTTTTCACTATTGGTCCACTGACTGTCAGAGTTGTATTGCCCTGTAGCTGGTTTGGCTTGTAACTTTCACGAGCATCATCCTGCTCAACCTGGACCTGGGTCTGGCTGTCTCCATCGGCTTTTCTATGCTTACTGTCATCTTCAGAACACAGTTGTAAGTACACACCTCAAATTATTAATCAGTGATGTCAAATATCCTCTCAGATTTACATTTTCACAGAGCTATTTCACAGGCAGTTCTTCTAGGAATGATACCATTTTGATACTTTTCAGATCCCACTATTCTGTCTTGGGCAATCTACCAGGCACTGACCTGTATCTGGACACAGACATCTACAAGGAGGTAAGAAAATGCTTCAAAATCATGAATCCACAAACGTTTAAAGGCTGAACTGACAAAAGATTGTTTTACATTTATCATATGTGATATTTAGCCGTAATCATATTCAGATTTATTCATTTAGCTTCTGAGAATTCAAAGACTAAATGGCTTTCCAAAAACCATCTGTGCTGCTTGAGTGTTTGCCAGTCCTCGACCTCAACTACAGTACATCCTCAATCTAGGCTATATGGAATACTAGCATGTTACATACACTTATTCAATGTGGTATAAAAGTATACATCGGATTGTTTGCATAAAAATCACCTGTACTGTGGTAAGAATGATAACCATTAGCCAAATAAGCAGCTAAACAAAGCTGTCAGTTTGGCAGTCTTCCCTTGTACGTAATGTTTCTTTATGTCTATGAATACCACATGGAAAATTCATATTGTGTACCGTGTTGGCAAAAGAAACCCAATTGCAAAAAAAGTTGTGGCAGGGTCTTGCTAGCCACTATGTAGAAAAGAAAACCATTTTCTTTGAAGAACAGCGCATAAATATGAGGGAACTGAGGTGAGCAGCTGCAAGTCCTGAGAGAGAGAAATGTCCCATTTTGTAGGATTTTAGCTGCTGAATAGTTCAGTCTTTGCATTTCAAGATGTGCCAAATGTTTTCAAAAAGGTCTGGACTGGACGTTTTGGTTTATGGACAACAATCTAAAGACAAAACTAAGACAAATTTGATATAAATAAATAAATGTGACATATGTACATATGAGAAAACAAACAAATCAATAAATGAATAGAAGAGGAAAAAAGAAAAACAAAACAAAAGAGAAAAAAAAAAGAAAATGGAAATGACAGCTGCTCGCCGCTTGCATCCTGGCTCAGTGAAGTAGTATTGTTATAAAGGTAGGCACTGGTTCAGGGAGAGTATGGGAGGACGGCAAAGTTGACACCAGGGGAAGACTGAGAAACTCCCCCTTGACAAGGCATTGTAGTGACATACTGTTGCCTGCGATAAAAGTATTGGAGGAGGGGTCTCCAATGAAAGTAAAACCTATCAGAGCACCCTCTGCCTGGGATACACTGCGATTTTTTTGATCGTTGCTCGCAGCTCCAACTCAAATTGTGCGAATTAGTCGCAGAGTTCAAAAGTTCACAGCTTGCGATGTCTGTCCTCATACTGTACGAACCGACGCCCGGATGCAAGCTGACTACTCACACTGTGCGTCCTCAAAGACACGTTGGGGTCTTGAAGAATCCCGACATGCAACGCAATGAATACAGCCAGTAGTAGAAGAAGAAGAAAACGGAGGAGGAGAAGAAGAAGAAGATAACAGCAACAACAACAGCAGCAGCAACATTATGCTATCACCAAAAAAACTGCGCTGCCTTGGTGATTTGCGCTCTTCTTTGTGAAGAATTCGCCAAAAATAAAAGGCGACGACGTCGCGCGTGGACGAGGAATTGTCTGAGCAGACGTGGGCTGTACAGTCTGCCGGTTCTACAACGAGATCTCCATCCAAATGACAAGCCGGGTTGCCATGCTGCCTCTGGTTTACTTCGGTTTTTGTTTTGCGCATGCGAAATGTGAAAATCTCTAAGGAAAGAGTTCACAAAATATCAAACAGGTTTGATTTTTTTGCGACTCACGATTTCTGATCCTGAGCTCGTCATGAGGTGCCAATCGCCTCTTGTGACCCCCTCGTATACTGCACGACACACGACACACGATTTGGCCATGAGTCGGCCCGATCACCAAACTTGTTGCACGACTGGAAAATCAGCCCAAAAACGGCCAAAAATCGCACAGTATACGCCAGGCTTAAGAGAAAATGTAATTTTCTCCAGTTAAGGAGGAACAGCATACCATGAATCCATGCTTTGAAAGATGGAGGTTGTGGAGATTTCCATAACAGAAGGATCTTTCTGCGGGCGATTAAAGAGGCAAAAGCAATGACATTTTCTTGTGTTGCTCCTGCTCCAATTTCTTGTTTCCACTTACGTACGTGTTTACATGCAAATCTGCTGAAAGTCCATTTATTCCTACTGGTGTTGCTAAAATCTCACAGACTTATGGAAGTGTTCCTCTACTGTATGTGAAGATGTGGTCCGTCAGTTACAGTGACATCAGTCCACATCTGATTTGTTGTCATGGCGATGTCGTATTGTTTTCCCTGACCCATGTTTTACCATCTTTCGCTCGGCTTCATTGATTAAAATGACATCTGGTTTGTTACCAACGGCCGTCTGCCCGACTGCACGTGAACCCAGCATCAGTGAGACGCTAGTTTCTCCCCCACTGCAGCGCGGTGACTTTTCAAAGGCATTACCTCGAACTGAGCTGAAAACTCCGGTGTGTCCGGTGAGTTTCTGTGTTTTCCTACCGTCACGCCTCTCCCGAACGCAAAAACATGGCGATACGACATGGCAGCCTCCACCGAGCCGCCCCGCTCGATGTGTAAATGAATGATACGAACGGCAAATTTAGAACTTAGAGGAGCACTTCAGTTTGTTGATGGGAGTGATTACTGATTAAAGAAAAAACACTTTTGAACCAAATAATCAGTTTTTGTGAATAAAACACAGGAGAACTTACACAACATCCCTTTAAGTCTTTAATCAGATTGCTGATTAAAGGAAAAACTTTTGAACAAAATAATCAATTTTTGTGAATAGATAACAGGAGAAATTACACAATATCCCTTTAACTTTACTAAGACTGCCATCCTAAAGTGTTGTTTTTCTTTCCCAATGATCTTACTGACCTGCTACCAGTTGACTAACGAGGAACAACCTGTTTGTCCAACTGTTTCATTTTAGTATCACTGTTTGTGGCTTTTGTTGCCTCTGCTGCAACTTTTCTTTGCTGCTCATTGTTTTCATAAGACACTAAAATACCACATTTACAACATTCAGTGTTTTTCTATGCTCTATTGTGAATCAAATATTAATTTATAAGAGTCTTTAAATCATTTTACACAACTTTTTTAGGGTTTGTGTCAGCAGGCAAATGAACAAAGCTACCGTCATAGGGTAAATGAGAAACTCTTCTTTTGCTTGTAACTACAGGCTAAAGAGATTCCAGGAATCAAAATCTTGCGCTCATCAGAAACCATCTACTACACAAATGCTGAGATGTACTTGAATGTCCTTCAACAGAAGGTGTGTATTTTTGAAAAAAGTAACACACAGCTGTGCTTGAAAGGTTACATACCCTTCCATTAAAGACAAGAAAAAAATCAGCTGACTGTGAAATAAGTTGAAATTGACAAAAGTAATGATAAATTTGATAAACATTTATGAACATTATGACATTGACAATTGTGGTTCAATAAAAATGTAAAAAACAAACAAAAATAAAATAAAACAAGTAAGAAAGCTTGATGGGACTCCTGAGCTAAACATTTTACTGAGCGAAACTGTGAGGTAATCACTGCAATCAAGTGTTTTCTGTAATGATAAATCAGACTTCCGGACCTGTTGACAGGTATTTTGGTCCCCTGTTCATGAGCGAGGTGCTCTAATTTTATTCTGAGACAAGCTTGTTTGTTTTTAATTATCTTTGAAACCAAAAACTTTTTACTAAATTATTTTACTAAATTATTATTTAGTATTTTTTTATTATTATTACTTTTTCAGTTTCTTGTTATTTAAATTACTGTTGGGAATTTAGCCTTTTCTTTAATAGGAGGGTATGCAGATGATCAAGAAGAAACATGAGGCAAAGCAGAAGCGTAAACAACAAAAAGAGGAAAAGAAAGCCAAACATGAAGCAAAGAAACAAGTATGATCCAAAAATGCATAAAGTTCTGCTCATTCTGAAATTATGTTGATCAGTTCTAACAATCATCCGTTAAATTTCTGATAGTTTTTTTTTATCTTGCCAGAAAAAACTCTCCAATCCGGAGTCTGATGGCACAAAGACAATGAAAGATTCAGAGCTGAACAACAGGAAGGTTTCTGCAGTAACAGAGGAGATGTGTGATAATAATGGTGTAGCTTTAAACCCAACAGAATCAGCAAACAGCCCAGCAACGGCCAAGTGAACTTGGCTTGTGAATCTGACATAACTGAATTGGACCTAGAATCAAATACAGGCTACCATGTTGATGACGATGTAACTACAGCTTCACATCACAGCGATGAAGACAATGCAGTGACCTGCAGATCAGACACACACAGCATCATCCTGGACATTTCAGCAACCAGCTTTGTGGACACAGTGACTGTGAAGATGCTGAAAAAATGTACGTCTCAGTTAAAATAATAAATTGAATCCTTGGATATCTAAATAAGTAAATCTGTGTGTGACAACAGCCATTTTCATAAAGATCAAACAACGATGTTTCCTTTTGTTGCTTCAGATTTTCAGAGACTTTGGAGAGTTTGATCTGGACATCTATCTTTCTGGCTGCCAAGGTGAGAGAGACACCAAACAGAGACAGAGAATGAAGACGCTGCAAATTTTGATATTGTATTCAACTTCAGTGGCGTAACCATGATGAAATACTGTGTATGATTACATAATGCCTCTCTTGTCATAATATGTACTTGTCTGTCTGTTTGTGCGGCCATGTTGTAGTCTGTGTGGTGGAGCAGCTGGAAAGAGCCAACTTCTTCTCTGAGTTCATCCCGAAGAGCAAGCTCTTTGTCTCAGTTCATGATGCAGTGCTTCATATTCTCAAAAAACACGAGCAAACAGACTTCAGGCTTGTAAGTGGATGTTATTTATACTCTTTATATCTCAAATGTACCTTTTCCTCATTACTGCTGTGATGTTGTCTTAAAGGTTGAATATGGAACATTTTTATCAAAAGCTATATTCAAAAAAAAAAAAATACCTCCACAGGTCGTTTGGGAGTGTACAGAATGAAAGTTCAACATTTCCTAGAAAAATTATATTTAGTCTAAAAATAATTATAAAATAAATTTTTACGGGTTCGATAATGGCATCATATTTATGTCTATAAGCCAATACACGTCGCCATTGCGGGTTGCCAAATACGATCTCTATGTGGAAACAATATTTTGGGCACAGTTAGGCTGGTACAGGAGAAAAGAGTGGAGACGGTGAGTGAAGCAGCTGCTTCAGAGCCCTGGAGATATTATCTGTTTCTGAGGAGGAGTGACCTGAGAAGAGCAAAACTTGGAGTAAATTTAGGTGTAGACTTCTCTAAATGGACCCACATAAATGTTTTCCATGGCGTCAAAACACAAGAATGGCGACTTTCCTCCTCGATCGGTAAGCTAGCTTGTTTGCTAACGTGGCTAACGTTAGCTGTCAGTTATAAACTCCTCTGTGTTACTTGTTGGACATGCTGCAAACTGTTGCTCACTTGCGTATCGGCAGTGAGCCTGGCATCCCAGCGGTTGGAGTTGTTTTTCTGCCGTTGCAACTACAACCTAGACACACGTGATGTTGCTGTTCTGTCCTATTCCATATTCAACCTTTTAATCCTCACACACTCAGGCCTAAATCTTTTTTTTCCCCACCAGGATGTTTCTTGTGATACCCACATGTGACCAACAGGGGACACATTGTTTGGAATCAAGCAATCCTCCTTCTCCTCTTCCTCCTCCTGCTTTCAACCAGCAGCTTGTTCCATTGCACACTACTGGTCAGAAATGTCTCCTCTTTCAGTGGGGAAAAATGCACCACCTTTATACAGGGAGTTGTTGCCGTGGCAACAGGCTTTTTAGGATAAGGTCTCATGAGATGATCAAAAATACATCATTGCAGTTCTGTCTCTATGTGGTGCTTGTGAGAGACAGGGAAGGGGTGGGAGTTGAGTGGGGGAATGTAACACTGGACTAATCGGAGTCTGTATAGCAATAAGAGAGTAGAGACAGTGAAAGGAGGAAATTCATATGTGAGAGATTTTTGTTTTGATGACACGCCCACCAAACCAATAAGAGCACGGTAAAATCTAACCCTAGCCCTAAACCTTCCCCCAATCCTAACCACCCATCTACATGACACGCCCACTACACCACATGCCTCTGGGTTGCAAGCCCCAGATAGATACTCTTGGCGGTGTTTAAAGGTAGAGTTCGAAGTTTGCCCCCTGAAAATAAACGTTAGACTTGTGTAAGTGAAATCCATCTCAAACAGCGCCTTTGGGCCTTTACTCGCATGCCATTATGAGTTTGAACGCAACTCTCTCTCCCCCTGTCTGTAATTCGCTCTTTAGCTTTAGTTTTGTTTGCAGTCACATACAAACCCAACACATCTGCATTTAATCAATGTACATCAGGATTGCAAAACAAAAGAAGAAGAGAAAAAAGGTTGCAACCCACCAGTGTGTTAGGTTACGTAGTACTGTATGACATGAATTAGGGTTTTCATTTATACAGTATCCTCTCTTATCTGTCTATAGCATAGCCTTTCATAGGAGAAAATATTTGCCAGTTCGTTAAACCTTTCCTCAATTGAGACTTTTTTTTTTTAGTCTTCCAATGTCTTAACACTATCCTGCATCCAGTAATAAGTGCTCTCCTGCACCATGACGTTTTGTGGGCATTTAACTCGCATTCTTTTGGTAAAGACAGATCAGGGGATGCTGTTCCAGACTGCACAGTATTGATAAAACAGATCATAATAACTGGTCTTAATTGATCCATCTTTTGTTCCAGCTGGACCACATGATGTGTTTTTATTCTCTGTATAAATTCCAGTGCTGAGACAGATATGACTTTTTTCAGTAAAAATCGACAGATTTGTTATAAGACTAGATATGTGAAGCTTTACTGATATTTAATCAGTGATCATGATGAAAACTGAATATGATGTAAATCTTTAATAAGAGAAGCACTGTGAAACTATCAGATAATTCTAGTTATTAATATTTAATATAAAGATGATCATCTGAGAAATTCAGTTGTCCTCAGTATTGTAGAGTTGTTTGTGATGTTTGTAAGATGGTTTACTGCGCAACACTATCATTGTGCTCTTTAATTTAATTAAAATGATGGCTGATATCTGATCTGTACTTTGTAAAATCTTTTGAAATGTGACCATACATTTTGTCTATGTTTTCTAAGAAGAGATAATGAAGAAGTAAATTGTTTTAAAGTGTTTTTGTGGATCTTGTTTTGACTCCATCTGTATATAGGGAATTTTCCTATACTGCACTGTGGTGATAAATAATTACATTTACTTGGAAAACATTTTCTTCTATCTGACTGAAACTGTGATCAGAAGTTTCAGCTGACATGTCAATGACGGATAACTGATCTGATTTGTTATGATTAAAGTTGTGTGTTTACATGATGTAAAGATACAATAGAGTCATGAAGCTTTGAACACTCATAATATGTACAATTTTTTTAAATAAAAGAAAAAGACAAAAAGATTTAATCAAACATTTGCTTGAACAACTTGTTTTGAGTATTTTGACTGTTAATGTGCTCAGTGATTTAGAAGTCTTTCAGTTCCCGACTAAAACAAATCCTCCACAGTGCAGTTTTGTGTTGCTGATATATAAAATGTTTACTCAAAGTAATTATGTCACCGAACACCCAGGTGGTTCAAGCATGAGCAGAAACGTCACAGAAACCATTAGATTTAGTGTAGACATGCTTAGCCTTAGCTATTATCAGATCGTGGAAAGGGTTAAATCCTTCTTAAACAGATTAAAGATCAATTTCGATCGAAGCTAGTCAGATGAACTGAGGGGTTTACATGATGCACTTTATGCTGATTAAAAGTTTGATTAGATCAAAAATGTTCCGTGTGAATGCAGCAACACCACCCTGTCTGGATGTCTTGCCCCTTCTTTGCCACCCCTTGTAAAATGTTCTAGATCTGCCACTGGTTTACTTTTGCAGTCTGCCTTCCTGTGACATCAGTCCTCAAGTCTTTAAGAGAGACCAAAGAGAAAGAGGAAGAATCAGAAGCCTGCAAAGACTTACTGATGAACTTCCAGGCAATCTGGCCACACTGTATGAGGATGATCCTCACAAGACAAATTTCTATGGAAATTGCCCCAAATTTACAAAATTAGGCCAGTAAACTGAAAATAGTGAAGCTTTGCTGGTTGAATAGTACAAACCACTGTAGAGATAGAATCCGATTAAAACTCCAGTGATGCCTGCAGTGGTAAAAAATTACCAAAATGGGTTTACCCCGAGTGGCAAACTCCAGTGGCCAACTAGTAATTTTTTTGTAGATCTCCCTTGATCTGCCAGGGGCTGCAAAGCAGAGAAAATCCCCACAGACTTCCATGTTAAAAACACCAACTTCACGGCAGAAATAAACATGTTCACAACCTGGTTCAAAAAATCATTTTAGGTTTAATAGGTCAAGTTGATTGATTGAACTTTAGTTCAGAGATACAGTACAGTTTGAAGCTGACAAATTTCAATTGTCCAGCAACATGAAAAAAGACATTTCAGTATAAAATAAAGAAATGCATGTTCAGTGATCACCAAGGATAATTGTCACGGGGGGCTGGTCCTTTGCCGATACCGGCGAATGCAGGAGGAGGGGAAAGAAAGACAGGCCTCGCCAGCAGGTGGTGGTTAAAAGAAATAAAAGCTTTATTAAAGAAATAAAACAAATAAAACTACTAAACTAAAAAGTAATAAAATAATCCTAAAAGTCCAACCTAAAAAGTTATAAAAGGAAAAGGCTAAAAAGGGGCTTGCAGGGGTGGCAGTGGCCGGCGTCCCTCTCGGCGTCTCTCTCGGCGTCGTCCCGGGTCCATGGCGGCTGCTCCTCCTGGCAGCCGCCCTCCTGGCCATAGGCTCCCCCGGGACTCCAACGCTGCTCTGTGGCCCGGGCAGTCACTCCTCCGGGCGGCCGCGCCTCTGGCCGTAGGCCCTCCTCAGTGGGGTCCGCGGCCGCCCTCCGACTCCCGGGCCACTCTTCCACGTCACCGTCGCCGTCTCCACTGCTGCTGCCCCACCACTGCCTCGAGCCCCCCAGCCGGGGGACTCACGTCCTCCCCCGGCTGCGCCTCCTGGACCCAGTCCTCCTCAGTCCTTGCTCGGCGGAGTGTTTTTGGTTTAATTTGGTTTCAAAGATAGACTAGGAGTGTTTAAAAAGCAGAGCATTATGGTTTCACCTAAATCACATTGCTATCTGCAAGTCATTTAATAAAAAAAGCTTTTTTTGTGTTTCACTTGCAAGCCTCCCTTAAAGGTGATGGCTACGAGTTTAATACCTTCCCACCAGGTGTCGCACAAACACTTGCTTACTCAGTCAGCATTAGCAATGTCACAGAACCAGCTACCCATTAATTTGCATTAGCAAATGCTTAACTTAGATGTCCAGAAAGAAAACAGCAACCTTCATGAAGCTTTTGAGCCCCTTTAATACCTTTGCCCTCATCCTGCTTTGTTTTTTGTTAATTTGAATTTGAGAAATGTAAGGCAAGGAAGATCCTATTTCCACACATAATCAAGCTAGCAACTCCTGAGCTAATGCTAATGGCAAATAATCCCAACATTAAAATGGTAATCAAATGTAAATATTTATTTCTTTTCGACCTGTCCAACTTGATAAGACAATTATTTATATGCTATAAAAGAAATTTGGGGTGAAATTATTGTTTATTCTGTTCCTTTGTGAATGTTTTTTCGTTTGTGTTTGTTTTTTTCTTTTAAATGATTGTTTTAATGAAAAAGTTGTAGTGGACTTGTTTCACAAAGCAGCTTTAGAGAAAACCCTGAGCTGTTAAACCATGAAATGAGGGAAGCTCTTAAGTTTTCTGTTCCACAAAGGTAGGTAACTGAACCCAGAGAAAGAGAAGTAACTCTAGCCTGTTCACAAAGACAGGTAACTTAAACCCTCGATTAGTCATCAGAGTAGCAAACTCTTTGATTCAACTGTCCTGTATCTTTCACATTATATGAAAAAACTTCGATTTGTTAAAAAAAAAATGCAGGGCAATAACCTTTATCTGTTTTGAGGGGAGAACAAGACTACGGTATGTGCGGCAACATAAAAAAGATCTCACCTGGCATTGAACCTCAGTTTACCAAGTGATAGACATAGTGGCTAGAACTCATGGCGCAGTATCTCTCAGAGACAGAACTACCAACTCTCACATACGGCTGGTGATGTTGCAAATGTACAATATGGACAGATCAGCTTCTGTATGTAGTTAATTGACTGTGATGAGAAACTGTAATGCCAGAAATGACAACTGTCGGGAAATGAAAGAATGCCTATCTGCAGCCTGATAATGATCCCCGATGATTGTTTATCTCTCCATGCAGTCATGCTGCATCTTCATCCACTGAATCCTTATTGAAAGGACACGTCAAACTGACTCTGATTTTTTTTTTCTTTTTTTTTTTTTTTGCTATTGTTAATGTTTTTTAGAGACGGCAGTCAAAACTGACTGAATGAATGAAATGAAATAGCGAGTGTGGCTTAAAGTGGGCAGAAAAAGAAACCCAAGAGTTTCACAGATTATGGTTTGTTGTTGGTATCTAGGTTGCAAGCTTTTTCTCAGATGTACTGCAACGGTGCATCGGGGATGCGCGGCAGTCTGCAGAATGTAGAGAAACCCCCCAATAACTAACTATGAACTCACAGGACAATAGTACTCATTTGTTCGTTCATTCTACTTTAAGTATCGGTGAAATAAAGGAGTTTTTGCTGAAGATAATGCCTTAAAGAGGGGGTTTCATGTAATTATTAGGCACATAATTCCCTTTTATGGCACAACCAAACAACTGTTACCTTCAGTAGTTCTGAAAAAACAATAAACATTTTTTTAAAAAACTTTTAAAAAAGTGACATCACTCCATGTCTGTATCTGATGCCTTAAAAATTCACCACTGTCCCTTTAAGAAGCCTACTACTGTTTCTGACATGTTCACTCCACTCATCACAACACTCTCATGCTCTGGTGGGGCGGAGCTCAGCAGGGGAGGGGGCGGAGCTTCGTGATATGAGAGGTGCTCTGGGGTAGCAGCCGTTCTGGCAGCCATGTTGGTTTCCACAGGAGATTCAGGGATTTCTCAACTATGCGTGAATGAGTCAAAATAACCCCCGGGGCATGTTTTATGGGGAGGGAATGACATAATAAAAAGCTCAAAAAGTCAGTTTTGCATGTTACCCCCCCCACCCCCCCACCCCCCCTTTAAAGTGCTGATGACACAACCTTAATTTCAAGTAACTATGCCATACAACAGCTCACCAAGACAAAATAAGTAGTTCTGTGCAGTTAGAAGTTAATCAGATGTGTATTTGCGTAAATATCTGATGTTTAGGAGACTTGGCTAAACGCTAATAGCCTTTCAGTAAGCGACATACAGCGTTGCGGTCCGCCCATTGAGTTACATGTATAATCTAAGACGTGGAAACATGAAAGATGGCTCCAGAACAGCTAGATTGGAACTGGTTTGTGTGGTGGGATCATAAGCCAGTTCAGAAAGGTGTGATAATGCTGAGGAATTTGGGGGAATCACATTTTACAAGCTAGAACTGTAGCCAGCTGCCTACAGTCTGTCTCCCAACCTCAGCTCCACTGGTTCAGCGAAGAGCTTGCAAGACCACACCGAGGGAACCGAACTGTAAGGAGCGACCCGGAACAACACAAACAGACCCACAACTTTTAAGGAGCTGCACTGGTTTGACATAGAGCCAGGCATGACAGAAACGAGGCACTCGTTCCCTGCATTAGTTCGCGTCTAAAGAAATAATTAGCCTTTTAAAAATGAGAAGATAACAACTTACATGGTTCCAGTCGAGTTTTAAATAGTTCCTGTTTATAAAGATGAGGATGGAGGGAAGGATGCATCTTTGGAAGCAGCTAGAGGAGATCTGATGACCTGAGATGTTCTCATATAACCGAGCCGCAGCTGTCTGTCGTACAGTAGATGTATGACCGATGCGATGAAGCAACGATGGTTGAAAAAGAATTTTCCAGAGGACATGATCGCAGTTTCATTGTGTCAGAAGTCTCAACACGTTGGTGGCTTAAGCTCCAGTAAACAGACGCTGTAGACAGGAGAGACGAGCAGACAGGCTCCTCCTGCTGCCTACTGTTTCTCAGTAAGTCTGACTCCGACCTGCTTCTTTATCCTCTTCAAAATAAAATTCTAAATCTGTAGGAAACCTAAATAAACTAAAGCTGTACTTACAAGCTTTTAACCATTAACTGTCAATACAATTTGAAGGCTGAGTCGTTACTGTTTGTCTGTAAAACTGGAAAAGGAACTTAAAAACTGCAATGAAGCCATTGACTTCAATGTTAAATGAGCTGAGAATACTCTCTGGCAGACATCATATCCGGTTTCAGCTCACAGCGCCACAGTCTGGTCAGATGTGCTGAAAAGCAGTGATGTTTTCTAATAACTGCAGCTGCGTTTGTTTCTGTTACATAGATCATCACGAAGAACATTTTGGTTGATAAAACATGGCAAAAAATGTCAAAAACGTATTGTAGTGAGAAATGGTGGAAGTGTTGGTGAGAGTGAGGAGGGAGCAGATCAGGTAATCACCAGATTACCTGAGTGGCAGCACCTGGGAGGTGAGTGAGCAGCAGAGGTTACTAAGGGTGCTCAGTCAGTGTGTTGAGTGTTGCGGAGAGTGGAGCTTGGTTACTGTTACAGGGCTGTAGCCCAGCCAAGCAAATTGTTAGTGCTCGGTGGGTACTGGGGGGAGGTTGCCGATCGCAGCTGTTTAGGGCTGCCGGCGGCGAAGATAGCCAGGGGGCAGTAGGGCCAGGCTGGCGAGTAGGCAGGGAAAATAAGAGTGAGAGGGAACGCATAGGAGCACGCCTTTCCACTCTTCAGCCAAGCAAGAGGGTCTCCTGCTGTCTGTGGAGATACCTCACCACGCGGGACTCAGTAGGCCCCTGCAAGCCTCATCCGGTTGGGCCAGCCCGCACCAAAGCTTAGACCCCAGGGGAGGGGTCTCAATCGCCTGGAGAGCTAAGTGGCTTTTTAGTTATCAGTAAATGTGTGCATGTATGTGTGTGTGAGTGTGTGAGGGATTTTATAGATTTTAATTGCAGTCAGTGGGGAAATCTAGTTGGAGTAAAAGTAAGAGTTCAGATTGTAAGATGGTTACTCTCTGCTGGCCTTACAGTGATATGCGGGGTGGGATTTAGTGTGGCTCCGCTTGCTGTGGTTGAGTTTGCTGTGGATTTGTTTAGGAGCCTCGATTGCAGTGTTGTGTGCAGTGCCTTTGGTTGGTGTGTGGCTGGTTTTGCCTGGTGGCTCTTCCCATCACATGGTATTCATTGGGGTCGCCAGTGGCGGGGACTGTCCTTATTTAAGCTGACCTTAACTGGCTCCTTTACAGGTTCAATACTGGCTGCCTTATGCATTGTAATTAATAAAGCTGATTATTCATAACGATACCCTCTGCTTCCCCTCATCTGTGCCTGAAGAAACCCTACCAATAACAAATACTACACTGGTGGCAGCGGTGGGATTTTGTTGGTTCCTGCTAGATTTATAATAAATCCCTGACAATGTCTGAGGCAGAAGGAAGTCAGGCAGCAGCAGCAGGTGGTGGGCACAGTACCAGTCCAAACATACAGCCTGCTGTGCTGTGCCCAGCTCGGCCTGTATTTATGCCGGAGACATTCACAGGAGTTGGGCGTGAATGGTCTGACTGGTCAGAGCAATTTGAGTTGGCTGCAGAGGTTAATCAATGGGAGGAGGGGCTCAAACTTAAGTTTATGTCTCTTTTGTTGGCTGGTCGGGCAAGAGATATGTACAGTGGGTTGCCAGCAGTAGCTAAAAGTAACTATGCACAGTTAAAATCTGCTTTGACTCGTTGTTTTGAGCCTTCTGACAGTGACGACTGGAGTAGAGCTAGTTTTACATCAAGACGGAGACAACCCCATGAAAGTGCTAGGGAATTCGGTAATTCTCTGAGAAGGCTGGTAGCTCGAGCATATCCTATTGCTGATGAGGTGACCCGTGATATGTTGGCAAGAGACCATTTTATCCTGCACTTTGCCACAGGAGATTTCCGGGTGAATTTGAGAGCTGCAAAGCCAAAAACTTTAGAGGAGGCTATTAATTTGTCCTCAGAAATGGAGCTGCTAAGGAATCTGGAGCAGACTCACTTTGCCCCAGAGTCCAAAGTAATGGGTGTGTCTGTGACTAAATCTAGCAGCGATGAGCAGATGGGAATGGTGTTGGGAATGATGGAGGAGTTGAGGCAGGAGGTTCGTAGCTTGCAGTCTGCTGTTAAAAACCTGCAGTTAGCCCAAATACCGGCAGCCCCCCCAAAGACTGAGAATCCAGGGGGTAATCAAAGGGGGCCAAGTCGCGGTCCTAATAGGCCCCGGGATGCAACGGGGAGTTGTTGGGAGTGTGGCTGCATTAGACATCGCAGACGAGATTGTCCTTATTTGCAGGAAAACTAGAGGGGGCAGGTATAGCAGGCCAACTGCCTGTCCCCAATCAAACTATTACATCTGTGGCCTCTGCTGGTAGATTGAGTGGTGCAGGGTATATCAAGGGGAAAGTTGGGGGAGTTGAAACTTTGCTGTTGGTGGACAGTGGAGCAACTCTCTCTGTCATTCCAAAGAATTTATGGCTGGACATGACAAAGGGGGGGTCTGAGTTGACAGGGTACACAGGGGATGTTTCTGCTGCAAATGGTGGGGGAATGGTAATCTTGGGGAAATGGCAGACAGTCTGTCAGTTAGATTCCTTGGCCTTGGTTGCAGAATTTTTGGTTGCTGACGTGCCCTCTCAGGAAATTCTCCTTGGATTTGACTTTTTGTGCAAATATGGTGCTGTGTTGGACTTTGGGAAAAAAGAATGTCGGGTGATGGGCAAGCTGCTCCCTCTCTTGGTACCAGCTGATATGGATGCACCCAAAACGGTGATAGTCTCCACAGATACAGTGATTCCTCCCCGAAGTGAAATTATCATTACTGGGAAAATGGAATCTGTTTTTGCACCTGGTCGAGTTGGGATGTTTGAGCCCTCAGACTCGGTGACTGATCACTGCAATGTCATGGTGGCCAGAGTTGTTTGTTGCACAGATCCGGGCTTTGTGCCTGTCCGTGTGATTAATGTGACTAATGAGGCCCTTACCCTAAAGGAAGGAGTGAAATTAGGTATGTTGCACACGGATATTGAAGTGGCAAATAAAGCTGAACATTTGGGAGTAAATGAGTGTTCTGGGGCTCCCCCTGGGTCCTGGTCAGTGGACAGCTTATTAACTAACTTGGGGCTCCACCAGAAAGGGTTTGAGGTACAGGAGTTGGCAGCAGTTCGAGACTTGTTGGTACGTAACTTATCAGTTTTTAGTACAGGTGACCATGATTTGGGGAGAACTCACATGACTTTACATCAGATTGACACTGGTGATGCTAAGCCTGTTAAGTTACCTCCCCGAAGGGTTCCTCTTCATTTACAGCAGGAGGTGGCAGAGCATCTTAAACAGATGTTGGACCATGACATTGTACAACCATCTCATAGCCCCTGGGCAGCCCCAGTGGTTCTGGTTCGTAGGCGGGATGGGGGGCTTCGATTTTGCATTGACTATCGCAAATTAAATGAAGTGACACAAAAAGATGCTTACCCTCTCCCTCGCATAGATGATGCGTTGGACTGTTTAAGTAAAGCATGCTGGTTCTCGACACTCGACTTGGCAAGTGGTTACTGGCAAGTTGAGGTAGACCCAAAAGACAGACAAAAGACTGCCTTTATAACGCGACAAGGCCTTTTTGAGTTCAATGTGTTGAGCTTTGGGTTATGCAATAGCCCCGGGACATTCCAGAGGTTGATGGACCTGGTATTAGCAGACCTGCAGTGGACAACCTGCTTAGTTTATTTAGATGACATCATTGTTTTTGGCCGCACATTTCACGAACATCTGTCCCGGTTGGACGAGGTACTGACCAAATTGCGGCAGGCCAACCTAAAGGTGAAACCTGCAAAGTGCAATTTATTTTCACCACAGGTGCAGTACTTGGGGCATATTATTTCAGCCCAGGGGGTCGAAGCTGATCCAGCAAAAGTTGAAGCAGTGCGGCAGTGGCCTGTGCCAAAGAACCAGACAGAGGTGAAAAGTTTTGTGGGACTGGCCTCATATTATCGGAGGTTTGTGAAAGGATTTGCAGAGATAGCTCGCCCCCTGCATCAGCTGACTGAAAAGGGGAGACGATTCAAATGGACTGATGTGTGTCAGTCGGCCTTTGAAAAGCTGAAGTGTAGTTTGATGTCAGCCCCCATTCTTGCCTATCCTGATCCACACAAGATGTTTATTTTGGACACGGATGCCAGTGATGCTGGCATCGGTGCAGTTTTGTCTCAGGAGGAGGCAGGATATGAGAGGGTCATAGCCTATGCCAGTCGTGCCCTGACCAAACAGGAAAGGAAGTATGCTACAACAAAAAAGAACTACTGAGTATGGTTACCTTCACAAAACACTTTAAACATTACCTGTTGGGTAAAGAGTTTGTGTTAAGGACAGATCATGGTTCCCTGAGATGGTTGCATAATTTCCAGGGCTTGGAGGGACAGCTGGCAAGGTGGCTAGAGCAGCTGGCCAACTTTCAGTATAAAATCGTGCACCGCCCTGGCAGAGTCCATTCTAATGCTGATGCACTCTCAAGGCTTCCAGCATTTCTGTCAAATGAACTTGCCCCTCTGGAGCAAAGAGACAAGGTGTCATCTCCAGTAACCCACCCCATATGTGCGGTACTACCTAGTGGGCCCCAGGACCAATGTGACACAGGAGATGTGGATGAGCTGATGGAGGCTCAAAGAGAGGATGCTGAGCTTACACAAATCATCTCTTTGATGGAAAGAGGGGTAGATGGGCAGCACAGGGAACCTCCAGATGAGCTGAAAAGTTTTGCACCAGTGTGGGGCCAGTTGCGGATGCAGGGCGGAAGGCTGGTCAGAATACCACCTGCTGGCTCAGATGCAGCTGAGCAAGTGCAGGTGGTGCTCCCCAGTTCTCTGATCCCAAAAGTGTTGAAACAGCTACATAACTCTGACTGCAGGTCATCTGGGTATACAGAAGATGCAGGCTAAGGTCAAAGATCGCTTTTATTGGCCAGGGTGGTTCGAGGCTGTGAGACGCTGGTGTCGAGAGTGTGTGGACTGTGGGTCCCGGAAATCTGTGGGGCCACAGCCTCGTGCCCCCCTTCAGTTAACACCAGCTTCGAGGCCCTTTGAGCGGGTGGCGGTGGATGTCCTGGGGCCTTTACCAGAAACGACAAGCAAAAATAAGTATATCTTGGTTATTGGGGATTATTTTTCTAAATGGACGGAGGCATTCCCTATCCCCAATCAGGAAGCACAGACTGTAGCCAAGGTTTTGGTAGAGGGTTGGGTTTGCCGGCTGGGGGCCCCCCGTACTGTTCATACGGACCAAGGGAGAAATTTTGAGTCGAGACTGTTCAAGGAAATGTGTCAGCTGCTGAACATCCAAAAGACTCGTATATCACCATATCACCCACAGTCGGATGGAATGGTTGAAAGGTTTAACCGCACCCTTCTTTCTATGTTATCACTGTTTGTGGAGGACAACCAAACAAACTGGGATGCTCTTCTGCCTTATGTAATGCTGGCTTATAGAAGTAGCATCCATTCCAGTACTGGGTTCACGCCCTTCAAAGTGGTGTTTGGTCAGGAGATGGTGCTTCCGGTGGATGTCATGTGGGATGTGGGGGAAAGGCAGAGGTTTTCAGCAGTAACAGATTATGTGTCTCGATTGAAGGACACATTGTCGACAGTTATGGGGGCAGTGAGGAGGCACCAGACTAAAGCATCTGGGAGGCAAAAAGAAATATTTGATGCCAGGGCCCAGTGTCAATATTACTCTGAGGGTGAGCTTGTCTGGGTCCGCTCTAAGGCCCGGCGTAGGGGTGTCTGTCCCAAGTTGCAGAGGAGATTTAGAGGCCCCTATCGGGTGGTGGAGCGACTAACTGATGTCTTGTATCGGCTGGAGTCAGTGGAGGGGGGAGCGGAGATGATTGTGCATTTCAACCGACTTAAGACATGTTTTTCCCCTATACCAGAGCCAGCTGTCACATCTGGAGAGGACCAGAGGGATCCACCAGAACCAGTGGCCATACCAACAGCACCTGGGGCGCAGAGGCAGGCTCAGCAGAGCCTGCAACCGGATACAAGTGGCAGCGCAAGTTGGGCCCCGTGGCGTGCTGTGGAGCCGGGTGTTGTGTCGGGGGAGGAGTCGAGAGATCCACCAGTGCAGACGGCTGAACCGACGGGAATCGGGACACATGGGAGTGATCAGCAGATTCAGCCGCCAGATTCAGGCAGTAGTACGGGCCTACACAGTACATTGGAGTCAGCCACCTCATCTGGAGAAGATCAGAGGGATCCACCAGGATGTATACGTCCACAGCAGCGTCAAGCTGCGGAGGAGGTGCAAGGACAGGCTTCTGAGGGCGTGTCTAGGAGCCAGGAGCCTTTGGTTGCAGCATCCAAGCGGGGGCCTGTTTTGATGCAGAGTGAGGAGGGGGAAGGATGTGAACTGGAGCAGTGGCGTCTCCAGGTACCACGTCCGCAGCGGCAGAGGCGGCCACCACAGTGGTCCAAGGATTTTGAGATGTCCTGACTCGAGGACGAGTCAACTGTAAGGGGGGGAGAAGTGTAGTGAGAAATGGTGGAAGTGTTGGTGAGAGTGAGGAGGGAGCAGATCAGGTAATCACCAGATTACCTGAGTGGCAGCACCTGGGAGGTGAGTGAGCAGCAGAGGTTACTAAGGGTGCTCAGTCAGTGTGTTGAGTGTTGCGGAGAGTGGAGCTTGGTTACTGTTACAGGGCTGTAGCCCAGCCAAGCAAATTGTTAGTGCTCGGTGGGTACTGGGGGGAGGTTGCCGATCGCAGCTGTTTAGGGCTGCCGGCGGCGAAGATAGCCAGGGGGCAGTAGGGCCAGGCTGGCGAGTAGGCAGGGAAAATAAGAGTGAGAGGGAACGCATAGGAGCACGCCTTTCCACTCTTCAGCCAAGCAAGAGGGTCTCCTGCTGTCTGTGGAGATACCTCACCACGCGGGACTCAGTAGGCCCCTGCAAGCCTCATCCGGTTGGGCCAGCCCGCACCAAAGCTTAGACCCCAGGGGAGGGTCTCAATCGCCTGGAGAGCTAAGTGGCTTTTTAGTTATCAGTAAATGTGTGCATGTATGTGTGTGTGGGTGTGTGAGGGATTTTATAGATTTTAATTGCAGTCAGTGGGGAAATCTAGTTGGAGTAAAAGTAAGAGTTCAGATTGTAAGATGGTTACTCTCTGCTGGCCTTACAGTGATATGCGGGGTGGGATTTAGTGTGGCTCCGCTTGCTGTGGTTGAGTTTGCTGTGGATTTGTTTAGGAGCCTCGATTGCAGTGTTGTGTGCAGTGCCTTTGGTTGGTGTGTGGCTGGTTTTGCCTGGTGGCTCTTCCCATCACATGGTATTCATTGGGGTCGCCAGTGGCGGGGACTGTCCTTATTTAAGCTAACCTTAACTGGCTCCTTTACAGGTTCAATACTGGCTGCCTTATGCATTGTAATTAATAAAGCTGATTATTCATAACGATACCCTCTGCTTCCCCTCATCTGTGCCTGAAGAAACCCTACCAATAACAAATACTACAGTATCATCAGCACTGGCTGATGCAGCAGAGGCTGCCCCGTCTCTCCTATTATATGGATGTACGCCGAGGGACGACTCAACGAAATATATTCCGAAGAAGTCAAAGTGAAACAGAAATTTTACCGGATAGTAAATGCATTAACTTCTAGAAATAAGGACCAGGTTGAAAAAAAAGAAAGTTAGTGTCAAGGATCCAGTCTACCACCACCGCCAGCCAGGGAGAAGACATAGATAAGCCTGATGTCACATACTAAACAACCAACCACCTTTCTATGAACCTCCTTAAACCAGTTACCTCCGCCAAGGAGGTAATGTTTACAGTAGCATCGATTTGTTGGTTTGTCTGTCTGTCAGCAACTTTATGGAAAACGTACTGGACAGATTGACCTGAAATTTTCACCAGCCTTGTGCCTCAGCCCAAGGATGAACCCATTAAATTTCGGTGGTGATCCAGATCACCTTCTGAAGGTTTTTATCATTGCTTAGCGGAGGTCTCTGCTCTCCGAGTGCTTTTCTAGTTGCAACTATTTTCACTTGATGAAGATTGTTAATGTAAAGATGTTTTATTTGTCATGTCTCTCTCATGTAAACACAGTTATCACAGCAGTGTATGTGCATTTGTGTGTTATGAGAGGAACACAATCATTTTCTCTCTATATAGTCTATATACTGTATAGTCGTCCTCAAAATTATTCATACCTTCCAATTAAAGAAAAAGCTAAATTCTCAATAGTAAATCAAGCAGCAAGAAACTAAATAAACAAATAATAAATAAAAGAAAGATTACAAAATTATAATTTAGTGAAATAAGATCTTGCTTTTGAATTGTGGTTGGAAATAATAATTATTTTAAAAAAACAACAACAACAAA
This sequence comes from Atherinomorus stipes, assembly GCA_023101725.1. Taxonomy (NCBI): domain Eukaryota; kingdom Metazoa; phylum Chordata; class Actinopteri; order Atheriniformes; family Atherinidae; genus Atherinomorus; species Atherinomorus stipes. The sequence continues at coordinate 310,292 of JALJCO010009510.1, read as the reverse complement.
CAAAACTGTCCTAGACACCGCAGAGTACCTTTCCTGTGAACAGTAGAAAATACCTGTCAACAGGTGTAGAAGTCTTCTTGAACATTAGAGAAAACACAAGATTGCAGTGATTGCCTCAAAGTGTTGCTCAACAAAATTTTAGCTTTGGAGCCCAATCATGCTCGTTTTATATTTTGGTGTTTGTAATATTTCTTTTGAACCACAAGAGTTATAGAGTCGCTCCGTAAACACTTTGTTTTGCCCCACAGGGATTCCGAAAAGCATTTATTGAGGTGAAAAAGTTACTGAGTTCTCCTTTAATTGGAGGGTATGCATAATTTTGAGTATGAATATGTTTATACTGTCAGACAGGGAGTCGTCATGTCAGATTCATTGTAATCCATTTCCTCATACCTGGGCATATCAAGCCGTTGGTGATCTATTTAATACCGCCCTTTTTGCCTCAGATTTAAAACTCGTCGTAATCCCTGGTCCCTGTCTGTGGTCTAGTCTTGCTGGCTCTTCATACTTTACTTCTCAGATTCATTCAAACTACTGGGAGTGGCACAGCAGTAGCAACCTTTCTGCAGCATTTGGAGCAGGTACAAACTCTTCTTAAATGTATAATTTGCAAACTTGATCAAACAAGAGGAAGGGCTTATTTTCAAAAGAACATAGCACTATTTAGTGTTTGTCACAGGTTGTTTCTTCAGTGGAAAAGAATCAGAAAAGACTTCTGATTTTTATGAGTTTGTGGTTTTAGAGACATTAAATTTGGGGGTACTTTATGGGTTTATTAATGTCAGAAGTTTACTGAACTCTTCAGACTGATGCATTCACAGAGATTTTCAAAGCTCCCTGCTTGCACAGATAGTTGCAGTTTTTCTATATGATGAACACTGTACCAAACGAATACCTGATTAAAATCCAACTCCTGCAAATTGGGCTCATTTTTATCTATAAACATCCATTTCTCCCCATTGTGACCTAATGCTTATTTGAAAAGTCTTTAAACCTGGGGGTTTCTGAAAAACCTTGAAATTATCCATCATAATGTTTATTCTTTACTCAGCCTTTTACTAAACTACTAGCATTATTATTATTAGTAGTAGTGGTAGTATTATCATTATTATAATATAAAAACACATTTTTAAACCAACCCAAAGACAAAAAAAAAAACAACTTTTTTCTTTTTTTCAATCAAATTTTCATATTAAAATGAGAAGCAAGAATGAAAGTCTTGCAATATAAGGATGTTTTTTACTTTCTGAGCATCATTTCTTATTGTAAATGACACTCTGCCCTCGTGTCCATCTCTTTTCTTTTAGGGTGAGGCACTATAGGAAAAAAAAAAAAAAATTCATCACTAGGTCAATTTTGAGATTTTTTGTTTTTTTTCCTCCTTCAACATGTTTTCTTTCAGACTAGTGTAAAAAAAACCTGTCAAAAATAAACATTTTAGGAGTTTATTTCATGATACTTTGCTCATGCTCGTCTGAACCCCCATCATGTCTGGCATCGTTGGAAACGTTTTTTTTTTTTTTTTTCCTAAACGATGTCATCTCAACCAAACTTGATATTTCAAGCTTATGAATCTGATTAGATCTGATGTCTGTAAATAGTGTATTAGAACAAAAATGTGGAGAATTTTACAATCCAAAACTTTAAAGGCTGTTTTCTCAAAATGAGTTTTTTTTCTCTTATTCCAGGTTACAAAAAATCTCCACTTTTAAGAGCACTTACAGAACCAAACTTTCAAGTTTTGCTCATAACTGTATTCTTAAAGTTTTAACAGAAGGATTTTTTTTATATCGCATTCGCAGCCTGATTTATAGAACATTTCATCCCAAAAATATGCCCCAAAATTACTTTTTTTCTGGTTGTTGACAGTATATTCTAAATTGTGTACCGATCTACAGTATAGAGATATCCAAAATCACCAAACCTGCTTGACTTTAATATGTGAACAAAATTCAAAAGAAACTTTGAACCTGGCTTACAGTAATCCAGTATTTAGATTTCTTCCTAGAAATATATGCAAATTAGCACATTTTTTCTATATAACACCTAATTTGCATATTTAAACATAAAATTTCAGAAAACTTGCAATACAAAAAATGACAGCCCTAATGTGAGGAATAAACCAGCAAAGTTTCATGGTGATACCATTTAGTTACATTTTTTACCCTGTTTGCCTGTAGTGTCTCGCCTTAGTCATAGCTGTCTGTTGGTCCTAAAAGATATGGATGCAATATGCATTGCTTCCAAATTGGAAGGTAATTGCACAAATGCATTAGGTCATGGTTTGTTAAAGAATGATAGTAAAAGGTATAACTTTTTTTTCTGCAGATTAACTGATTCAGATCTTATCCCGGAAGTAAGAGGGCAACACCTTTCTATGGTTATTTTTCAGCAGCTGTCTGGTTGTAAATAAAGAAAAAACAAAAGAAATCAGAAATATTCAGGATAACAACAGAATCTGTCATTACATTGCATCACATTTTATTCATTATATATGGTTTTACAGCTTTATATGTACATTACTCACAAAAAGTTAGGAATATTCAACTTTCGGTCACAAAGACATGGATGTAAAAAGTTCATACTTCACTGATATCATATCCTGAATGTTGGACATTTAACTGCAGTTATGACATAATAATTCATCCATCTCAAAAAATGTATTAAGAAATGCTACCAACAGTGGTGCATATATTACAACATAAAAATAACATTGTCAATATTTTGTCATGTGTTTGGTGTTGTCTGGGTCTGATGATGTCTAAATGTGAACAGGATTATAAAGAGGATTGTTTAGAAACAAGGTGTCATTGAACCAGAACATTTTGAGGTCAAGTTGTGGTTTAGACACTTCTTTTTGTGTGTGTGTGTGTGTGTATGTGTGTGTGTGGTTAATTATCATTTTGGAAAGCCGCATGATGTGCAATAAATATTTAAGCACTGAAAAATGTACATGCAAATTCTAAAGTTTAGAGAAAGTCTAATCCAGTTAATCTGTAAAGGTTAAATTGCATTTGTTTAATTCTGACATCATACAAAAAGCCAAATATCTCACTTTTTGTGAGTTACATGGTTCACCTCCTGTCTTTCCCTCATAGCCACTGATTGCGAACCATACGTTGCTGGTCTCACAACCGTCTCTGAGTTTTCCTGTCACTCTTGTTTATACTCATTTATCCATCACACATCACACCTGACACTTTTCTTTACCCGTTCCAACCTGCTTGTACATGTCTCTTCACTTCTCTCCCACTTTCCGTTGCTCTAGATTGTTGACCTTACTTGAAATCCTCCACCTTCTTTGTGTCTTCTTTCTGTGACCTCACTGATGGGTCCCACTTATTTCCACATCAGTTACAACAACTGCACATATTCCTTGTTCATGCACGGTGGATATAGTAGGATGTAGAATTGCAAGAGACACGTTTATCACTTAGTGCACAAATAAATGATGAGCTTCTGATTCAATTAAATTCAATTCCATAAAAAATTGTATTATTTGTGATTTGTCCACAAGCAAGCAAGCAACTTTATTAATATAGTACTTTAAATATCCACAGGGATAACCACAGCACTGTTCATTAAGATCAAATAAATTTTTAAAAAGGAGGGGGGGGGGGGGGTTATGGCGCAGAGTACTTTTCAGATTCGCAGTATTATGATTGATGCCTGCACATACAGTAAGTGGCAGGTTTTTATCTGTACAGAAATTAATGTCCATGAGAGAAATCACTGAGAAAATATTGTTTGAGCACATTTATCATAATATTGTCTCAGAACGAGATGATATTCATTCGACTTGCTGTCGCATTGCCAAGAAAAACACAAAGCTTTCAATTCGGGGTATTCAAAGTGCAGTTTCGGGGATAAAGGCTGGCTTTGTGCCAAACATTTCCTCATTGCCAGCAGGTTTCAACAAAACTCAAGTGCATTTGAGGACACCTTCAAATGAAAAACTTTCACTTTCTGTAGAAGTTGTTTATTCTGAAATGTGGACTAAAAGCATGTTTAATCAGTCTATTTGCCTGCAACTACTCTAAGTCCTAAACAAATAAACACATAATTTGCTTGTTTGTGTTTACAGTGAGGCTGGCAATGTAAGATAAAATAAATGTCTCTTGAATTGTTTTTAAAGCTACAGCATCTTATACAGAGGTCTGAGCTCAGAGGAGTAATGTATATTTTTCTTTTAGAACACAAAGAACTTGTTTTTGGTACAAGTTTGTAGTATTTATTTATTTGTTTATTTTATTTACATATTTAAAAAAAATAACAGAACAGATCCAGGGAGTGGGGACCCCACAGTCTCAGCCCGTGCAGAGATGAGGTTGCATTTGCACGATCTCTCTTACCTTAGTGAACTTTTTATTCCTCATATTTTGCATGCTGGCACTGGTGCTTTCCGTTGGGTGTGTACTGATTGCTACTTCTGCCTGTTTTTTCTTTGTTTTTAGTTGTGTAGTTCTGTGTGTACACGTGATCTTACCACATTCTGGTAGCTGTTGTGACTCAGGTTGTTCTCAGCTTGTTTGTCTCCTGTCGGAGATTACTATCTCCAGCAAAGACAGTGGGATGCTCTTCTCGAATGTGATTCTGTGCAGTTGCAGCAGTTGGCTGTTTGAGTGTACTTTTGTCTTTTCTTTCTTTCTGTTTTTTTCTAAGTTTTGGTTCACCTCTTATTGTTTCTTTCCTTAACCCTCTCTTTCCTCTTGCCAGGTGCAGCAATATTATGTAAAATGCAGTCATAAACAAGCATTTAATAAGGTATAATAAAATAAAATGAAATGAAATGAAATAAATAGGCTAAAATAAAATAAATTCAGATAATCAAGAGGAGCCTTATAAAGCAGCCAGATCATCATTCTGCTTGCTATGACCCTGGATAGGACAAGTTAAAAATAAACAAATAGATATATAAATAAATAAACTTGCTAGTGGTAAACTGCAGTTTCCCACTAGAGGGCAATCTGTGTGCACCGTCCTCTGTAAGTCTGAGTAACAGAATGATGGTAATGAACAATGAAAAGCTCAATTTTCCATCTGTGCTGCTTCATTGTTTATTTTGCTTTTATTCTATTATGAATACTGCTGGTGGTGTTTTGCTCCTGAGTGGATTTCTGTTTTTTCTTAGCATGTCAAAGCCATCTGAAATTGCAAGACTGGTCAACATTTTCATTGCTATAATATCTGATGACTTTGTATCTACTCTGCACCCTGAACTGATGTCATTTCCTTATCTTCAACAGTTCTCCATGATTCCAGCCATGGACTCCTGTTTAGCTGCCTCTTTCCTCCTCATCTTCTTACTGTCCCCTGTTCTCTCCTGTCGGACTGGGATGGGCCACGAGTGTGAATCTGCTTCCTTTGTACCAGGCCACAATCTGGTGGGGGAGGGCTTTGATGCTGTCACTTTGCACCGAAAAGGAGCTTATGTGATTGATGCGAAGACCTACCTAACCCCAAATGGCACCTGTACCCTCTGCTTCAATGGTCATGGGGCCAGTCGCAAGAAGTGGCAGAAAGTAAGAAAAACAAAAAATACATATTATTTATTAAGAAGTTGTAGCTAAAAACTTGTGATCAAATTAATGGTGGTGTTTTTCTTTACAGCTGCCAGTTTCTGTGATGGACTGGCGTGCAATCAACCACTGCAGTGTTGATATGTCCAGCAGCTCACACTCCTCTGTTAGGTAAGGTATCACAGGCAGAGGTAAATAACAGGCAAGGACACAAACTATCATATACTGTATATTCCAATTCTAATTTAGAACGTAATCTGGGCATACCAGTAGGTTTATAGTTGTATTTTTTATGTGTGTGTGTGTGTGTGTGTGTGTGGTGTGTGTGTGTGTGTGTGCGGGGGTGTGTGTGTGTGTGTGTTTGTTTGTGTAGTTTTTTCAAAGTACAGTATGCTGCTCATACATCTCAAAAGATCAATCTCAGTATGTTTCTTAAAAACAATGTGCTTCTGTGCATTCTTTCAATATAAGTATTTGTTGCTGCTATCTTGGTCATTACAGACAGATTTCTGTTTCATTGTACTGTTTTTGTCAATGGCAAAATACAAATTTTAAGATGAAGATGCTTGAATTAAAAAGTAAATATGCTCAAAACATTCTTCTTTAAACTGTATTCACAGCTCACTGGTTGAAAATTACATCTCACAGGACAGTAAAAATTTGAAGGTAAGAGTTCTTCTGGCACAGTTTGAATGCTGCACTTTAAGATAGATAGATAGATAGATAAAAAATAAATAAATAAATAAATAAATAAATAAATAAATAAATAAATATCAGATTAATCTATTTAAAACACATACATTATATGAATAATAGAAGATTGTCATATTTACAATCTTTTATTATAGGGAACCAATAACTGAAAATATTAACCTTATTGAACACAACAAAATGCTTGAATATTGCAAATCTGTTTGTGGTTTGTGAACTTTTTGTGTAAGCAGTTAGGGGAAATTAGATTCAGATATTTTCATTCAGTGTCATTTCAATAAATTATGAGATTATTGTACTGTTTTATTTCAGGATTAAGGATTGTTTAAGTCTGATTTTCACCAGTGATGCGCGTGGAAGCGTTTCATTAAGCAAAGTAGACTTACAATAATTTGAGAAGTAAAGATGTTTATTTGGTTGTTTGAACAGTTTGGGAAACAATAATTTGATAAAGATGTAGTTGTTGGTGGTTACCATGTCATGGTTTGTGCTATGCCAATGCCAGACATGTTGTTTTCCAGTTTCTGGTACATAAAGCTCTCTGTTATTAAAGAACACATTATTCTCTTAAATTCAATGAAAATACACCACACCAGTAAATTCCATATTAAGAAATAAAATATAAGTCAAATATCTGTAAATTAAATCTCAACAAGAAGTAGGTCATACACCAGGTCCAATGTCTAGTTATGTCCGATATTATTAACCTACCTATTATTAACCTATCATCGGCCAATATCCACATAAAAATGTGATATCAGCAAACATTGTATCGGGTTTTTTGGACCAACATTTTCACTAGCAAAATATTGTGAGATCTCGTTGTTCCGTAAGAGATCTCGTGGGATCTTGTTTCATTAGCACCAAGTCCAGGAAGAGAAAAGTTTATTTGATCCTTTTTTTGTTTTGGACAGTAGTAATTGCCTGTTAATATTTTGAATCAATGTTTCTTTTTTTTCTTTTTATAAATGTTACGATGACAGTTAATAGCCTTATACAGTAAAAAACGGTGAAAATAATCAGAATTGAAACATCAGTGTGAAGTGGCAGGGAAAACTCAGGTAGATTTAAATCCACACATTACTAAAATTTGAGAACACTGAAATAAATGGTCTACAAAATGCAGGCTGTGGAAAGACGAACAGGAAGTTACCCACCAAAGCCTTAAATCCCACATACCCATATTTCACACACTGGTTAGCCATGTATTTGCCATGCATTGATATTTGATCTATTGGATAATTCTGTGACCTTTACTGTCAGCTTTTGTTATTAATTCAGGACACAAAGATTTATAATTATGACAAACATCAGCCCATTTCAATTGTATTTATAGAACACAAACTAAAATCTGCAAGAGCACACAAAGTGCTTCACATAACAAAGGTAAACTCTAAAGGATGCAAAATGATAAACAACTAAGAAATATAGTAATAATAATAATAATAATACATTTATGTATATAGCACTTTTGAAAGATCTCAAAGCAGCTTTACAGATCAAAATAAAAACAAGATAAAATACATCAAATACAAGACAATGGAAATGGCCGTGTTTCCCAGTTAAGAACATTCTTAAGACAGAAGAACGACCTTAAAGGATAAGTTTGTTTTCTTTCAACCTGGACCTTATTTCTCGGAGTATTTACATGAATTTACTCACTAGTAAAGTTTCTGCATTACTTTGACTCCTTCGGAATATATTACGTTAGGTCGCCCTTCGGTGCACGTCCGGTAAAATGGGAGATATGGGGCAGCAACTATATAAGACATTATCTGCAGCAAAAATCCTTGATTTTCACCAATACTTTAAGTAGAATGAGGAGTAATATTGTCCTGTGAGTTCAGAGTTTTGCAAGTTGTGTTCTTGTTGTTGTCTGGGTAGTGACCTGCTCTTCTCAGCTGTGCTACGGAAGCACGCAATGTGAACGCACGGCCCCGATAAGTGTGTAGAACACCCTCATAACTAACGGAAAGCTAAATCTGGACGTACAGAACAATAGTACTCATTAGTTTGTTCATTCTACTTAAAGTATTGGTGAAAATCAAGGAGTTTTGCTGGAAATAATGTTTTATATTGTGGCTGCCCCGTATCTCCCATTTTGCCAGATATACACTGAAGGGCGACTTAACCTCCATTACAAAACTAATTTTTTTTTATTTTTTTTTTTTCACTTTCAAATGTAATAAATTTTTTCTTTTTTTTTTTTAACTGTAAAAAATGTTTAAAGTTTTTTAGCAAATTCCTTTAATTCAATTTAATAATTTTTTAAATTTTTTACCAATTTTTAATATTTTTTAGTTTATTTTATCTATACTCTTCACTTATTGTTAGATTATTAATTGACAAGAATCCACATCTTCCTTATAATGTACATAGAAGAAGTGGTACATTGATAATATGATTATATTTCATCCACCGCTGCTGCCCGCCGCCCCCCTCCCTCCTTATCATTATTTCTTTTTTTTTTTTCTTTTTTTTGATTTAAATTTTGTTAAATTAGATAAGAGAGGGTATCTAGGAGGTGTCTGCAGGAACCCCTAGTACGCTGTTAATTATAAAAAAGCCCCTCTCCCCCTTTGTGCTTGTTATTATATTTCTATTTCCCACTACCCCCCCCCCCCGCCCCTCTCTCACCCCTCCCCCCAGGAAGAGGGAGGAGAATTTGGTATATTTTCAAATGAAAAAAAATAATAAATTTTTTTTTTTAATATTTTTTTATTTAATTTTTTTACTTTTATTTTCCTTTTTTTTCCTTTTTTGTTGTTTATGTTTTTTTTTTTTTTTCTTTTCATTTTTTTTTTTTTTTTTTTTTTTTATTTTTTTTTTTAAAAAAAAAAAAAAAAAAAAAAAAAAAAAAACTTATTATTTGGATTATAAAAAAATTTATAAATTCCTTTTTATCTTTTTTTTTTTAAATTATTATAAAAAAAAAAAAATAAAATTATTGTTGTTTTTTTTTTAAAATAATTTTTTTTTCTTTCAGGAAAAAAAAAAAATTTAATATTTTTTGTTTTTATTTTATTTTTTTTTTTTTTTATATAATTTTTTTTTTTTTTAATTTAATTAAATTTTTTTTTTTTTGGGTTTTATTTAAGAAGGGTTTTTTTTACCCGGAGGAAAAAGGGTGTACACAGAAAATGAGGACAACAGGAGGGTTAACGGAATATCTTCTGAAGGAGTCAAAGTGATGCAGAAACTTTACCGGTGAGTAAATGCATGTACTCCTAGAAATAAGGTCCAGGTTGAAAAAAAAGAAACTTATCCTTTAAGAAGATCTTACCAAAGAAGGGTCGCTAAGATAGGACTGTTTCCAGATGCCTTCTTAGTGGCGTTTGTCATTCTATTTAACTAATACAACCCCTAGTTATTAAACAGATCAACATAAATACTATTGTACTGTTTCACAACTCCAAACTGTGCTTATTTACTTCTTTCTTTACCCATAATGGCTGAACCTATATGGGATCGCTCGCTAAGAAGGGTTTAAAGACTGGGCCGGAGTGCTCAGTCCGATCCTTCTTTGCAGTGAATCTTGAAAACACTTCTTTTTTTTATGAAGCTGAAACAAATGTGCTGAAGAAGATCTTAGTGCTAAGATTTTCTTGACTGAATCTTGGAAACCCGGCCAGTGATAGCAGTGGCTACATCGATAAAAATATTACAAAACTAGTAACAAAAGCAAACCCGGCCAGTGATAGCAGTGGCTACATCGATAAAAATATTACAAAACTAGTAACAAAAGCAACATGACAAGCACTGAATTGGGGTGACCACAAGGGGAGACCATTCAGTCATGACCCTGACCTTTCCAGGCCCCTCCTCTAAAATTAACATGGGAAAATGTCTATCAACTTTTATTTTTATATCTATCAGAATGCCCTCTGTTCTGGGCTGAGTGAAGATTCAGTCGAGCCATCAAATCATTATAATCAAGTGTTCAGTAGAGTAAACTGATTGTATTTACCATTGCTGAGAAATATAACAACTCAAGGGTTTTTATTTTTCCTGTATTTGATCAGTTTGGTTTAGAAGTAGGTAGGTTTGTGTCTGCAGGGCTGAATGTGGGAGGAACGCGCTCTGCTGCATACTACTTTGCTTCACAAAGGACCAGAGAGGATCGCTACACCTTCAGCTCACACAAGGTTGCCTGTACCCATTACAGGTAGACCTTGAGTGTTACTATATCCTCACATAAAGTTTAGGGTTTTAGTTAGCTCGTGTCCTTCAAACATAAAGTGCTAAATGGTCTTTTATGTTTAGTTTCCGGGTATCAACCAGGCCACCCCTCAGCTCAGGATTCCTTCAGGATGTCACCAGGCTGCCAAGATACTACAACTCTTCCACTCGTGAGCAATATGAGGACCTCATACAAACCTATGGCACACACTACTTTAGACAGGTTAAAATTCACTCTCACTCCTGTAATTATCTTTCTAATTTGAAAAAAAAAAAAAAAAAAACTAAAACAGAAACCAAACAAGCCCGCTGTTAACAATGAACTTATTTCAGGTTCGTCTTGGGGGGCGACTGAGGCGAGTTACAGCTACACGGATCTGTTTGTCCACATTGAACAGGCTCTCCACAAGCCAGGTAACAAATGAAGCACAATTGCCTTAAACAAGAGAGAAATCTGTACAGGATCCTCACTTCAGCACTTATTTTAATCAAATTAAGATTACCTGAGGTATGCCTTTCAACATAAAATTGGTCATAACCATACATGAACAAAGTATCCTCGTGGTGTTTTTGTAGTACAGGCTCAAAATGTTGTCAGTAGGGGCTCAAATATTTGTACAGTATGTCACAGTCTAGTCATTAAATGTGACATCTCATAATCTGTCCTTTCAACCAGGTCCAAAACTGTTTATCGCTGGGATTCTCTGTCGGTCTGGGGAAGCTGAGCCTATCCAGTGTTCACAGCTCCTGTCACAAGGTTTTACAGAACCGGGATGCCTACACTAGTTACAGCTCTGGTTTCCACCGACATTACACAGAGATCTCTGGAGGCAGTGGTTGGTTGGGGGAGTTTTCAATTGCCCATAATGACTCTCTGGGCTTCTTGAATTGGCTGACCACCCTGAAGGATCATCCTGATGTTGTCTGGTACTCCCTTCGGGCAATATATAAGCTCATGCCAAGGAAAACACAGAGATTAGGGATGAAGGCTGCAACTGAGAAGTATTTGAAGGACAATGTCGGGAGTCGTCCATCCAGTGAGCCCAGGTGTAACTCCCACAACCTAGCTTCCAACTGCTGTCCTATCAATCCTTCGATGGGGAGGTTGGGGGTGACTATCATCAGAGCTTGGGGTCTAACAGGAGATTTCGCCCCTACTCTTGACCCCACTGATGGGTAGGTTGAGGAAGGTTAAGAGATTCAAATTTTAGTCATAAAGAAATATTAACTGATGTTACTCCTCGTGGACTCTTTTTTTTTTCTACTAACAGCTATGTAAAGATTATGTATCTTGACGCCTATCGTCGGAGTTTTACAGTCCAGTCAAATAATCCCAGGTGGAACGCTGATTTCGACTTCGGCAAGGTAAGTAAACCTTCTCATACAAATCTGCTAAAAAGGGAATGTGGCGGTACCAAAGTGGGACCCGGGTAGGGTTTGAACCCCAGTCTTTCAGCTAAGAGCCATGTACAGTGAAGTGGCCAAAGCGATATCTCTATGACCAAGTGGCCAAACTTCTTCACCTGTTGACAGGCATTTTGGTCCTCTCTTTATGGGAAAGGTGCTGTAATGTGTCTGGGACAGTTTTGCTTGTTTGTTTGTATGTTTTTTTTTTTATTATTTTTTCCAACCACAACTCAAAAGCAATATTTTGTTTCACTAAATTATAATTTTTTACATTTTTATTCATTATTAGTTTCTTTTTATTTGAATTACTGTTGTGAATGTAGTCTTTTTTTTAATTGGAGGGTATGAATAATTTTGAGGACGACTTAGCAGTCAAAACACCACAGTACACAGTTGTACTTGTAGGACAATAAACTTAAGTGACAAAGACTGTGTAGATCTGTACTCCATGCAACTGGACATTCTAGACTGAGAAAAGGCCCCAAACTTCCCAAAGGCCAAAAATCATTGGTGCCAGGAAAACAATATGTGAATAATAATAATAATGAGCGTAAAAGGTCCATACATGGTATGACCACATTTTTCACCCTCTTGCTGACATCTAGTGGTAAAAATGGGTATTTGAGAGAAAAGAAATAAGGCTCGTTTGGATTGGGCCCTTCCCCTTCCCCCCTTTTTTTTTTTTTCCCCCCGATTTTAATCCTTTCGGTTCCTTGACTGCGTCTGTCTACCGTCTGACTTCATGGTCGGACAAGAGCTGCGTGAGTCGTTGGGGTTGGAGCACAGAAGCAGTGCATCTCAGCCGGACAAGTTCAGCAACATGAAGACTGCAATAATGGAGGATCTCGCGGCATTTGCCTTTTTTTTTTTCTTTTTTTTTAACATCTTTATTTAGCGGCATTTGCCTTTTTTTTTTCTTTTTTTTACATCTTTATTTAGCAGCATTTGCCTTTATTTTAGCTCAAAGTTACTGAACGCTGTGCAGATCTGATCAAGTCTAATTTCAGAGCATTGAGACAGCATGTTGTTAACGCTGATTACATGAACTTGTACTGTACTGTAGTAGACAGAATGTTATTTGCCTGTTAAAGGAGTGATGACAAGCAGTAAAAACTAGTTCATGTTGTTGGCATTGCTGCATATGTCAAATCTCCAAAGAAAAGTACAGCATTTTTTACAGCGGGGTATTGTTTTGAAACACCATACCTCACTTCCTCAGTAAAACAGTTGGGTCCAGTTATGATATGGAGCTTTACCCGGAGACCAAGTTGACTTCATTTTGATTGGCTACACCTTATTTGGCTATGACCTTATTTAGAGGAACTAGGTCAAATTGCCCTAGCGTCAGAGTTTGCTAAAGGCTAACTGCTAGCAACATGTGCATTTCAGACAGTGAGCTACGTTTATCAGACAAGACAGCATTCAGAAAATAAATAAACTTACAGGTAATGACAAGGTTGTGGTCGCCTCCCTCAGTGTTGCTGCAGAAGTTTTCTTTTAAATTCTTTTCCAATCCAGAAAAAGATTCCTGCCCATCACAAGACAGAGAGAACATTACATCTGGGGGCCTCATTTATAAAGCTTGCTTAGGCACAAAACAAGGCTAGGAAGAGCATAAGCAATTTCTTATGCAAGAGTTGGGATTTATATATTTTTTTAAAAACTAGCTTAGGAATGTACGTAACTTTCAGCAGATCATATTATACCCCCCAAACCCAGAAAAGTTCAATTTGATGTCATGGCACCTTTGAGGTGCAACATAGAGGACAGTAATCTGGTAAATGTCCAAGCTCAAATATACAAAACTTAAATGCTTTGCCTTGATGAATGAATTTAAGACAAACAAAAGTAATAGAAACTTTTTTTCTTTTTCTTTTTTTTTTTTTAGATGGGGGTAGAAAAAAAATATTATATATATATTTATATATATATATATATATATATATATATATATATATTTAGGTTTTGGTGCTCTGATAACATGGGGGGGGAGTGCAAAGGGAGCATGTGGAAAGGTGGATGCACACCAATAAGTCCAATAAATGCAAATTATGAAGAAGATTTGTGAAGGTTTTGGTATAACTTACAGTTCATATTTATCTGAGTAGAATGTTGCTACAACACGTTTGTGTTACTTTATTTCTGCAGTCAGATATCAGCCTGTCCAGGTTTGTGAACATCAGCCGAACTGCAATATCAAACACCAAGGCTGTTGGAAATAATTTTGGAGCCTGTTTAAAACACCTAAATTGATTTATTACTGGGGGCATCACATGGAAGTCCTGTCCAAAAATCGGAGCTTGAGTCAGTGAGAGGTTAAATGAATCAGGACCAGGTTCTGTCAGCGGTGGAGGCAGGCCCAGAAGCTGCAGTTGCTGACTGCACGCTCTGACTGCAGTCGGATTGCTCCCGCGATGTTTGATGATCATGTGGTACGGTCAAGTTTTCCGGTGCAGTGCAGGCGCAGTCTGAAGTCAAACAAAGTTTCTAGCCAGCATGCAACATTCCAGGACCACAATCCCTCACTTCCAGCCGAGTTGCGCTGCAGATAGCCAAAGTCGAACGAGCCTTCTGTCTTTCAAATGACTTCATAAGTATTTCAAGCACTGTTGTAAATGTATGGTGGCTGTTAGTGGCCAAAACTCTCCATGACATAAGACGTTTTCATCTGTGGGTGGATCCATTGGTCTCAGGTGTAGCTATGACTGCACAATGAGTAACTATTTTTAATATCTTTTAAGGCATTACTGATCACAAACAGTACTTTAACTCCCATTAAACAAAGCTGGTACAGCAGTTATAAAGTTCAGAGGGTTCTCATTTCACACACATTTTTTGTCCATTCAGGGACACCATAGTAAAAATGTTGAAACAAATATGGTAGCCTCCATAAGTGTACCCCCCAACAAGTAGATATAAATGACTTAGTCTAAGAAAATAAAGACATACAGTTATTCTAGTGCAGCGATTACACATGAACTCACAGTTTTGAATTATGTATCACATTTTTCTGCTATTGACCTTTTATCTTTTACACACTGTACCTTTAAGTCTTCAGCAGCAGGTCCTTGCCCTCTTGAAAAACAATTAATTTCTCTGTTCTGGTGTAATTTTACCCTTTTTAAGAATGGCTTAAATTGCTTTCTCTCTTGAGATTAAAAACTTCTCTGACAAGGGAGTCCTGGCCTAGAGGCAGCCAAAGTTACAAGACAATTTTACAAGAAATACAATTTAAAAAAGATAATTAAAAACAAGTCACAATTTAAAGAGGCCATTTTTAAGTTCAGATCATTTCCAATCTTTTTGCAAACTGCTCCATGTTGAAGTAGCAGGATAACCAAAAGCCATTTTTTCCCAGTTCTGTGCAGGCAAATAGAACGGAGAGCAGCAAGTGATCATTTGATCACATAGAGTAAGATTTTAAAGAGTGAGCATTGTTTATTCCTACTGTGTTGTGTTTTGTTTTCTTTAATGGACCTATGTGTTTGCTGCTTTGCTTGTGTGCACGTAAGCTACGTATTTCATTTACAGTGTCAATTTTTATGTTCATGCCCATGTCTGTGATTGTTGTTTTTTTCTTTCATGTTATCCGTCTGGAGACTGTAAACTTAATTGGTCTTCGGGGATAGATAGTTGTTGAAACTGAAAACTCATCCAGGTCATTTACTCCCTTTGTAAAAGGATTGAAATCTATTTTTTATGTCATGTCTCTCCTCATGAAGGTGAACACACAGTCATACTTGACGGTTGAGGTTTGGGATGAGGACGTATACGAAGATGACCTCCTTCTGTCCTGCAAGTTCTATCCTATCCGGGGCACACACACACGGACCTGCTGGAAAGACAGAGAGGGCTTTGAGATCCGAATCACTTTGACCTGTGATAATTATTTGACTGGAGACAAGTGCAACTATTATAAACCATCTCCATAGTGACTTGATGCATTTAGGGGAGTGTTTCTTTTTGATGAATTGTGATATTAACTGTCAGTTTGATGAAAGTCACATAATTGATGTCATAATGTTCAGCTTGATCTTAGCGATTTGTCAGACCTTCAGTGAACAAATTTCTGAACATAATTTTGAAGAAGTATAATAAATTTTTTTAAAAATTAAAAAAAACTTTTTTTGCTTTTAACATAATACTGTGTAGAGTATAACCCACTCATATTTTCATTTCTGGTATGTTAGCAGTATGCATGTGCAGGTAAAATTTACTAAATCCTTGTTTTGTCTTCTTGAGTAAATTACTGTACGGTCAGAAACTTGAGCTTAATGTCATTAACTTCCTACCTTTGAACAGGCCCTCTGTAACTAGTATATTACTGTATATTTCATCCCCTTCTAAGTTACCTGTATCTGTTCCTGTTACTTTCTTCACAATGCCCTGCAGATGTTGATGGAGATCCACAAGACACAATTAAAAATGCTTTGTATGAACTTCCTGGTATGGCCGCAAGCTAGAAGGTCACGTCCGTTCCTGCTCCCTGTAACAATCCTGACTAGTCCTCATATTTACGCCCAAAAACATCTTGAAACAGCAAAACTGATGCAAAAATGGCTGTTGGCGGGAAAACGGGTAAAGAAAAGGCAAATACAGTCTAAATTAATAGTCTTAGGACCTCATGGTATCAAACAGTCAGCTAGTAAAAGAAGCTAGCACCATTAGCAAGGATGCTAAATGCATGCGACGATGTAGACACCTCCGGGTACGCAGCAGAGACGAACAACTACACATGGCTAAAGATAAAATACTGGGAGATAGGGCTGGACAATTAATCGAATTTTGATCTTGATTTCAATTTTGCCTTCTCACAATCATAAAAACACTGTAATCGAAGAAAAACTTTTAACCCTGAAGTGAACAGACTAGTGGAGTTATCGGAAACAAACTGCAGGGAGTATAGAACAGGAATGCACGTAGACTGGGTATTTATTTTCATTGCTATTATTGTTTTAATATATTATTCTTATTTTACTCCTGTACTTGTTTTTTAATTTATTTCCGGTTGTGTTTTTTTTATTTTTTTATTTAAGTTATATTTGAGGTTGAGTTTTGGTGGTTCATTAAACACTTTTTTATAAAATCAATGAATAATCATGTATATTAATCCTGATTTTAATATCAGTCGAAATAATCGTGACTATAATTTTTTTTTCAATAATGGTCCAGCCCTACTGGGAGAGCTACGTAATCTGAAAGCAGAGTTTACGGGGAGATTTGATGGTGTACTGAAAGCAGTCGATGAAACAGGGAAGGAGGTGTCTGAATGTATGGAGTGAATGTCTCAGGTAGAAGTGCGTCTGTCCTCCGTGGAGGATGAATAGGTGGACTTAAAAGCATTGATCGACAGCTTAAACCTCAGGTTGGTGGGTCTCCCTGAAAACTGACATGTCGCTCTGACGTGTGGCTTTTTGGAGAACTGGCTGCCTGGATGTCAATCTCTTACACTCCCCCTGGTCCTGGAGAGAGCCCGCTGCATTCTCCCAGGGAAAAGTACAATAGCTGGAGATTGGAACTGCATTTCGAATCCTCTCCTTGACCGATCGACTGGAATTGACCAGACTCATAATAAAAGCAGAGAAATCATTCAAAATTTCATGAAGGAGTTACAGTTGGTAGATATTTGGCGACATTTTAATCCTACTGATGGAACATATTCTTGTCATTCCAACACATTTAATACATAGTCTCGTATTGATTACTTTCTGGTTTCAATAGATTTATTATCCAACATGGTAGACTGCTCCTATGACAGTATTACAATCTCACATCATGCTGCATGTAATTTGAAATATATCCATAAAACATTGATAGACCCCCTAGATGGTGTTTACATCAAAAATGGCTCAAAGTGTGAAAACCCCCCTGGAAATTACGCCAACACGTTATCTCTTCGGTGTGGAACTATGGAGTTTATCTTGTGTTTTAATAGAAATCAAGAAAAAAAAATAATCTGAAAGAGGAAAACAGTTTTGAATCCAAAATAAAAAATATTGAGAGAACAAATTTGCACACTGCAAAAACTGATGTGATTTGAGACTAAAGAAAATGTTTTGAAGGAAAATATTTTGTAATAGAATAAATAAAAATAAATTGACATTTGGAAAATTATTTTCAAGGGAAAAAAGCTCTCTCAAAAATATATTTTTACTCTCAAATAGCGTTTTTTTTGCATTCAGAGTGAAAACATTTTCTCAAAAAAAAAAATTTCTCTTTCAAAACTTTTTCCTTCTCGCTTTCAAAACCTAAGTCTTTGCTCTCGATTCAGAATTTTTCTCTCGATGTGAAAACTGTGTCATGGGCGGGTCTGTGTTCCTATTGGCCAGTCTCAACAGAACTGACAGCCGGGTGGTGATATTCTGGGTAAAGGTGGTGACGCCTTCCTCGTTAATATTCATGAGGAAACTCCCGCTGAACCAGAAGTACTGATCCAGCAGCACGTTTAGAAGGACTCAGACTAGCGCTTTCTGAACGGTTAATAAATGCTGCTACTGCTTAGGGAAACATGGATACACATCGCTGCGTCTTTCATAGAAGTTAATAAAATAAGCAACCGGGTTATAGTTATCCGTGTACACTTTTAGACATCGACTCAGATCGAGTGGCTGCAGCCTCAGCCCTGCCAGAGTCTGACGAGACGTGTTAAAATTTTCGTTGCCGAGACTGGAGGAAAATGTCAGTGTGTGGTCTATCAGACATTCATAAGATGCAGGAAATTCCTGATTATTGTGCATTTATCTGCCATTTTGCCACTTTGTTCCCGTTCTGCTTCACATTACCAGCACTGTCTCTGTCTGCTGGAAATGATTCTGGTCTGATGTTTAAAACACGTCATGTCCAACGAAAAACAAACTTATTTTCACTGCGACCCGCCCGAACTGCATAAATATCCACCCTCACCTGAACTGTGATATTAATCTTTGACATTGTATCTGCTAAACAGGGTTTTTGCGGATTATCCGTCAGGTATCCGAATTGTTGCAGGACTTTGGTGCACATATGCACAACACACAGGTGAGGCAGCGTCAACCAAGGTGCTTGACTGCTTTGGTCAGAAACAATGAAATGATTTTGGACACACTTCCAATAACCCATAACCCCTTTCTGCAATATTTTTTTTTCAATATAAAACTGATCTGTGGCAATGTGCGTGATTTAGTTCAGCTATAACCTACAGAAGTGGAGAGGCGTGCAGAGACGGCGCACATCAGCGCGTAATGGATAGGCTGTTGCAAGTGTGTCCATAATCATTTAATCGTTTCTGACCAAAGCAGTGAAGCAGCTTGGTTGATGCTGCCTCACCTGTGTGTGTGACGTGTGGTTCTTTCCTGATACCGGCGACTGCTAGAGGAGGAGGAAGAAAGAGAGGCATCGCCAGCAGGGAGCCTGTGGTTAAAACAAAACTTGATTCAGAAATAAAATGAATAAAACTAAGTTAAAATGAATAGGCCTACGTGATTAAATAAATAACCTAAGTAAAATGCCCAAATATAAAGTAGTGAAATAAAAGGAAGTAAAAGAAAGACTAAAATGGACTAAAAGGCTTGCGGTGGTCGGCGTCTCGCTCCTGCTATCTGGGCTCAGTACAGAGTCGACAGCAGCCGCACCCATCAGGCCATAGGCCCCCCCGGGACTTCAACAGCCGCTCCCGCGGACTCACGGAGAGGCGTAGCCTACGGTCAGAGCGGCTGCCCGGTCCCGGAGGAGCGGCTCCAGCTCCCAAGCCGCACTTCTCAGTCGCCGCCGCCATCTCTCTGCGCCTACGCCTCCTCCGCTCTCAGTCTGTCCGCACACCGCCTTTTATCCTGCTGGATCCAGTTAGTCAGGAGAGGAATCCTTCTCCTCAGGTGGCAGTCAGTTAATTAATATCACGGTTCTTACATTTAGGAATTGACGTGTTGCTCAGGTCTGACAGGGAGAGCCGCGGTTAGTGGGTCTCGGTTCCAGCGGATGCGAGTTGGTAAAACCTGCGCAGAACTGCCGCACGGCAAGTGGTGGTCCATGCGTCCACACCATAGACTGTATATAATTACTGGACGTAGCTTCCGGTCTCTTCTGAATAGAGAAATGTGAAGCCAGTTGGGCGTGTCTTACCGTCGCCATCTTGCCGTGTCACGTACGTCGTCACTCCAGGAAAATCCTAAAATGGGCACAGCGCGGCCGCGGGGCAAATGATTGACAGCTGACGTACTGTGGGCTAAACGCTAACTGAGCTAACACGAAACTAAGAGGAGCTAACAAAGATAAGGCTCCTAAGCGGCATGGTTAAGGTAAGACATGCTTAGACTTGCAATTCGCTGACTAAAAACCGCCGTTGTGCGACTCTGTAACAAACTGAGACCTTATTAAGAGCAAAGAAGGAGCTAACTAGGAGCCTCCGGTCGGCAGGCGGAGCTTCCGGTCTGCCGCATGTCAATCATAAGGACACGCCCTTAATTCTGTGTAATTTGAAGAATAAATAACATCTAAACGAATGAGTTATAAAAAAATTCACCCCCCTCACAGTTGACATGAAGGTAAACTTGACCTAATAAACCTAAAATGATTTTTTGAACCAGGCTGTAAACCTGTTTATTTCTGCTGTGAAGTTGGCGTTTTTAACATGGGAGTCTATGGGGATTTGCTCGCTCTTGGAGCCAGCCCCTAGCGGATGAAGGGAGGATTACACTATTTACAACGAGTAAGCGAGCTTCACTGTTCTGAGGCGGAGTTTGCCCCTTGGTCCACACAAAAAGATGATGCACTACTTTTTTTTTTAGCTTTTGACAGACAGATTAATGCACAATAAGCAGGAATTTCCTGCATCTTATGAATGTCTGACATACCAGGCACTGACATTTTCCTCCATCTCATCTCATCAACGGAAATTTTAACACGTCTCGTCAGACTCTGGCAGGGCTGAGGCTGCAGCCACACTACCCGAGTCGATGTCTAAAAGTGTACACGGATAACTATAACCCGGTTGCTTATTTTATTAACTTTTATGAAAGACGCAGCGATTTGTATCCATGTTTCCCAAAGCAGCAGCAGCATTTATTAACCGTTCAGAAAGCGCTAGTCTGAGTCTTTTTAAACGTGCTGCTGGATCAGTACTTCTGGTTCAGCGGGAGTTTCCTCATGAATATTAACGAGGAAGGCGTCACCACCTTTACCCAGAATATCACCACCCGGCTGTCAGTTCTGTTGAGACTGGCCAATAGGAACACAGGCCCGCCCATGACACAGTTTTCACATCGAGAGAAAAATCCTGAATCGAGAGCAAAGACTTAGGTTTTGAAAGCGAGAAGGAAAAAGGTTTGAAAGAGAAAATTTTTTTTTTTGAGAAAAATGTTTTCAAATGTTTTCAGAAAACAATATTTGAGAGTAAAAATATATTTTTGAGAGAGCTTTTTTCCTTTGAAAATAATTTTCCAAATGTCAATTTATTTTTATTTATTCTATTACAAAATATTTTCCTTCAAAACATTTTCTTTAGTCTCAAATCACATCAGTTTTTGCTATCAGTGTGCAAATTTGTTCCCTCAATATTTTTTATTTTGGATTCAAAACTGTTTTCCTCTTTCAGATTATTTTTTTTCTTGATTTCTATTAAAACACAAGATAAACTCCATATGGAACTAGCCAAGTCATTGTGTCCCATATATATGAAAAGAATCAACATAATATCCTACATTGCAAAGAAATGTATCCTACTTAACTGGAACCAACAGGAACCCCCATCATTCAATCTCTTCAAACAAATTCTGAACGACACTTTGAAACTGGAACAACGATCATTCATTTTGAAAAATAAAGGGGATGTCTTTTTGAGGATATGGGGACCACTTATGGACCTCTGACACCATCTAAGATGAGACAGGCTGAAACTTTGCTCACAAAGAGACCTGAGGATTTTGACCATGGCTATTTGCTGATGATTTTGTTTATTTTATTTAATTTTTTTTTATATTAACTAATTTACAATGGTACTTTTTTCCTCCTTTCTGCATTGGAATTTAGTTACCTTTTATTGTACGCCCTATTCCCTCTACTGTTTTTTTTTTTTTTTTACATTATTTTATTTTTTTTTTTATTTTCAAAAAATATATTTTACTTTATTTCTGACTTCCTGTTGGGTTGTATTTTATGTTCAAAAAATGTTGAAATGCAAATAAAAACATAATTGAAAAAAAATGGCTCAAAGATGAAGCTTTTGTTGAGTATGTGGGGTGCAAAATTGATTAATATTTTAGCATAAATACTACTCAAATCACAGCTGGTGTCGAATGGGATGCCTTTAAGGCCTGTTTAAAGGAATAGTTCACCCTCAGAATGATTTAACTTTATTTTCCACTTACTTTGAGGGTGAGCAAGACTCTGGACCACTTTTTTAATATGTCAAATGCAGCCGGAGATCAGGACGACTTCTCGTTTCCCCCCAATGGAGTTCGCCAGGGTCCGAGCCAAAAAGGTCCATGAAAGTCCACAAAAAAATGTCAATATTCCTCCATACTGCTCGTCCCATGTAATCCAAGTGCCCTGAGTAGGTAGCGTCCAGAATTTACAACAAACTATGCCATTAAGTATATTTTTAGAGTCTAAACAACACTACATGGCATGCCTAGCAAGCATGCCGATGCACGTTCACGAAACTACGGAAGCCATGGCAGACGAGATCGCGCGTTCTCTTTTTCTTTCTTTCTTTCTTTCTTTCTTTCTTTCTTTCTTTTCGATTAATATCCAACCCCTCCTGTGTGTGTCCCGGTTTGTCTAGAGCTCTCGCGCTCTTCGCACAATGTTAACAGTGAATTTCTTCTTCTACGCTTGCATTATCGGCAGAGTAGGCTCTGAACGCCAAGGCTTCCGTAGTTTCGTGCGCTACGGATCATTGAAGTAAACAGAACTCCTTTTTAGGCTCTAAAAATTTAGTAAATGGCGTCGTTTCGAGTAAATTCTGGACGCTACCCACTCAGGACACTTGGATTACGTTGGACGAGCAATATGGAGGAATATTGACAATTTTTTGTGGACTTTTATGGACCTTTTTGGCTCGGACCCTGGCGAACTCTATTGGGGGGAAACGAGAAGTCGTCCTGATCGCCGGCTGCATTAGACATATTAAAAAAGTGGTCCAGAGTCTTGCTCACCATGAAGGTAAGTGGAAAATAAAGTTAAATCATTCTGAGGGTGAACTATTCCTTTAAGGGGTCACATAATCTCGTATGCCTCCTCAAGGAGCAGCACATGAAAAGACAACAGTTATATATTTTTAGTAATAAAAATTAATTAATTGAAAAAGAATTGATTCTACTTATGGCACAATATAACAAATCAGCGGATCGGGCAGTCTCCAATATATTAAGGTAAAATCAGTCTTTTTATGAACAAGGTGAAAAGCCAGGGAAGATTTTAGCATGGCAAATTAAGTAACTTGAAGTACAAAAAAATGTAATATATAATAAATATTCCAGTCTGAGAGAATGTTTTGTTTTTTTATTTGTTAGTTTTTTTTCCCGAGGATTATATTATCCAAAAAACAAATGATATAAATAAACATAATGTTGGAAAAATGCTTTGTATTGAAATAACAAAAGGTTTAATGAAGTAATGCCATTTTTTCTCTCATTTTGTCTCAAAATTATTCATACCCTGTAATTCAAGAGAAAGCTAAATTCACAATAGTAATTCAAATACCAAGTCAATAAAGAAACTAATAATAAATTAAAATTGACAAAATTATAATCAAGTGAATTAAAGTAGTACTTTTGAATTGTGGTTGAAAATGGTGATTTAAAAAAACAAACAAACAAAACTGTCACAGACACATTAGAGCCCCTTTCCCATGGAGAGTGGACCAACATACCTGTCAACAGGTGCAGAAGTCTTCTTGAATGTTACAGAAAACACCTAATTTCAGTGATTGCCTCAATGTGTTGCTCAACAAAAATTTAGCTTCGGAGCCCCATCACGCTGGTATACTTGTTTTATTTATTGTGTGCTTTCTTTTATTATTTCTTTCAAACCATAATTCAAAATCAATGTCATGATTTTCATAGAATTTATATTTATTATTACTTTTGTCAATATCACTGACAGCTGATTTATATCCTTCTTTAATTTGAGGGTTTGAAAAATTTTGAGGATGACTATATTATAATTCACCATGAATTTTGAAATGTGTAAAACCTTTAACTGAATTTGCACATCTTTGTACTTCACCGTGCTATAAACAATAATTTAATTATTAACATGCAGTTGCTCTCATGGCTACTAGAAGTCACAAGTTCGAAAAGATTACAGGTAATTTTAGACTGCGTGAGTAAACGACCTGTGGGTGGGATAGTCTCACTGGTCGAATAACTGGCATCTTAAAGAAACATGGAAACCAAGATAAAAGGAGAATTAAGACTCAGCCTAAAGCAGAACACCAAACAAGTGACTAGGTAAAAGTAGATGAGTATGGTGGATGGTAGACTTTCAGAAAAACAGTCTGCACAGATTAAACTGCCCAGAAGGAGACAGAAATGTCCTTGGCCACCTCTGACTGTGACCTATGTGACTACCGGTATATCTGAGTGTAATCACCTGTGTTTCACACTCCCCACTTTTAATCAGAGGCCTGATGTTACAGTAACTTGTAGACTCGAGTAGAAGTTATCAGTCCACAGCAGTTTAGTGGCTAATAGTTTAGTTTAGTGGCTAAAAGAGCCTGCTAATAATGTTGGTTCCTTGATTAATAATTAATTAATTAGATGCAACACTAAAACCACTGGCAGATATAGTAAATGTCTTAAATCATCTTAAAATGATGCAAAACCATGTTTGTTGGAGATTTTACAACCACCCACTGAAGCTTTTATGGAAAGTGATCTTCCCATCAGTGTAAAATCTGTCTCTGCAATTTATAATGGGATTATGGATGAGATAAGGAAAACAGAGACAGCATGCTGTGGATATGTGCACCTTTGTTCAGTGCTTATTGTGTTTAACAGCCGCAGAGCTATCACAACACTAATTTTTTCCCAGGCCATTTCCTCTTACCTAGACATAGTAGGTCATCTCTGACCTGTTTTAGCTGGTTATTCAGCCGGCTACCACAGAGTACTGATTACACCAGTCTATTTTCTTTTCTTTTTAAAGACTGACTTGAACCTTTAAACTAGAGACTAAACTGTTTCTCATTTTAAGTCACATAGATGGGAAAAAAAACAAAAAAGTACGGAGCAACTAAAAGTAAAAGCAGCGTTTAAAATAACATTATTCAAAAACTCAGAAAACCAACAACACAACCTCTTGTGGTTGTGGAGTAGCTATGACTAGAGTTAACCGAGAGTAACTTTACAATAAAGCTGCAACATTTATGATGGTTGAGGCTGTGGAGCCATGGAATATCCATAAAATATTCCATTGGTTGAAGTGTGTCCAAACTTTTGAAAGGTACTGTAGCTAAATCACAGTGGGCAGTAAGAGGAAGACTTTTAAGTAGCTGTATGGTGGTGCATAGGGCCCATTTAGTTGCTTTGAACTGATCAACTTAAAAATTCAGGCCAAACCAATTGGACCCCTTTTTTTTCTGTTTATATTTTTGATAATGCATTAATTCTTCCATACATGACATAATGTGTGGGGATTTGGGGAAATACTGATCATACAAACACAGATTCAGTTGTTTT
Organism: Atherinomorus stipes; assembly: GCA_023101725.1. Taxonomy (NCBI): domain Eukaryota; kingdom Metazoa; phylum Chordata; class Actinopteri; order Atheriniformes; family Atherinidae; genus Atherinomorus; species Atherinomorus stipes. The sequence goes on along the minus strand of JALJCO010009510.1, from coordinate 284,821 downwards.
GTTGGCAAAATAAAAGCAATGTGTATAGTTTGTAAAAGAATGTATTATGAAGCAACAAATTCCAAAGCAAACAACATATTTTTCAAAGCTCCCAGCTTGCACTAATAGTTGCAATCTGTCTTTGTGATAAATGCAGAACCAAACATGTGCATCTGATCTAAATCCATCATTTTCCTGCAAAGTGGGTTAATTTTGAGCTGCGGCTTCAATTACTTAAAGCTCATTGTTACTTTTTTTGCAGTGGGTTTCTGGATGGAAACAAAATGAAATAAGAAATATTTGTGATAAACTGCACATTGTCTTCATCAAAATTTAATTTTTGTATGGTTTTACAATCCATACTGTATGTCAAGCAGCAGCTTGCAAAACAATACACTGTGCAAAAGAAAGTGCAGAACTGCAAGAGATGCGTTTATTGCTTGTTCTACAAATAGCCATAAAATAGCAACACAATAATGGAACTTAAAAACTGTAACAAGCACAAAACAGACAGATTTTCTCATGGACAATTTAGTTGACCCAAGAAAAATCACTGAGAAAATAGTGTTTAAGCACATTTTCCATCATTCTGTCTGATGAGATGATAAACGTGAAAGTTGCTTTTAACTGGGTTATTAAGATAAACAAAGCTTTCAGTTAGATGTTTATAAAATGCTGTTTAAGTGGCCAAGACTGACATCACCCCATACATTTCCTTGTGCTGTTTAGGTGTTGTTCATCTTCACCCGTTATCTGGCCCTCAGTTGAAAACCTTTGGTTTTCTGCAAGTTGATTATTTTGAACGTGACTTAAACTCTACTGAAACATAAGAAGTCATGAAATGAAATTAAATGAAAATGAATGAAATGAAATGAAAATGAAATGAAATGAAAAATACTTTATGCATCCCAGAAGGGAAATTCAGTATTGTAAAAGCTTACTTTTTTTTTTTTTTTTTTAATAAACAAAAAAGTCAGTCAGTCTTGTTCTTTTGGGTGATGGCTGCTGGTAGGAATGAATTTCTGTATCTCTCCGTCCTACAGCGACCCTGACACAGCCTCCCACTGAACACACTCTGTTGATTCTTCACCGTGTTGTGGAGAGGATGGGAAGAATCCTCCATCATCTTCATCAGCTTGTGCAGCATTCTTTTGAACGATCAGCTCCAGCGGCTCCAGAGTTATCCCCAGCACAGAACCAGCTTGCTTGATCAGCTTGTTATGTTTCTTTTTCAGTTTTTTTTATTTTATTTTATTTTTTTAGTTTCCTTTTTAAGTCATTCTATAACTCCTGGACAAAGATAAACAACATGCTTAGTGTTGACAGTGAGGCTGACAAGTAATAAATTAGATTGAATATCTGTTTTACTGGTGTAACTTGTAGTTTATTATAGAAGTCTGAGTCTTGGAGTGATGACATAATCTGGCTTTGAGAACACAGACTTGTGTTAGGTGAAAGTATTGTTTTTAAACATGACATCTTCTGTAGTACAGATACTGTACCACAGCAGATCTTGAGTCAAAACTGCAGATTACCACTAGAGGGCCACCATCCCCTCTTTATTGTTGGAGTAGCAGAACAATGCCAGTGAACAATTAAAAAAAAGGCTTTTATCTGTGCTGCTGCATCTTTGTAGTTTCTTTTTTTTATGAACAATGGTGGTGTTGTGCTTCTGAGTGGAGGATTTTTCTTAATATGTCAAAGCCTATTTGAAATGGCTAACAAACATGTTTCCATGGTGCCTGCAGGCTTTAAAGTTACCCTGAACTGATGAGTTGTCCTCATCTTCACCCTGTGAAAATACATAAAAGAGGAAAAACAGGTTACCTTCATAGATAATGCACTTAATTCCCGGTAATTAACAGTATGAAAAACCACTGGGTTTTGAACACAGGCGTGTGTAAGATACATTTGATGTTGTATAAACATAATTTGGACTCTTTACACTTTTGATACTGCTAAATAGAATAATGCCGCTTTCTGTCAGCTACTGAAATGATGATGACTTATGTCCTATTTTCTTTTTATCTGTCTTTGTCTGGAGTATTTTAGTGGCCATGATTCCAGCCATGGACCAGTGCTTAACTCTCCTCCTGAGTCTCATCCTACTTTCGTCCTCTGTCCTCTCCTGTCGGATTGGGTACTACAAAGAGTGTACTTCTACGCCCTTTGTACCAGGATACAATCTGGTGGGGGAGGGCTTCGATGTTGTCACTCTACAGCGGAAAGGGGCTTATGTTATTGATGTGAAGACGTACCTAACCACCCCAAGTAGCACCTGCACCCTCTGCCCCAATCCTCTACAAGGCAACAGGATGCAGAAAGTAAATAAATGAATAAGTAGCAGTAATAAGTAGTCTCTAAAATCTTCTGAGCAAATGAATGAAGATGCTCTCCTTTTTCAGCTGCCACTTTCTGTGATGGACTGGCGTGCATTCAGCCGATGCAGTGCTGACATGTACAGCAGCTCACACTCCTCTGTTAGGTAAGCTATAACCAGAGACACAATTAAACTACAGAGACGAGGACACAAACTCATTCTCTATATCCTGTTAGCAGGGGGGAGCTACGGGGTGGCCCAACCACTGGCCACCCCCACGCTTTAACCGGGCAACACTCAAGCTACAGAGACCCCAAGCTGTTTCCAAACCACTTTTCCTTCTTATTTTAGACACAAACTACCGCATACAGTTGGAATTTTTAAGATCAGACATGCAGAAGTTAAAAATCCCACTTTTAAGCTTCTCTGCTGAGACATTGCGATTGGGGAAAGAAAACTTCTGCCTCACAGGGGAGACCCAGAACTGCTTCCAAACCCCTTTTCCTTCTTATTTTACACACTAGCTACCCCATACAGTTGGATATATATATATACACAGCTGTGTGAAAAAGTTTTTTTCCCCCTTCCTAATTTCTTACTTTTTTTGTATGTTTGTCACACTTAAATGTTTCAGATCATCAAACAAATTCAAATGTGAGACAAAGATAACACAAGTAAACAGAAAGTGCAGTTTTTAAATGAAGATTTTTATTTTTAAGGGGGCAAAAAAAATCCAAACTTGGGCCACCCTAAGCAGCAACAACTGCAATCAAGCGTTTGTGATAACTGACAATGAGTCTTCTACAGCGCTGTGGAGGAACTTTGGCCCACTCTTCTTTGCAGAATTGTTGTGATTCAGCCACATTGGAGGGTTTTCCAGCATGAACTGCCTTATTAAGGTCATGCCACAGAATCTCAATTAGATTCAGGTCGGGACATTTGAGTAGACCACTCCAAAGTCTTCATTTTGTTTTTCTTAAGCCATTCAGAGGTGGACTTGCTGGTGTGTTTTGGATCATTGTCCTGCTGCAGAACCCAAGTCCGCTTCAGCTTGAGGTCACCAACAGATGGCCGGACATTCTCCTTCAGGATTTTTTGCTAGACAGCAGAATTTACCACAGCAAGTCTTCCAGGTCCTGAAGCAACAAAACAGCCCCAGACCATCACACTAAAACCACCATATTTTACTTTTGGTATGTTCCTTTTCTGAAATGCCGTGTAACTTTTATGCCAGATGTAGTGAGACCTACACCTTCCAGAAAGTTCAACTTTTGTCTCTTCAGTCCACAGAGTATTTTCTCAAAAGTCTTGGGGATCATCAAGATGCTTTCTGGCAAAACTGAGACGAGCCTTTATGTTCTTTTTGCTCAGCAGTGGTTTTGGTCTTGAAACTCTGCCATGCAGGCCATTTTTGCCTAGTTTCTTTCTTATGGTGGAGTCATGAACACTGACCTTAATTGAGGCAAGTGAGTTCTTGGATGTTGTTCTGGGGTCTTTTGTGACCTCTTGGATGAGTTGTCCCTGTGCTCTTGGGGTAATCTTGATCGGCCGGCCACTCCTGGGAAGGTTCACCACTGTTCCATGTTTTCAACATTTGTGGATAATGGCTCTCACTGTGGTTCGCTGGAGTCACAAAGCTTTAGAAACGGCTTTGGAACCTTTTCTAGACTGATAGATTTCAATTACTTTGTTTCTCATTTTTTACAGATTTTTTTTATTTTTTTTTATCGCAGCATGATGTCTAGCTTTTGAGGATCTTTTTGGTCTGCTAAACTTCATCAGGCAGGTCCTGTTTAAGTGATCTCTTTATTGAGAACTAGTGTGGCTGTAATCCAGCCTTGGTGGGTGTGGCTAGAAATTGAACTCAGCTTTCCAAAGACGTGATGAACCACAGTTAATTTACTTGTGTTATCTTTGACTCACATTAAAATTTGTTTGATGATCTGAAACATTTAAGTGCGACAAACATGCAAAAAAAGTAAGAAATCTGGAAGGGGGCAAAAACTTTTTTACACAGCTTTATACAGTATATATATATATAAATATATTTTTTTTGTATAGATGTGTGTGTGTGTACATGCGCTCTGAGGTATCTACTTATGGCCACCCTTATGTGAACAATGGTCTCTCCCTGGGCACCCTAGTAAAAAATTTCTGGCTCCGCCACTGCCTGTTCGGTGTTTTACAACATAATCTGGAATAGAAGTGGATTAAAATTAGTTTTATTTAGTATGCTCATACATCTCAAAATGTTCATCTCAGTATGTTTCCTCGCTACAAACGAAACTCCCCGCCATTCTCTATAAATTAGTATCTATTTGATATTTACCAGTGTCATGTCTGTCTCATGCATGACATGTAAATGGTGCAGGCTCTCCCACCACATGCTGCCACCTTCTAATTTTAAAAATAGTTTGGTATTAAACTGTTTTCTTCATCCCAGGGTCATGACAGTTGAATTTCTCACAGTGTTTACTTTTTTTTGTAGTCAGTTGTAAATTCAAGTTATACTGTAAGAGACCAAGATTTGAAATCAAAAGTAAATTTAATAATTTACCCCACACACACACACACACACACACACACACACTCCTGGCTTGGCACTGCTGTGAGGAAATGATATCTTGGGGATCCGTCCACACTGAGAGCCACCATGGTCTCCGAGGCCACCACCAGGGGGACCCTCCAGGTCCCGGCCACCAGGGGCCCCCACACCTCAACCATACAATTGCAGAGCAGGACCCCCTAGCCACCCCAACCAAGAGAGCCCCCACAATGGAGAAAACCCCACAGACCAAAAAGCCGAGCTCTCAGCGTGGAGGACCCCCATGAGGAAAACACTGGAGCTGATTTTAAGATACTAAACCAAGTAAAAGTCAATAAGAGCAAATAAAAACTACAAATATAAGATAGATAATAGATAATTAATAAATAAATAAAAATCAATTAATAAAACAGTCAAAAATACAAATAACAAATTAATTGAAAGCTAAGTTAAAAAGGTAGGTCTTGAGCCCCTTCTTAAAAATTTCAACAGTCTCTGCAGCCCTGAGGTTCTCTGGCAGGCTGTTCCACAGACGAGGCCCATAATGGTTGAATGAGGCCTCGCCGTGAGTTTTAGTTCTCACTTTGGGAACAACTAAAAGGCCGGTGCCAGAGGACCTCAGGGTCCGCGAGGGTTCATAATTTAAAAGCAGGTTGGATAAATAAGAAGGCCCAAGACCATTAAGACATTTATAAACTATTAAAAGAACCTTAAAATCATAGGCTGTTAGTACAGTATTATACTGGATGCAAACTGAAAAAAACAAGAACAAGAAAAACATATTTGTATTTAGTAAACTGGTCATTTCTGAATTCATTAATTTGAAACTTCAGACGGACTCCTCGTTCTCTATTTTATGCTTTCACACAGTCCATGAAATCTGGCCTCCTGGTCCTGACAGTCCTGCAGCATTACAGCCTGGTGGGAGCATAGCTACTCCCTGATCTCTGGAGAACACAGTTGGACATTAAGGAGATCTGGAAGTATCTCCCAGTCTTTTTTTTTACTTGTTTAAATGTTTTGAAATCCCCTTCACAACTGTTTGCTGCTTAAATGGAGGGGAAATTATTTACAGATAGAAAGATGCTGTAACAAAACAAAATGATAATTAAAAAGAATAGACGTTTATACTAAATGATAAGTTTGCCACATCTGTCTCAGGCTGTAGTCTAAGTGCAGCAGAGATCCATTACTGCGGTCAAGTCAGGCGCCTCTCGCATTTACGTGGTCAAACCAGCCGCTCCTCCGTTTTCAGTGCGCAATTCATAGCAAAACTATCGTAATGTAGAAATAACGGGGGTAGGGGTGGGGAGAGGGGGTGGTCTGATCCCATCTCAAAGTCCCCTGAAAACACCTGGAAATATGTCCTTCTGGTTATCTTTGCAGAATCATAAAAAACTCATTTTAGATAAGTAGTCCAAGGCAATGGTACCGCTGGACTCAGTACTTCATGGACTACTACCAAGCCACTATCAAGTACTTTTACTGCATACTTTGAGTAATCCCTTCTCAAAGTCCCATTAAAACACCTGGAAATGTGTCTTTCTGGCTAATTTTGCTGAAGTATAAAACACTCATTTTAGATAAGTAGTCCAAGGCAATAATAATAAAACTAATACATTTTATTTGAAAGGCCTTACAAAACACCCAAGGACACTGTACAGGCAGATAAAACATTAAAAACAGGAAGCTAAACCAGTAAAAAAAAAAAAAAAGCACAAGCATTAGAGGTACCACAGAAAATAAAACAACAGGAAGTAAAACAGGGAAGAAAACAACATCGGAGTGATGCATATGGACTAAGGTGGAATAATACTGTCTGAACAGGAAGGTTTTAAGTCTGGATTTAAAAAGAGGGAAGGAGTCCAGAGTACGAAGATCAGGAGGGAGGGAATTCCAAAGATGGGGAGCAGAGCGACTAAATGCCCGGTTCCCCATTGAGACAAGACGGGCTGGGGGAACAGAGAGCTGGAAGGTGTGGGAGGGGCGTAGGGAGCGGGTAGGGGTGGTAACATGAAGGAGATCAGAGATGTAAGATGGAGCCATGTTATGGAGGGCCTTGAATGTAGTGAGGAGGAGTTTGAAGATAATTCTTTGTTTGATGGGGAGCCAGTGGAGTTGTTGCAGGATGGGAGTGATGTGATGAGAAATGGGGGTCCGTGTGATCAGGCGTGCTGCAGAGTTTTGAGGGAGCTGCAGTTTCTGGAGGGACTTTTTTGGGAGGCCGAAAAGAAGTGAATTACAGTAGTCAATGCGAGAGGTGATGAGACTGTGAACAAGGATGGCGGTGGTTTGGGAAGTGAGAGAGGGACGGAGATGAGAGATGTTACGCAGGTGGAAGAAGGCGGACCGGGTGATGTTGTTAATGTGAGACTGGAAGGAGAGTGTGCTGTCGAGGACAACACCCAGACTCTTAACCTGAGGGGAGGGGAGGACAGGTGAGTAATCAAGGGTGATGGAGAAGTTGTTGGCTTTGGAAAGAGTGTGAGGTGTGCCTACTAGGAGGACTTCGGTTTTAGAGCTGTTTGAGGAAGTTGGATGAAAACCAAGAATGGATTTCTTGGAGACCGAAGGTGAGGGAGGCTGGTGGGAGTGAGGCAGATGGTTGCGTAGAGAGGTAGAGCTGGGTGTCGTCCGCATAGCAGTGAAATTTGATGTGATGCTTTCGGAGGATAGAGCCAAGAGGGATGTAGATAATGAACAGAAGGGGCCACAGGACAGAACTTTGGGGCACACCAGCAGAAACGGGGAAGGAGATGGATTTATGAGATTTGAGTTGTATGAACTGTGTCCTATCAGAGAGATATGAAGTGAACCAGGCTAGAGGGTTGTGGCTGATACCGATGGATGATAATCGACTGAGGAGAGTGGCGTGGGAAATGGTGTCAAAAGCTGCTGTAAGGTCCAGGAGAATGAGGATGAAAAATAGTCCAGAGTCAGAAGCCACAAGGAGGTCGTCAGTGATCTTGATGAGTGCGGTTTCAGTACTGTGCAGGGGACGGAAGCCAGATTGAAACTGTTCGTAAATATTGTTGGACATCAAGTGGTTGTGGAGTTGGGAGGCAACAGATTTTTCCAGAATTTTGGATATGAAGGGTAGATTGGATATGGGACGTAAGTTGTTGAAGTCGGTGGGGTCCAGGCCAGGTTTTTTCAGAATTGGGGTGACTGTGGCGGTTTTGAGTGCAGAGGGGACTAAACCAGAGCTTAAGGAGGAGTGGATGATTTTGGTGATGAGAGGAGCAAGTGAAGAGCAGCAGGATTTAACCAGGGTGGACGGGAGAGGATCAAGCTGACATGTGGAAGGTTTGGATTTATGAATGAAGTCAGAGATGGCTTGAACAGAGGGAAGGTCAAAACTGGAGAGGGTGGTTGCAAGAGATGAGTAGGGGGTAGCGAGGTCCCCCTGAAACTGCAGCTCCAGAAGAGGTCAGGTGTTTATGGATATCTGTGATTTTGGAGACGAAAAAGGACGAGTTTATTGCAGAAGTCATGGGATTGCATATGATGGGGAAGGGAGTCAGGAGGTTTGGTGATGGAGGTAAGAAGGGAGAAGAGGGTTTTGGAGTTGTTACGATTGGAGTAGATTAAGTTGGAGAAGTATGCAGATTTGGCGGAGGAGAGGGAGGTCTTATACAGCGTAATGTGGTCCTTGTACATATTTCTGTGAATGGTGAGTCCAGTTTTATTGGCAAGGCGTTCCAGCTGACGACAGCAAGATTTAAGTTGACGGAGAGCAGGAGTGAACCAGGGAGCTGAGTGGGTGAAGGAGACTGATCTAGATTTCAGAGGAGACTGTGAACAAGGATGGCGGTGGTTTGGCAGTGGTTAATGTCCTTTATATTCCGGAAGGAGATGATGCGAGGGAGGATAATTTTAGACAGGGGGGTTAAAAGTAATGAGCATGTGATCAGAAAAAGCAATGGTGTGGGATTTACAGTCAGAGGGGGTGATGCCAGAACAACAGACTAAATCTAGAATATGATTTTTACAGTAAGTTGGGAAGTTGATGTATTGATGTAAACCAAAGCTTTCCAGGCAGGATGAGAAGTCTCTGGAAAAAGGAGCACTGATATTGTCCATGTGAATGTTGAAGTCACCCAAAAGGATCAGATTATGGGAGAGGGTTGAGAGATGTGTAAGGAGCTGAGAGAACTGTGGGAGAGGGTCCGGGCAGCAGTGAGGCAGAGTACTCAAAAGAAGAAAAGACAGGAGCAGCAGGAATTGGCACAACCTTCTAGCTCTCGGGATGAAGCAATGCGAGACCTCCGCCTCGTCTGGAAGCATGAGGCAGGCAAACATAAACAAAGCCGGGTGGTGCAGACTCATTAAGAGAGATAAAATCATTAGGCAGCTGCCAGGTCTCTGTTAAGCATAAAAAAATCAAGATTATAATTCGCAATGGCGTCTCTGATTAAAAGCCCCTTACTATTTAGTGAGCGGATGTTCAGGAGACCGACATGACGGTGGTGGAGGGTTAGCCACCCTGGGTAAGCTAGCCAGGGTAGTGGGATTAGCATCCCGGTGAGCTAGCCGAGACCGGCGGCGTGTAGTAAGTAGAGTTGGTATGGAGGGATCGGGGTTCCTGTGAAGGAGCTCACCACACGATCCATGGTGGATGTATCTCCGGTTGGGCTGAAAGGTGATGTCAGAGGGGATGGAGCAACCATGTGGAGGCTTGAGGACGTCGACATGTTGCCGGAGCTTCAGAACTTCAGCAACGGAGTACTAGAACAGAGCGTCAGCTTGCAGTTGGGCAAGTGACACCAAAAGCCAGCCGAGCGCAAACCACAACAGCGACCGGAGAATCCACATCATCCTACACGGGAGAAGGGCTGCAGGGCCAGGGATCCTCAGGTAGGTCGTTGACCGGTTGGCTGGAGACAGGTGGGCTGGTGACTACCTCCGGCTGGTGGCAGGTCGGCTGTTGACAGGTCGGCTGTTGACGGTTCAGCCGCAGACAGGTGGACCGGTGGCAGGTCGGCTGTTGACAGGTCGGCTGTTGACGGTTCAGCCGCAGACAGGTGGACCGGTGGCAGGTCGGCTGTTGACAGGTCGGTTGTTGACGGTTCAGCCGCAGACAGGTGGACCGGTGGCAGGTCGGCTGTTGACAGGTCGGTTGTTGACAGGTCGGCTGGAGACAGGTGGGCCGCTGGCAGGTCGGCTGTTGACAGGAGACCGCCGTCGGGATTGCAAAACAACGACACGGTCACTGACCATATGGAGCAACCAATGTTGTACAGGCAATGTTTCAGTTGAGTTAGGTTGAAAAACTGCCAGAGGGGCGGTGATTGGCTCACTTGGTTGAGCAGCCGCCCCATGAACAGAGGCCACAGTTCCTCAACGCAGTCGGCCCCAGTTTGATTCCCGGTCCAGGTCCCTTTGCTGCATGTCACTCCCCACTCTCTCTGCCCCTTTCCTGTCGCTATACACTGTTGCATAAAGGCCACTAGTGCCCAAAAAATCCTTTAAAAAAAAAAAAAACTGCCAGAGAATCGCCAGATATGCCAAAATGAGCAGAGATCGGTAGGAGTTTGCTGAGGTTTCTTTTACCGGTGAGCAGCGGCGACATCTATGCCAGCGTTCACTCCAACGGTACTGCTGGACTCAGTACTTCATGGACTACAACACAGCCATTATCAAGTACTTTTACTGCACACTTTATGAGTAATCCCCTCCTGAAGTCCCTCGAAAACACCTGGAAATATGTCTTTCTGGCTACTTTTGCTCAAGTATAAAACACTCATTTTAGATAAGTAGTCCAAGGCAATGGTACTGCTGGACTCAGAACTACAGCCACTATCAAGTACTTTTACTGCATACTTTCTGAGTGATCCCTTCTCAAAGTCCCATGAAAACATCTGATAAGTATTTTTGGCTGTGTAGCCAAAAGCAGGTTTTTGCATTTAGAATAATCACTACAGTAAAGCTACAGTAAACACTGGTGTTACAAGCAGTTTTACTGAACACAAATCGAAAATTTACAGACGTGCAATTATCCAGGCTGCATATAAAATGTACCTAAAAGTTAAATGTAAATAAATATTGGGAAAACTCCATTATATGAAAGTTGGGGGAAAACAGGAAGCCTTCCTGATCGCCGGCTGGATTTGAGATATTAAAAAAAGTGCACCAGAGTCTTGCTCACCATGAGGGTAAGTGGAAAATAAAGTTACATCATTCTGTGGGTGTACTATTCCCTTAATGTAGGGTTTCTTCCTGAAAGTGAAAAATTCCTCAGGCATTATAAACAGTAATGGATCCATGAAAACAGAGCTACTCAATTTGGTCCTATGCGGGTTGCAATACAGCAGGTTTTCCACGTCTCCATGCTCCAACACAAGTTAAAGCTTGAATATGGAATACGGACAGAACAGCGACATCACGTGTGTCTCGGTTGTTGTTGCAACAGCAGAAAAACACTACCAGCCGTTTGGTTGCCAGGCTCGCTGCCGATACGGCAAGTGACCAACAGTCTGCAGCATGTCCAACAAGTAACGCAGAGGAGTTTAAAACTGACAGCTAACATTAGCCAAGTTAGCAAACAAGTTAACTTACCGATCCAGGAGGAAAGTCGCCATTTCCATGTTTTTCATGTGGAAAACGTTTATGTGGGTCTATCTAGTGTAGTCTTCACCTAAATTTACTCCAGCTTTTGCTTTTCTCAGGTCACTCCTGTTCTGAAACAGTTAACAATATCTCCAGGGCTCCTAAGCAGCTGCTTGACTTGCTGACTCCTCTGTTTCCCCCTGTGCCAGCCTCAACTGTACCCAACATACTGTTGCCACACAGAAATCGTATTTAGCAACCCGCAATGGTGGCGTGCGTGTATTGGCTTGTAGATGAAAACACAATGCCATTGTCCAACCCGTTTAAATTTATTTTATATATTTTTTCAGGCTAAGTATAATTTGTGTTTTAGGAAATGTTGTACTTTCATTCTGCACCCCTCAAAACAACTCGTGGGGGTATTATTTTTTTGATAAATATAACTTTTGATAAAAATGTTCCATTTTCAACCTTTAATGAGTCATTGTGCAGAGCTTGGTTGGTTTTGCTGGATTTTTTGAGATTTTAAAATGCTGTGGAAAGTATATTCTAAGTGATGCAGAATAGGTTTTAACATATTAACCAGGACCACTGGTTATAGTTCTGTTTTTTCAACCCAAACTCATAAATTCACCTCTTAAAAAAAAAAGAACCCCACCCCCCCCAAAAAAGAAACACAACAGCAAATGTAATTCTAGTCTGTTTATGTTCTTCTCATAACGGTTGACACCCACCTGCAGTTGGAGGTTGAGGTGTTTGGGACGAGGACTTTTATTATGATGACCGTCTTCTAAAATATGAGTTCGACGTGACCCAGGGAGCACGCACATGGACCTGCACAAATGTGAGAGAAGGCTTCGGCTACAAAATCAAGCTCACCTTGACCTGTGACCGTCATCTGACTGGAGACAAGTGCGACCGTTATACACCGTCTCCACAGTGACTACGTGGATTTGGGGAGAGTTTCTTTTTAAAAGAAGTGTATCTTTCAATATGATTTGAAAAAAATGTTAAATGATCAATGGCATAATATCAGATATTCAGCTTGAGCTTTTTATAGTTGTTACAGCTTCGCTGTGCAAAGTTTTAAAAATAAGGTCCGAAAAAAAAAAGTTTCTTGCTTTTAACAGAATACTTTGAAGAATATAAGCAACACATATTTTTAGCATGAACAGCCATCTCTGGTGTACTCTCAGCAGTTTGCAATTACAGTTGCAATTGTACAATTTTTTCAACCTTTTATGTAAATAAAGCTTCTCAGAACATGAACCTCATGTCATAAAGCTGATATTACAGTGGTTCTCTTTTTTATTATCATATTCTATTTTCCTTGGCCACAACATTATGTGCTTCAGCTGCTTGTATGTGTTTTCTGTTTTCCATCCCTGCAATAATACCAGAACACAATTAAAGATGCTGTTTTCTATACAAAGAAGCAAAGTTTTAGTGAAGAAATGCCATATTTTCTTTTTTTAAAATGCTATACATCTTTTCATCAATCATAAATTGTGAAATGTGTAAAGCTTTTTAATTGAAACTGCATATCTTTGTGCCTCCCTATGCTGTAAGGATAATTTTGCAACTTGCATGCAGTTGCTGTTATCACCACATGACCGAACAACCTGTGGGGGTGTGGGGTCCTATCTATCTATCTATCTATCTATCTATCTATCTATCTATCTATCTATCTATCTATCTATCTATCTATCTATCTATCTATCTATCTATCTATCTATCTATCTCTATCTATCTTGTTCACAGTAAAAATACAGTAAACGGGTTACTGTACCATTTTTCATGTTTTGATATAATTTTTGTAAAAATTCATTTATTCATTCATTTTCTGTACCGCTTATTTAGTTCAGGGTCGTGGGGGTTGCTGGAGCCTATCCCAGCTGTTATCAGGCGAGAGGCAGGGTACACTCTGGACAGGTCGCCAGTCTGTCGCAGAGCCAACACAGAGAGACAGACAACCATTCACTCTCACATTCACTCCTAGGGCCAATTTAGAGTGACCAGTTAAAGACACACAACTTTTAGACCTTCAAAATATGCGTTTCTGACTCGTTTTGATGGCACACCAACATTCATTATGCGCATTTTCGAACCGTCACTTCCCAGAGGTGTTCTGAGGTTCAGAAACTGCACTATCTAAGTTTTGTATCCAGGACGCAGCTGTGATGTTGCAGCTGTCCCTCCAATCAGCATCCTTCCTGCTGTAACTTTCCACACTGCCACCATTTTTCAAATCTTCCCCGAATAAATCTCATACCCACACGGTTCAAGTATAAGTAGGAGGAACTTACACAACAGAAATGGTTGAAACGAGTGTACACGTTTAATTTTTCCTGTCGATCAGGTTGTGGAAAGGTTTAAACACTATAGATTGAAATAAAAAATTATTCCAATCAAAGCCAATCTGGTATTAATGAGGTGTCACGTGATGCATTTTATGTTGATTGGACATTCGAAATATAAACTTTGGTCACAGCCTGAAATCTTGAGCTTGAAAAAAGCTTTTAATTAGAATGTGTCATTATTTTCTTGCATTCATTATTCCCTTGGTTCAAATTATTTCACTCTGAGACAGAAAAGCCTATGAACAGAATGATGTCACCATGTTTGACTTTATGGACCAGCTTTCCATCACACATGCAGATGGAAACTGCAGATAAAAGTTTAATGCATTCAATCTTATATGTTTTATTAAAGGAACAGATTTACACATTGTGGTTTAAGAGCCATACAGGTTGATTTTGGCAAATTTACAACAGACTGCTCTGTGCTTTTTAGTAATGAATGACTTCCTTGGTTGATGACTGTCTGTCCTCTCTAGCAATAAAACTCTTGTCTGGTGAAGTACTTAAGCTTATCAAGTCTTAACAAACAAACTTTGGATCTGTGTGATAATGATTTTTTTTATTTTTATATTATATATATTATATATATTATTGATTTATTTTTTTTTTTTTTTTTAAGGTGGATGTGCTCCTCGTCATTGAAAATGTGAAGGAAGTACTTTTGTACTCTTCTTCAGATCTGTGCTCTCTAGGCAAAGCAAGGCAGGTCCATTTGTACAGTATCTTGGTATTTTATGTGATATACTGTATATCTAAGTATTCTAGTAGTTGTGTTAACATCTGCATGTAATAAATACCTGAGTTTTTTAAGAAAAAAATTCAATTCAGCACAATTGATAAAAAATAATTTGTCAATGTTATTGATATAAAAGCACAATTCAAAGTGATTTACATCCAAAACAGAAAAGAGTAAAAGAAGCATTATAAATAGAGGAATTCTAAAAAGATAGAAATTAAATAAAACAATCCAAAATGTGTTCATTTTAGCAGAAATCTCATCTTTAAACATAGATATTAGAATCTACAGGCTTCCCTGTCCTCAGTATCTTTCAGCCTCTTTTCTCCAGCTTTTTTGGTCTAAATACTTTGTGTGTTTCTGTTAAAGCAACCTTTACCGATCTTGCATTTCAGAAAGCACAGCAAGATTATTTGAATATAAACAGTCCCGCCTCACTCCTAAGACACACCCCTTCATTCCCTCCACCTCCCAATGCAGAATCAAAGGTCTGACAGGCAGGTCCGTTGGACAATCCTAGAGGTGCACCCCACTTCAAGGATTGGTTGGAGTTTTCATTGAATATTTAGAGATTGGAATAATATTTTATTTTGATTAATGGTGGGTCTGTCTTGTATTTTAGAGTTCCATTACCTCATTCACAGCATTTTACCCTGTTAGAAAAATAGTGTAAGAATGCAACATCGGTAAGGGTTGCTTTAATCAGTATCATTTTTTATAGTCTGTTTTATGTTTTTGGCTTTGTCAACATAATACATAATATCAACCTGTATTAAACCTTATTTTCATTTGTACACCCTCAACCCCCACCACCACTCAAAAAGGCAGGACCCTTGAAAGGTTACTATTTAACACATTTCACAATGACACTTCACTGACCTCTTCATTCTTGAAGGTAAAAGGCTTTTATCACTATTTGCTCTGTGGTAAAAGCAAATGAAAGCTCATAGATGTGTGGCAGCATCCTAAGCACCCTATAGTCTGAACAAATAGAGTCAATACCACAGTCTCAAGGTAACTGGAGGTTTAGTTTAAGAATACTAATGTTTTCTGAGCTGAGATACTCTGTGAGTTAAAGTTCCATTAAAGAAAAAGGCTAAATTCCCAATTGTGATTCAAATAACAAGAAACAAAAAAAATATCAATAATATATTCAATTCAATTCAACTTTATTTGTATAGCGTCCATTCATGACAGTGTCACCTCAGGGCGCTTAAACTAACAGAAAAGTTCAGGTCAGATTCATAATAGCCTAGTTAAGGAAACCAACAGATTGGATCGAATCTAAACTTGATCTGGTCCAATCCCCCATCCTGAGCAAGCACGGAGGGGTGGCGACAGTGGGAAGGAAAACACCCTTTTAACAGGGAGGAAAAACCTCCGGCAGAACCCGGCTCAGGTAGGGCGGCCATCTGCCTCGACCGGCTGGGGGGGAAAAGACAGAAAGGGAGACCAACAAACACTGCAACGTTATCCAGCCAGATCTGCTGAGAGAGGAGAAACACAGTTAATGATGCAATACTGTCACAGGTTTCTACATGGAGAGACAGAGATGGTGGGAGAGGAAGAGCCCAGTGCATCATGGACGTCCCGCAGCAGTCTAAACCTATAGCAGCTTAACTAAGGGATGGCTAACCATCCCTAACTAAGACTTATCAAAAAGGAAGGTTTTAAGCCTGATCTTAAAGGTAGAGAGGGTGTCTGCCTCCCCAACCTGACGTGGTAACTGATTCCATAATAGGGGGGCTTGATAGCCAAACGCTCTGCCTCCCATTCTACTCTTAGAGACCCTTGGAGCTACCAGAAGGCCTGCAGTCTGAGAGCGAAGTGCTCTGCTTGGAATATATGGAACTATGAGATCTCTAATACATAATGGAGCTTGGTCATGGAGAGCTTTATATGTGAGAAGAAGAATTTTAAATTCTATCCTGGATTTAACAGGAAGCCAATGAAGAGAAGCTAGAACTGGAGAAATATAATCTCTCCTGCTGGTTCTAGTCAGAACCCTCGATGCAGCATTCTGGACCAGCTGGAGACTTTTCAAGGCATATTTGGGGCAGCCCAATAATAAGGAATTACAGTAATCCAATCTGGAAGTAACAAAAGCATGGACAGTAAATATAAACATTTACAAAATAATAATTTAGTGAAATAAGATATATCTTCTGAATAGTGGTTTAAAATACTAATAAAAACAAACAAGACCAATAAGAGCGCCTTGCTCATAAGAGTGGGTCAAAATACCTGTCAACATTACAAAAAACACTTGATTGCTGTGATTGCCTCAAAGTATTGCTCAACAAAATTTGCGACAGAGCCCCATTATGCTTGCTTGTTTATTTTATTTGTGTGTTTATTATTAATATTTTTTTGAGCCACAATTCAAAATCAATGTCATAATTTTCATAGAATTATATTGTTACCTTTGTCAATTTCAACTTATTTCACTGAATGAAGAAATGATCCCATTTCATAATGAAGAAATAAAAACTTTGCTGTTACTGTAACAGGGTTTTGGCGGAACAACATCGTGAACTTGAACAACACATGAAAACCATTCTGTCTGCAGTTCCTGAATGCAGCACAATCTCATCGTGGGAAATTCCCTAAAACAGGTTGTATTTGTCTAAAAAACTTTAAATGAAATTAAAATTCAGTACTGTATCAGATCTATTCAACAAACACGTTAACAAATCTTTTTAGGAATTCTAGTTTTAAAAAAAATCATGTCTGGTTATGTATCATCAAAACAATCTGTGTGAAACAGATTGTGAGTGAATGTCCTCACAGTTCATAGTGATCCCTGCAGGTGTGATTGGTCATTACAATGTTCCAGAGTTTTAAACAGCACACATTTACGTGTGTTGCAGCAGTGAAGGTTAATAAGAATGCTTCCTCCAACATTCATCCATTACTGTTGGTTACTTTTGTCTCAAATGTGAGATTTTCCTCTGTGAATGAGTTATGTACTGATATTACATGCTGCACTCCAGGAAACAAGTGATGCTGAAGATGTCAGAAAAAAGGAAAAACTGGGGGAAAATTTTAGCATCTTTTCCCCAAGTTATTTATTACATTTTTAAATATAATTTTAATGTTGCAATGTTAAAATGTTGTTTTGGCAATACTGCAAGTGTTAGTTTGTATTTTCTCATTTTTTGCTAAGAACAACTCTATTGACAAATTTGCTGATTTTTCATTGTTTGACTGGATATGTTAAGTTTTGTATTCAGAATTGTTTTTGTTTTTTTTAAATCTATATTTAGTCCTTTGCAAGAACTTATTTGTCTCAAACTCAATGGCACCCCTGAACTCAATGAATGACAAAAGTCATTTTGATAAAGACCTGATTAAACATTAACTCGCTTAACATTAAGGTCATGAGGATTATTTTCGAGAAGTTGTGTGACTGATTAATTTGTCTTTAGGTCACCTAGTCGAAAGGTAAATGACCTTTTGGACCATTACTATCGAAAACCTAAAGAAAGATTAGCATCTTTTCAATAAGAATCCACATAAAATATGAGGTTCTACAAGTAAGTTTGAATCAGTTTATTCTACCTTTTGTCTTGTTTCTAATATTTCATTACAATGAAAACAATTGTGCACCATTCAATTAATATGCAACAGTAAATTAATATGTAGATCAGTTAATGTTAAACATTATTTTCCTAATCTTAAGCAAGATGAGTTTTTTTTTTATAAAAAATCAATTTAAAAAAGTGTAAGCAAAGGTTTAGCAACCCCAAGAAATTTGCGTTCCAGGAAGTTTACAGTGGTACACAATTTAACTGCTTTGACCAGTCAAAAACAATGAGTCATGTTGTACTGATTACTATTCTGCAATTAAAAAAGTTAAAATCGCTGATGCCCACAAAGGAGAAAAGAATATGAGAGACATAGAATTCAAGAGAACCTATGAAGAGCACATGAATGATCATGTTGTGTTGCATTGGAAAAAAGAAGATAGATTTAATTAGTTTGTGTGCAAACCATCATCAGAAAGCGATTAGTTATTCAAAACTTTTGTGGGGGTAATTAATTAAAACACACCAACTAAGAACAGAAGGACTTATAGCTTAATTTCAATAAGGACTATATTAGGAGTATTTTTTATATAAGGAGTATTTGGAGGCTGTGACACTTGCTAAATAAAAAAAGGATGTACCTTTTGTGAGGCCCAGACTTGAGTTTGGGATCCTTTTATCTATTTTTCAAGTTCCAGATCCACTTTTCTTCTCAGTTACAAGAAAACAAAACATTTATCAAAGTTTGCAGTTTAGTTAGCGCAAGAAAGAGGTTTTAAAAACAAACTGGATATTCCTTGTGGCAAATCAGGTTTCAGCTTTCTTGCAGACAATGGAAATATTATTGCTTCGTGTATAAGAAAGGATGTTAAGAAACAGTTAAGATAAAATGTTTCAGTCAGCCAAATAATTTTTTGCTGAAAAGCTGAAAAATTACGTCACAATGTGTTTAAGTGCATTTAATATGTAAATGTTCACATCTGCAGTGATGCAGTGTGTTTCCTTTATGTCAGATTTGCTTGTTTTAAAGACTTTTAACATTTATCAGTTTGGCCTCCCAGCTTGCTTTCACCAAGTTAATCATATAAGCCAACACACTTGCATGCACACACAAACACTTTACATAGGTGTGTGCCAGCCGATCAGGGACTGGTGGTGATCAGTGGTGGTGTCTCTTATAAGGACAGGAGAGGAACAGTCACTCCCACACTTCAAAAAGAAGCAAGCATAGTCAGTCAGAACATAACTTAGCTGTAACTCACCTCCCACTATCTCCCCACTCACAAGGACCTGGAGTGGACAAACCAACAAGGACATGAAGGACACAGAATTGTCATCTGGGCAATATGTTGTGCAGAGGGAGACTCTTGATGAGTTACGTCTGGATGAAGTGGCACAGAAAGGGACGTGGTTCACCAAACCAACTCTGAGAGAACGGGTGAAAGAGTCGCTGAGGTAAAAGCAGAGATGAAAGAATGCAGTGGATGGAGGCAAATATGAAAACACTGACAGGAACAAACCCAGATTTTCAGATGCCAGCACTTTAGAATGGCTTATAATGATTTGTTAGTCTGTATGTGTGGATTTACTAGTCTAACTTCTCACTAAACCTGTTTAAAATGGCTAACTAAATGAGCCATCAGAGCTTGCAGAAGCCTATGAGTGTTTTGTCAGTTTTATCCGAATTACTGATAAATGAATTAAGACTAAAAACTACAAAAACCCTGGGAAAGAGTTTCAATTATTTTGTGGGGTAATTTAAGTCCAAATGTGTCTATGTACACATTTGTTTGTAACCTTTTCTTGGAAAAATCCTCCAAATATTTGTTCATTCTGAGTGACAAGTATTAAAGGTGAACAGCAGTGAATGTTGGTGCTACTGTATCCAGCATGTTACAGCTTCACAAGGCCAGCTGATAAAAACCAGTTGAAATGGTACAGTTCACAGGTCTTATTTGTCTCCTTTTTCATAAAATGCATGAAGTGTGCTATGTTACAATGGTCAGAATGCTAGTTTTTTACCGCATTATAATGCATTTTTTTTCGCTCTTCTTTTTTTTTTTTTCATTGGTCCCTCCCTCGGGTCCCTTTTTCACTTTTCTTTTCCCCCCCCCCCCCTCTCCTTCCTTTCCCTCTTTTTTTTTTCCCTTTTTTTTCTCTTTCCCCTTTCCCTTTTTATTTTTCCCTTTTTTTGATTCTCGGTATTTTCCAATACCCCCCTTTTTTTCCTCCTTTTTTTTTATCCTTTTTTTTTCTATTACTGTTAGCAAAAATAAAAATAAAACGAGCCTGATTGTTTTTGTATTTCTGTGATGGCCGCTGCAGGTGTTCGGGGCCCAGGATGAAGCACATTCTTTTGAGCTGGATTCCTGTTCTCGGATGGTTGCCTGAATACTCTTTCAGAGAAAATGCCGTAGGTGACCTGATGTCTGGCTGCAGTGTGGGCATCATGCAACTGCCGCAAGGTTTGTATCTATGGATATCTGCACCGGAGGCAGTACATAGTTTATCCACACACTGTGAAAAAATTGTAGGAGGTATGGATCAGCGCGAGCCTACGTCACAACTCGGAATTCACGTGACCACCAAGCTGGTAGTGGTGAAAACATGCTTTGTGTTTCAACGGCGTCTGATGGACTACAAGCCTCAAAAACTGTTTTTGCACCCTTTTTAATTTTTTTTCTCCACCGGTCTGTCTTTGAAATAATGTTGGAATGACGTCCAGTTATACTGAAAGTCTTACTGCCGACGCTAGAAGAAGATACAAAGCAAAACTTGTATCTGTTGGACTAAGTGATGCCCATCTTCTGCTGCTAGAGCCTGGTTAGACGAACCTACATAACGGCCTGATGATCAGTTTCCCAATCTCATGATGTATTTGGTTTCATCAGGTAAGCCCCGTGTTCAAGCCATTTATTCTTTATAGAATATTAATTTTCCCCTGGATTTTTAGAAATGGTGGTATTTCTTTGATGTCCTTCTCAGGAGTTTACTCTAATTGATAAAGCTATAGAGGCTGAGGAGTTGTCGTCACAGCGTGTGGCCCCGCCCCTCTGAACCGGCGTTCCGGCATGTTTCTTGTACACTTACTGAGAGCCATGTGGTCGTGACTGGAGATGCTGGGTTATAATGTTGAGTGAAGGACAGTGCCAGCTCTTCGCACAGTCAAGATGATAAAAAAAGAAAGACAAACAAGGGCGAGTTACGGTTTTTCAAGATCTCCGGTTTGAAAAAAAAAAAAGATAAAAAAAAAAAATCAAAGATTGTAAACTGCTGAAGTGACAGGGGGCGCCAAGTGGCTGACAGCTGCAGTCTGAAGGAAAGAGATTAGCAACATGCAGCATGCCGTGTGTTCTCCAGCTAGTGATCCCTTTGTGACTGATAGTTGTGGTATCCTTAAAAACTACTCCGTGATTCTGTCCTTGCAGATAGTTTTAATAATGAGGAATCAGTCAGTACGATGTGGCCGCTAGATCCTTCCCTCACGCACGGCCGTGCTCAGCTGGGAGCAGTCATGTGGAACATGTCATCGTGTTTGCAGGAACAAGTAAACAATATTCCAGTCATACCAGTGTGTCTGTGAAGATGCTGCTTTGCCGTGAGATTGAACCGGACACTACGACCCTGGATAAGATCGTCCTTGTCTGCTGTGCATTTGCAAATGTAGTTGCTAAATTGTTGTTGCCAAGACTAGCACTCAAGCTAACATGAGTTGATGAAAACTCCGGTTACTTTCTTTTATCTGTCATTTACTCGTGATGTTCGACACCACTGACATCTGTCTGAGTCTGACAGCTTATTTTGGTCTTTCACAAATCAGACACACACTAATCACTGTTTTCTATTTTATAAATAAATGATTGAAACCACGTTAAATATCGTCCTCCTTACATGTGTTTACTGACAGCTCACAAATGTTTTCTTAACTAGCAGCATAACAGTTAACTGTGTAAAAGGCAGAATAACACTTCTCTAACATTAACAGAGCAAAATTACAAATATTACCACGTTACAAACTGATTGTGAAGACTAAATAATTCACAATGCATCAGCCGCATGTCTCCATGGAGGACGGAGGTAAGCGGTCCAGACTACTGTCCCACTCTGAGCCATCACTCAGATGGGTCCAGTCCGGATATGTCCCCTAGTTTCTCCAAATAACTCTTCTTTGTGCTAGACATTAAATTATTCCTGTACGGCTTTTCTCCTTTGCTCCTTTTCCCTCCAATGTTAAAACTCCCGTCAGCTCTCGTTTTGACAGTCAAACCTGTACAAACATCATGGCGGCGCGACTCCGCTTCACACAGAATTGTCACGTGACTCCTCAGGCTTCATAAATTACCGGTAGCTAGAAGCTCATTGGGATTTTACTGGTTATGACTGTGCATGTTTATAATGCTGCAAATGCTTTTCTGCCACTTTTTATGCTTTTATTCGTGTGTGAGAACATTGATGGCAGTAATCTGGATAAACGTGATCTTTACCAGTCCTGAGGAGAAGGGAACAGCGGGCGGTGCTGGGATTCTGTACATCCACTGATCTAATGGTGTTTTCTATCATCAGTACAAAAACAACTACAGGGTTTAAATAATGAGACCACAATATATGCTTTTTTATCAGTCACAAAGTGATCCTAACTTATTGTTGGATGTTTCCATGGTTTCCAGCATGAACTGTCAGCATTTATGGGCTTGATAGCCGCTAGCCAGTTAGCATGTCATTCGGGACTTTTAATGTTGTTTTGGGAACTGGAAAAACATCTTCTCTTGTCCGTGTGGCAGATATGTTAATGGCAGTCATACACAGCGGGACTTCTCGGTATTTCCAAAGTAGAATAAAAGAAGATTGACAAGTAATGAAGCGGGTAATCAAATGGCTCCCCTATGCAACGAAGCGATGTTTTCACCTCTTACCTGACCTGATGTGACGAATTTGGCGAAAATTCCCAGATGCTCGCAGTGATCCATAGCTCAGCATTTTGGCAGACTGGATGTAGATTTGAACAAAAACAAGTGAGATTTCTACAGTCCTTGCAGCTATATTGTCAGGCAACAGAATTACATCAATCATCCCTACTTATTTTATTTCATCAGGTATGGCAAACAGTCCTTCTGGCCTCCATACGTCCTGTGTATGGCCTTTACACTTCCTTCTACCCAGTGCTGATCTATACCATCTTTGGTACAACCAAGCACATCTCCATAGGTAAGTGGGAACATATGAGTGAGCAACAGGTGGGAATAAACTGATTCATCTCTTTGTCTTTGTGCCTGGGTGTCCAGGAACATTTGCTTTGCTCGGCATCATGATTGGGAGTGTGACAGAAAGATTGGCACCGGACAGTGACTTTCCAGGAAATGTGACGAACGGGACAGGAAGTGTAGACATTGACAAAAGAGACGCATACAGAATACAGATAGCATGCTCCCTCACGGTATTGGCAGGAATCTTTCAGGTGTGTGTTTCTGTTTTGCAAAAATTTCAGAATTTTAAGTAATTCATCTGTTTTTAAGTCACTTTTTTCTACTTTTAAGTAACTCCCTCTTTAATTTCCCATCTGCAGATCCTGTTGGGCATAGTGAAGTTTGGTTTTGTGGTCACCTACCTGTCTGAGCCACTTGTTCGAGGCTACACAACGGGATCAGCATGTTATGTGGTTGTCTCTCAGCTAAAGTACCTGTTTGGAATCACACCAGGTCGCTTTAGTGGACCTCTCACTCTCATTTATGTATGTCATGCCTCATCTCACGTTATGTTTATTTGATCAGGGACAATGCATCAATGACATTAGTCAACAAAAGAAAAGATGACGTATGCCAGGTTTTTAACAAAAATTCTATTTTCCATCCGTAGTCCCTGGACAGGTTGGTGTTACACAAGCAAAAGTATTACACACTATAAAGATTAACATGATGCAAAAGTATACATTATACACTAAAATTATTAAAATGAAACAGACTTTTAGTTACCCATTAAAATTAGTTCTCATTAAAAATAAATAAATAATAATGATAGTAATAATCTAAACATTTAGAATGAAATAATAAAACATCTAGACTCAGTTTAGAGTTACTTACACTGAATGCCTTTTAAACATGACCATTCTGTGGATGGGTGTGGCCAAATGAGACCATAACTTTAAGGTGTCGATGACTTTGAGACAGAACTTTCAAACCAGTGATAATGTACCAAAAAAAGTAAATAAATATGGTGTGTGTGTGTGGTGAGCTAACAAGAACCTATTATCCTTCAAATTCCAGAGCTGAAGCCAGTTTGGAGCATGTAGATGTCAGTGGCTCAAAATTGACAGCCAAAATAGGGAAGCCTGAAATATAAATCCCATCATTTTCTGATAAAAGTGAATGAATGGTTGAGGTAGAAAAAAAAATTCTTCCTGTGTATTCAACACCTGCAGAAGCGGTCGTGGAGCTGGGCAGGGAAGGTGTGGATCCTGGCGGTTTGAATAGCTAGATCTAGGGGTGGGGAACATTACCCACTTGGCGAGTAAGGGTGACCTGGTGTGCGAGGTTGAGTGGTTCCAGGTAGATATCATTGACTCACCTCAATGCACAGCCGTGACTCTGGACTTAATGTCCTCAATATTGCTTTTTAGTACCTCAATAATTATGCACATTTTAACAGTCAGATCTGAGTTTAGTTACATTTTTGATCGGCTCATGATATAGAATACTCAGTAACTCTGCATCATACTTGATTTCCAGGATTCCTCCCACTGATGATGTCATCCCTTCTTCATTGCCTTTGTCACAGACTCTCGTGAATATCTGCAAACTGCTGCCTGAGACCAGGATACCAGAGCTGGTGATCACTCTGGTGGCATTTGCTGTTCTTATTGTGGTCAAAGAAGTCAATGAATACAACAAAGAGAAGCTGCCTTGGCCAATCCCGATAGAGCTTATAGTTGTAAGTCCTTTGCTTTTCTCTCTGTTCTTTCATTTCTCACTCAAACACCCCAAGTGTAGTTTTTTAATTAAACAGCAGAGCGCGCAATGACCAAACGTGCCAAACAGGGATTCTTGAAACTTAAAAAAAGAACAACAAGAAAAGAAGACAGATCACTTTTATCCAGAGTGTCTGAAAAGCACTGACTCTTTACATGTACTGATACTAAACTAACATTTAATTGATTTAATCCAAACAGATCATAGCAGCAACAATCATCATCCACTACTGTGATCTCCGCAATAAATATGACATCGATGTGGTTGGAGAGATTTCCAGTGGGTGAGTTTATCTTTGTGGCTTTAAATTTTACAGAGTTGTTGATATGAAACTGTTGGAAAAAGACACACACAAAAGCAAGCAAGATCCCAACGTGTGTTTTAGAAATGTCTAAAAGCCTCATGGAAAGTTGAAAATCCCTAACTGAGCAGATACAGAGCAGGAGAAATGGGAGTTTACTTAATGTGAAAGCAGATTATTGCATCTAAAAGCAGCTTGCCTTGTGTTTTCTTTCAAATTGAGATTCAAGGAATTCTGTTTTGAAATTCCACAAACCAGAAACTGCAGATTAAAGTGCTGATGACACGACATTAACTTCAAGTAATTTTGCAATACAACAATACAATAACACAAAATAAGTAGTTCTGTGCAGGGCAGGGCGATATGGCCAAAAATATTTATCACGATATAAATTATAAAATTTGCATTAACGATATAACTGGCAATTTGATTGACATGAGACAAAATACTTGAAAATTGCACAACTTTATTTGTGCAAATGAAAATTAAAAATTTCTTTTCACTTTGATAAACAGCTGTTTCTGATGTCAATTAAAGTAATAACGTTCTATAAAATCAGTGCAGACGTTGCAAATTCCTTGCTGCTAACGGTTAGTTTAAGAAAAAAACATTTCCAATGGAAATGAGCTTCATATCTTGAGCATAATCCTGTAAAGAAGAAGTGGAGAACTTTGGCTCCCGTCTTGCATTTATTCCATGTTTCCTTGTTCTAGCACACTTGATTTAAAGGAGTGATGACATAGCAGTTAAAAACTAGTTTATGTTGTTGGCATTACTTTATATGTAAATACTCCAAAGAAAAAACGGCATTTTTTACAGCGGAGTATTGTTTTGAAACGCCAGACCTCACTTCCTCAGTAATACAGTTGGGTCCGGTGATGATATGGAGCTTTACCCGGAGACCACGTTGACTTCATTTTGATTGGCTACAGCTTATTTGGCTATGACCTTATTTGGAGAATCTAGGTCAAGCTGCGGTCGGAGTTTGCTAAAGGCTAACTGCTAGCAACAATTCAGATAGTGAGCTACGTTTATCAGACAAGACAGCATTTAGAAAATAAATAAACTTACAGGTAATGACAAGGTTGTGGCCCCCTCCCTCAGTGTTGCTGCAGAAGTTTGCTTTTAAATCCATTTGTTTGAAAATCCAGACCTGACTGCAGAGAAGTTACTACTAGCTCCATACACGAAGCTGAATCAGACAAGGAGGGGAGGGGGGAGCGGACGGTGCATAAACCGTTAGGAGAGAGAGGGGCGGGGGGGGGGGCTGCTTACTTGATAGTGTGCTCTTATTGGAGCAATTAAATTACGTAGAATGATAGAACTACGTAGAATGATAGCCTGCTGTCTGATTCAACTGTTTCTGAGCAGAGAGACAAAGCTGACAGACCATAAACAGGAACTTTGATTCTCACTCTGGACATTCACATGGCCTCATCAGTGCACAATAGATCATATTATACACCGAAAACCCCAGAAAAGTGAAATTTGATGTCATGGCACCTTTAAAATAATTAGTCTCTGAGCACAACGTGATCATATTTATTTGAGCAGAGCGTTTATCTCATGGGGGTATGAGCAGGGGCAGAGCTACAGGGGTGGCCACGGGCGGGGCTTTCCTCCTCCTCGGTTGCTGCCAGACTGGCTGCATGTGCATTTGACAGTATCAACAGCAGTGCACATGTGCATTTCACCCATATTCTATCATGATATTTTAATTCTTTATCATTTCCTATTGTTACACCGGTATTACCATGAACAGTATGATACAGTATGCCAGCCCTAGTTCTGTGCAGTTAGAAGTCAATCATACTTATATTCACCTAAATATCCGATGTTAAAAAGACGCAGCATACTAGCCCTTAGCATTTAGCCTTTCCATGATACAACGTCACAAGATGAAGAAGTTGTGGTCGGCTCATTGATTTACATCTGTAATCAAAGCAATGAAAAACATTAAAGATGCCCCAGAACAACTATTGAAACTGGTTTGTGTGGTGCGATCATCAGCCAGTTCAGAAGAGTGTGATGATGCTGAGGAATATGGGGACATCAGACCTTACAGGTTAGAACGGGACTTGGAACTGTAAGTCAGCTTTCAAGACCTTCTCACAGAGCCCGGTCCACTCGGTTCAGCTCCAGCATGCAAGAGACCCACACTGAGCCGACTGAGAACTGTAAGGAGCAACTTAGAACAACACCAAGCAGACTCACAACTGTTAAAGAGCTGCCTAGACCTGCACTGAGCAGGCCAAGCACGGTACGAGGCAGAGTCAGGAGTGACAGTGGCAGCCACAGCTATTAGCTCACGGCTAACCGCGAGCATGTGGCTAACTCACAGCAAATAATTTGCCTTTAAAAACGAGAAGATCACAACTTACATGGTTCCAGTCGTGTTTTAAATTGTTCCCGATTATAAAGATGGGGATGGAGGGAAGGATTAGGGTTGCCACCTTTTAGAAAAAAAAATAAGGGACACCCACGACAGCTCATTGGTTCCATCACCACCACGGGCCCAATACCCAAAGTGTGGGGCACCCACAACAGTGCTTTATTTTGTGCCAGTGCTTTTAAGAAAGGCGTGATCAATAAAGCAATTGGTCACACTAAAAGCTTGAAATGCTGCAATTAACACAGTTTTTATGCAACACTGTTTCATAGAAAGTGCTATTATTTAGGCTACATAGTTGTCTCTATTTAAAATATGGTGAGGAAAAATATATAACAAAGTGCCAAGCACACAAAACTTAGTTATTGCATTATCAATAAAACCTAGTTAATGAGGGACTGCACATATACATGCAGCACCACCACCCAAAGGAGATCTTTTTTTGTGGGAGGGGAAAAATTTAATTTCAAAATATATATCTTGGGTAACTTAGTGGGATTATATATAAATCAAGTTGAACAGGGTTTTTTCTGCCTCTTACGATTTGGAAGAAAGTCAGGTCATCCACACGTTAAACCACACGAACAAAAGAATTTGTGTTGTGATAATTGAACACTGTATTCCTCAAAATAAACATTTTCACACAGAATACACAAAGCTACAGCCTACTTTTTTTATATCTAGGAAATGTGTATATATATTCTAATAATAATAATCTTGTAACAATATTCATTTTTCTATCAACTGTTAATTCATTTGTATGATTGTTGTTTAAATAATCACATAATATATTTATGGCTACTACTACTATTGGATACTTTATATATTAAATAAATAATTATTCATTCAACTTTTCAAAGTCAACATTCTAAACAATCAATCAACTAACTAAACCACAGTCTCCTAAACTTTGCTCTGACATATTCTGGTAAAAACACAACCAGATAAAAATTGATCCTACACTGGACGTGATGTCATGACTGATTCAGTCTCAGGAGATGAGGGGATGAAGATGGCACACTCACGTTTAGGTTGTCTTCACGGTTCGCACGTGCCTGCAGTGTTGTCTTTCTGATGCGTGATGATGTCTGATGTCAGACAGTCCACGTGTGCCACAGAAAACACTCGCCGACATATTTATAACAGTTCCCCTCATCATCTCCACTGACGCCGTCCAGCCAAGGACGATCCTGTTCCCACTCAGTTATCTTCTCTAGCAAGCGTTTTCGCTTTTGAGAACATGCTGGAGTATCAGATGTGGACGTTTTAAAAGGGGTGGGTGCTGTGAGACCGCGTGTGACAGCAGCACACGCAGGCGTGCAAGTACAGACACAGACACACCAGACTGGAGGAAGGATCCTGCGTAGATCCCACTGTTTCTTTGCTGGCTTTAAACATTGCTTTATCTTGCTCATTGCTGTTAAATTTAATGTTTATCTATGTGCAGGGCTGGACTGGGACAAAAAATCGGCCCGGGCATTTTGAACAGAGACTGGCCCACCAAATATTGATGAAACGATGATGACGCCTCTGAATGAAAACAAGTGCTTGTACACTGTCTTGTTTGTGTATACTTGTCAAACGTAGCCTACTTATCTAATAAACTTAAACCTAAACCTCCTCCCAACACCTAAAGACAAAGGCTATACGTTAGGTAAACAAGTCCCCTTGAAAAAGAGACGACGTGCCTCAATGGGACTTACCTGTATAAATATAGGTTAAATAAAAAGATACATAAAAACCATCCTCCCAGTCCTGTTATTATATACAGTAGCCTACTAAGTGGTCTGTAAAGGATGAACAAGGTGACAAAAAACTAAAATATAATCAGCAGTTGTTATAATGGCCAAATTATTGTTTCATAAAAACAAACATGAACCAGGTGAAAGGGGTAACCACTGAACTCTATTTATCTTTTATCTGAACATTTTTTAAGTAGCCTACAAGTAGGGCAGCCCCCTACCATACTCATGCCACACAGTCCACTATTACAATCTTACTCCAAACAGGCTTGATAAACTGGATGTAGATACCAGCAACCTGAAAGGAATAGTTCACCCTCAAAATGATTTAACTTTATTTTCCACTTACCTTTATGGTGAGCAAGACTCTGGACCACTTTTTTAATATTTCAAATGCAGCCGGAGATCAGGACGACCCCCCCCCCCCCCCCCCAATGGAATTCGCCAGGGTCCGAGCCAAAAAGGTCCATAAAAGTCCACAAAAAATTGTCAGTATTCCTCCATACTGCTCGTCCCATGTAATCAAAGTGTCCTGAGTGGGTAGCATCCAGAATTTACTTGAAACTACGCCATTTAGTATATTTTTTGAGTCTAAACAATACTACATGGCATGCCTAGAAAGCACGCCGATGCACGTTCACAAAACTACGGAAGCCACTGCAGACGAGATTGCGCGTTCTCTTTTTCTCTCTTCCTTTCTTTTGGATTAATATCCAACCCCTCCTGTGTTTGTCCCAGTTTGTCTAGAGCTCTCGCCCTCTTACCACAATGTAAACAGTGAATTTTTTCTTCTACGCTTGCATTATCGGCAGAGTAGGCTCTGAACGCCGAGGCTTCCGTAGTTTCGTGACCGCGCATGTGCGCGCATGACGGAATATAAACAATACTCCTTTTTAGGCTCTAAAAATATACTAAATGGCGTAGTTTCAAGTAAATTCTGGACACTACCCACTCAGGACACTTTGATTACATAGGACGAGCAGTATGGAGGAATATTGACAATGTTTTGCTGACTTTTATGGACCTTTTTGGCTGGGACCCTGGCGAACTCCATTGGGGGGAAACGAGAAGTCGTCCTGATCTCCGGCTGCATTTGACATATTAAAAAAAGTGGTCCAGAGTCTTGCTCACCATCAGGGTAAGTGGAAAATAAAGTTAAATCATTCTGAGGGTGAACTATTCCTTTAAAATCAGTGCTCCTGAACTATACAGCTGTTCATGAACTGGGTAACCTCTCCATCACAGCATGTGATAATAGTTAAATAATTCAAATATCACAGCTACACAGTGAAAGTCACATTACAATCTTTATCACAGAAGAATATTCCATAAATGACTGAAATATGGCGATTAAGAACAAACAAATCCTCGAGTCAGACCAGTTATTTTATTTTCTCCTGATGCAACCGTTTCATTTAGTGGACTTAATATTCTTTCAAGCTCAGCTCTTGGATAACACGATGACGTTAATAGAACTGGATCCTTAACTGAGAATTTGCTGACCATTAAAGACAGTATTCAGCTCTGCGCGTGCATGCGATGTAGGCGACACATCGGCGTAGCAGGAGAAATATTCCAGCTGATCTCCACATTCACCTCTCTGGCAGATTTATCAAAACGCTGATATCTGTGTCTGACTTTCAGTCAGCTGACAACGGTGCGCGTTCTGTCTCGCCTCTCGTGAAAGTGGAGCAAACTTGTTGAACAGCCTGCTTATATCTACTGACTTTCAAAGCGTTAACAAGCACAACAAAAATGAACTGGACTAACACCCAAACTTGATTTTTATCAGACCCAGGTAGAGTGTTAATCACATCTTACCCTCCACCAGGGTCCGCCGCGTCTCCCTCATCCACCTGCCAACGACCTCCGCCTTCGTCACCTGCAGCTGGAAGTTCCTCTACAGCCTCCAGAAAACGTCTGTGTTATTTTAACACATTTGGCAGCATCTGTATGAAGAGCTAGCCTCTATAATTCCCAATTTTCCCCATGAAAACTTTCCATGTTTTGCTCCTCCTGTAGTTCTCTCTGTGTGATTGACTGATTGACAGCATCGGCCCTCAGCTGTAATTGGTCCAGCCCACAATCATTCAGACGAATGGGCCGACCCACAAGTTTTGCACCAATAGGTGTCATGACTTATGCCACTGATTACAAAAGCTACCATATTAAATAGATTAAATTAAAAAAAAAAAAAAAAGGCCCGGCCGGCCCAAAATCACCATCGGCCCACCGGGAAATGCCCAGTATGCCCGATGGCCAGTCCAGCTCTGTGTATGTGTGACAGACGTGTATTGAATGTTTATGTAAATATGGGACAAATCGCATCCCGTATTGGTTCAGTACAGGATGCAACGTTTATCTGTCAATTAAAGGACGATTCCATATTTTACGGGACGGGTGGCAACCCTAGAAAGGATACATCTTTGGAAGCAGCCAGAAAGGTCCTCTGATGTCCAAGAAGACCCCTGAAGACCCGAGGATGAACTGTCTCTGTTCACAGCTGGACATCACAGCTTTATGAAGCAAACCCTGATGAATGAAGAATAATCCAGCAGACGTGACTGCAGCTCCATGTGTTAAAAGTCTCATGTCCAGTAAACAGTCTGCAGAAATAGGAATTTTACTGGCAAGGACTGCAGGAGGCTTCTACAGCTAGACACCAGTTGGAGCAACCAGTATTTTATCCTCTTGTAATGTATATAAGATCTGTAGGAAACGTAAATAAACTAACACCGTCTTTATGAGCTTTTAAATATTAACTGGCAATACAACAGAAGACTAAGCCATTACTGTCCGTCTGTTAAACTGGAAAAGGAACTTAAAAACTTCAATAAACCCATTAAAATCCATATTGACAGGAGTGTAGACCTTCTCCTCGTAATGTCAAGTCCGATTTCGGCGAACAGCGCCACTGTCTGGTCAGATGTGCTGAAATGCAGCAAGGTTTCCTAACAGCTCATTTCCGCAGGTGCGCCTGTTTCTGTTACATAGATCATGAGGAATGTTTTTGTCCATAAAACGTGGAGAAAAATGTAAAAATCATGTCATCAGCACTTTAAATGTGTTTGTGTGCAGGTGATAAAAACCTAAATCATTCCTTTTTTTTCCTCCTGTCCCAGGCTCAAGCCCCCTCGCGTCCCAGATGTCACTTTGTTCTCAGAGGTTGTAGGTGATGCTTTTGCTATAGCGGTAGTGGGATATGCCGTCAACATGTCAGTGGCCAAAACACTTGCTCTCAAATATGGCTACAAGGTGGATAGTAACCAGGTGAGAAAACACAAATACTCACTAAAAGTGCCCGTGATATGAAATTTGCGTTTTTTGATGATATATTTTAGTTTCCTTTTTCCCTGGGTGTGTCTGCCTACATGGCAAAGTTAGCATTCACAAATGGGCTGATTGGCAGTTCGGCCTATTTTACTCCTCGTGCAGCTTGTGACGCCATGACTTCCAGCCAATTACCCCCCTCCCCCGAACTACACTCCAAGTCCCTCCCTCCAAGACCCACGACAACAAACCGACATCATGGCGTCCCGTTTGCATCAGAACTGCTCTGTACCTGGTGTACGAAGGACAGTAGCAATCGTTTTGTCCTCCCCACTGAAAAGTTGGTGATGATTTTATTTCTGCAGGAATGTGCCGACCGAACAAACAGAAAATCTCCCTGCAGCTCCGTCTCCTCCTCAGGAGGTTATAACGGCTTCCAGCCACCACGAAGAAACACAAAGTTTCTAATAAACGTTTCTCATCATGTTCGTGTATTTTATCTCTGAGGAAAACTGATGTTTGTGATGATTCCAGTTTATAATTCTTCCCTTGTGCGCGCGTGTTCGGCTGCATACATAGGCAATCAGGCCTTCATCATCATCATCATCACTGTTTCTGTACTGCTCCGGTCAGACGAAATCAGATCTAATGAGCAGAACTAGTGTAATATATCTTTAGTATATTAATCATTTACTAAATTCGGGTCATGGGTGAAGTAAATAATTCAGGGAAACTTGTTGCTGGAATGTGATGCTTTTTTCTTCTTAAACACTATTCATACTCACTGCATGTCACAGCACCATTCTCCCTTCAACTCTGTCCAGAAAATTTTCTTGTGCGTTTAGCTAAAACGACGTGCCGCAACATTTCCACTCTTGTGACATGTAGTAGGCTAGACGATTATGTAAAAAATTATAATCACGATTCTATTGACGGATACTGAAATCACGATTAATATACACGATTATTTATTGATTTTTATAAAAAGTGTTTATTGAACATAAAAAAAAAGGCCGGAATTAAATTAAAAAAAATAAAGGAAAATAATAATAATATATTATTATAATAATAATAATAAATAAAAATTATTCCTCCTCCTCCCCCCCTCCCTTTCCTCCCCCCCCCTTTTTCCCCCCCTCCCCCCCCCTTCTTTTCCCTTTAGGTTTTTTTTTTTTTTTTCTTTTATTTTTTTTATTATTGTGAAAAGGCAAAATTGAAATCCCATTAAAATTTGATTATTTGTCCCCCCTAACATGTAAACCAGCAGGTACATGTCTGTTACATCTCCGAGGTAAAAGACCGGAACGCATGTCTGAATGCAGGCATTGAATTTAATTTGGAAATATGACCTAAAGGGCTGCCTCAAAATTTTGAGTTAAATAGAATGTTCTTTGTATGTTTGAGATGTGTTTGATTAAGTATTTTGATTTATAACAACAAGATACCAGAAGCTTGCTAATTTGACATTAAATAATACATTGGGACAACAAAAATCTCAAAAATGCAATTTACAGTGTGGAATTAGACTAAGATGCATTTAAATCAAAGGGACACCATCAGAGAAAAAATGTTTCGGGATATCTGCCCGATAGTTAATTTTAGGTACTTCTTATACATGAGACAAAAAAACATGAGATGTGATGGAAAACTAAAATAATTACAAAAGTTGTAGAAAACAAGGAATGGGTAACAGAATAACAAGTGTCCTGTGTTCTCTTGTTCATAGTGTACTGATTATTCTTTTTCCTGCCAAATAATGGCCCAGGTTTAAGTAGCAGTGTCTTCCCTTTTCTAGTACTTTATATAATGTGATCATACTACTGTATTGGAAAAATAATAAATTTTCTTGCTTAAAATAAATTTATTCTAACAAAAATACTCAAAATCACCTGTCTTTTCTCTTTTTTTTTATTTACATGCATGCAGCCATATGTTGTTGTTTTTTTTTTCTCCTTCATCATTGTACTCCCACACATTACTACATTCCAGTGTTTATGAGGCTTGTGACTAAGTTCTTTCCTTTTCTTTTTATCAATGTCAAAGATTGTCCATAACATCCACTCGTACTTGTAATCAAAATGTGTTTGTGTTGCTGTTTTTCTTCTTCCAGGAGCTGATTGCTCTGGGTCTTAGCAACACCTTTGGTAGCTTCTTCCAGTGTTTCTCAGTGACTTGCTCAATGGCTCGGAGCACTGTCCAGGAGAGCACAGGGGGCAAGACACAAGTAAGCACAAATGCTGATGATCAAGCAGCACAAAAGCAGTTCTGCTAAAGATGTAGTAATTGATAAGATGCTTCTTTATTTATTTAGTAATACATTGCAATATTTCAAGCTTTCCACTTTTTCCTGAAATTTTTGCTGCAGTTTAATGGATTAGATCTGATTTCTGCATGGGTTTTAAAATAATTTAATATATTGTTTGTCCTTTTTTTCTTTTCTTTTCTTTTTTTTTTAGGTTGCAGGTTTAGTCTCCTCTGTCATTGTCTTGATCACAGTTTTGAAAATAGGTCCCTTTTTTGAGGATCTTCCCAAGGTAACTGGCTGTCCTTTTCAAACCATATTTTTTAATCAATCATTTGTATCAACTGACAATTTTCCAACATTTTGGTTACGTGTGAGTTTGTCTCTGTGTTTATTCCTCAGGCCATCTTATCCACAATAGTGTTTGTGAATTTGAAAGGAATGTTTATGCAGTTCGTAGACGTGCCTGCGCTGTGGAAAACCAACAAAGTTGACTTGGTGAGACGTATATAATTTATAATTATAGATATAATTTTTTTTATATTTTTATATATTTATATATATATATATACATACATGTAAATATATATATATATATATATATATATATATATATATATATACATTATATATATATATAAAAAGAGAGAGAGAGAGAGAGAGAGAGAGAGAGAGAGAGAGATATGTATATACATATATACACTGCATGAAAAGTCAGATTTCCGTCAGTAATCGGCACTGTAGATTTCTGTGGAATTTCAGGTTTACAACTGCGCACGACAATGTACAGGCAACACTGAAAACTGCTGAAAATTGTCAGAAATTGACGTGTAGCTCTTTGGAAGTTGTCCCTCCTTCCCTTAACTCTGGGGGAGGCGGGGACATGTACATGAAAATTCTCTCAGCTATTCAAATGTAAATCAGGGTAACAGGTGGAGTTTACCCAAGGTGATGAGATCTTAAGAAAATCTGGTGCAGGTGTGCAGAAAGTTGCTCCCAACACAGAAAAAAAAGGCAAATGCTCAAAAATAGTTAAACCATATTGATTTTTCATAAATAAAAAAGGGAAAGAAATTTCACCCAGATAAAATAAATATATATATTTTATTTACTTTACTGGTGTTTTCTTGGTGGTTTTAGTCATTTTCTTATTAATTTATTTTCTTTTCAATCTAATCCTGTAATTTTATTGGTGATTCTACCTGTGATCTGTGGCTTTTTTTTTTTTCATCCATGATGTTGCTACCATTGTAAAGCACTTTGGTCAGCCGAGGCTGTTGGAAATGTGCTATAGAAATACATTTTGAATTGAAAATGAGACAAAAATGCTGACAAACTGCGTTCACATGGATAAATATTTATAGATAGCATTCGGATCAGAGATTCCTGCTGTCATGTTTATATGGACCATGGATAACGTGATCTGATCAATTGTATTTTATTTATTTTGTCTCTAATGGCCTTTACTTGACAGTGATAGACAGATAAGAGGGTCAATGAGAGTGGAAGAAGACACACAGCAAAACAGTTGAGGCCAGGAATCAGACTGGAAAACTTCTGATTACCAGGCATTTACTTAACCCACTGAACTACGCTACATCCAATACAACATGTGAAATGCACAGAAAATGACACGGTAATTGGAGATTGGAGGACGATTGTCTTTTCTTTTTCCCTCTATTTCTCTTAGAACCTTTTGACTAAGGATGAGCGAGTACACCATTATCTGTATCTGTTCTGTTAAACCATCTAAATTATCTGTGTCTGTACTCGGGGTGGGCGGGGCTTAAATCGGAAGTGGGTGTGGTTTAAGCGAAACTAGGTATGGTGTAACCCAGCACATAATTTTAAGTCTGAAATTGATACGTATTGATCAGAAGTTTCTTGATTTTCCCTTGTCAAGCCCAGCAGTATGGAATGCTGTTATAGACAAATGTTTAATTAAAGAAATAAAATGAATAAACAGAATATCAAGTGGAGCCTTATGTTCATAAAGCTCCGTTTGGTAGAGCAAAACTGTTCAACAAAATAAAGCAATCAGATTTCCATTCTGCTTGCTTTGATGCTGGACAGGACAAGTAAAAAAAAAAAAAAAAAAAAAGAAGAAGTTTCTTGATTTGTTGTTTATTTGATGACTATTTACAGAACAGCCTCAGAGTTGAGATTTAATGTTTTTAATCACAATAGCAAAGGAACTATTTACAGTATTTTTTTAAAATAAAATCATTAGATGAATATTTTTCAGTACATACAATGCATCCAGTCAGAAATTATGAACTACGAAGTATGCATGAACAAGTTTTCATACTTAACACAACACAACTTTATTTTTTTTTGTCTATTTTCTGTTTTATTTTATGATCAAATTGTGAATTTTTTCACAATAATTCATTCAATTTTAATTATTTATTTATTGAATTACCTAACATTCTGTTTTTTTCCCCAAACAAAGTTAGACAATGATTAAAGTGTGTGTGCATCACTCAGTGTATAGGTAGAGAGAGAGAGAGAGTGTGTGTGGCGCTGTGTAACAGTTAAAATATCTACTGTATTCAAAGCCTACAAAAAGCCTACAGACAGCATTTAAAGCTTAGTTTGTAATATTTATAATACACTTATTCTTATAATATAGCCTTCAATAAAAACAATAAATGCTTCTTTGTGTGTTCAGCTGTGTGTGTGCGTGTGTGTAACTGGTCTGTTTATGTTTTAATGATCTGTGTGAACTTGGTGATTCATGTGAACATCCAGTTATAACAAACGGTGAAATATATCAACCTTGTTCTCTGTATCCTTCTCAAAAACCGCGTTCAGAACGAGTTCAGAAGTTTTTTCATCACAGCCAAACTAAAAGCAAGCAGACGGTAAAGGAGAGAGACGGGTGGGGGGTAGAGTGGAGGCAGCGACCGACGCAACTTTTCAGCCGTTTTCACCTCTGACTTACTGTATCAAATACACCGCGTATTTGAAAGAAGTTCGCTAAGTAACTTTAAATATCATACAAACAGGAATAAAGGCGATCTGAAGAAAGTCTGAATACGAAAGAGCAACGTGAACACGAGCCAAGCCAAGCAGAAATCAATCATTGTCTGTGTGTGCATGAGTGCAGGACAGCTCGCGCTGCAGAGACGTGTGTGCAGGAGGGCGGATGCTGTGTGTGACTGGCCGATCACAGAGCGTGCAGACAGTCTGTTATCAAATAAGGGTTCTCCTTCAGCACGAGCACGGATATTGATGAGTTTTACTCGTATCATGCTCATACTTGTCAAAAATGCTTTATCCGTACCGGATACTCGTCTGAAACGAGTATCTGGGTCATCCATACTGTAGACCATGGAAATACTAAATAATCCTTATCTTTTTCAGTTTCTAACAAAAACGCCATATTTGCCGTGGCCCTCTTGTGTTTAGTTTCTATTTTTCATGAATCTTCCTATATCACGAAACCCCCACATGGATCAAATGTGCGAAGACAACATGAAGAGAAGCAATCAGCATCCAGCTGGATCATTACAGGCCGCGGTTGTGAATGTTTGGTTTGACATCGATCGAGAAGAAAGGGTACGATTTATTAATGCAGATCCATCACTGTAACTACACTGCCCGGCCTAAAAAAAAGTCGCCAACAAAAAAAAAGGTCAAACATTTAACATTTCGTTGGACCGCCTTTAGCTTTGATTGCGGCAGCATTCGCTGTGTTTCCAGAAGCTTCTGCAATGTCATCATTTATTTGCATCCTGTTGCATCAATTTTTTCACCAAGATCTTGATGATTGTAGAGTCTGACCACAGCACATCCCAAAGATTCTCAATGGGGTTCAGGTCTGGACTCTGTGGTGGCCAATCCATGTGTGAAAATGATGTCTGATGATCCCTGAACCATCTTTCACAATCTGAGCCCAATAAATTCTGGCACGGTCATCTTGGAATATGGCCGTGCCATCAGGAAAGAAACATCCATTGATGGAATAACCTGGTCATTCAGTATATTCAGGTATCAGCTGACCTCATTATCTGAGATCATACTGTTGCTGAACCTGGACCTGAGCAACTGCAGCAACCCCAGATCATCACACTGCCCCCACAGGCTCATACAGTAGGCACTAGGCATGATGCTGCATCACTTCATCTGCCTTTCCGGCCACATTTCTTCCTGGAAGACGATGGTCCACTATCCTTCCAGTTTTTCATAATGCGTTTGATTGTTCTGAACCCAGTTTTAGTAGTTTCTGCATCTCCTTAGATGTTTTCACCTCTTGATGCCAATGATTTGACCCTTCTCAGACAGACTAACATCTTTTCCAAGACCATGGATGTGTCTTTCCACATGGTTGTTTAGGAAATGAGAAGCAACTCATTGCACCAGTTGGGGTTAAATAACTTGTTGCCAGCTGAAAGATAATCGCCCATGCAGTAATTATCCAATAGGAGGCTCGTACCTATTCGCTTAGTTAAATCCAGGTGGCGACTTTTTTTGGGGCCAGGCAGTGTATTTTCAGGTTTACAAATAGATGTGATGTGTCAGTAAGCAGGATCAGTTCTGATCAATACCGATCATCTTTGTTTATTGTTTATACAGCTGCTGAAGGCGCGACAGCATGCACCGGTTGACAGGTGGACACGTGGAGTAGACCTTATGTCTGATGAGGATGACCCATCGTTGAATGGGTTTCTGGGTCCGGCGACCTCCGCTCACGCGCAGCCAAGAATTATCAGAGCTTTGTGCGATGCTCCAGGAAAGTTAGAGGCAAACTTGGCAGCACCACCTTCTCTGAGCAGGCGCAGTATTGCTGCTATTCATATGCTGATTAGTCATTACCGACCAGACGCAGTTTCACTCACAGCTGGTTCCGCTCCATTCATATGCTAATTAGGGCCGTTAGCACATGCGCACTTGCCATGGGTCGTTTCTGACAATATGTGGCACAGATGAACGTGGCATTTGCAGGGTGTAAAACTGTCAGGAACTGCCGAAAATCAGGTTCATATCCGGGCGTTTATGAGGACGGAAATCTGACTTTTCGTGCAGTGATATATATAATAGGATTTATATATGATTTACATTTCACTATTGCTCCACTGACTGTCAGAGTTGTATTGCCCTGTAGCTGGTTTGGCTTGTAACTTTCACGAGCACCATCCTGCTCAACCTGGACCTGGGTCTGGCTGTCTCCATCGGCTTTTCTCTGCTTACTGTCATCTTCAGAACACAGTTGTAAGTACACACCTCAAATTATTAATCAGTGATGTCAAATATCCTCTCAGATTTACATTTTCACAGAGCTACAGGGCAGTTCTTCTATGGAATTATATTTGTGCCTTATTTTTGAGCAAACAAAGCTGTATTTTGAGCGCAGAAAGATGATTTTTGCAGGAACACGAGTTAAACTTTGAGCAGAAAATATTTTCACGCAAAGGATAATTTAAATTGACCAAACAAAAACAAATCCCATGCACACAAAATTGATTTCTGTATGCTCCTGTGCAGACCCACGGCGATTAAAAACAGAAAACTGGCTCTCAGTTTTATTAATCTGCTCCATCAATGTTTCCTCCTCTCCACGGCACACATGCTCGCAGTATATCATCTGCGCTCAGTTCTCTCAATGCGCTCGCTCAACTTAATGCAGTGTTACACTTGTGTCACAATTCCAACCAATCACAAGCCTTGGATAAAGTCACCTGATTGGCTGCTTCATAGGCTCCCGGACTAACCGGCAACACTGTAAAAAGTAAGATCCAGTGCCACTGGTGATATCAGGTAAAGAGGAGTACGGCGTCTAACTCCACGTGTTCGGTTAGTTTTATATTTTTATATTGTTACATGAATTATACATTTATCTGTCTTTCGCATGAAGGACGAATTTTGTTTAACATTTAGGGAAAACGGCCATCTCTCTTTGATTTTTCTCTTTTTTTAAACTTCTAGCTTATCTTTCCCAGGACGTCTAACCAGAACCAGCTCATGTAAAATGAGAAAAAAAATTAGTTACAATTATATTTGTTCATAGTAGTAGTGATGCTTGTGAACTGTACGGATTTCTCTTGTTTCTTCTTTTCTTCATCTCTCATCTGTTTCTTTCTTTAGGTAATACCAGACACTGAACACTTTTACCACACATTCTCTGGACTTGGCGAACTTTGACCTGATCCCACTTTTTATATTATGGAGAAACAATAAATATGTCGCAGTGCACAAAATCAAGTCTTCCAGTGCATCTATCATTAAAAGCTTTTTTTTTTTTTTTTATCAATTATAGCTATTGTGCTGAAGTAAATCATGTGGATACTACAGTTAAGATACTATGATGATCACTACTGTAAGGTTTACACACACTGCAAATAGTCAACGAGTTAAAAGCATAATTTTTTACAAACAAATTCTATTTTGTCCTTTCTTTCCTTTTGTTAGCTTTGTTCATATCCCTCCTGTTGGTATATTTTATGTAGCACTCTGTTATAACCAGCATTAGCTGCTGCAGACAGCTGTTGGTTTACCTGATATGTCACAGTGATATTAAGTGCTTCAGCTGCAACGTCCCTCTCCAAACTGTCAAGACTGACCCACTCCAGAGAAGTTCTTTGAAAACTCGATTTTCTGTTTTGTTACATGTATACAGCTTGTCTTTTTTAAAATTTATGCAAACAATGATAAACACCTGGCATAAATTATGTGATGTGAAAAAATAATTAACGGATGTTACCTCCTCATCACTTGCAGGATATATCATTTTAAAAAAAGAAAATTACAGATCAACTAACATACTATAGATGCTTATATAAACCTATTTGAATGTATAATAAATTATCACATAATAAACAAATTAAAAAATCTTTTAAATTGGAAAAAGAAACGTTATCATATCCTCATGAGGCCTCATGAGACACTAGACATTTTGACACAGCTGCCAAGAGATTGGCTGTGTCCGAATGTCCACCCTATTCCCTACATAGGGCCCTATATAGGGATCACGCCATTTTGTAGGGGTGTCCGAATGTCTAGAAAGAAAAAAGTAGTGCACTAAAAGTTACCCACAATGCATCTTGAAAACTAGTGAGCTTCGATGGTCCCTAGACGGGACAATATAGACCACAATGCATTGCGGTCAGGAGAGCTGAATGGCGCAAGGTGTTGCACACATCGAGCGGCAGAAAAAAAAGAGAGAAAAAACAACAGAAAAGAGATTAAACACAACATAAGTAAATAAAATACCTTCATTCAAAATTACAGATTTGATTTGGAATTAAATCTTTTCGTGCGTCGTGAGTGCCGCTGTGGTTGCCACGGTGACAGCTGGTGATCACATGATTTGCGGCGGGGAAAAAGTAGTCAGCTTAGTGTCCGAATCACAGGCAGAATGAGGGCACTAGATAGTCTGCTATGTAGTGCAGCCCTATGTAGTGAATGAGGGGTAGGGAGGACATTCGGACACAGCCATTGTCATGAAGACATTTGAGACAGTCAGTGTGCGCTCCATCTGCTGGCTGTGGATGTGTACTGCAGCTGAGGGAAACGCTGTCTGGAGCTGTCTTGTCTCTGGCTCGGTGTATAATAAAAGATACGTTGTCAACCTTCTGTTTAGTGTTTCCTTTGTGGTTAATATCTTGGAATTATCCTCTGTGATAAAATGAGTATTTTCATATAAATTCCCAAGCGATTGGAACCTGTATTAAGCATTGACAGATTAATAGACCCAGTCTCTTCAAGATTCACCATCTATTGGCACTGGATCTTACTTTTTACAGTGTTGCCGGTTAGTCCGGGAGCCTATGAAGCAGCCAATCAGGTGACTTTATCCAAGGCTTGTGATTGGTTGGAATTGTGGCACAAGTGTAACACTGCATTAAGTTGAGTGAGCGCATTGAGAGAACTGAGCGCAGATGATGTACTGCGAGCATGTGTGCCGTGGAGAGG
Source organism: Atherinomorus stipes (assembly GCA_023101725.1). NCBI lineage: Eukaryota > Metazoa > Chordata > Actinopteri > Atheriniformes > Atherinidae > Atherinomorus > Atherinomorus stipes. Next base: position 241,985 of record JALJCO010009510.1, on the reverse strand, counting down.
AGGAAACATTGATGGAGCAGATTAATAAAACTGAGAGCCAGTTTTCTGTTTTTAATCGCCGTGGGTCTGCACAGGAGCATACAGAAGTCAATTTTGTGTGCATGGGATTTGTTTTTGTTTGGTCAATTTAAATTATCCTTTGCGTGAAAATATTTTCTGCTCAAAGTTTAACTCGTGTTCCTGCAAAAATCATCTTTCTGCACTCAAAATACAGCTTTGTTTGCTCAAAAATAAGGCACAAATATAATTCCATATTCTTCTAGGAATGATACCATTTTGATACTTTTCAGATCCCACTATTCTGTCTTGGGCAATCTACCAGGCACTGACCTGTATCTGGACACAGACATCTACAAGGAGGTAAGAAAATGCTTCAAAATCATGAATCCACAAACGTTTAAAGGCTGAACTGACAAAAGATTGTTTTACATTTATCATATGTGATATTTAGCCGTAATCATATTCAGATTTATTCATTTAGCTTCTGAGAATTCAAAGACTAAATGGCTTTCCAAAAACCATCTGTGCTGCTTGAGTGTTTGCCAGTCCTCGACCTTAACTACATCCTCAGTCTAGGCTATATGGAATACTAGCATGTTACATGCACTTATTCAATGTGGTATCAAAGTATACATCAGATTGTTTGCATAAAAATCACCTGTACTGTGGGAAGAATGATAACCATTAACCAAATAAGCAGCTAAACAAAGTTGTCAATTTGGCAGTCTTCCCTTGTACATAATGTTTCTTATGTCTATGAATACCACATGGAAAATTCATATTGTGTACCGTGTTGGCAAAAGAAACCCAATTGCAAAAAAAAGTTGTGGCAGGGTCTTGCTAGCCACTATGTAGAAAAGAAAACCATTTTCTTTGAAGAACAGCGCATAAATATGAGGGAACTGAGGTGAGCAGCTGCAAGTCCTGAGAGAGAGAAATGTCCCATTTTGCAGGATTTTAGCTGCTGAATTGTTCAGTCTTTGCATTTCAAGATGTGCCAAATGTTTTCAAAAAGGTCTGGACTGGCCTGCCTGCCCATCAAATAGCTGTACTTGTTATTATAAATCACTCCAGATGCAGGATATGGCTTAGCAGCACTATCTTACTAAAATACTCAAGGTCTTCACAGAAGAACACATCCTCTGGATAGGGACACGCACTGCTCCAATTTCTTTCTTTTTCCTTCTTAAACACACACACACATATATACTGTATATATATATATATATATATATAAACAGTATTCATATTAAAGCAGTACAAGAAAAAAAAAATACAGTATAATCGCAGTACGCAGCATCTCCCACCCCCCACCCCTAATCATTCAAGCCAACTGAATTGTCCCTCTTGTAAATGAATCCCCTCCTCAACAAACAGACGTTTTGGTTTGTGGACAACAATCTAAAGACAATAAACAAAGACAAATTGGATGTAAATAAATAAATATGTGACATATGTACTTTGTGTAAGGAGAAAACAAACAAATCAATAACAGGAAAAAGAGGAAAAAAAAAAAAAAATGAGAATGACAGCTGCTCGCCGCTTGCATCCTGGTTCAGTGAATGAGAACCTGCACTAAAGGAGCAACTGGAAAAGTAGTATTGTTATAAAGGTAGGCACTGGTTCAGGGAGAGTATGGCAGGACGGCAAAGTAGACACCAGGGGCCTCATGTACAAAGAGTTGCGTGGATTTCCTACTGAGACCCGGCGTACGATCAAATCCTGAAATCGTCATACGCACAAAAGTTTTCAGATGTATGAATCTGTGCGCACGCATGGATCGAAGTACTTTTCCTTTGTACATCCCAATCAACGTGGAATTAAGCGCACATGTTGGAGTACCTGACGCCTCCCTGTCCACACCCCCAACATAAATACGCAAATGACATTTAAATGAGATCTGCACCGGAGATTCTCCTCTCTGCAAGACAAAATATGAGCATGACAGTGAATGCAAAAATGTGCACTTTAGCACGCTGATGTCTGGCATCACACCCCCGACGCTGGTGTCTCCGGTGAGTTTCTGTGGTCTCCTACTGTCACGCTTCTACTGCACGTAAAAACATGGCGGTAGCCCGTAAAACATGGCTACATGACATGGTAGCCACCACCGAGCCAACCCGTTCGATGCATCTACCGTATGAATGATATGAACGGCAAGTAGGGATGTAGCGATATCCACATCTTACGGTATGATATTATCTCGATATGAACCTCACGGTACGATATTTATCTCGATATTGTGGGGAGGCTCACGATAACAATAATGATGGTATAAAATGCTTTGACGAGTCATTGTTACAATATTTATTGTCAAATTCAAGGTTGTAACATTTTGACCTGCTTGAAAAACTTTATCTGAAGCTGAAATTCAAGTAAAAATCCAACATATATTTATTGAGAAGACGGCCCAGGTACTATATTAAGTAAACTCAACCAGCATTAAAACAGCCTGTTTACTAAGTAAAAAGATCCAGGCACAAAGAAACTGCCTCGTCTTTAGTAGTCAATAAATTTGAAATAAATAACCCCCCCCCCTGTCTGCCAGTGGTCAGTCAGATGTCTGACAACTAAACTTCTACAGGCTCCGTGCGGACATGATTGGGGCGCCATGATGCCGACAATCAGCTGATCAGATGCTCTTCTGCATCCGCTGCTGCAGGTTAAACGGAGAGTTTTAATGAACAGCTGATTTAGGTGGTGAAAAAATAAGAAAATGTGTACAATGTGCGTGTAGGGATGTAACGATATTGTCGATATCGCCGGACGTAACTGCCGCGATATCGTCGTGGTCTTGTCACGGTATGAAACAGCGTGTCTCTTGACACAAAAATAATAGTTTTCAGCCCGCTCTATGCGTAGTGTAACGTACTAAACTACATAGACCATGATCCTTTGCTACCAGTGCGCTCTTTTGAGCCAATGGGAGCACACGAAGCCCCCACGCACAGGAAAAACAAGGTGAAAGGCGGTCAGGTGAATACAGCATGGATATACACGAGGATGGAAACAGCTGTTATTCTCCACGAGAAGCGAGAACTTCGTTCCTGTTCTGGAGGCCGCAGCGACAAGAAAGTTAGTTTTGGTCCGGTTATTCCTCCGTGAGAAGCTTCAGCCGTGACGCCGCGGAGATCACCGTGTTGACTTGGTGACTTTATATTTAATGAGGAACTTGGTCCGGGGGGGGGGGGGTTGTGCATGCGGTGATGTCCGTGTATTAAACGCCTCGTGTGCTGTACACATTTTCGTATTTTTTCACCACCTCGATCAGCTGTTCATTAAAACTCTCCGTTTAACCTGCAGCAGCGGATGCAGAAGAGCATCTGATCAGCTGATTGTCGACATCACGGTGCTAGGTATTAGAACTTTTCCTGCTGCAACACACCTGACTTCAATCAATGGGTAATTAGCAGACTTGTGCAGCCAAGCTCTGGACATCAGGTGGTGTGTTGAAGCAGGGAAGCCCTGAAGACCAGCAGGATGCCGGCCCTCAAGGACCGGAGTTGCCTACCCCTGGTGTAGAAGTTCATACATATGACTGACCACTGACAGACAGGCGGACTTACTTATTTTAAATTTATTGACTACTAAAGATGAGGCAGTTTCTTTGTGCCTCGCTCTTTTTTTTTCACTTAGTAAATAGGCTGTTTTATTGCCTGGTTGAGTTTATTTAATCTAGTACCTGAACTGTCTTCTCAATAAATATGTTGGATTTTTACTTGAATTTCAGCTTCAGCAAAAGTTTTTCAGGCAGGTCAAAATGTCATAACCTTGAATTTGACGATAACTATTGTAACAATGACTCGTCAAAGCATTTTATACCATCATTATTGTTATCGTGAGCCTCCCCACAATATCGAGATAAATATCGTATCGTGAGGTTCATATCGAGATAAATATCGTACTGTGAGATGTGGATATCGTTACATCCCTATGCGCGAGGCCTTTAATACACATACATCACCGCATGCACAGCCGCCGCTGCCCCCCAGACCAAGTTCGTCATTAAATATAAACTCGCCAAGTCAACACGGCTATCTTCGCGGCGTCACAGCTGAAGCTTCTAACTGAGGGATAAGTGGACCAAAACAAACTTTCTTGTCGCTGCGGCCTCCAGAACAGGAACAAAGTTCTAGCTTCTCGTGGAGAATAACAGCTGTTTCCATCCTTGTGAATATCCATGCTGTATTCACCTGACCGCCTTTCGCCTTGTTTTTCCTGTGCGTGGGGGCTACGTCTGCTCCCATTGGCTCAAAAGAGTGCTCTGGCAGCAAAGGATCATGGTCTATGTAGTTGAGTATGTAACACTATGCATAGAGCGGACTGAAAACTATAGTTTTGTCTCAAGAGACACGCTGTTTAAAGGGACTTGAGGCAAGATTAAGAAACGAAAGTCGCGACTGGCGCTTCAGGTAACTGCAGCCACGATCAAAGCTGTCACGGGAGCGTGCTCAAACTGAAGCTATAATGTTGTTTACTAACCTTTTTCTCCGTCATTACACTTTTTAGTGTCTTTCAGTCGATCTGGATCGTTTGCTGACGGCAGAAGAATCCATAAAAATCGCTGACAGTGTTTGAATTTACCGCGACCGGCTTCGTCCTATATCAAAACTGCGGATGTAGGTCATTTGACGTCACGTCCGCATGGCAGAGCTGAAAAGCTATAATGTTGTTTACTAAGCTTTTTCTTCGTAGTTATACTTTTTAGTGTCTTTCAGTTGATCTAGATCGTATTCTGACGCCAGAATAATCCATAACTATCGCTAACAGTGTTTGAATTTAACGCGACCATCTTTTTCCTGCATCAAAACAGCGGATGTAGCGTCATTTGACATCACGTCCGCAGGGCAGCGCGGGAAATTCGGACACCGAATTGCAGCGCACTTTGCAGCACACAGCCTGTTCAAGGCAACGGAGAGAAATGTGGGTGGAAACGTTCTTTTTGGTATTTAGCGCTTCATCACCCATTAGTATAAAAAAAAATGGACATGCAGGTTTGGGTTTTTTAAAATTCCTGCATCAAGTCCCTTTAATACAGTAACAAGACCACGACGATTTCGCAGCAGTTTACCCACCGAGATATCGTGATATCGACAATATCATTACATCCCTAACGGCAAGTTCAAAGCTTAGAGGAGCACTTCAGTCTTTAATCAGATTACTGATTAAAGGAAAAACTTTTGAACAAAATAATAAATTTTTGTGAATAGATAACAGGAGAAATTACACAATATCCCTTTAACTTTACTAAGACTGCCATCCTAAAGTGTTGTTTTTCTTCCCCAATCATCTTACTGACCTGCTACCAGTTGACTAACGAGGAACAACCTTTTTAGTTTCACTGTTTAGTTTCATTTTAGTATCACTGTTTGTGCCTTTTGTTGCCTCTGCTGCAACTTTTCTTTAGATATGTTGCTGCTCATTGTTTTCATAAGACACTAAAATACCACATTTACAACATTCAGTGTTTTTCTATGCTCTATTGTGAATCAGATATTAATTTATAAGAGTTTTAAAATCTTCTTTTGCTTGTAACTACAGGCTAAAGAGATTCCAGGAATTAAAATCTTCCGCTCATCAGAAACCATCTACTTCACAAATGCTGAGATGTACTTGAATGTCCTTCAACAGAAGGTGTGTATTTTTAAAAAAGTAACACACAGTTGTGCTTGAAAGTTTACATAACCTTCCATTAAAGACAAGAAAAAAATCAGCTGCCTGTGAAATAAGTTGAAATTGACAAAAGTAATGATAAATTTGATAAACATTTATGAACATTATGACATTGACAATTGTGGTTCAATAATGTAAAAAACATGAATTATCTTTTAATTATCTTTTAAACCAAAAACTCAGAATGAACATCTTATTTTACCAAATTATTATTTAGTATTTTTTATTATTACTTTTTTAGTTTCTTGTTATTTGAATCACTGTTGGGAATTTAGCCTTTTCTTTAATAGGAGGGTATGTAAACTGTAATCCTGTCAGCTGCTTACAGCTTCCTTAATACACTGTTGTCTCGCTATCTCCTCGCTGTCTTAACTCTGATGCTTGACCTTTGTGCACAGTGCGGGGTTGATCTTGGGAAGCTGCAGATGATCAAGAAGAAACATGAGGCAAAGCAGAAGCGTAAACAACAAAAAGAGGAAAAGAAAGCCAAACATGAAGCAAAGAAACAAGTATGATCCAAAAACGCATAAAGTTCTGCTCATTCTTTAATTATGTTGATCAGTTCTAACAATCATCCGTTAAATTTCTGATAGTTTTTTTTATCTTGCCAGAAAAAACTCTCCAATCCGGAGTCTGATGGCACAAAGACAATGAAAGATTCAGAGCTGAACAACGGGAAGGTTTCTGCAGTAACAGAGGAGATGTGTGATAATAATGGTGTAGCTTTAAACCCAACAGAATCAGCAAACAGCCCTAGCAACGGCCAAGTGAACTTGGCTTATGAATCTGACATAACTGAATTGGACCTAGAATCAAATACAGGCTACCATGTTGATGACGAAGTAACTACAGCTTCACATCACAACGATGAAGACAATGCAGTGACCTGCAGATCAGACACACACAGCATCATCCTGGACATTTCAGCAACCAGCTTTGTGGACACAGTGACTCTGAAGATGCTGAAAAATGTACGTCTCAGTTAGAATAATTAATTGAATCCTTAGATATCTAAATAAGTAAATCTGTGTGTGACAACAGCCATTTTCATAAAGATCAAACAAACAAACAACGATGTTTCCTTTTGTTGCTTCAGATTTTCAGAGACTTTGGAGAGTTTGATCTGGACATCTATCTTTCTGGCTGCCAAGGTGAGAGAGACACCAAACAGAGACAGAGAATGAAGACGCTGCAAATTTTGATATTGTATTCAACTTCAGTGGCGTAACCATGATGAAATACTGTGTATGATCACATAATGCCTTTCTTGTCATAATGTGTACTTGTCTGTCTGTTTGTGCCGCCATGTTGTAGTCTGTGTGGTGGAGCAGCTGGAAAGAGCCAACTTCTTCTCCGAGTTCATCCCGAAGAGCAAGCTCTTTGTCTCAGTTCATGATGCAGTGCTTCATATTCTCAAAAAACACGAGCAAACAGACTTCAGGCTTGTAAGTGGATGTTATTTATACTCTTTATATCTCAAATGTACCTTTTGCTCATGACTGCTGTGATGTTGTCTTAAATCTTCACACACTCAGGCCTAAATCTTTTTTTCCCCACCAGGATGTTTCTTGTGATACCCACATGTGACCAACAGGGGACACATTGTTTGGAATCAAGCAATCCTCCTTCTCCTCTTCCTCCTCCTGCTTTCAACCAGCAGCTTGTTCCATTGCACACTACTGGTCAGAAATGTCTCCTCTTTCAGTGAGGAAAAATGCACCACCTTTATACAGGGAGTTGTTGCTGTGGCAACAGGCTTTTTAGGATATGGTCTCATGAGATGATCAGAAATGCATCATCGCAGTTCTCTCTCTATGTGGTGCTTGTGAGAGACAATGAAGGGGTGGGAGTTGAGTGGGGGAATGTAACACTGGACTAATCGGAGTCTGTATAACTGTATGAGAGAGTAGAGACTGAGTGAAGGGAAGAAATTCATATGTGAGAGATTTTTGTTTTGAACAGAAAGGCCCAATATGCATGTGTATGTTTCATCAGTCTGCACTCTTGAAGAGAAAACACAATGAACAGGCTGTCAGTTCATCATGGCTAATCACTAAAGTCATATTTCTAACCTACATGGATATTCATCAAGTTGGGCATGATGTCCTGGGCCTGTTTCTCCAAGCAGGACTACTGAAAACCCTGAGTTGTTTAACCCTGAATTGAGGGAAACTGCGAGTTTTCCATTTCACAAAGGAAGGTAACCCAACCCAGGGACAGAGTAACTCTAGTCTGTTTCACAAAGACAGGTAACTTAGGAGGGGCTTGAATCAGGTTTTTGATTATATTGATACAGTGAATGGCGATTGTTTGACAATATCTCAAATTCAGTCAAGATACGAAATTCAGTTCAATTTGATTTAGGACCCACTGCTCAATATAAAAAGACAGGAAAGAATATTACAAGTTATAAACAGTTATTGTTTTCTTAACATAACTCCTTATATTACTTGAAATGCCATATGCAGTACAATCTTCCTTATTTCATATCCAGAGGTGGACATTTCAGGTGCCAGAAAGCAAAAATCCTGCAATGTTTTTGGATCAACCTGGACATTTAAAACAGGTGTTTTCGCTAACCAGCTCATCTACCTGCGGAGGAGCTGAACTAATTAAATTCAGCTGTTTTAGTGATTTGGGGGCCAGGGATGTCCATCTCTGGTCATATCTATCCACTACACAACTATGAAAATGTATTGACATGAGAATCCGCACTCCAGTGGAAAATGGAGAGGGACCCAACTGCAGTCATGATGGTTGATAAGGGTGTTGCCATACGCCAGAAATCCCAAATGGAAGTTTCTTTTTCGTGTAACGAACTTCCACTTGAGACTTTCGGTGCTCTCATTGGTGGTGACACGCCCACCACACCAATGAGAGCACTGTAAAATCTAACCCTAGCCCTAAACCTTCCCCCAATCCTAACCACCCGACTTCATGACATGCCCACTACACCACATGCCTCTGGGTTGCAAGCCACAGATAGATACTCTTGGCGGTGTTTAAAGGTAGAGTTTGAAGTTTCCCCTCTGAAAATAAACGTTAGACTTGCGCAAGTGAAATCCGTCTCAAACCGCACCTTTGGGCCTTTACTCGTGAGCCGTGGTGAGTTTGAATGAAACTCCCTCTCCCCCTGTCTGTAATTCGCTCTTTAGCTTTTGCCTCGTAAATCCTCCACCATCTTTACCTTTCTGCTCTTCCTTTGTTGATTTCCAGCGACACGCGTTGAGTCTTTATTTGCGCATGCGCTGTGTCTTGTTCTAGGTTTGTAGTGTTACTTAATCATCATAACGCCACCCACAGCCTTGTATGATGTGCTGCAGCGGTTTCATGGGGATGGTGAAACCTTTCCTCGGATTTCTGCTATCGGTTTCACACCTAAACCGGCTTCAGCTCCGTGTGGACTAGGCCTTAGATAGTGCACATTGAAAAAAACAGGGTTAACACTTGTTTGGCTTTTACCCTTCTGAGCTCTGACGGAGAGGCTTGAAGCTGAATAGGCTGAAGAACGAGGCGGCCATTACCTTTAACTAAAGGTAGAATCCAGAGTTTTCCCCCTGAAAATAAACACTACACTTGCGCAAGTGAAATCCACCTCAATCCGCACCTTTGGGCCTCTACTCTCATGTGGTGGTGACTTTGTTTGCAACTCCTTCTCCCCCTGTCTGTATTTTGTTTTTTTCCCTTGTTTTGGTGTGTTCGGGGCATTCTTAGCTAGAGATTTGCGTATTTGTCTCTAACTAATGACAGAGCTAAGGGCGTAGCACTCTGTAGGGATAACCACATCGACTGGAGTAGTCACTGACCACGTTTACATGCCATCAAAATTCGGGTTAAGGTCAATATTCCGGTTTCTGAAAGATCAGGAATAACCCGTTTACATGCGTGAGCAGACAGAGTTACTCCTGTATACATGATTACTGAAATCTATTGGAATATCCCGACCCAAACCGCGACGCACGGAAAACGTCATGATGATGGTGGATAATGAACCATCTGGGGCCACCGCGGTGCCGAAATAACACCGATTGGCTTTACCGCGGATCCGCGAGAGGCAGCGGGCTTGACTGCAGTCCGGAGTGCTGGTACTGACCCACCAGCATTACTTGACGGATCATAGAAGGAGAGAACGTGTCCTGAAAATGCAGCTCGGAGCACATCCACGCTTCCCGTTTCCAGCAGAGTCCCCCGGACAGATGAAGGTCTCAGCCAGGACTGGTGGAAACGGTTGTAATGATGAAGTTAACAGACTCCGGCTGGAGTCAGTGAACTTTCCTCTATCACATCTTCACCAAACTTTTCCAGATGAGTGATGGAGCCCCGCGAAGTAACTGTTTGCACACCAGCTCCTCTCGGGATGAGTGTTGCCATGGTGATGTATAAACTAGCAAGCTGTGCAGAGCACTGTCTGATCGCGAGTACAAAATACTCCCTGTAATTTAATCAAAACGCCAAAAAAGCTTGCAGATAGAGCATGCGCAGAACACAATTAAATATTCCTTTCAATGGAGATATTCCAATAAGCGTTTACATGACCAAATATTCCGGTTAGAAAAGGAGTAACCCAGGGGTAATATTCGGGTTTTTAAAAACCCAAAAATGAGCATATTCGGGTTTTTGCCAGTGTTTACATGGCCGTGCGCAACCCGGTTATTGCTAATATTCCGGTTATGAAAGAGTTATGAAAGAGTTATTGGCTGCATGTAAACGCAGTGATTCAAATAGAATAAAAAGAATAGAATAGAATAGAATAGAATAGAATAGAATAGAATAGAATAGAACGTTACTGTCTGTTCAACCGAACAGAAATTCTTCTTTTAAACACATTATATTAAAAGACTCATTAAGACACGAAAAATCACCCAGAAAAAGAGTAAAATACTAAAATCCCAAATAAAGTCATCAAAACAAACAGACAGCACGCAACATGATCAACAACAACAGTGCTACCGGGCGTTATTAAGGACAGTGAATGCAGTTGCATTGGGAATGAACGATTTCTTGTGAATGTTTGTCTGAGCTATTGGGGTTCTGTATCTCCTGCCATCAGGCAGGAGAGAGAGTGATGGAGAGGGTGAGTAGCATCCTTCATGACACGGGTCCTTAAATTGTACTTGTAAAAATCCATCATTTGTAAATCCAAAAGCCTCTAATAGCACAAAGGACTGCGAAATGAGGAAAATAAAAAAAACTGGCTTTCTATAATAAGTAGTGTTTTTTTGTTTTGTTTTTTTCAATTAAAGGGACTAGAGGCAGGAATTGCGAAAGAATGAACAAGCATGTCCAGTTTTTTAATGCTAATGGGTGATGAAGCGCTAAAAAAACAAAAAGAACGAAGCCACCCACATCTCTCTCCGTTGCCTTGCCCGCAGCGCCAGTTGTGAGTCTCATTTCTTAATGTTGCCTCAAGTCCCTTTAACATTTTAACATCTTCAAGATCAGAGTTGGCAATACACCAACAAAAGTAACAAATGGGGAGAAAAAAAAGGAAAAGAGCATTATCAGGTAACAGAGCAGTTTCCAAAGACAGGGCCTTGTTCACATTACAGTCACATATATACCTATACAAACCCAACACATCTGCATTTAATCAAAGTACATCAATATTGCAAAACAAAAGAAGAAGGAAAAAAAAAAGCTTGCAACCCACCAGTGTGTTAGGTTACGTAGTATGACGTATTAGGGCCCCGTGTTTTCATTTATACAGTATCCTCTCTTATCTGTCTATAGCAGGGGTGGCCAAGTTCGGTCCTCGAGAGCCACAATCCTTCAGCTTTTAGATCCAACCCTTCTCCAACATGCCCAAATTACCTCATGTGCATGTCATTCAGCTCTGCGGAGACCTGATAACGAGCCATGCATCTGATTCAGGTGTGTTGGAGAAGGGGTGGATCTAAAACTTGGAGGATTGCGGCTCTCGAGGACCGAACTTGGCCACCCCTGGTCTATAGCATAGTCTTTCAGAGGAGAAAATATTTGCCAGTCCGTTAAACCTTTCCTCAATTGAGACATTTTTTATTTTAGTCTTCCAATGTCTTAAAGGAATAGTTCACCCTCAGAATGATTTAACTTTATTTTCCACTTACCCTGATGGTGAGCAAGACTCTGGACCACTTTTTTAATATGTCAAATGCAGCCGGAGATCAGGACGACTTCTCGTTTCCCCCCCAATGGAGTTCGCCAGGGTCCGAGCCAAAAAGGTCCATAAAAGTCCACAAAAAAATAGTCAATATTCCTCCATACTGCTCGTCCCATGTAATCCAAGTGTCCTGAGTGGGTAGCGTCCAGAATTTACTTGAAACTACGCCATTTAGTATATTTTTAGAGCCTAAAAAGGAGTATTGTTTACATCCATGAAGCACGCACATGCGCGGTCACGAAACTACGGAAGCCTATTTCATATAAAGAAGATCATCTGAGTAATTCAGTTGTCCTCAGTATTGTAGAGTTGTTTGTGATGTTTGTAAGATGTTTTACTGCGCAACACTATCATTGTGCTCTTTAATTTAATTAAAATGATGGCCAATATCTGATCTGTACTTTGAATTAATTTTCTTTACTTATTTTTTTTAATCTTTTGAAATGTAACCGTACATCTTGTCTATGTTTTCTAAGAAGAGATAATGAAGGAGTAAATTGTTGTAAAGTGTTTTTGAGGATCTTGTTTTGACTCCATCTGCATATAGGGAATTTTCCTATACCGCACTGTGGTGATAAATAATTACATTTACCTGTTAGGCACGTCCTCAAATATGCTGTCATGTGAGATGATCGTGGATACGGGATCATCAGTCTCAATATTGCCAGCTCAGGTTTATGAAAACTCATTCAATCACATGCCTCTGAGAAAAGCACAGATTCCCTTGGTGACAAATTTAAGACAAGAAATTCCAGTGCTGGGTATACTAAACACACAGATACACATGATGGACAGTCTGCTCCAGCCTCCTTTTATATTGTGGAGTCAGGCTCACTGCTGCTGGGGTTGGATTTAATCAAAGCACTCAACATCGTCATCATGGGAAACAGAGTGATACCCAAAGCAGAACAGAAAGTCAGGGAGGTAACTGTTACACCTCCACCTGCCACCACAGCTCCACCTCCACCTACCATAGGCTGTGCGAAAAATTTTGTGCACAAAGTCAGAGAGGATGTAAAGCCAGTGCAACAGAAATTAAGGAGGTTGCCATTTGCTGTTAGAGACGCTGTTTCAGCAGAGTTGAAACGGCTACTGGAGGACGACATTATTGAAAGAATTGATGCATCTCCCTGGGTGTCGCCGATTGTGGTGACTCAGCGGAAGAATTCAACTAGAATACGCATGTGTTCAGATCTTAGAGAACCCAACAAGGCCGTAGTGACTGATAGTTACCCCATTCCACATATGGAGGAGCTCTCTTCAGAGCTCAGAGGTGCAACCATATTCTCTACCATCGATCTCGCAAACGCCTACCATCAAGTCCCTCTACATGAGGACAGCAGGGATTTAACTGCTTTCATAACCCACGAAGGACTGTTCAGATACAAGCGAGTCTGCTATGGGCTTGCATCAGCATTTCATAAGATGATGTCCATCGTGCTGCAAGGTCTGACAGGAGTTCAAGCATATTTGGATGACATTATAGTCTACTCATCTTGCCGTACAGAGCATGAAAAACACTTGAAAGTAGTACTACACAGACAACAGGAAGCTGGACTATGCCTGAACACAGAGAAGTGCAAGTTTTGTCAGGAAAAGCTAACTTACCTGGGCCACACAATAACTAAAAATGGTTTGCTGCCAAATGATGGCCACATCGAGGCTATTTGTGACGCCCCGCCACCCACTGATGCCACTTCTCTCAGATCCTTCCTTGGCCTGACATCATGGTACTCCAAGTTCATATACAGAACTATGCAGCAGTTGTGGAGCCTATAAGAGCAGTGTTTCGTCACACTACATTTTCATAGACTGATGATGCACAGAGCAGTTTCCAGCAGGTAAAACAGCTGATTACTGACAGTCCAGCCCTCACGATGTTTGACCCCTCACTGCCCACCATAGTGTCCACTGACGCCTCGGACTATGGCATAGGCGGTGTACTGACACAGATACATCCAGACAGCTCTGAAAGGACAATGGCATTTGCTTCTCGCTCACTGAGTGCTGCGGAGAGAAAATACTCAGTGGTGGAAAAAGAAGCATTGGCCTGTGTCTGGGCCACAGAGTGCTGGAGGACCTACTTATGGGGAACAAAACTCAGTTTGCGAACAGATCACCAGGCTCTGACCACACTTCTGAACACAAAAGGCATGGGTAGGGCGGGTATGAGAGTGGCACGCTGGTCTGCCAGGTTACTCTGTTTCAACTACGACATTGCCTACAGGCCCGGTGCACAGAACCATGTAGCAGACTGCCTCTCTCGTCTGCCACTGCCATACGACCAAGACAGCTCCACAGACATGGAGCCTGAGACTGTTGCTGCGGTGACTGTTCTTCTAACTGCTGTCCCTATGTCCAGTTTCGCTGAAGTTTGCCCTTCCTGCCCAGAGTTACAACAATTGCGCAAGTTTATGACAAAAGGATGGCCTGCATCCCCAAAAGGCCTGCCAGCAGACATGATGCCTTACTACCAGATGAGGAACGAATTATCAGTGCATGAGTCACTTGTTTTAAGAGGGAGGTACAGATTAGTGGTCCCAGTACAGCTACGTTCACACATGGTGCACCTGGCGCATGAGAGCCACCAAGGTATAGTGCGTACCAAGCAAAGACTCAGGGACTTGTATTGGTGGCCCAAGATGGATGCCCAGGTACAGTCAGCCATTGCTACATGTATGCCCTGTCAGCTAAATGACAAAACAGCTAGGATGGCCCCAGCACCGATGACACCTGTTCCCCTACCGGATGGACCTTGGCAAAAGCTAGCAGTGGACATTGTTGGCCCATTTGAGACGGGCCCTGCCGATTACAAGTTTGCTATTACCATGGTGGACTATTACTCAAAATGGCCAGAAGTATGTTTTGCTTCACAGTGCACTACAGCTACAGTGATTTGCTTCATGAGTACTGTGTTTAGCCAAAAGGGGAACCCAGTGAGTGTAGTGACAGATAATGGCCCACAATTTACCTCCTCAGAACTGTCTGTTTTCCTGAAGGACCGAGATATCCAGCACATCAGGACCACGATCTACCATCCAGAAGGAAATGGGGCAGTGGAGAGGCTGAATAGGGTGTTAAAAGAAAGCATCCTTACTACACAGAGAGAGAGAGCCCCATGGAAAGCTCATGTCACTGAATTCAATCAAGTTTATAGGGCTACTCCACATGCAACCACAGGGATATCACCCTTCCAACTGATGCATGGCAGAAAGATGAGAACAAAACTCACTGTTCAACCAGAAGTTACAGTCGTTCAAGATGAGGAACTGAGAGACAGAGTCAAAAAGAAACAGTTACACATGAAAACGTATACAGATGCCAAGAGACATGCCAAGGTTCCTAAGCTATACCCGGGAGTTTTGAGCGGGTGAGAAAACCCGCTCAAAAGGGAGGTCCAAGTTCAGTGAGCCCTATGAAGTGATAAAGCAGGAAGGGCCTCACAGCTACACCCTCGCAGAAGGAAAGGTGTGTGACGCTTCACATTTGTCAGGGTTGCCTGAGACCCTTACACCTCCTGTCAATTTGGCCGTCGGTCACTCCACAGTTTAAGAAGAGGCATGAGACTTAAATAAGTTTTCCATCTGGTTGGCACAATTTATTAATCATTCTAGCACTGATGATCAACAACCTCTCAAAGAGCATCTCAGTCCTTTTATATCCTCCTGCTGCAGACAATTAGCTGAGATGAACCATTAAGGTGGGAGCATAATACAAAAGGTCAAAAATATATACATAGAAATAACATCCTAAAGAAGAGAAGATAAAGAGTAAATATTTACATATATACATCCCTATAAATAATTCAATAATTCTACATTCACCATCTAGAATAAACAGGTAATTCCTCAAGACTATTTCCCCCCTCCTTGTTGGAATGGTTCACTCCAACAGGTTTTAAGCAGCTACTTTGGCCTACCTACCTCTTTTACCTCAGCCCTCCCAAGAAGACGACAAAAGGTAAGTAAAGCCATTACTCTGCCCAACATTTTATACCTTGTAAAGAAAGTACAAATAAGTAAACATTTTCTTAAAACCTATGTACTAATTCCCTTCTCTTTTTACCCAGGCAGGATGGCCAGTCCCCCTCTGCAAACAAACATTTTACTATTCCATCTTTTAATTAAACATTCTGCATTTATTTAACTAAATTGTACTCTTACATATATCAATAAAACATTGTACTTGTCCACTTTAACTTCGCCAATCATTTATTGTTTTCAGTGTAACAAGTGGTGATGGAACCACAGGTCTCCATCACATTTCCTCCCCTCTTCCATTAAGGCTTCCAGTCCATCAGTCTTCATACATACGGGAAAGGGAGTCCGCCACCACGTTTGACTTTCCAGCGCGATAATGCACTGTGAAGTTGTAGGGTTGAAGACTAATATACCACCTTGTGATCCGCATATTGGTGTCTTTCATCTGATGCAACCACTGCAGTGCTCAATGATCCGTTTCCAGAACAAAGTGTCGGCCCAACAGATAGTATCGCAGTGACTCCACTGCCCACTTTACTGCAAGGCACTCCTTTTCCACTGTTGAGTATCTTGTCTCCCTGTCCCGAAGCTTCCGGCTGAGGAAGGCAACTGGACGTCTCTCTCCATCCACCTCCTGCAACAGCACTGCCCCCACCCCAACTCCAGAGGCATCTGTCTGTAGTGTGAATGATTGCGTGAAGTCAGGACTATGCAGCACCGAGTCACTTGCGATGGCTGACTTGAGATCCTTAAAGGCTCTATCACAGTTCTCAGTCCATTTGACCTTATTTGATGCCGTATGCTTTGTAAGGTCAGTGAGAGGTGCTGCCCTCTCCGCAAAGTGGGGAATAAACTTACTATACCAACCCACCAGTCCAACAAAAGAACGCACTTTCCTCTTTGTTGTGGGTACAGGATAGGAGTGAATTGCCTCCACTTTTCCCACTTGTGGTTTGACTTGTCCTTGCCCCACCACATAGCCCAGGTACTCTACTTGGCCCTGTGCCATCTTACATTTGTGGGGATTAATGGTGAGACCCGCTGACTCAATAAGGCTGAGAACATGATGCAGGTGAGCCACATGTTCCTCCCAGGTCTGGCTGAAAATGACCACATCATCCAGGTATGCTGCGGCAAAGTCTGACACTCCGATCAGCAGCTGATCCATGAGGCGTTGAAATGTTGCAGGTGCCCCCTGCAATCCAAACGGCATCACCTTAAACTGGAATAAGCCAAAAGGTGTTTAAAAGGCTGTCAGCTCTCTTGCTTCTGGTGCAAGGGGCAATTGCCAGTAACCCTTGCATAGATCCAGGGTAGTGATAAACTTGCCTCTTCCAACTCTCTCCAACAGTTCATCAATACGAGGCATTGGATATGGATCTATCTTGGAGATGGCATTAAGATATCTGAAGTCAATACAGAACCTCAAAGATCCATCCTTTTTTGGAACCAGCACAACTGGGCTGCACCATTCACTCACAGATGTTTCAATGATTCCAAGCTCCAACATTAGCTCAATCTCCTTTTTCAGTTGTGGGACCAAGCGTTCAGGAATCCTGTAGAATTTCCTATTAGGGCTGGCATTGTCTTTCAGCTGAATTTTATGTTGCACCAAAGAAGTCAAACCTGGTTGTTCCTGAAACAAATCTGGATCCAGGAGGGGCCTGATATCTTCCTGCTGAGACGGCTGAAGATGTGAAAGAGTCACTGCACTTGGCTCTGCACTGCTTGTGGGGAAAAACTGCTCGTCTCCGTCTGCATCCTCCACCACACGAGCAAAAAGCTGTTGCGCAGCCGGTGGTGGACGTTCCGGCATTCGGATTGGCTGAGCTCCTGGCGGCTGTGGATTCAGTCGGGGTGGTGATGAAACAGGTGGCTGCGGCTGAACCAGGAACTCCTTTAACAGATTCACATGAAAGGTTTGATATTTTCTTTTCTTTTCAGGCATGTACAGTTCATAGTTCACTTTACTCAAGCATCGTGTGACTCTATAAGGTCCCTGCCACTTGGCCAGCAATTTACTGTCACAAGTAGGCAGCAGCAACATCACCTGTTGTCCTGGTTGAAAAGTCCTCTCCCTGGCCTTTTTATCGTACCAGGTCTTCTGAGTGGTCTGAGCCATCCTCATATTTTGCTGTGCCAGTTCCGTCATCTGCTCCAGCTTCTCCCTCATCTGCACCACATATGCCACCACATTTTCCCCGGCTGCTCTTGGGTTCTCCCAATGTTCCTTCAGCAAGTCCAGTGGCCCTCTAACTTGACGGCCGTACAGCAGCTCAAATGGGGAAAATCCAGTAGAGGCCTGCGGTACCTCACGATAGGCGAACAGCAAATAAGGCAGCCACTGGTCCCAATCAGAGCCGGTCTCTGAAACAAACTTGCGTAGCATATTTTTCAAAGTTTGGTTAAATCGCTCAACAAGTCCATCTGATTGGGGGTGGTATGGGGTGGTTTTGATACCCTTGATGCCAAGTAACTGATACACCTGCTTCAGTAGTTTTGACAGGAAATTTGTTCCACAATCTGTGAGAATTTCCCGAGGTATCCCTACTCTAGAAAAAAACTGCAACAGGCACTTGGCAACCTGACGAGCTTTTACTGATCTAAGTGGGAAAGCCTCGGGGTAGCAAGTGGCGTAGTCACACATCACCAATATGAAACGGTTACCACTAGAACTTCTCTCAAGGGGGCCCACAATGTCCATTCCTATTCTATTAAAAGGTGTATCTATAATGGGCAATGGTTGTAGCTTGGCACGAGACACACCTTTGTGTGAGGACAGCTGACATATTTTACAGGATGCACAAAACTGCTGCACTTGGGTGAACATACCAGGCCATACAAAGCGAGAAGCAATTCTATGCAGAGACTTCTGGAAAGCAAGGTGGCCTGCCCATGGCACTGAGTGGCCCAGTTCCATCACTTTCTGCCGGAGGGATTGTGGCAAAGCTAATGCCTCTGTTTTGCCTTTACGCTGGTAAAGAACACCATCTTTTACAATGTAAACGGCATCTGCCAAAACATCAACTTTGCCTTGCTTGTTCCCATTAACCTCAGAGACTTTATCAAACCATGGTTTTAATGTTGGATCAGCTCTCTGAAGCCCTGATATATCTGAGGGAATGTCAAAATCTAGACCCTGACTGGGTCTTCCTGGCTGCACATCTTCAAGCTTAGCTGAACCCTGAAACTCCTCCCTTCTCCTTTGAGCTCTAGACTTGGCCGATTTAACAAAGCTTAGCTCCAGTTCCTCATTATAAAATGGCATCTCTTTGAGAGGATTATTGTCGGTCTGTGATCTTGTGGTAACCAAACTGCAGTTGGGGCCTGTAAACTCTTGGTCTAAATTTAGGTCCAAGCTCTGGTTAATAGAGGTGACCTCCTGACCATAAGAAACATTTTGAATGTTAGCTTTGGCATTATTCACCAAATCAAGCAAAGTGGGGACATCAAGTCCAAGAATGACTGCATAAGGCAACTTTGATGCTAAAGCTACAGGCAAAAGAAATGTTTGGCCACCCACAGTCAAATAAACTTCAGCCACAGGATAATCTCTCTCATCACCATGAACACAGCTTATCTTAGTTTTAGCATCACTCCATTGCTCTCTTGGCACTAAGCTGGACAGAACTACAGATTGTGAGCTTCCTGTATCTAGGAGGGCTATTTCACGCTGACCATTTATCAGTACCGGTGCCGTTTGTGTCAACTCATGATCAAAAGTTGGATGAGGGGGCCTAGGGACTGAACATAAAAGGGATGGCTTACTGTGAGTAGTAGCAGGACAGGTATACTGAGTGTGACCAATCTGATTACATTGATAACATCTCACATCTGGCTTTGCGCTTGCAGAAAATTTCTTGGGAGGATTGGGTTTACTAGGAGGAAACTGTCTGTTGCTGGGATTATTCCTATTCTGAACTAAACCACCACCCCTTTCACCCCCATCAGACTTACTTCGACCAGTAGAGAAGGTGTCCCGGCCAAAGGTAATCCTCCTGGTCCCAGTTCTGGCAGACATGAAGATCTCCGCTAGTTGAGCGGCCTCCTCTGCTGATGTAGGGGCTCGTTCCTTGATCCACACTTCCAAATCTGGATTAACCATCCTGAGGAACTGCTCCATGATCATCAGTTCAGAAATGTTTCTCAACGTAGATTTTTCCGGTTTCACCCATTTATAAAACATATCTTTCAGACGGACATAGAGTTCTCTTGGTGTTTCACCAGGATGGATTTCCAGGGATCTAAACCGTCTGCGATAGGTGTCAGCAGTGATCTCATATTTTGAAAGAATGGCATCTTTCACTCTGTCATATTCTTCAGAATCCTTAATATCCATGTGAACATAAGCACTTCGTGCTTTACCTGTGAGCAAGGGAACCAGTCGGACGGCCCACTCCTCTCTGGGCCAACGGCAGACTCGAGCCATCCTCTCAAAGGTAGTCAAAAAGTGCTCGATATCATCCTCTGCCGTGAGTGGGAGTAATTTAGGGTCCCTGTTGGTGGAAGGTTCCTGTCTCGGCACCCTCTGTTGATCAACTACGCTTGGGCCCTCATCCAGATCCTCCTCATCCTCATCCTGCATCTCATTATCGCCTTGACGTTCAGTCTGGTTCCGCTCATGTTCCTCTCTCATTTCTCTCACTTGGATTTGCATCTGCTGGAACTGGTGTTGCATATTCCTCCATCTTTGTTCCTGGCGAGCTGATTCTTTCTCCATTTTCTGGTCCCTTGTCGCTTGAGACTGAATTAGTGACTTGACCAGGCCAGCTAATTCCTCCAATTTATCACCCGGACCAGCTGTAGCACCAGGTTCATTGTCCTCCTCCTCATTAGAATCAGTCTTTTTCGCACCTCTGGTCATCTTTTTTTTTTTTTTTTTAAGCCCACACTCCTGACACCACTTGTCAATTTGGCCGTCGGTCACTCCACAGTTTAAGAAGAGGCATGAGACTTAAATAAGTTTTCCATCTGGTTGGCACAATTTATTAATCATTCTAGCACTGATGATCAACAACCTCTCAAAGAGCATCTCAGTCCTTTTATATCCTCCTGCTGCAGACAATTAGCTGAGATGAACCATTAAGGTGGGAGCATAATACAAAAGGTCAAAAATATATACATAGAAATAACATCCTAAAGAAGAGAAGATAAAGAGTAAATATTTACATATATACATCCCTATAAATAATTCAATAATTCTACATTCACCATCTACTTAGAATAAACAGGTAATTCCTCAAGACTATTTCCCCCCTCCTTGTTGGAATGGTTCACTCCAACAGGTTTTAAGCAGCTACTTTGGCCTACCTACCTCTTTTACCTCAGCCCTCCCAAGAAGACGACAAAAGGTAAGTAAAGCCATTACTCTGCCCAACATTTTATATCTTGTAAAGAAAGTACAAATAAGTAAACATTTTCTTAAAACCTATGTACTAATTCTAGGGATGGTGAAAACGAAGCTTCATGAGACACAGACATTTTGACACAGCTGCCAAGAGATCAACACGAAGTCTCGAGACATTTGAGACGGTGAGCATGAGCTACATCTGCTGGCCGTGGATGTGTACTGCAGCTGAGGGAAGCGCTGTCTGGAGCTGTCTTGTCTCTGACACGGTGTATAATAAAAGATACGTTGCCAACCTTCAGTTAGTGTTTCCTTTGTGGTTAATATCTTGGAATTATCCTCTGTGATAAATTAACTAATTTTCAATAAATTCCCAAGCGATTGGAACCTGTATTCAAGCATTGACAGATTTATAAACCCAGTCTCTTCAAGATTTCGGCTCGACACTCGCGGATGACGTAACGAGGCCTCGGTTAGTGTGGTCACGTGGCTTTTGGCATGCTGACACTTCCACCAAAACAGCGGTAGCGAGACTTCCGGTTCATAAGATCGAGGCGGAGTCGAGCAGACTGGCTCGAGCATAACATCCCTAACTAATTCCCTTCTCTTTTTACCCAGGCAGGATGGCCAGTCCCCCTCTGCAAACAAACATTTTACTATTCCATCTTTTAATTAAACATTCTGCATTTATTTAACCTTCCGGGTGGCGTCCTCCCCCTTTTTTCTTACCGGGGTAAATTCTTTTGATTGGGGTATTGGAACTCTAAATTCCAAAACAAACCCCCCTTTATTAAAAATAAAATTTTTTTCCATTCTCTAAATTTTCAATAAAATCTCAACCAATCC